>CM064550.1:21580285-22105285 GCA_032716605.1 Paralithodes platypus
GTTTACAAACTCAACAACTCACAACCCTACCGCTGTCCCGTCACTACACACTCTTATTACACTATATATCACAGGCTGGGAAATTAGGTATAGCCCGGCAGCCCGGCTAGCCCGGATATGTTGCCGGGCAAGTGCTTTTTAATGTTGGTCTGCCCGGCGGTTGCCCGGGGGACAAGTCGAATTTTTTGCCTTTTAACCCTTGAAAAATGCTAAAATAATTATAAAAACAAACATACACACTTTCCATAAATATAAATAAAGTATAAGAGACAGGCAGATGTATCTACTATTTCCACTTTCAACGACCATTGGTTACTGGTAACGTAACGGCTGGTTTTCGATTCACGTTAATTTCACGTCACTATTCTCTCTATCTCCTCTCCTCCTCCTCCTCCTCCTCCCCCGTAGGCCTACATAATATTATAACCGTTGGACGGTTGGATAGAGAAGAGGTACTTCCGAATAGGCGGCTCGCTCGCCGCTCTTCATCAATAACATTAGTGTTTCAATTGTCGCCGGGGGAGCACGGGGTTTGTGAGAAAATGTACTATAATGAGTGTGTCTAAGAAACAACAGGCTTCCTTGACAAGATTCTTAACACTAAAACAACCACCATCAACAAGTACAACTAGGTAAAACCGTTGTTTTAAAATAGTTTGTTAACTTTTTGTATCTAGCCTAGACATTTTGTCAGGCGATAGATTTCTCTTATTGACTCGGCTCTTAAGTGAACATTGTTGGTAAGCTACTCCACCTATGTTTTCTACCTAAGATATTTACTTAATGTTACAAAAATGTGTTTATAAACAATCTTAAGCGATTTAGTTACACAATTTTTAATACAAAAATATATATATGATACTCTGCAGTCTCTGTTCTACTGTACAATGTAAAGTATGCCTAGGCCTAAATAAAACTATATGTATTGCCAGACAACTTGATCCCTGAGGGGATGGGTACAAACTAAGCTCCAGCATAGAGGCAACGTTCAGTTCGTTCGATTCTGTATCTTGTTTCGTGGGAGGGTTGGTAATTGATAATGTCTAACCGCGAATTATTATTTGTGTATGGGGGTTCAAGTGAAATGTGTGTTATCATAGTCATACTGTTGGAATGGCTGTGGTGGTGAATTTAGTTTGTAACCAGTGTAATCAATTCGATCATGCTGATCAGGGTCTTGTATTCACGTTCTAAATACAACACTGGTCTACTTCACCCTTAATGTCTGCCATTGCAGACATTGGTTGGGAGGCCATGGGCTTAAGTAATAAGTACCGGGTGTCGAATGTCGATTAAAGATGACTTTATCACTCACTTTCTGGACATATTTCTATTTTCTATATACAAAAAAAAACAAAAAAACAAATCTGCAATATTTATTATCATAAACTAAAGCTAGTCCTTCGCATTCATTAGAGATGTGAACCATGAATTTTGCAATATAATATCTACACTTACACACACACACACACACACACACACATCTGTAGTGTGGTCCCCTCACTTGAAGAAACATATCCACAAAATTGAGAGGGTACAGAGAGCAGCTACGAGGATGATCCCAGGTTTGGAAAATTTGGAGTATCAAGAGAGGCTCGAGAGATTGAATCTACCTACACTGGAACAGAGAAGGAAACGAGGACAGCAAATTCAGATATATAAATGTGTTAGAGGTATTGACAAAATCGACCAAGAAAACTTCATAGAGAGGGATGGAGGTGAGAGGACAAGAGGTCACAGCTACAAACTAAAAGTGCTAAATAGTAAATCTGATCTGAAAAGTAAAAGATTTCCTACCAACTCGATTAGTGGGTGGAACAAATTGCCAGCCGAAGTAGTGTCTGCACCATCAGTGCATAGTTTCAAAGCACGGTATGACAAACATATCTTAGGAGGCGGGAATTAACGAGCATGCTCACTCCCGCAAATACAACTAGTGTAAGTACAACTAGTGTACACATACAGACAGACAGACAGATAAATAGATAGATAGATAGTTATTTATTTAGTTCAGATTTCAGAATGAGTTTTCTGCAGAGGTTTACCTTACTTAATATTCAACATGAGTATGATTTCATAAGTTTTCTATAATATAATTGTACACTGACAGCTTATTACTTACTGGTACCGTATTAGTTATTTTTGACATTAATTAGATAACTAATCATCTGATGGTATTGCATTGTTTGTAACTTTGTCACTGTCTTTATATGCTAACTTGTGAAAGCTATTTTTTTGCTATGTGCAACCTTTGTATTCCCCTAAGAAAAAAAATCTATTGAATAAAACAAAATAACTAAAAAAACATTATATACTGTATATACAGTATATAGCATAATTTGTATTAATTCAACAAATTTCATATTCAGGGCAAGTACAAAAATATCAGGGCAAGTAAGGAATATATCAGGGCAAGTAAATTTCTGAATTCACTAGCCCGGGGCAACTAGATCTGGAACACTAATTTCCCAGCCTGATATATCACCCCTCCACCACACCAATATATCCTCCAAACACTTCACTAAATCCTTCCTCTTCTTGTTAGCCCCGTATGCACTCGATATCCTTGAATTAATTGACTATTCCCATAACATATGCCGGAGCCTCAAACTTGCGTCCGCCTTCCGCCATGGTGTGCCGCCAATTCTTCCCACTTCATTCTTACTCACACAATTTTGGAACCAACAGATTTTTTTTTTTATCCTAAATAGCTGGAATAATGGATTCTTTGAAAAAGTCCTGTGGAAGTGTAAAAGGATACTTGTGTTAGTTATAAACAATTTGATATCTAAAGGCCCTTCCTAAGTTGAATAAAATAGTGTATGATAATAAGAAAGGTTAGAACATACTCGGCATATCCGGTGCTCCAGGGAAGGCGGGTGATATCTCTGGGACAGATGATGGGACGGATGGCATGGTCGGCCGTCACCTGAATCTCATCATCTGAACCCAGCTGCAGGAAGTGGGGCCGGGTGTATGGGAAACGCACACTCTGTAATAATAATAATAAAAACTATTTGTCTACAGCCCACTGGGCAAAAGCCCTCATAAGGCTGGGGAGAGGCTAAAAGCGGAAATGGGTAAAAGAATAGAAAAAATAGGGGTAAAATCAATAAAACTTGTTCATCCTAAAAAGAAAGAAAAGAAACAACATTAAAAAAGATATGACTAGAAGAAAGTAGAAGATATTAGATCAGATGAAAGATGTTAATTTCCTTAAGGAAAGCAAATAAGTTGGCAATATCAAAGGAAGGAGTGTCAGACAGGATAGACTGAAGAGAAGGCTGAGAAAAGTAACGCTGCCGCTGGCGACCATATAGTGGGCATTCGACGAGAAAGTGCCGCACAGTAATGCCTGTGTCACAAGTAGCGCACCACGGGGGAGGAGCATGTGGAGTGGCCATTAAGTGTCCATGTGTGTAGCGGGTATGACTATTTCGTAGACGAGTGAGGACGACTTGGTCCCTGCGCCTGGCCTGAAAAGAGGAAGGCCACACGGAAACCGCATCCTTGATAGCACGAAGATGGATGGTAAGGGGCTGTGAAGACCATTCATGTTGCCATGCACGATAGATGAGTTCTCGAACTACGGCCTTCATGTCAGACAGGCGCAAGAGAGGACCTGCTCCTGGACCGATACAGGCTGTTTTAGCGAGCCGATCTGCTCTCTCATTACCCGCAATGCCCACATGTGCAGGAACCCAGCAAAACTGGATTTTCCAATTGGCCAAGGAAAGGTCATGTATTCGGCGGAGAATAGTGGAAATAAGTGGATCTCTCGTAGAAAGATCTTGTAACGCAATAAGGGCACTCAGGCAGTCACTATAAATAACCACCCGAGGGGTGTTGACTGGAAAGGAAGTGACCATATCAACCGCCCCCAACAATGCACGCAATTCAGCAGTAAAAACAGATGAATATGGGGATAAAGCCAAGCTAAAAACGGAAGCCTCTGAAACTGCAGCACAACCAACTTTCCCATCCCTCTTAGACCCATCAGTATATATGACACGGGCAGGGGCATGACTTAGCATATGCTGAAGGGCGACACACCTCTGAACAGCAGGGAGCGAGGACTTCATTTTTTTTTTGAGCAAGGAACGTTCCTTGAGCAAGGAACGTACAAACCATAGGTGATGATAAAAGCCAATACGGGATGGAGGGGTCAGCCGCCTGCAGAAGGGGCATGGGTAAATCATGGTGCATAAAGAGTCTGTGGGCCAAAACCAGAAAAGACGGTAACAATGCTAGAGGGAAGTCATCCTCCCCCACCTGGTCAAACAAGTTGCTCGCAGGTGACTCAGTAGACAGCAACTGCAGAGCAGAATTCATAATTACACGCTCTCGATGGAGGGGGAGAGGAAGCTGGCCACTTTCTACGAGAAGGCTCGTAATGCGAGACGACTTGAAAGCTCCAGTGCAAAGCCTGATACCAAGATGATGGACAGGATCCAAGGTTTTGAGTGTGGTCTGGGAAGCTGTGCCATAAATAGCACACCCATAATCTAAGACGGACAAAACCGTGGCCGTATATAACATAAGGAGGGTCCGACGATCAGCACCCCAGGTAACATGGTGACATTTCTTCAAGACGTTAAGACGTCTTAGGCACCGCGCCTTAAGGTCTTTTACATGGGCAGACCAGTTAAGATGTGTGTCAAGGATGAGTCCCAAGAACTTAACCTGATCAGAAAATAGTAGCCGATGGCCAGACATTGAGAGGGAGATAGTCTGACCATGTAGGTGACGTTTGTCACGATAAAAGAGAATCGCCTTGGTTTTCTCGCTGGAAAATGTAAACCCCGTAGAAGACGCCCAACGGGTAACGTCCCTCAAGACAGTATTAAGGCATCGCTGTATATGAGATAAACTGGGTGAGGTATAGTAAACTGCGAAATCGTCCACATAAAGGCTGTGGGAGACTTGAGGAGGGAGGCAGGACACCACCCCGTTGATGGCGATTGCAAACAGCATGCTACTAAGAACGCTCCCCTGAGGGATGCCCATCTGAAGAGAGTGTAGGCGAGACAGGGTTCCATTGACAATCACTTGGAAAGTCCTATCAGAGAGGAAACCCTTCAAAAATCGGAGAAGTGAGCCACGCATGCCAGACTCATATAAGATTCGTAGAATTCGATAGCGCCAAGTCGTGTCATAGGCCTTAGTGATGTCAAATAAAATAGCCACGGTGGGGTGACCCAACACGAACCCACGCCGGACTTGATCCTCCAAACAGGCCAAAGAATGAAGCGTGGAGCGTTGAGGGCGGGACCCAGACTGTGATTGAGAGATGAGATTATGGTTCAAAGCAAAGTATAAGAGCCGAGGGTGCACCATCTTCTCAAATAATTTGCTTATGCAGGATGTCAATGAAATCGGGCGGGAGTTGGTGGGTAAACTAGGGTCCTTGCCTGGCTTCGGAATGGGGACTGTATAAGCATGTTTCCAATCAGGAGGGAAGTACCCATGCTGCCATATTTGGTTAAAAACACCAGATAAAAAAGTAAGAGCCTCACCGTCCAGGTGTTGAAGCATACTATAGGAAATTCCATCTGGGCCAGGGGTAGCATCCTTGCAATCCCGCAAGGCAACCTTGAGGACATCGATGGTAAAAGCACTGTTGTAAGGGGAGGACGTACCCCCACGAAAGTCCAAGGAACGTGCCTCAGAACGACGTTTCTGAGAAACAAACGCTCGGGGTAAATTAGCGTCACTACCTACATCCGCCAGATGACTAGCATGAGCCATCGAGATGGAATAATCGTCAAACAACAGAGAGGCGGAAGCATGATCAAAAACCGAATGAACAGGAGATCAGTTGTTTTTACCAGTAATCTTGTGAAATTTCTTCCAAACTAAAGACAGAGACGTACGGGGGGCCAATCCGGAGACATATGACTGCCACGACTGTTTCTTCTGTGAGATAACAGTACGTTTGAAAAGTGCACCCAGTTTATTATAGTAGGGTTTCACCTCGCTGATAAAATACATAGCAGTAACAAACTTCACCCAAACATGTAATGGCGCATCAGCTGCCAGCGATGCTCGAGCATCCCGTAGGTGACGGGTGGATTGAGCAAGGCGACGCTCCAAATAATGTTTTAATCGAACCAGCTTGGACAGTTCAGGGGACCACCATGGGACCCGTCGAGGGTGAGGGGTACTGGATGACCGAGGGATTGTGCTATCAGCAATGGAACAAATAAAATCTTTGAAAAACATATAATTATCATGTGGAGAATCATCATCACGAAAAACCCCAATGTCAGCTGAAAGAGAACTAAAAGAGTCCCAATCAGCTTTAGCAAGGTTATACCTGGCTAACTGACTTGACGCATTAGGGGATGTGGGAGTCAATAGTATAGGGTGATGGTCACTAGTAAACCGGTCAGCAACAACAGACCAAGTAAAAAGGGATGCTGCCTCAGCCGATGCCAAAGTAAGATCAACTGCAGAGGAAGTAGAGTGAGCTAAAGAATAAAAAGTGTGGGGACCTTCATTAAGACAGCATAGGGGAGAGTTTAAAAGCAGATCCTCAATGAGGCGTCCTGGTGCATCAGCAGAAGAACAACCCCATACCGGAGAGTGGGAGTTAAAATCACCTAAAATTAAAAATGGAGGAGGAAGACACCGTAAAAGATGGGGCAACCTAGACATGTTATAATTACAACTAGGTTGATTATATACACTACAGATGGTAAGGGCTGTACCATTAGGAAGGGATACCATAACAGCAACAGCTTGGAATGGGGGATCTAACAATGGAACAGGTTGAAAAGCACAAGAGCGATGTAAAAGGATGGCCGTCCGAAGATGACCATCACGCACAGGTGACTCTGCTGCAACATAATAAGCACCTATCGAGTCAAGGACAGGGCCTACATGCTGGAGGCAGACACACAGAGGAGTATGCAAGCGAAGTAAACGTTGAGTTTCGCCAAGGCGACGCCTAGTGGCGAAACCGTTCATGTTCCACTGAAGTATACTATGATGGTTCATGAGTAATCACTGATTTTAAATTACTGTGATTTTGAGCCCGTTGAATACGGGCAACATTGGGGAGGGGTACAGGCAGAGGGTGAGGGGGAGGACGACCAGGCACGTCCCCAGTAGCGTCGTGTAACACCGAGTGGGAAGGCGGGACCTGGAGCACAGGCAATTGTTCGGGGGGAGAAGAAACCTCGCGTTGAATCCTTTCCACTAATGCTGTTGGTTGAACAGCCAGGTGACCAATACAATTAACACATATACAATGGGCATCATGAGACCCTGCAAAGTCAGAAGGAAGGTGGCAGGAGGCAATAAAGTGATCAACCTTTACACGTAAGTCATGCACATTATCATTAATAGCGGGGCCAATATAGTCTATAAAGCATTTATCACAGCCACACTGGGAAACATGTTTAGCAGGAGGCGGGGAGGTATCTACTTCCATAAGTGGACCATCGATGTCTGCAAGTTGGGCTTCTATATCATCATGGGAAGGAGTCAGAGGAGCTGATGAGACCTGCGGAGATGTCAGAAGGCGAGGTCTCCTCCTATCCTGACTCCGCACATGCCTGGGAGACAAGGCAGATCTATCCGTAGGAGGAGAGTCATAACCTTTCCTCTTCTTAGTTGCAGGATCAAAGGGAGGAGAGAAGGCCTTACTGCGCACGGAAGAAACATCAGTTCGGGCCAGAATAACACTGGAATTACTCCTAGTAGTCACCTTAGATGAGGAAGGCAAAGCAGTAGGAGAGATGGAGGGAGGACACTGAACAGGGTCCCCTGCTACCTCAGGAGGGGGAAGCGGCTCTGGCAGTAGGTCCCGGAGTGGCGAAAAGCGATTGGTTGGAAGAGGGCGAGTCACTGAAAGCGGAGGATGCGTGAGAGTAGGTTGTTAGGTTAGGTTAGGTTAGGTTAGGTTAGGTGGTTGTAAACCAGACCTAGCCACCCTAGCATACGTCAAGGAAGGTAACAGACCCTGTTCCTTCAAATGGGAGATAGCCGCTCTGTGAGAGAAGCCCCGACTCAGTTTCAAATCAAGGATAGCACTATGATAATGAAAATGCGGGCAAGTGTCGGAAAAGACAGCATGGGGATCACCGCAGTTGAGGCAGATACGGGAGGTTGCATTGCAAGCCTCCCGAAGATGAGCTGAACCTCCACACAGGGGGCATAATTTCGGGTTCTCTTGGCAATACTTGGCCGGGTGACCAAACTTCCAGCAACTCTGGCATTGTCTAGGGCGGGGGACATGTTTTCGGACAGCCAGCCGCCGGCCCGCTATCCGAACAAAAGGGGGCAAGTCACGTCCCTCGAAAGTCAGTTTAGCGATACGGAGGGGGCTATCACGCTGGGAACCGCGCCGAGACAGGTATGTCTCAACCTTCAGTGCTGGAGTATCAGATGGGCCCATGTTCTCCAGGATGCGAGATGCAGAGTCCTCAAATGGTGTATCAATACGGATCTCAGGAGGGATAACAACTGTCCCAACACAGTTATTAAGAGTCTTGTGCCTCGTGATGGAAACTCGGGACGGCGGATCAACCAACCACTCCTGAAGAGAACGAGACTGAGCCTCAGTCCGAGCTTCAAGGAGGCGACAGCCATCCGTACCCGTACGGATTTCAACATCACCGATGTCATGGCGTAGTATGGAGTCAAGCTCAAGATCATCACCTATGTCATAATTAATATTAAAAAATTTAGGCCACTTACTGGAGCCAAAATAGTCTGAAATAGCTGGACAGAAGTTGGCGGGGTAGGACGACGTGGACGAGGTTTGGATTTGGGAGGAACATATGGCTCCAATGTAACAGGGCCATTAGAACTAGATGAAGGAGGTAAGTGTGGCTTGGGAGAGGGATGAGTCTCTCCTACTATTGCAGCCGAGGAGGCTACTGAAAGCCCCTCGACAGGGTGGGAAGGATCCAGGGAAATGTCAGAAGTTGCGCCAGAGGTCGTAGTCAGTGTCAAAGTCGGAACCAGGGGAGGAGTTTCAGTAACACCAGCCATAAATACCAAGCCATGCTGTTCCAGGAGTGTACTAAGCAGACCAGGCGGAGAGAAGGTATGACGGGAGGGATACCAGTAAGCCAACCTTTACGAATCATGGAGCCCTAAACCTTCACCAACGACACAAGTGGGGACAGAGTCTCAAGTGTCAGCTTCCTATCCTACCCCTTGGAAGGGGATGGCATTAAAATGTAAAGAGAGGCACAAGTGTAAGCATAACCCGCTTGATGAGACTGAGGGCATGAAACGATGCAAACATCTCCAGTCGTTACATAATTATGGGCTACCGGTCAGAAAGCCAAGAGTCCCACCTCCAAGGAACGGCACCCCTGGATCCGGAGCCGCACTACGGAGATGGTCCCGCCTAGGAACCATAACATTAGGCATGTTACCGAACCACAGGTCCTAAAACTCTCGGGTGAGCCGACATGTCACCACTGTCACCACAATTGGTTCCGGGTCAAAGCTCCAATCCCAGCAAAGACCAGCTCACTCACCCAACCGAACATAATTTGAACAAAGAGGAAAAGTCCACAAATGAAACCAAAAGGGACAAAATAAGAACAGAAGGGGAAAAACATAGAAAGAGAAAATAAAAACTACACAAAATTAGTTAAGCCGACAACGAGAGCTCGAGGGGAGAAGGCAAAAAGCATCCGGTGCCGGCCCGAAGCCCCCCAACCGCGACAAGGAATGTAGTAACAGGGGGGGCGCACACTCTGTAACATGGTATTGCTGTCAAGTACTGTATACAGTTAAACTCCATGTATGCATGATGTATGCAACAGTTAAACTCCATGTATGCATGATGTATGTATATGTAGATCATCATCATCATCTCCGACGCCTTGTTTCCCCCTGGGAAACCCCCGCTAAAGGATGGCCATGACAGAAACGTCTCAGAGCTACTTTGTCAAGACATGCCTCCTTTGCCCGTGCCACAATACAGTATGTATATACTGTACCATTAGAGGAATTTGTTTAGCTTAGGTGGGACCTCTAGGAATTGAATGGGCAAATGCTGTCTGAAATAACCCTTTGACAGATCCTTCTCACGATAAATAAAAGCCTTCATTGAAGACCAGATTTTTTTTAGAAAGGTGTCAGTGTAGCCTATAATGAAGGGTTAACCAATAGTGAATTTCAGGCTATCTAATCTCAATATATAAAACTTACCACCGAGGCAACCTTGTTTTTAGCCATTATGACTTGAAACTGAAACCAAACTTCTTATTAATCACTGTCTTTAAAGTGTATGTACCGGTATGTATCCTGACTCTGGGCATCTGGAATCCCAAGGTTTCTAAACTAAGTACAGTATACGGTCCGGACCCTCCCTCTTTCAGAGAAAGTTTGGAAAACTGAAGTTAAAGTCAGAAAGAGTGAAGCATTGTGCTAAAATAGCATTAAATAAAAAGAATAGTTGGTATGGTAATACTGTATATGTACTGTATGATCATCATAATTTTTCAGGGAGTCGGTACATGCTTCCAAGTGTTAAAAACTTGTGTACAGTCCACTGACAACCTTGATACACTCACATTCACTGAAAAAAAATGTATTCATGAAAAATTAACTAAACAATATGGGTGAGGATGTAGTATTCGGGTGTATCGCCCGCCTTGTTTTCACTACTCGCGATCACGTTCCTGTCTATTTTGACTGCCATGGGATATAGTAATAGGTTCCCCCCCCCCCCCCAAGCCATGACTTCTTGTCACCATCATATATTGTCAGTAGGGGGCAAATAACAGGAAAAAACAAGTGTCAAAATAGACGGGAACATAACTGCGAGTGCACATACAGTACTGGGCAAATAACAGAAAAAAACAAAAGAGTCAAAATAGATGGGAACATACCTGCGAGTGCACATACAGTACTATGTAAACATGATGACCGTATGCACGGATACTACATCCTTCCCATAATATGAGTCAACATGGAGGACGGGTAGCATTTGTACCTTGCATGCGGGAAGCATTGAATTCGATGCCCGCTGAATGAATGTCTGACACTCATCCCCAAGGAGTGGCCACGAACGAATCGCCCCCATGCACCTCTGTCCCGTCAGTTGACGCCCCTCCTCCCATCCAGCACCTCTTTCACGCATATACTTCTTACCTCCATCCTTCCACCTCTCTCTCGGTTTACGTCTCCCTCTTTGTCCTTCCACTTCACTCTCGTAATCATTCTCTAGCTTCCCATACGTTCCACATGGCCGAACCATCTCAAGGTGTTCCTTTTCATACTTTCCAGCACATCTACATCCACACCACACCACTCTCGCAATTCCTCATTTGTCTGTTTATCCCTCCATGTAACTCCGCACACTCTTCTCAAGTAACTTATTTCCACCCTTCTTACTCTTGGATTGAGTCTCTCAAACAACGTCCATGCTTCACTCCCATACGTTAATGTCGGGATTACCATACTATCATGCAAGGACTTCTTTACTTCCATGCTGACCACCCTATTTCTTGCTACTGCTTTGAACGTTCCTACAACCCTCTTCCCCTGTTGCACCCTCTCCTGCACTTCTTCATCCATACTCCCCATATTTACTCAACACACTGCCCAAATACTTAAATGAGCTGACAATCTCTATAACCTGACCATTCACCTCACCTAGCACTCTGTGACTGCACCCCTATCAAAGACCATAACCATACTCTTCCCCGCATTTAACCTCAGATTCCGTTTTTCACACACTGTTCCAAACATATTTACCAGACCCTGCAACTCCCATTCACTATCGCTCATCAAAACTGTATCATCAGCAAACAGCAGTACAGTACAGGCAACTTCCACTCATTTCCTCCCCTTAGCAGCGGTATACTGTATCAACATCCACTGCTCTTCCTTGTACAGTATTTCTTTCATGACTCCATCCATATATTATATATTGAGCAACCATGGGGACATCACACACCGTTACTTATACAGTATATAATACAAAATATATACAGTAATGCAATATTATATACATTACCGTCAACTGGGGCGAATTCGGACTTTACGTCCATTAAAAGTTAATTAAATTAATAAATAAACGAATAAACATATTAGAAATCTGTTTTCACTCGATTGTTCAAAATGCTTTTATCTAACTTTCTTGCTTAAATAGTTTTAATGTATAATGTGATATGTACCGATTACAAATTAAAAACCGAAAATAACAAAAATTAACAAAATTGTAACATTGGCAAACTTTCTTTTCTTACAGTTTCTTACAGTAGATCCTCTGGAAAAAGGCAGACATGTTGATGAGTAGATGCAGTAAAGTCTACGGTGCCAAAATGTACTTTCGTAATTAGTGTGAAAGTACAAAATAATTAATTGGCATTATCTTGTAGCCTATATTATTCCCGTAATTGGGTATTAAATAATTTATTTTTAAAATTTCTGTAAAAATTAGGTGAATTCGGACAGGATGAAAATTAATGGGGGCGGTTCATTCGTGGCCACCCCTTCGGGAATCACGGCGTCAGGCAATAGATAGATAGATAGCAGAATAATAATAATAATAATAATAATAATAATAATAATAATAATATTTATTCAGTTAGCATTTTACAGTGTTGGTGCCACATAATATGTTACAAATATGGCATGTACTGTACCAGCCTTGCATAATTCCAACTAAGGATAGCCCAATAAGGCCGTTAGGCGTATTTCCATTGGGGTCCTTGTGGGATTAGGTTAGCTGGGGAAAAAGGGGAGGATAAAAGAAGTAGATACTTTAGAGAAAGTATTTCTTGGGGGTTATTTTAAGATAGCCTACCTTACATCCTATAGTAAATATCAGTAATCCGTAATCAGTAATCATTTCAGTTTGTTTTGCCTATCTCTTACGTCGTATTTAGTAGTAGACATAAGCTTGGTGCTCCCTTCTCGCAGCTGTCCTGTTCAGGTGCTCCTTCAGACTACGTCTGAAGGAATACAGTGTTCTCTTTTCACGGACTGACTGGAGTAGGTCATTCCAGTCTTTGATGGCAGTGAAGAAGAATGTTAGCTTCCCCTGTCCTTGGATTCTCGGGACCGTAAAATTAAACATCCTATTTCTTGTATTATGTCCACTCCTCTCATTTGCTTTAACAAAATTACTCTTTAGATACTCTGGAGCTCTGTCATAGAATATCTTGAAGGCATTAGTGAGCCTGATTTGTTTGGCCCTGTCAGAGACATTGAGCATACCTAGTGACTGAAGTTGTTCCTGGCCAACATGCAATCTGGGTCCTAGGTTCAGCATGAACCTAACCATTTTATTTTGAGTGACCTGAAGTTTGTGCTGTGCCGATTTAGATGATGCAGAGTACCAGGATGACACAGAATAGTCAAAATGACATTGAACAAGCGCTTGGCATAGGGTCTTCTTGGTCGCCGCTGGCAAGCATCCCACCTGTCTATACAGGTATTTTATACGTGCTCTACATTTACTCAGGGTAGATTCCAAAATTGTTTCACCTGACAGAGTCGAGTCCAGTTTTAGTCCGAGATATTTAACTTGTGACAGTTGTTATAGGAATATCATTACAGTTGACCGAGAAGCCCACAATGTCTTTCAGTTTGCGTTTTGTTCCACATAAGATGGCTTCCGTCTTGCCCAGGTGAAGCGATAGTCTATTGTCCACTAGCCAATCACTACACGATTCTAGTTCTTTGGAAAGTGAAGCGGCAATACTTATTGGGTCTTTTCCTGAAACCAGAAGCACGCTGTCGTCAGCATACAGTAATAATTTACACGAGACGCTCAGTTCCATGTCGTTCACATAAAAGAGAAAGAGTAAGGGACCCAGGATGCTTCCCTGCGGGACCCCACAGTTAATTGGCATAGGATCAGATATATTATCATCAATTTTGACTTGGAAAAATGAAGGATTTGGAAAAGTGGATGAGTAATACAGAGAAATGGAAGGGGGATATTGGTGAGAAAGTTAAGGCACTGTGTGTAATGTGTGGTGTGACAGGTGGGGAAGGGAATAGGCCTAGCAAAGGAAGTGAATGCAGGCTTATTTTGGCAGTTAATGAGAGCCTAGAGATGGTATTGAAAAGGGTAGATGAACTGGGAGCAGAGAATATGGCATTGAAGGAGCAGCTGAAGGAATACGAAGGACGTTTCACGGAAGTAAAGGAGTCGACTGCATGGACGGTGGTATGTAAACAAAAAGTCAAGGATTTGGAGGATATTATGAAAGAGCAAAAGGAAGAAATGAATATGACCAAAAAAAGTTTTGAGAGTGCAGTTGTAGGGGTCATGAAGAACAAGGAGAGTGTTGTGAGGGAGGCCATGGACAGGGATAGGGGTGTAATCTTGTATGGAGATATAGAGACTCATATGAATGATAATGGAGTGAGAAAAGTGAGGGATATGGAGACAGTGAAGGAGGTCTTGAAAGGTGTGGATGAGGACGAATATGGATGGGAAGGGCAGGTGGAGGAGGTCAGTAGGATAGGTAGATATAAAAGGGGAGAGATGAGACCTATAAGGGTACAGTTTAAAACTAGGGTAGTGGCGGAGACTGTGACAAATTTTAGTTGGAGGCTAAATACAAATGATAAACTGAAACACATAAGACTAAAGAAGGATTTGAGTATAGAACAAAGGAAAAAAATTAAGGAATTACAGTACAAGAAAAGGCTGATGAAAATAATGGAAAGTTGGATGAGGAGGATAAGAGAAATTTTTACTGGAGAGTGAGGGACGGAAAAGTGAGGAAGTGGTTTATAAGAGTAGAAGGGAGGGGGAGATCAGGGAGGGGAGAGAATGTGATGGGAGTTGTGACGGAGGAGGAGAACGGGGTGGAGGTGTCACTGGGGGAGACAAGAGACAAAGAGGCAGACCCAGTAGTGCTAACAGGGGTGTAGGGTACGGACTGGAGGAGCGGGATGATGTAATTGCTGAAGGAATGGTAGATGGATTAAGGATTATGTTTAGTAATGTGGATGTGTTTACCCAGAACAAGAAAAGAGAACTGATATGTAGGATGAAGAGGAAAAACCTGATGTCATAGCCCTACAGGAAGTAAGACCAAAAAATGTTTAGAATTGAAAGGGAACTGGTGGAATATAGTTTGGAGGGTTTTGAGTTATATGAGAGAAATGCTATTAGAGCAGAGGTTGGAAGAGGACTGTTTATTTATGTAAGAAAAGAGCTCAAGGTTAATGAGGTGGATATGAGACAGCAGTATTGTGAGTATTTGTGTATTGAAGTAAAATGTGTAAGAGGATCAATTCTAATTGCCTCTATATATAGAAGCCCAAATAATAGCAGGGGAGAGGATGATAACCTACTGAAAGCAATGGAGGAGATAGATAATAGAGAGAACAAATATAAAATTTTGATTGGAGATTTCAATTTGCCAAGGATCAACTGGGCAAATTGTACTACTCCAGCGGGACAGGGTAGCCTGGAAAATAAGTTTATAGAGAAAGTGAGAGATTGTTTTTTAACGCAACATATTGTAGAGATGACAAGATATAGAGATGGGACACAGGGGAGTGTACTTGATTTGATTTTTAGCAATGAAGAGGATATAGTGGAACATGTTAATGTGGATAGCCCTATAGGTCGTAGTGACCATGCCCGTATAAGCTTTAGTTGTAACATTAAATCAGAGAGGGATAATAGAAGCAATAGAAAAATATACATGTATGATAGAGCAGATTATGAGCTGCTGAGACGGTGTTTGGACATTGACTGGGGGGAATACTTGAACGGTGAAGACGCTGAAGGAATGTGGAGGAAAATTAGAGCCAAACTGGAGAATGCTGTATCCAAAAGTGTACCAGTAAGGGAATATAAGGATAAAACAAAATTGAGGAAAAGAACTAACCCAGAATTGCCAATGAAAAGAAAGCTTTGGATATTGATTAGAAGAAAGAAACGATTGTGGGAAAGATTAAAATTGTTAAAAAAGAACAGGGGGACTAGTATAGAGGCTAAGGAAGTGGATCTGGAACGCAGACAAATAAACAATAAAATAAGGTGGGAAACAAGGAGGGGGGTGAAGGAGAGGGAGAGAGAGATAGCTAGAAATGTGAAGGATAATCCAAAAATATTCTGGAAGTACATTCAGGAAAAGTTAACAAGAAGAGTAGGGATCCCAGAGCTGGTAGGGGGGTTGAATGATGGGAGTAGAGCGGAGACTGATAAGAAAACAGAGGTGCTGGGGAAATACTTTGGGGGGGTACTAACAGTGGAGTCGGAGGATGCAGTGCCTACTATTCCCATCAAACAGGCACCGGCACTAGAACTAATAGAGTTTTCCCATGCTAGAATAAGAAGGGCTATAGAAAAAATGAACAGAAGTAAGTCGCCGGGACCGGATGGGATACACCCAAGAATCATAAAGGAAGGAGGGGAGATGTTAGTAGAGCCATTGAAAATGTTATTTGAGGTATCGTTTAATACAGGACAAATCCCGATGGACTGGAGAGAGGCGAACATAACAGCTATATTTAAGAAGGGAAAGAGAAATGACCCAGGGAATTATAGACCAGTCAGTTTGACAAGTGTTGTGTGTAAACTAATGGAAACGGTAATTAGAGAAGGAATAATGGATCATATGAAGTCAAACCAACTTTTCAGTGGGAGACAGTTCGGATTCTTGCCGGGGAGGTCGACGGTACTACAGCTAATTAAGGTGGTAGATGATTGGATGCAAATTCTAGAAGATGGTGATGTAATAGACGTGGTATATTGCGATTTTATGAAGGCCTTCGATAAGGTCCCACATAAAAGGTTAATAGAGAAAGTTAGAAGCTATAATATAGGGGAGAAATGTGTGAAATGGATAGAAGCCTTCCTGAAAGATCGGAGACAGAGGGTACTGGTGAATGGCATAGGCTCGGGGTGGAGGGAAATTACAAGTGGGGTACCTCAGGGATCTGTGTTGGGACCACTGCTGTTCGTTATATTTATCAACGACTTGCCTGAAGTTATAACTAATGGAAGTGAGGTATACCTGTATGCGGATGACACTAAACTGTATAGAAGAGTGAGGAGTAAGGAAGATATGGGTTTGCTTCAAAGAGATGTGGAGGGCATGAAGGGATGGTCTGAGCATTGGTTAATGCCTTTTCATCCAAAAAAATGCAAGTACATGCGGATTGGGACCAGCAAGATAGACAAGGTAGGATACAGTATGTATGAAGCGATGGAGGAAGTGAGTGCAGAAAAGGATATAGGAGTAGTGATAGACAATAAGTTAAATTTCTCAGAACATTTAGCGGAAAAGATAAACAAAGCCAATAGAATTGTAGGGCTGATAAGGAGGACATTTGTGTCACTTGACGAAGAAATCTTCAGGAATCTCTATACAGCGCTGGATAGGCCGCACCTGGAATATGCGAACCAGGTGTGGGCTCCATATATGGTAAAGGATATAGAAGCAGTGGAGAAAGTGCAGAGGAGAGCTAGCAAGCTGGTACCAACGTTGAAGAACGCGGGCTATGAGCAGAGGTTGAGGACACTGGGGCTTCCGACACTGGCATATAGGAGAAAGAGAGGGGATATGATAGAGACTTTTAAGATAGTGTCAGGAAAGTACGATGATGTGTGTGAAGGTATCTTCTTGATGCGGGAGGGAACAAGAACGAGAGGACACTCTAAGAAAATTTACAAAGAAAGAAATAGGCTTGAGAAGGCAAAGAACTCATTTTGTGATAGAGTGGTAAATGAGTGGAACGCACTGCCCCAGTATGTAGTCGATTCCGAATCAATAAGGGAGTTTGAAAGTAATCTTGATAAAGCATGGGGAAGACAAGATTTGAAGTTTGATTATCAAACAAAAATACAGAATAGTAAAAATGTTGCGTCTGCTACCGCCGCCGCCAACACCGTGAACGACCGCAGCAGTGCAAGTACTGGTACTGAGCTGGATACACAGGCCTAGTTTGCCTTTTTCCAGAGGATCTACTGTAAGAAACTGTAAGACTCTTTGTGTTCTACCCCTAAGATAAGATTTAAACCAGTTCACTGACCCAATGCCCATTGCTTGTAGTTTATTACAGAGGATATCATGGTCTACTGTATCAAACGCTTTTTGTAGATCAAGAAGAACCATATCGGTGTACTGTAGTTACCTTTAGACATTTCTTTACGAATGTGATCTGTTAAGTGGATGAGACAGGAGTCTGTCGAGTACATGCATCTGAAACCTGATTGAAACTTATAGAATAGATCATTTTCTTTGAGGTAGTATTCAATTTGGGTGTATACAGCTCTTTCAAGGATTTTAGATACAATACATAATATGCTAACTGGTCTGTAGTTGCCAACATCTAGTTTATATCCTTTCTTGAATAGAGGGGTTACGATAGCTTCCTTCAGTTCAGCAGGTACAGTGTTGGTGTTAATTGACATGTTGATGATATGGGTTAGGGGACCTGCTATACCAATGGCTCCATCTCGTAGAAATTTGGCAGGAATTTTGTCTGATCCTGTGCTTTTATGTACATTCAGGTTAGAGAGCTCGTCAAATGTGTATTTTGGTGTAACAGTTTGCAATCCAAATGTGTTCGGGTGTATGCCTTTATCCCTGTAGAAATTTCGTAAGGTGGCCGTTGTTGTCGTGTATTTATTGAGAGGTTGCGGTAGGTTCTGTGCAAGTGTGTTTGCTATGGAGGTGAAGAAGGAGTTGAAGAAGGTTGAAATTTGTCGTGGCAAACCTGATCATTAATGTTAAGAGCAATATTAGTGTTAGACGAATCCCTTGCCTTGTTGTTGTTGTTGTTGTTGTTCCCTAAGCTGCCTGGCCGAACAGCCCCGAGTCCCTGAGAAAGGCCATGGCCACGATCGGGCTTTCCCACAGAGCTCTCATTGAGTGTAGATTGTGTTGTTGGCGTAAGTGGTTGTGTGAAATGCAGTCTTCTATGATGTGTTTAATGGTATGGGATGCTGTGTTACATCCCGGGCAGGCGTCGACAACGGAGTCATCCAGTCTCTTCTGATAGCTCAGGAGAGCTGGATGGTGTCCGCATCTCAGCCTGGCCAGGTGGACTCTGTCCTCGCGAGGAAGGGAGGATTCGGAAGGATGGATTTCGGGAGGTCGTGCATGCAGCTGCGTGTTGTCTGTGAGTGAGTGGATGGATCGGTGAGAGATATGAGTATGGATGTGCTTCTGGAAGTTGGTTCGGGGTGGGCAGGGAGGGAGAGAGGACAATAATTGTGTGTGATACCGTGTGCTGGGTGTTGTTTTGATATTTCTTGGTGTCTGTGGGTGTGTTGCCATGTAGTTTAGTGGGTGGTCTTGGTTCGTGGAGGCTGCTGCCAGGAATTGAGTGCCTCTCATGTCCAGATGGTCTTTGACTTTGAGAATTTTGGTTTCTTGATGTAGGTGATCTGTGGGTGAAGTAGCTGTGCAGCCTGTAATGATCTTCAGGGCTTTGTTTTGAATAGTCTGTAAGGTCTTATGATGTGTTTCAGCTAGGTTAGAAGCCCAGGCTGGGCTTGCGTATTCCATCACTGATCTTATGTATTGTTTATATACTGTGGTGGTAGTTTCTTTGTTGTGTCCAAATTTTGTGTGAGCAAGTGACCTGAGGGCGTTAAGTCTGGGTGTCAGTTTCTTTTTAATGTTTGTGGTGTGCTGTTTGAATGTCATATGAGTATCATATGTTACTCCTAGGATTTTGGGTGTGTGTGTATGTGTTAGGGGTGTGTTGTTTATGGTGAGTTGAGGGATGTATTCGTGTTCTCCTGTCCAACTTGTGCCTTGTTGCTGTAGCCTGTTGTTTTTAAGTGCCTCCATAGTTTTTTTGGGTTATTCTGATATTCCTCTGCCTTACTGTGGATATAATTAGATTTTGCTGATTTAATTTTCCTACTTAGTTTATTCCTAGCCCTGTTGAACTCATGTTTGAGACCTTGATCCTGTCTATGTTTCACTAGCCTTTTTAACAGATTGTCTCTATGTTCCAGATGGTGTAGTATGTCATTGTTGATCCATGGGTCTGACCTTGCCTTAATTCGTACGTCTTTCAGAGGAGCAATTTCGTCTAGGATGTTTGTGATGATGGTTCTGAAGCCAACCCATGCGTCATTAACGTTTGTATTTCCAAACACTTGAGACCCATCTGTATTCCATAAGATGTCCAGAAATGTTTCTTTGTTGTAGTTTCTGAGTGACCTTGTTTTGATGACCTTGTGATTCTCTAGGGTAATTTTTGTGGTTTTCCGTGTGCAATATGTGACGAAGTGATCACTTATCCCAGTCTGTATAACCCCTGATTGTGATATTTTGTCTTCTCTGTTACAATTTATATGGTCTAATATTGTAGCAGTGTTCTCAGAGATACGTGTGGGGGTTGTGATGAGTTGTTTGTGATTGTGCATTGTCAGTATGTGCCTTTTATTTCGTTGTTTGTAGCACAAGTTAAAATCCCCTAGTATAATGGATTCATTCCGGGGGTCTAGTAATGACAAAGTTTGTTCAGATTTGGTCAAGAATTGTGTGTCATCTGGTGGCCTATAGCACACCCCAATTGTGATGGGTTTTGTCCTAGGCAGGTGTAAGTCGATCCACAGAGCTTCGTGGTTTTCTACATGGTGGTCGGTCCTAGTTGTGTGTGTGAGGTTGGTTTTTACATACAGACATACTCCTCCCCCTTGTCTATTGCGATCATTACGAACCATATTGAAACCTTGAATGTTTATTTCACCATCGTTTATACTCGAGTCCAGCCAGGTTTCTGTAATTGCAATTATTGAAGCTTTGGTCTTATTAGCTAACATGTTTATTTCTGACAATTTATGGTACATTGATCTGGCGTTAATGTGGATAAGATGGAGCCCTTTGTTGGTGAACACTCTGTATTCATCTTTGAATTTGTCCTGGCTGGATTCTGAGTTGTTAATACTTGGTTAATTTACATTAACATTCGGTAATAAATGCAAGGCACACTTATTGCATAGGAATTCACGTTCTTCACTGTTGGTCTTCTTAGAGATGCACTTCATGTGAGCTACAGTTTTACACTTAACACAGTTTAGGATCCTTTGTTTTCGTGTTATGAGTGATTCACATATTTCACAAATGATTTTAGGACCTTTAACCCTTGGGATCCGGGGGGCCTCATATGAAGTTTGGTATTTTCAAACTTCATAATTCAGTAGCTACTGATTGAGACCACCTAGAGCAGTCAATTTCTTTGCAAATTGTAGAACGTTTTCTTGTCTGTAGACTGCCGTTGAGATGACATCGCTACGTTGCGTGGTTGCCGAGTTCTGATGATTATATCGGCGACTTTTTAGCCGCGCATTTTGCCTCATATGAGGCCTCCCGGATTCCAAGGGTTAATAGCTAATTCCCTACAGTTATCGCATTCCACTTCTTTTCTGCTAGTAACGTAAGTACATCGATCGTGTACTGTTTCATTACAACTACTACATTGTGAAGTTGTACTCCTTTTGTTGAATCCAATATCGCACACAATACATATTTTCCTATTACTGTTCATCGTACGTCTGGCGGTGTGGTGATCAGCTGAGCGCCGTGAGCGGCTGGGGTGTGAGCGCGTGAGATGGGGACAGGTTGTGGCTCCCCCTTGCCCCCCTCCCACCCCTACCTGTATTTGTTGTTGTCCTTGTTCTTGGCCGTTGTTGCTGCTTTATTGTTGATGTTGTTGTGACTGATACCTTCTTTATTAGCTGTTCTGGTTGCATGTTGAGCTACCTGGGTCGCCGATAGTGTTGGGTTGTGTTGTAGGTTTGGTTGATTTGTTGTGCAGCAGCGTCGTGTTGTGGGGGGTGGGGGGTTTCTCTTGTTGTCTTTCTTGTTCATTGCTGTTACTTCATTGTTGATGTGTTTGCTAGAGCTTCCTGCTTTTTTGGGTGTTCTGGTTGCATGTTGTGTTACTTGGGTCACCGATATCTGTGGTAGTGATGATACAGTTGAGGGTAATGTTGAGTAGGTAGAGTGGTGGCACTGTGCTGGCGGTTGCCCTGCGGTCTTGGTTGTGAGTTGGAGCGTGACGGGAGACCTGCAGGCCCAGTTTGTTATAACAAATTTTTCTGCTAGGGACTGTTGAAATGTCGGTGTCTGCCTTACTTGTTTGGTAGTGAGGTTTCTTCAACGTTGAACTAGGGCCGGGGTTGGTCTCTACATCTCCGCAGCTAATTAGAGTGTAGCACAATAGGTGTTGTAGCGAGGTTGTGCCAGAGTACTTGCCAAGCCGCGGCGTCTTCCCGATATATGAAATTGACCAGGCAGGAATGGTGACAGAAATTTCACTTGTGTGTGATTTCTGTGTGACGAGGTCCCTCAATACTTGTTTAGTGTTGACCTGGTACACTACCGGTCCCCTCTGCACCTGCATATCAGCACAGCCCCTCTGGATGTTGAGAAGGATGATACATAGAGGGCTACGCCCGCACCCTATAACCTATCAGATTCGGATATTGAGTGTAATTGGGTTTATAGTTGTCATTACACGTGGTATTTCTGAGTTATGTCACAATAATCCTTATTTTTACATTATTAGGGTCATACTGCTACCCAGAGTATAGGTCAATAAATACAGATATGTCCGAAATAGCCCCAAAAGAGTCGTATCTTACGATATGGTATTTATGGGCTTTACGTTTTCAGGGAGTGTGACAAGACCCTTTTAAAATTTTCAAAGATGTCCGAATTGACCCCTGAAAGGTCCGAATCTATACTGGGACCACTGGTTAGTCCTATGAATGTACAGTATTTTAAATCTATGTCTGAATTCACGCTAGGTGTTCGAAATTGCCCCAAATCGTGTCCGAATTCGAACACCTTTATTATATTTATAATAAATATATGCAATGTATTTTAATTTCTTTAATGCTATGATTGTACTGTATACCCCAATGTACCAGCTACACATACAATACTTAAGATCTTACATTGAGATAAAAACAAGACTACATGCTACGGAAATACGCAAAAATCAGCCGAATTTGCCCCAGTTGACGGTACTGCATAATATGGCAGCGTTACCTATTTCTGCCAGGTTAGCGTGAGGCGACTATATATATCTATTGCCAGATGCCTTAATTCCCGAGGGGCTGACTGTGAATTAATCGGCTCCATGCTCCTCTATCATCCGACATCTTTCCTTCCACCCATATACTGTACATTACTCTTTTTTTTTTTTTAATTCAAGATGCTTCAACGCTTAGCTTCTAAGGTTAAAAAATTCATATGGGTATATTATAATTATGGCTCACGATTACATATCTGTGCTTAGCTATCAAAAATCTGTATAGAAAAATTCTTGATATTTGATCTTACCCTGTCTTTTGAAGATCCATGCAGGAGTCCTCCCCTGATTATTCCTGGTGGCCCCGCGAGGCTGGATGCTACCCCCGGCCCCAGTCCTCCGGGCCCACCATCTCCGGGGTCAAAGCTGCCCACCACATTGTACAGAGCAGTCTTGAACCGGTTTAACATTTTATCACTTTGATTTATGACCCAACAACTGGTATACCATCAGACATCACATAAATCTTCAGTTTAAAATTTGACTTGAAGTTTGGTTCCTCGGTGAAATTGTATTGATGGCATGAGGCTTGGAAACTGCTAAAAAGCAATCTGCACTTCACTGCTGGTATAGTACCGATATCAAAACAAATGCCATCGCCCACGTTAGGCATGCAATCTTCTTCTACAGTACTAATATTACCGTACCGTACTACACTAGCTTAGTTTACACTGACAAATTAGAAGAATACTGTACCATCAGAAAGATATTGCAACTTATAAACAGTCCGATATATAATGATTGAATCTTGAAGAGATTATAAAAAAAATATTTGATCATGACCACCCTTATCGACAGGCTTCCAAAAGCGTAGTTGTTGAGGGATTTATTCTTAGTGACCTGAAGAGGCTATAAGTGAAAAGATGTAAAAAAAAGTGCTCCTCCTCAAATAATGTTTTTATCCATTTAATTTAGGGTCAATATTGAAGAGGGAACATGACAGTCTCCCATCATCATCAGCTAGGGCTACAATGCTGACTGGACCATCTTCAAGGTTGTGGCACTAATAACTGGAAAAGAAATGACAATAGATTAGAACATAGTGTAGTGAAGAGCAGTAGTCTGAAAGGTTGAGTCTGGAAGATTAGGCTGATAATGTAATGGAGTAGGTTAGACAAGCCAATACATCATCATCATCATCATCATCATCATCATCATCATCATCATCATCATTTTATTTTTTATTTTTATTTTTTTTCAACTATGCCTCTCGGGCATAGGCTGAGAGCCTGTACATTCCACCGCTCAACACGGTAAAGCCCGTGAGGTCTTGTTCCAGTCTGAGGAGTGAGATATGTGAAGCATCCATCATGGCTCGAAGCAGCTCCATCTCTGAAGCGGCTGGTTGCTTCGCTCAAGTGCTTCACCGTCTCACCCTCCAGACTCAGACCCTCACTCTCAGAACGCCACCTATTGAGCAGTGAACTCACTAGGCATTGTCCCCCTGTAACATATTTTGAATATGGGAATATTCATACAGTGTTATTTAATCAGGGAACAATGAGGGTAAATTTTTGGCATTTCGGTGGGCTTTGTGGTAATGCACTGATACTAGGTACAGCACAAATTCAATCCCAATAATATCTTCACATTGACATATCGGGATATGAACCCGGGTCCATTGGATTACCAATCCAGTGGCATGACCACTCCACCACACCTCCCCTGACGCCCCGCTTCCAGAGAAAGCGCCCCAAAAGCGATGGCCATGGCAAAAACTGTCTCCAGGCTCCCAGACATGCCCCCACTGACCCACTCCACAGTGCCATTTCCACTAAGTGGATTATGACCCTTAGGAATGAAGGAGCAGACCCAGAGTAGTCCCTCACCCAGATGGCAGTTCCACCATTGTTTTGCTATTTTATTTACCGGTACCCCAGTGGGGTCCTGGCTGGAAGCACATCAAGCACAGGAATGTTCTGAAGATAGGAACCAGTGGTCCACTGCTACAGAAACTGATTGCACCACCAAAGTGATGGGTGGTGGGGTCGCTGCATCCCTATGCCAAATACATACAGTACAGTACAGTACTGTACTGTACTGTACAGTATATGCAAAATCAATAAAAATACTACCCACAGAATATTAGTAGAGATGGATTATATACCCCCTGGGGGTAAGGGATTAGAATATGCCCCACGTGCCTTCTGCGTGTCGTAAAAGGCGACTAAAGAGTTTTTTGTTTTCTATGTGAGTGAGGGAGACAAAAGGCAGAACTGCCTGTGATGAGTGCCTCCCCCAGAGTTGAGAGAGTGACAGGGCCAAAATCAAGGGACGTTCGAAGCCAAAATGCCTGGACACACAGAGTTTGAAGCAATTTAAGTCATAGGATGAGAGAAAGACTGATTCTGGGAGAGAGTTCCAGAGTTCAGCTGTTGAATAGAAGAAAGATTGAGAATAACATTTCACTCTTGGGTTGGAGAGTTGCACAGAGTAGGGGTGGGATTGTGTTGCAAGACTGGTGTGCTATGTTCTCTACGAAGAGGGGTTGGTATACACTGAGAGAGCTCTGAGGAACACTGATTATTGTAATAGCGATAGAATAGTGAGAGATTGCAGAGAATTGGTGAGTGGACGTGAGTTAATGAGACGGAAGACTTTCTTTTCTACTTTGACTAGAAGTGCTGTGTGAGAGGATCCGGCAAGAATGTTAAGAGCGGGCGTCCCCCCCCCCCCCCCCCATGACATATTGTCATCATTATATATATTGCCAGCAGGGGGCAAATTACCGAAAAAATCACCGTCAAAATAGACGCGCACTTAACTACAGCGATCGACAAATGTAAACATGACGGCGGGGGAGGCGTCGGACCTTTGCAATCATATTCCCGTCTATTTTGAATGCCATTGGATACAATATTATGTTGAGGGGGGGCTTTGCCCCCCCCCCCCCCCCCCCCATGACATATTGTCATCATCATATGTATTGCCAGCAGGGGGCAAATAACCGAAAAAAATCGCTGTCAAAATAGACGCGAAGTTAACCGCAGCGATCGCCCTATGTAAACATGACGACCGTACACCCGGTAACTACATCCATCCCGAGGATCCTCCCCACACGTGTGAACAATACTCAATACATGGACGCACTGTTCCCCTGTACAGTGCAAGAAGCTGCACAGGAGTAAAGAACCCCCGGAGGGGGATAAGCACATCCAGCTTCTGGGAAGCTGTTTTAGCAAGAGTGGTAATATGATGTTGTTGAAGAGTAAGTCATAGTTTTCTGGAAGGGGACGATGAGTAGACAGATGGAGAAATTGAGTTTTGGAAGTATTGAAAGTAACAAGGTTTTCTCTGCCCCACTTAGAGATAGTAGAGAGATCAGAAGATAGGTGCTTTATGACCTCCTTACGTGAGTTTTGGATTTCCTGCTGTGAATGATGTTGTGGAAGGCTAGTTGAATAGTGTAATGTAGAGTTGTCAGCATATAAGTGAATGGGGCTGGAGGTGCAGTTGAGAAGGTCGTTAATGAATAAAAAATAGGAAGATATTTAAAGATAGGACAGAACCCTGAGGAACACCGGAGTTAGGTTGAGGAAGTAAATGGTGGCCATCTACAGTACGACCGCAGCTATGGAACGGCCGGAATGGAAATTAGAGACAAAGGCACAGATGGAGGGATAGAAACCAAAGGAGGGTTAAGTCGGTAACTGGGCTTGCGACCCTCCACTCGTAAAAAATTCTACAACAATAAACCAACAAATGGCCTCGGAATCGGATGGAACTACTGTTGACGAACTTCGACCAAACATGGACTGCTTAAGGATTTCGACTTGGAATGCAAGAGGCATGAATGAAGACACAAAAGAGAGAGAGGTTCTGGAAGTGTTAGTGAAGGCCAGGCTGGATGTATGCAGAATGACTGAGACCAAATGGAAGGTTACATGTGTGAGAGAATGGGAATGTGGAATAGGTGCGTGTGCTGGAATGAATGAGAATGAAGGAACGAAAGAAGGTGCATGTTTGTAAGTAACAAATGGAAGGAGCGTATAAGAGACTATGGTTCTGTGGGTGCAAGGATTGTGTGGGTAAGAATGACAGTGGGAATACAAACGTGGGTGGTTGTGTTTGTGTATGCACCGACTGAGGATAAACATATAAGAGAGAAAGAGGAGTTCTAGGTGAATGTTGAGGTGTGCCTGGATAAGTTTGGTGAGAGCGAAAGAATATTTCTGATTGGGGATATGAATGGGAAGGTGGGTGATAGGATAGTTGATGGAGTGGTGAGAGGGTGGGGTATACCGTCAGAGGTTGTTGTTGTTTCCCAGGCTGTCTGGCCGAGCAGCCCCAAGGTCCCGAGCAAGGCCATAATCGAGCGCCCCCACAGAACCCTCCCTGCTTACCACTAAAGCCCAGGTGACCGAAGTCACTCCAAGGCGAGGAGCTGAGGAGGGTGCGGAAACGCCCGGGAAACCAAAGTCCCACCCAAGGCCCTGTGCCCCTCAGCAATTATGAAGGGAAAGTTGAGGGGCAAAGGAAAAATGTGACGCTTTGGCTCCCAGTCTGCCAACTTCTAGAGGGGCAGTATGGAGGTCAATCCATGGAAGAGACGCCGTCACTTGAGATCTAGAAAATATATTTTTTTTTTTTATTTTTTTTTAAGAGACAATGAACGGAGGAAGGAAAAACACAGATAAAACAAAAAGGTCCATGTGCCTAAAGGCATCCTCCATTCATAAAATGTTTGTAACAACTGGATTTAAACATTTGTAGATTGTAAGTTTGTGGAAAGCAATTCGAGGGAAGTGAATTCCAAAGAGTAGTAGCTCTGGGGATAAATGAATTCTGATAAGCAGAAGTTCTGCATTGTGGAGGAGAAAGTGTAAATTCATGGGCGCTCTCAGCTGCCCTAGTTCTACGGGGAAAGATGTGGAGAGGCGGCACAATTGAAGCAAGTTCCTCGGAACAATTGCTGTGAAAATATCTGTAGAATAATGCAAGGGATGCAACGTTTCTTCGTATGGCTAATGTAGGAAGGTCCTGTGTGATTGCAGGGTTATTGATTAATCTAATAGCTTTATTTTGAATTTTGTCCAACTGCCTCAATGCAACCACTCCACTTCCACCCCACAGAGGTGAACAGTAATCCATCTGAGAGCGCACATGACTTTTATATATTACGGCCAACTGCTCGTCAGTGAAGAATTCTCGAACTCTGTACAGGAGTCCCAGTTTTTTAGAGGCATTCTTAGCAATGCTTCTAACATAATGTGTCCAGCTCAAGTTAGTAGTTAATGTTACACCGAGAATGTCAATACTAGGGGAAGTGGGAATATTTACATCATTAAAAAATATATGGGAGTCAGTGAGATTCTGTCGGTTAGAAAATTGAATGTACTTGGTTTTCTGTGCATTAAAGGAAACTAGATTCTCTTGTCCCCATTCATTAATTCTAGAAAGGTCCTGGTTCAGAGAAATTGCAGTGTTTATTTTTGAATTTATAAGATCGGGTTGGGTGAAAGAATTGGTAAATGTGAAGGAACTGTGGAGTGTTGAGTCATCTGCGTAGGAATGTATTGGATTATGAGTGGTAGATATGAGATCATTGATATGAATGAGGAACAGAGTTGGGGCCAAAACTGATCCCTGGGGAACACCAGCATTTATTGAGTGAAATTGAGAATAAAGGCCATCTACCATTACACATATTTTTCTGTTATGAAGATAAGAAGAAATTAGTGGAACTAATGATGCAAGGCCGTAGTGTGACATCTTCGACAATAAGGATTGATGCCAGACTCTATCAAATGCCTTTGATATATCCAGTGCTATTGTATGTGTTTCACCATGTTGGTCTGTAGCTTGGTTGATTTGATGCGTAAGAAGGCAAAGAATGTCTGCAGTTGATCGACATATAAGTAAAAGTAACAGCCAGAGTAAGCTATGAACAGGCAGAGAACACTCAGCTCTCACGCTGATAGACCAGCCCCTCATCAAAACCATCAGAGGTAAATGGGAATGGTAGTGCACTTGTGGACGTATGTGTGAGGAGGAGACTGTGGATAGCCAACACCTTCTTCCGATACAGAATGATACACAGGTACACATGGAAAGTGGAGTGGAGGAGGGAGAGCGAGACAGTGGAACGAAAGGCACTGATTGATTATATATGTGTGTAAATGAATGATTGAAGAATTCTGTGCAGGATGCTAGGGTGTATAGGGGTATGGTGGGGGGGGGGGGGGTTGTCTGACCATTATGTAGTAGTAGCTAAAATTAGGATACAAAAGAAGTGGGTGAGGAGAGAGGAAGTTGGAATGGCGAGGAGGGTGGAGAGGCTACAGGAGGAAATCAGGGAAGAGTACAGGGGAGCAGTAGAAAGATGACTAGGTAGGTTTGACCTGGAAGGTATGGAGGAAGTGGAGATGAGCAAAGTGTTTAAGGAAGAGATCTGTGCAGCATGTGAGGAGGTGTGTGGAGTAAGGAGGAGAGGGAGGGGAGTGAAGGGTACAGCATGGTGGACAGCAGAGGTAAAAATAGCTGTGGAAGACAAGAAGAAAGCTTATAGAGAGTGGTTGGGTTGTAGAGGGAATGAAGATTTGGAGAGACAGAAACGAGCGAGGTACGTGGAGAAAAAGAGAGTAGCCTAGTGAAGGAAAGTAAGAGAAGTCGATGAGGAATTTGGAAGGAATCGGAGTGTAAAATGGAGGGAGTGTAAGAAACTGTTCTGGAAAGAAGTCAAGAAAGTTAGGGAAGGTAGCAAGGGAAACAGTAAGGGTGTGAAAGATAAGAATGGGTGAGTGCTAGCCGAGAAGTAAGAGAGTTGAAAGATGGAGGGAATACTTCAACGAGTTGCTAAATGTAAGGAATGAAGCGCCAGCAAACATAGTTGAATGGGGTATGGGAGGGAGAAGAAGAGAAGTAGTGGAGGAGGAAGTGGGGATCAGGAGGTCAGAAGAGTGTGAAGCCATGAAAAGAGTGAAGTTGGGGAAAGCACCAGGAACAGATGGAGTGTGTGGGGAAATGCTGAGGTATGGTGGTGAGATAGTGATCGAATGGGTATGGAAAATGTGCAAACTAGCATGGGAGAAGGAGAGTGCACCTGATGACTGGAAGACAGGCATAATAGTCCCCCTATATAAGGGTAAAGGGGAAAGAGGAGTGTGGTAACCACCGAATATGTCTTCTAAGCGTAATAGGGAAGGTGTACAGTAGGGTAGTGATTGAGAGAGTGAGAGCGAGAACGGAGAAATGGATAGGTGACGAGCAAGGCGGTTATAAGAAGGGAAGAGGATGTGTAGATCAGATTTTTACCCTGAAATGTGTTGTAGAGAAATATCTGGAGAAGCAACAAAAGCTGTATGTTGCCTTTATGGACTTGGAGAAGGCCTATGACAGAGCGGATAGAGAAGGTATGTGGAAAGTACTTAGAATATACGGAGTAGACGGCAAGTTGCTAAAAGCAGTGAAGAGCATGTACGAGGGTGCAAAGGTGGCAGTACATGTGGAGAATGAGCAGAGCGAGTTCTTTGATCTAAATGTTGGGTTGAAACAGGGGTGTGTGATGTCCCCGTGGTTGTTTGCTGTAGCCTATTATATACTGTAGGCTATATGGATGGAGTCATGAAAGAAATACAAGGAAGAGCAGTGGATGTTGGTGTATCGCTGATAAGGGAGGGAAATGAGTGGAAGCTACCTGTACTGCTGTTTGCTGATGATATAGTTCTTATGAGCAATAATGAATGGGAGTTGCAGGGTCTGGTAAATATGTTTGGAACAGTGTGCGAAAAACGGAATCTGAAGGTAAATGCGGGGAAGAGCAAGGTTATGGTCTTCGAAAAGGGTGAAGCCACAGAGTGTGAGGTGAAGTTGAACGGTTACGGTAGGCTATGGAGATTGTCAGCTCATTTAAGTATCTGGGCAGTGTGTTGAGTAAAGATGGGACTATGGCTGAAGAAGTGCGGGAGAGGGTGCAACAGGGGAAGAGGGTTGTAGGAATGCTGAAAGCAATAACAAGAAATAGGGTGGTCAGCATGGAAGTGAAGAAGTATTGCATGACAGTGTGGTAATCCCGACACCGACTGTAACAGATTTTCGGTTTTCATGCATCCAACCAGGGTGTCAAAACGGAGCAATTTTGTGTGAAGACTAGAATGAATATGAGAAGAAATACAAGATAATTAACACGAAACAGTATTGTTCTGGCCTTTTTATCACTTCCAAAGACATAATTTGAACTATAAACCACACTTTATTTTCTCTGCATATACAATTATAAAGACTAAAAATTTATGGGCTTAGCTTTGCTGCTTTCGTTTGACACCCTGCATCCAACACAGAGCTACACCCGGCAAGAATGTTAAGTGCGGGCGTACCGCCAGCCTTCTTTACACTACGCATAGTGGTGTCGGACCTTTGCCATCATGTTCCTGTCTATTTTGACTGCCTTTGGATACAATAATATGTTGAGGGGGGGATTTGTCCCCCTCGACATATGTCATCATCATATATATTGGCAGCAGGGGGCAAATTACCCAAAAAATCGCCGTCAAAATAGACGCGAACTTAACCACGGCGATCGACAAATGTAAACAGGACGGCGGCGGGGGAGGCGTCGGACCTTTGCAATCATGTTCCCGTCTATTGTGAATGTCATTAGATACAATAATACCCCCTCAACCCCCCATGACATATTGTCTTCATCATATATATACTGTATATTGCCAGCAGGGGGCAAATAACCGAAAAAATTGCCGTCAAAATAGACGCGAAGTTAACCGCGGCGATCGCCCTATGTAAACATGACGACCGTACGCCCGGAATCTACATCCATCCCCTACACCCTTTTTGGTGTACGAAACACTAAAAAAAACAATGGGGACACTTAAATATTAATAATATTAGACGAAATATAAAGATGACTCGGTGGAAAAGTTGCGTTCACGGGAGTAACGTCGATCGTTTGTTGACATAGCGCTCGAGGTTATAGTAGGCTACTTCGCGCATCTAGGTTCTAACTAAATTCCCATAGGCTATTGGCGGTTCAACCCACACTGTCCTTTGGAGATACAGCCCGGGCCCGGAGGGTTAAAATTTAGGAAGCGGGATACAGTAAAAGACCTCACCCCCCTAGACTTATTGTCATTATCATATATAGCCTATTGCCAGCAGGGGGCAAAATAACAACAGCAAACGTAACTAACGTCGAGCATCATGTCAACAAACTGACGATTGGAAGAGGCAGTCAACTCCCGATTTTCGGCCCAAACGGCAAACGCACTTCTTTATTCTCGTCGAAAACCACATTAAAAACGTTATTAGGCTAAATCGTTTCTATGCTATTACAGTCTAGTATCAGACCAGAAAAGGGTGTAGGTTGTTGATGGTTGCGTGGAAACCTAAATTAAATCTCTAAGTGTCTAATAAGTTGTTGTTGTTGTTGTTGTTGTTCCCCAGGCTGTCTGGCCGAACAGCCCCAAGGTCTCGAGCAAGGCCATGGCCATAAACGAGCGCCCCCACAAAATCCTCACTGCTTACCACTAACAAAGCCCGGGTGACCGAAGCCACTCCAAGGCAGGGAGCTGAGGAAGGTGCGGAAACGCCCGGGAAACCAAAGCCCCACCCAAGGCCCTGTGCCCCTCAGCAATAATGAAGGGAAAGTTGAGGGGTAAGGGAAAAACGTGACGCTTTGGCTCCCAATCTGCCAACTTCTAGGTTGGCAGTAGGGAGGTCAATCCACGGAAAAGATGCCGTCACTTGAGATCTAGAAGATATATAAGTAAAAGGAACAGTCAGAGTAAGCTATGGGTATGGCAGAGATCACTCAGTTCTCACTCGGATAGACCAGCCCATCACCACATGACTAGAACCCAATCCTCTCAGCATCAGCTAGGAAAGGCCCTAGAAAGCCGCCTTTGGCGGGGGGATAGCTCCCCTATTTCAACTCCTTTCGGGGTTGGGCACCCGCCCTCTAATAAGTATGTGGTGGTACCTGTCAAATGCGTGCCCCTTAAACCCTTCCTACCCGGTCTGCCTTAGGTAAGGACAGCACAAAAGAAGGGCCGCTACCCGGTATGCCTTATCTAAGGCATGAGCTTAATAGCCTAATTAAGCTTGGTCCAAATGCCGTGCGTACGACGTATGTCAACAAACCCAAGCGTTGCGTCACCGCACCTCCGAAAACAAGAAGGAGAAGACTCTTCAATGTTATTGTTCTGACGTCAGACGAAATTAGTGTCTGAAAAGCCCCCATATTGGCAACATCTCTGCAATATTGGCTCCACTGAAATCGTCATCACAACTGAACCAGTTGACTTACAGAGCTCTACTCAACGCCAAAATACAGATTGAAAACCGCACTACGATTATAGATGAGTGGGAAAGTTCTAGCAGTGAAAATAAACATAAATACAGTAGCCTAGGCCTAGACGTTTTTCGGCCATATCGCCCGGGTAGGGGCGACCGTCATTGGGTAAGACAGCCCGGGTAGGAAGGGTTAAGTAAAATTCTACCCTTTACTCTTACAGGCGCCTCTAACAGGAACTTCAGGAAGTGTGTGTTATGCACATAGGCTGGTAAAATTCAATACAGCTAGAGCCACCTTATTTACCAAGTTTTCTGTATATTTTTTTCAAGGAATATAGTGTTTTATTGTTGTTTTTCATGGTTGGAGTGGAGGATTTGCATTAACTTACCCATTATACATTAATCTGAAGATACGACTTCAAATTGCGCCATTTATTGGGTGAATCGCGCTTTTACAGTAGGTAACGGAAATTGTGGGGTAAATTGGATACACGATGGGTTGAGGGGCCCTCACGCCCCCTTGATTTATTGTCATCCTCATATAGCTTATGTAGATCAGTAAGGGGGTAAAAACAGGTTGCCGGTATTTCGTTTTTGTGAGTAACGCTCACGCCATTAATTGGGCGAATCGCACCCACCCCATTGTTCAAAAGAAGAAGAAGAAGGAGAATCAAGTTGAAGGATTCAGTGTGCGCAATGCTTTGTTTACGGTTAAGACAAATTATTTTGGTGATATTTTTCTATGTAATCGGGTTTTTTGAAGTGTCGATAACGATATTCCTCCATGCAGACTATAATGAGAAAAATATGGCGAGTCTATAGGTCCCTATTTTCCCTAATAAATTATTTCTAATAGGGCGGCGAAAGAGGTCTTCTTACAGTTTCTTACAGTAGATCCTCTGGAAAAAGGCAAACTAGGCCTGTGTATCCAGCTCAGTGCCAGTACTTGCACTGCTGCGGTCGTTCACGGTGTTGGCGGCGGCGGTAGCAGATGCAAAATTTTTACTGTTCTGTATTTTTGCTTTATAATCAAACTTTAAATCTTGTCTTCCCCATGCTTTATCAAGATTACTTTCAAACTTCCTTATTGATTCGGAATCGACTACATACTGGGGCAGTGCGTTCCACTCATTTACCACTCTATCACAAAATGAGTTCTTTGCCTTTTCAAGCCTATTTCTTTCTTTGTAAATTTTCTTAGTGTGTCCTCTCGTTCTTGTTCCCTCCCGCATCAAGAAGATACCTTCACACACATCCTCATCATACATTCCTGACACTATCTTAAAAGTCTCTATCATATCCCCTCTCTTTCTCCTATATGCCAGTGTCGGAAGCCGCAGTGTCCTCAACCTCTGCTCATAGCCCGCGTTCTTCAACGTTGGTACTAGCTTGCTAGCTCTCCTCTGCACTTTCTCCACTGCTTCTATATCCTTTACCATATATGGAGCCCACACCTTACCTTTGGATACCTTTGGATGTGTTCGCCGCTCCTCTAGCGGCACCAAGGAGCGCGACGCCCCTCGTTATGGGTGGTGATTTGGTGCAGTAGACTGTTTGAAGCGACAGCTCGCTCCCTTGTGAGGATGGGCTCGTCTGGCACTTTTTGCAGTTCGACATCTAGGGCTCTCTTGAAGTTGTCTAACGAGATGTCCCTCATGTCTCTTACTCGCCGTGGGAGTTTGTTGAAGAGACGTGGGCCTCTGTGTGATAACCAGCCCTCTCGCAGAGAGCCCATACCACCCCTGTTATTCATCCGGGGGATTTCGCATTCCCAGCCTCTCCTATCACTGAATTTCATGACTATCGGAGTATGTAGGTTTGGTACTAAACCCTCTGCGATTTTCCATGTGTATATTATTAGGTAACGTTCTCAGTATATTCCTGCGAAACGGCATGCATTATATCTCAAGAACTGGGCAGTGTTATAGCATATTTGTTGTTTGTACATATATATGTATTATGTATGTTGCTTCGTAGTATACTATAAATGGAAAATATACTTGGTAAATGAATAATTAGAGGGCATCTGTGGACTCACTTTTACAATTTCCCAGCTCAGCTGGTGGGCGACGAGTGGAAGTGAGTCGAGTTGTATACTGCTATTCTATTGGTCAATAAACTGGGTGTGACGTCACGAGCGATGATGGTATATGAATGGTTGTTGTGGGAGTACGTCACTGTCTAGACGGTGACGTCACAAATTCTCGCAATATTTTAACGGGTGTAGAAATACACGTCAGTCCATATAATGAGCCTCTTTTGTTTCTCAATCCCTCTATGACGTCACATTGATTCATTTATTATCCTTGGTGTTTATAATCTCTCGGATTCGGGCCAGTCGGCCATATTTGAAATGGTGGAACTGTTGTTCAATGAATAGTGAAGTGTTTTTGCTTTATGAAAACACCTACAACATCTTCTATTTAACGGGATTACCAACGAAGCTTCCAGCGGAATTGTGTTAATTTGGCTGCAGACCATTATTGTCCAGTACACCAAGGGTAAGGGTTTTATACCGTTGTTATTTGGGTCCAAGCCTAGGCTACGTTTACCACAGAATCTTTAATGAATATCCTCAATACAGACTTATTTCCTTCACTTTCCTCGTCAATAATAACCCATATAGGTGGAGAGGCCCTTCAGGAATTATATCAAAGAACAAGTTATGTTGAAACATTATCTGCAATTTAGCCATGTTGATTAACTCTTAGCCCACTTAACCCCTTCAGACTCATATGACGCAGAGGTTGGCAGATTAGAAATAGAGTTCTCTCACTCTTATAATTACCTCTTTTGGCGACCGTCAATCTTTTATGAATTAAATACCAAACCAGCGGGGGTGTGGGGGCGGCAGCCCCCACCTAATATACTAGGTTAGGTTAGGTAAGGTTGTTAGGTTACGCTAATATTACCCCTTATTTTCGTCTTTTACCCCTCAATTTCCCTGTACTTCATAGCCCTCCCCACTATTGGGGGCCGTATCTTAAGATCGTAATTGTTTAATCGAAGTCCTCTTTTTCTAGTTATTAAAAACGTATTCCATGGTGTATTATATGATATATAGAAGCAATAGAACTGTTCAAATTACCTGGGAAGTGTATATTAAACAAAATACAAAACTTTGAATAATGAGGTAAGAGATAGGCTATGTGTTTTTTATCACTTTTCAACCCAAGACCAGCGGGGGTCTGGGGGCAGCAGCCCCCAGGATGCCCAGGTTACCTTAGGTTAGGTTAGGTTAGGTTAATGACCAGCTATGTAAATACAGTAGTGAACATTTGGTTCAGTCTGTGCTCAAAAATCCATTTTCTTTAGGAGGAGGCCATACACTAAACAATTACCGTGATGTTGAAACATTATCTGCAATTTAGCCATGTTGATTAACTCTTAGCCCACTTAACCCCTTCAGACTCATATGACGCAGAGGTTGGCAGATTAGCAATAAGAAATAGAGTTCTCTCACTCTTATAATTAACTCTTTTGCCGACCGTCAATCTTTTATAAATTAGGCTAAATACCAAACCAGCGGGGGTGTGGGGGCGGCAGCCCCCACCTAATATACTAGGTTAGGTTAGGTAAGGTTGTTAGGTTACGCTAATATTACCCCTTATTTTCGTCTTTTACCCCTCAATTTTCCTGTACTTCATAGCCATCCCCACTATCGGGGGCCGTATCTTAAGATTGTTGGATAATGGGAATAACTTTTTTTCCGGAGATTCTAATTAATGACAACCACTGTATAATGATGAAAACTAGCTAAAACCCCCCCCCAAAAATCACGAAATAAAAGTTGGCCAGGTTCCCGGATATGTTCCTTAATTTCCATGAACAAATTGTAATAGGCCTATAGAAACCTAATAAATCATATAAATAACAAATCCACAAAAATACAATCATTGAAAATAGCTGTGGTCCGTCTCCTTAATATTGACCGAAAAAACGTCCATTCTAATAAATCTCAGAGCTCTTTCAGACAGTCACAGTTTACAAACGCCTTCTTTATGCAGTGTAATCAATATTTACCCCCTGCTGGCAACATAGATGACGATTTCAATAATTCATGGGGGGGTGAGGGGGGGCAAAGCCCCCCCTCAACCCATCGTGTATCCAACATTGGCATTATAACTAAGACCATGAATAGGGCCTACACTCATTTCTCAAAATTTGGAGGAAAAAACATAACAAATAAGGGTGCGAGCCTATTCCCTATAATTACTAATATATCCGTTCATCTTGGGACGATATCGCTACTAATATACTACTATACTAATTAGTATTGATAAATAGAAACGGTTTGAATATCAAGACGCAAATTACACAGTGCACTAATGACATTATAATACACGTTGTGTGAAACATATACACCGCTGATGTTAAATTAACCGGGTGTAAGATTAAGCGGGTGTAATGACGACATGTTGGCCGAGGGCTGGAATGACGTCATCGCTGAGGCCCGCCTTGGCTGATGACGTCACGATAATCAACAACCAATCACAAGCAAGGATACACAACGTCTTGGCTTGGTTAATCAAGATGGCTATATTCTAGTTAATCTCCGTGTTTCAACCCCTCTCTTTCCCTGATATATTTCATACCCTCCCCAGCTATCGGGGTTTAGTATTGTTGAGGTAAGTGAAGAAAATAACTAAGAGATATGAGGATATAAATAAGGATCCTTAGTTAATGGGCAAACAAAATACGGTGACTACCGCTACATAGGATCTTACCACGTTCCAGTGAGTACAGATTCAGTGCTCTTAAACGCTCCCAATAGTGTAGATGTTTTATGGAACTTATATGCGAAGTGAAATTTCTTTGTACACTCTCTACGTAATTTATTTCACCTGCTTTGTATGGGGATGTTAATACGCTACAGTATTCAAGCCGCGGTAGCACTAGAGATTTGAAGAGCGTTATCATAGGCAATTCACCGCGTGTTTTAAAAGTACGCAGAATCCAACCCGTTAGACGTTTCGCAGCCGCCACTTTGACCTGGTTATGTACTTTGAAACCCATATTTTCAGACATTAATACCCCAAGGTCTTTCACACTGTCTTTCCGTTCTATTATGTGGTTAGATTCTGTTAAGTAATTTGTAATTTCTTTAACACCATTATTATCTCCGTACCGTATTAATTGGAATTTTTCCTCATTGAATTGCATGTTGTTTTCCCTGGTCCACTGGAACACTACATTCATGTCTTCCTGCAGTCGGCCCGTGTCCTCTTGTGTGTTTACTATCTTGCTTAATTTTGTGTCATCAGCAAAAGACGACACCGTACTGTGTCTGGTGTTGGTATCTATGTCGCAAATTAGTATGAGGAACAGAAGGGGCGCTAACACTGTTCCTTGGGGCACTGAGCTTTTGACATCCGAAGGCTCAGAAGTGACTTGGTTTACTGCTACCGATTGTTTTCGGTTTACGAGGAAATTGTATATCCACCGTCCGATTTTCCCAGTTATACCTTTTGCTTTCAGTTTGTGGGCTATTATACCATGGTCACATTTATCAAATGCCTTAGCAAAATCGGTGTAAATGACATCCACGTTTTTCTTTTCTTCTAGCGCTTTAAGAATTTTGTCATAGTGTTCCAAAAGTTGTGAGAGACATGATCTTCCCGCTCTGAACCCATGTTGACCGGTGTTGTGTAGTTCATTTGCCTCCATGAATGTTGAAATTTTGCTTCGCAGGACTCGCTCGAAAACTTTAATGATGTGAGAGGTTAGAGCTACCGGGCGGTAGTTTTTTGGTAGTGCTTTACTCCCTCCTTTATGCAGTGGGGCAATTATTGCGTTTTTCAAGCTATCTGGTATGTCACCAGTGTCTAGACTCCTTCTCCACATTATAGCCAGGGGTTTTGAGAGGTTTTCCTTACATTTTTTCATTAGGATCGAATTCCAGGACCCGGGCCTGGTGCCGAGTGGGATGGCATGTTGGAAATGGCCTCTTCTATGTCTTTTGGACCAAAATCAATATCCAGCATCTGAGGGGTTTCCGTGGGGGAGGTTTCCATAAAAAATATATTTTGGTCTCTGATGACTTTTGTTTCATCAGGCTCACTGAATGCCATTTCATACTGCCTGCTTAAGAGTTCGCTCATTTCCTTTTTGTCCCCTGTGAAAGAGCCGTCCCCTTTGCTCAGTGGGCCGATGTTTGATGTTGTTTTAGCCTTTTGTTTGGCGTATGAAAAGAAGTATTTGGAATTTTCCTTTATACCTGCAATAGCTTTCCTCTCCTCTTCCATATGTTGTAGTTCATATGATATTCTTAGCCTTTGTTCAATTTCCACAATTTCTCTATCTATTTCGACCTTTTGCCTATCCTGTAGATTTTGATGTGTGCGTCTTTGTGTGAGTAATTTTCTTCTTCTGTACAGCCTCCTCCTTTCCCGATCTTGTTTGCTTCTTCGTTTTGTTTGTCTTGCAGGTATATGGTGGCTACAGATTTGGGTCATGGTTTCTGTTATTAAGACTAGACATTCTGCTGGTGTCAGGTTATCCATTAAATCTTCCCAGTTTATTTCCTCCATTTCTTGATTTACCTCTTCCCACCTAATGTTTTTGTTATTGAAGTTAAATTTACTGAAGGGGCCGGTTTTTGTTCTCGATTCTGAGGTTGTCTGTACACTTTCTAAGGTTGTTTTGATCTCAATTAATTTATGATCTGAGTATGTTGTGTCCGATATGTTAATGCTGTGTACTAGAGAGTCGTTGTTAGTGAAGACCAGGTCTAAGATATTGTTTTCCCGTGTGGGTTCAGCAATATGTTGGGTAAGACTAAAAAAATCACAAAGTTCAAAAAGCTCTCTCGTATTAGTATTTGCTTCTCCGGTGTTATTTGCCACTAACTGGTTTTCTAGTTGTCTCCATTTAATGTTTGGTAGGTTAAAGTCTCCTAGCCATATAATATTTGGTGTTGGGTTCCCCAGGGTTTCCACTTCTGATTTTATTTTGTTGAGCTGGGTTTTGAATTCTTCTCGGGATGAGTCTGGAGGCCTGTATGTAATAATAATAATAATAATAAGCATGTTACTTATTTCTCATAAGCGCCAATTTTTCCGAAGAATTCACTAGCGCTCGAAAAGAGAAAGAAAAAAGAACAAAAATCAATGCATCAAAAGAAGGCTCATATACAACACACATTTAACAATCACTAGCAGTGGCAAAATAGCCTAAACTCTATAGCCATCTGTCATGACACCTCTCTCAAGATCATAGCTTCTCTCAAAGAGAAAAGTCTTAAGTTGTCTCTTGAAGCATTCAACAGAACTCAGTTGTCTCATGGACAGCGGCAACCTGTTATACAACCTCGGAGCCATGTAGGAGAATGACCTCTCAAAGAAAGAAGACTGCTGGAAAGCCCTTGGTTCATCAAGACGAAAAGGGTCATTGTCATGACGCACAACTACACCATGGTGTGCCGGTGGGCGCCTGAGCAGCTCCGCAAGGTACCTAGGCTCACCAAATTTGAGAACCTTAAAAGTCACCAAACACAACTTAAATTCTATTCTTGCTCTTACTGGCAGCCAGTGCAGTTCTATGTGAAGAGATGTAGTAGGAGTTCTAGGTGGAACACCAAAAATTAGTCTTGCGGCCCTGTTAAGAACAGACTGAACTTTCTTCAAAATATAATTTGGAAGACCCACCAACAGGGCATTACATACATACATACATACATAACATTTTAAGACTGAGTGTTCCACACATAAGTGCAGTTTCAGTCTCTTGTCCTAATGGCGGCGTTCCAGGCAACCCTGTTAAGGGCTGCTTCACTTGTCAAGTTCTTGGATTTGAGATCGGCGCGTATAGTCCGATCCCAGGTCTTCCTCGGTCCACCCCTTGGTGCAGCTCCCTCACCAATCACAGACCTGCATTTTGTCACCCAATTTTGTTCATCCATTCTCTCCACATGTCCATACCATCCCAGTCTACTTGTACGCATCACCTCGCTAATACTCTTTATACCTAAACGTCTCCTCAGCTCAACATTTGTTATTCTATCCTGTAGCCTGGCCCCACACATCCATCTCACCATTCTCATCTCATTACGCTCCATTCTGTTGACATCCTCTACTTTAACGGCCCATGTTTCTGAGGCATACGTCATTGCACTTCTAACACATGAGGCATACACCTTTCCCTTCAGGGGGAGAGGCATTCTTTTCATGGTCAGGATTGGCATCAATTCTCTGAACTTCCCCCAGCCACACCTAATTCTAGCAACAGTGGCAGCCTCGGCCCCACCACCGGCAGAGATGGTATCTCCTAGGTAACAAAACTTGTTCACCAGCTCCAAAGACTCATTTCCAAAATTCACAGCCACAGGATCATCACTTAACACAAGCTCGCCTTTGCACACTACGCACTCAAATTTCTCTATTTCTGACTTATCCTTCGGCAGGGGCCCCTTTATTCTACTACAGCGCTTACTCCCATGGTGTACCCAACATCGACAGATGCTACATTGAATTGAGTTAACGCCCACTCCCTTTCCACACACTGCACATGGGTATGCACCGCTCTTTTCCACATTGCCTCGTCTCAAACTACAATGCATAACCTTGGTTTTGTTAATATTGACTCTTAAACCCTTGCTCGCCATGCCCTCTCTCCACTTTCTGAATTTGGCCTCAGCATCCTGCATACTGTCAGCTATTAGGACAGCATTGCAATAATCAACACGAGAGAAGACCAATGAGTGAACCAACGTCAGGAGGCAACGTCTGGTTATAAACGGCTTCACCAAATAGAGATTTCTGATGTGCAAGTGACAACTTTTAACTATCTGGTTTACATGCTCTTTGAAATCTAATCGGGAGTTCACATATACACCCAGATTTCGAACAGAGTTGGCCGGTCGCAGCTGAGATCCACCCACATTGATGGAGAGGGCACCTACCATATCATCAGCTCTTCTATTTCCTCGGATGATGAGAATATCAGTTTTACCATCATTTAGTTTAAGTTTTCTCGCTCTCATCCACTTCTTGATATCAGACATCAACAATTCCATCTTACTCCGTATATCAACTATATTTGTGATTCTCACATAAATCTGGGTGTCATCTGCATAAAAGTGAAAGGTGACATTATGTGCACGAAGCAGAAGAGACAAACTGCTAATATAAATTATAAATAGGATAGGACCCAAAACTGATCCCTGCGGAACACCATACTGCAGGGGTGTCGAGTCCGAGACCACTTGATTTACCATCACACTCTGGGATCTACCTGACAAGTACGACCCAAGAAGCAAGAGAGCGGAGTCACGCACACCACAATCATAAAGATCACTCAATAACAACTCATGATCCACTGTGTCAAAAGCCGCAGAGAGATCAAGCAAGACCAATAGTGAGGCCACACCATTGCAAATGTTCTCAACTAGATCATTATGTACTCTAATCAATGCTGTTTCAGTTGAATGATGCTGTCGGTAAGCAGACTGAAAAATTGGGATAGTTTCATTCTGCTGAAGTAGTGGTTGTAATTGGTCAAGTATTGCACGCTCTAATATCTTTGATATGAAGGACAGGTTGGAGACAGGACGATAGTTCAACATGTTCTCAACATCAAGTCCAGGTTTCTTTAGAGTAGGTCGGAGTAGTGCATGCTTTTCAGAATGTGGGAAGCTACCTTCAGAGAAGCACTTATTAATTATTTTGGAAATAAACTCAACTGTGTGATCATAGACTCTTGGTAGCTTGGAAACATTTATGGGATCCAACGGGCAAAATGTTTTATTGAGGTTTCTTATGTAGGACGAGATCATGTCCACCTCTACTGAGTGAAAGGATGAGAGGACATTATTAGGAATGTGTCGGGGTTGGAGTACAACTGAAAGTTCTTCACCAACAGAAGCATCATCCAATTCCTGTCTTATGCGAGTTATCTTGCCAGCAAAAAATGCCACAAAGTTGGCAGCCAACTCGGCATCAGGTACAGAAGGTCTTAAGCTGACTCTTGTTTTTCCAAGTAAACTGTTTACAATTGAAGCCAACCTCCTCTGGTCGTTACCACACGAGTCAACTTTTCCCTGATAATACACTTTCTTTTCATCTTTGATTTTGTAGACCACAGCTCTTCAGGCTGACAGGTATTGCAACCATGTAGAGTCTGTTTTATTTTTCCGCCATTCACGTTCAGCTCTTCTACGCGCTCTTCTAAGAAATTTAACTCGAGTGCTATACCAGGGCGAATCATCTCGTACTATGATTTTCTTCTCTACTTCTGGACAGTGATGATCGAACACTAATTTAAGTGCATTTCCATGTACCTCCACCAGCTCATCTGAAGTAAGGTTGGAAGTATCAATACTTCCCAAGTACTGTTTTACTTCACTGCTAGCCAAATTTAGGTCTGCATTTTTATAATTTCTAAATCTGATTACTTTTTCATGTGTGAGTGGCTTAGGGAAATCAAAGCTGAAAGTAATCAAAGCATGATCAGAGGTATTAGGGTCAGCATTCTCAACATCAACATCCAGAACACCACCACAACCCACAGGAGAGAAAACCAAGTCAAGGGTGTGTCCTAAGATATGAGTTGGGTGGGACACATGGTTTACAAAATTGTTCTGATCAGTCAACTCAAGGAACTCAGGAGAGAATGGCTTCAGATGAGGGCTGTCAACCCAGTAATTAAAATCTCCACACATCAAAAGTCTTCCAGTTTTAGCAGAAAATTCCTCGAGAAACTGCCCAAACTCTTCCATAAAACCCCTATCTGTGCCACGATGGCCAGGCCTATAGACAACTGCCATTCTTAGAATTTGTTGATGGAGTTTTATTTCCACTTCCAACAGTTCATAATAAAGAGGGGCTGGGTTGTGGCTTATTTGCAAGATATTCACCAGAGATGTGGAGTAGACAACTGCCACTCCACCACCCGGATGATCTCCCCTAGGCCTAGGAACATTTATTATGGAATGGGTTTTAGGCAATGCCGCCTGGATAATATTCAGATCTGACTCGAACAACCTGGTCTCAGTGAGACATAATACATCAAGGTTACGTTCATCCAAGATCTCGCAAATATGATCCATTTTGTTACGCAAGGAACGAACATTCAACAGACCCAGTTTCAACTGGCTCCCATGTGCATTTTTCAGTTTTTTGAACCTACAAAATCGGTGTTCTCAATAACTTTATTTCTCTGAGCTGTCATTAAAGGACAATTTCTACTTGAGGCGAAATGATTTGGCGGCTCCGTAACTGATGTGGAGCTCATACAATTTATACATTTGGGGGAAGTCTTGTTGGTGCAGTCTTTTGAGTTATGAGTACCAGCACAGAAGTTGCATTTTGGATCCTCATTTTTCCGATAACACCTGTCACTGGTATGACCAAAGCCCTGGCAATGGTAACATTGTGTTACCCAGAAGCGATCGTATGCACGACATCTCACAAGTCCAACATACACAGAATTGCCATCATCCACAATGGAAGAGCGTATTTCAGGTGACATTTTTACTACCGCAATCTTAGTGTGTGCATCACTCTTTTGCTTAGTGAATAGCAAATTCATAGCTAAGCCATCGTCGACCAGGGACTTTATTCTTGGGTTCTTGTTGAGGATGCTGGGAATGATCTCATTATCCTCAGCGTCATTAGCAATGCCTACCAGAGTCATTTTTGGCATCATCTTCTTTGGTTCGGAGACACTGAAGGCACTGTCCACCCCCAGATACTGATTGATGGCCCTTCCTGCATCTTCTTTGGCTTTCTTGGATGGAAGTCGTACCACCAGTACACCTGACTCAGTTCTAGTTAACTTGTTAACCGGAACCGAAGCCAAAGCAGTCTCGATTGCCTTTGTATCTGGTGGGCTTACTGGCTCGGAGGATCGGTCTTTTGGCTTCACTACCAGGACCTGATGGTCCCAGACAGTTTTTTTCTTTCCACCATCTACCACCTCAGTGGTGCGTTTGGTCGGCTCCTTTTTGGTCTCCGCTGTTTCCCTCACTACCTTTTCCTTGCTCTTCAAAACCTGCACTACATTCTTCTCAAACTCTCTTTTCTCTTTTTCTCTCTCTTCCACCTGCTCCTTCATGATTTCTTCCAATGCATCCACCTTAGCATTCCCCACCCTTGTCCACTCATCTTTCTCCTCACTTATTACTCCCTTTACTTTCTCACTTAAATGGCCCTCATACTCCTTTAGCTGCTCCTTGAGTGCCATGTTCTCTGCCTCCAGCTCATCTACTTTCCTTATCACTGCATCTAGGTTAGCAATTAATGGCCCATCTGCAGTTGCTACTGAACTGGCTCCACATATTTCTGTCAGTGACTCCACCTTCACACCTATATCTCTCCTCCAATTCTCCATAACTCCCTTCCATCTTAACAGACCCAGCATCTGTCTCTTCACTACAGTCAATTGATCCTCCACTTCACCACCCTCTGCCAGAAATCCCTCAAACTCATAGCTCTCTTCATCTCCCAATAAACTCTGTAACAATAACTGCTAAATTTAGGAATTCTATTTTAACTCCAAGTATTTCCACCACTTCATTACTGTTATTTAGGAATTCAGTACATATCAGTGAGTCATGTATGTACAAGGCTACACCTCCATGTGATCTATGTGACCTGGTTCGCATATTCCAGGTGCGGCCTAACCAGCGCTGTATAGAGATTCCTGAATATTTCTTCGTCAAGTGACACAAATGTCCTCCTTATCAGCCCTACAATTCTATTGGCTTTGTTTATCTTTTCTGCTAAATGTTCTGAGAAATTTAACTTATTGTCTATCACTACTCCTATACCCTTTTCTGCATTAACTTCCTCCATCGCTTCATACATACTGTATCCTACCTTGTCCCAATCCGCATGTACTTGCATATTTTTGGATGAAAAGGCATTAACCAATGCTCAGACCATCCCTTCATGCCCTCCATATCTCCTTGAAGCAAACCCACATCTTCCTTACACCTCACTCTTCTATACAGCTTAGTGTTATCCGCATACAGGTATATCTCACTTCCATTAGTTATAACTTCAGGTAAGTCGTTGATAAATATAACGAACAGTAGTGGTCCCAACACAGATCCCTGAGGTACCCCACTTGTAATTTCCCTCCACCCCGAGCCTATTCCATTCACCAGTACCCTCTGTCTCCGATCTTTCAGGAAGGCTTCTATCCATTTCACACATTTCTCCCCTATATTATAGCTTCTAACTTTCTCTAGCCTATTAACCTTTTATGTGGGACCTTATCGAAGGCCTTCATAAAATCGCAATATACCACGTCTATAACATCACCATCCTCCAGAATTTGCGTCCAATCATCTACCACCTAAGAAGAAGAGTCCTGCAGTAGTCTCCTTGAATGCTACCGTTATGGTAGCATTCAAGGAGACTACTGCAGGACTCTTCTTCTTCTTCTTCTTACCTCTGACCGGGTATAGGCTATCCTAGTGTTTACTAGCCTATACCCCTTTGAAAGGACATTAGCCTAACCTAACAAACTTACCTAACCTATCCTAGTATTATAGGTGGGGGCTGCTGCCCCCACACCCCCGCTGTGACTTAGATTTTTGGTGTATTTGTCTGTGAAGTGGGTATTTTTCAATTTGTTGATAACGAAAATCCTCCATGCGGACTATATGGAGAAAAATATGACGAATCTATTGGTGCCTATTTTCCCTAATAAATTGTTTCTCATAACGTCACACAAGTGTCCTTGAATATTATCGTAAGTAATTTTCAGAGTAAATATACAATTTGTCATGCCTGTGGATACAGGATGGGTTGAGGGCCCGAGGGGGGGCTTTGCCCCCCCTCATCCCCCCATAACTTATTGAAATCAGCATCTATTTTAACAGTAGGGGGTTTAACCCTTCCTCCCCGGGTGTCCGTGTGAAAGGATACCACGAAATAAGGGCAGGTGCCCGGGTGTCCTTTCAGGAGATAGTAAGCTTGAAAGCCTATTCATCTTGGGTCTGAACGCCGTGCGTCCGACGCATGTAAACAAAGCCGATCGTTGCATCACCGCACCTCCGAAAACAATAAGGAGACGTCGGATCAATGTTATTGTTGTGACGTCAGACGAAATTAGTGTGTTAAAAGCTCCGATATTGTCAACATCGCGGCAAAATTAGCTCCACTGAAATCGTCATCACAACTGAACCAGTTGACTTAGAGAGCTCTACTCAATGCCAGTCTACAGATTGGAAACCGCACTACGTTTATAGATGCGTGGGAAATTTCTAGCAGTTAAAATTAAAAAAAATACGGTAGCCTAGGCCTAGACGTTTTTCGGCCAGATCGCCCTGGTAGCCCACAGTCCACACTGTCCTTTGGAGATACAGCCCGGGCCCGGAGGGTTAATAAGAGTTTCATTGCTGTCACTAGGGAGAGTTATTTGTTTTTACAGTACTTTTTATAGCCTAGTGCACATCAAATGTATCTCCGGAGGTTGAAACACATTTTACTATGATCTTTGCAACATCCTTATTCTATAATAGGCCTAGCCTTCAAATATTGAGAAATAATTAGTGGTAGTTTCGGTAATAGCCTCAGTACCGGCTATTTTGACTGCCTTTGGATACAATATGTTGACAGTTGAGGGGGGGGCTTTGCCGTTTGCCCACCATGACATATTGTCATCATCATATATAGGCCTATTGCCAGCAGGGGGCAAATAAACGAAAGAATCGCCGTCAAAATAGACATGAAGCCTACTTTATATAGGCTAGCCTAGGTCTAGTGCACATAAAATGTATCTCCGGAGATTGAAACACATTTTAATATCCTATTCTATACTAGCCTTCAAAAGTTCAAATATTGAGAAATAATTAGGGTAAGATTAGGAGTTGTGGGCGACGGGCGTACCACTACCGACATACAGCATAAAATGATACCCGGTACATCATCTATAAAACATTAACCTAACCTAACCTAGTACTACATGAATACTAGGTTAGGTTAGGTTAGGTGGTTTGGTTAGGTTAATATTTTTGGAGTGGGTATTTGCACCCGACCGTGCAAATACCACGAGCGGTATTTGCACCCGACCGTGTAAATAACACTCTACGGTATTTGCACCCGATCGTTGTCTTATAAATATTTTGATACAAACGTAGGCTAAATATAGCAAAACAAAGTGAACTTGACAAATTTAGAATAATGTACAGTATATGAAGCAGTGAGCAGAATATCTTATTCCTAAATTATCACTCGGTTCAGTTTTGTCTTAAATTGTCATACAACACTATAGATTTCACTTAGCCTAGGCTACAGAATAATACATGTGAGCGGAATATCTTGTTCTTTTTTCATAAGCTAGCACTCAGTTTAATGTTCTTAAATAAATTGGAGGACAAGTAGCCTAGCTGCCTAGAGGGGTGACTAGACCTGTTGTTGCTTGATTTTATTTGTACTCATTTGTACCATGTATGCATGCACTATGGAGAACCAAGAAAGAAGGGGATGGGTCAACGGATAAAACAAAGGTACAGTATCTACCATGTGGTTGCCAATTTATAGTGTCCCTGTCTGCATCAAAAGATGGTCTTAAGATGACACGATCAAATCTAATTCATAATCACTCATGAGACGAGTGAAGTAACAAAAATGCAATAATAAAGTAGTTTTGTATGGTTAGAAATTATAGTGAACTTGATTGTATGTATTTATAGATGCACTAAAACCATATAAAAGCTAGTAATTCTGTTAAATAGCAATACCTAGGAGGCTAGGCCTACTGCTCTAACTTCCTTATAGCCTGAATAGGCCTATCGCAATAACAGTAGGCTACTGCTAGATAAGGACCAGAATGAAATTAAAGCCGTATAAGTGGGTCTGTATTTAGGCCCTATGTCGGTATCGCAAAATAAGATGATCGACCATCGGGTGCAAATAACGTTAGGCCGGTCAATATACAGGAGGCGCTACAATATTGGTAGCAAAATTCTAATGGTAGTTTTGGGTTCCTATCATCATATGCTTCATTTCTATATACTTTTTATCCCCGGAAAAAAAAAAAAAATCTTGGGTTTTTTATTTTTTTCTTGGATTTTTTGTTTTTGTTTTTATTAACCTAACCTAACCAAAAAACCTAACCTAACCTAGCCTAAATGTATTTGGGGGCTATTAGGTTAGGTTTTTTGGTTAGGTTAATGACCAAAACAAAAAATCCCAAGAAAATAAATGAAAAATCCCAAGATTTTTATTTTTTTTTTCCCGGGGATAAAAAGTATATAGAAATGAAGCATATGATGATAGGAACCCAAAACTACCATTAGAATTTTGCTACCTATATTGTAGCGCCTCCTGTATATTGACCGTTAGGCCTAAAGTGGTATTTACACAATCAGGTGAAAATACCGCTTGCGGTATTTTCACGGTCGGGTGCAAATACCCACGTCCTAATATTTTATAGATGAGTTATGCTGTATGTTGGTAGTGGTACGCCCACTACTCCTAATCTTACCATAATTAGTGGTAGTTTCGGTAATAAGTACCTAGGCTAGCCTAGGCTCTATTGACCAAAAATAAAGGTCAATATACAGGAGGCGCTACAATATAGGTAGCAAAATTCTAATGGTAGTTTTGGGTTCCTATCATCATATGCTTCATTTCTATATAGCCTACTTTTTATCCCCGGGAAAAAAACAAAAAATCTTGGGTTTTTTATTTTTTTCTTGGATTTTTTTTTTATTTTTTTTATTAACCTAACCAAAAAACCTAACCTAAATGTATTTGGGGGCTATTAGGTTAGGTTAGGTTAGGTTTTTTGGGTAAATTTCTAGTTTCACGTACACAGCGACAAAAGGGAGGCGCCGTTGTAAAGGCATAGCTTCCCGACCAACTATGAAGATCAGGGAAATTGCTGGGTAAAAGACGTAATATAATGATAGTAAACTACATTAACGACATTAGCCTAACCTAACCTAGTATTATGTAATAGCTATGGTGCCGCATAGCCTATGGGGAGATTTTTTTTTTTTTTTTTTACAGTAGGTATAATTCCTTATAATGCATTTCCGCCGCTTTGGACATAGCCTATATAGGAATTAAGTATGGTATATGACAACTCTAAAGTAGCCATAGAAATGTATGAGTATGCTGTGAAAGCGAAACTAGAATTAAACCATTTTTTGGTTAGGTTAATGACCAAAACAAAAAATTCCAAGAAAATAAATGAAAAATTCCAAGATTTTTTTTTTTTTTCCCGGGGATAAAAAGTAGGCTATATAGAAATGAAGCATAGGCTATGGTGATAGGAACCCAAAACTACCATTAGAATTTTGCTACCTATATTGTAGCGCCTCCTGTATATTGACCAAAATAAATCCATAAGGCAGGAATCCCTAGTTCAATAGTTGTTCTGCTGAATAAATTGTTTCTAATAGGCTAGTGCAGCACTAGGCCCTAATCGTCTTAAGTTTAACCAACAGGATATCCTAATCATCCTAATGAGCAATAACTTATTAAAGAATGTTATTGTTAGGCTAGGCTCCACCTAACTAAACAACACTGAATTTAGGCTAGGCCTAGTAGGCTATCCTATAGATAGGCTATTCCCCTTCCCAAATGACCTCACTCAGCCAGCACACAACCAGAACATCTTACCTTAGTTACCTAAAGCCTGCTATAAAGAAGGATATAGGCTAGGTGATCTACACTTGTATTCATGGGAATGGGGGAAAGCGAGGTTAAGTTGGTAAATGTTGACAGTCACAGCCGATATGCCAAACTCACTGACAACTGACAACTCTTCTTCTTCTTTTTCTTATGTCAGATGTCGAATGTCGTCTCCAAGGGGCAGAACGCCTTAGCAACCGCAGCTCCCTGAAGATTTAAGTTTACTTGATATTTCCTAGTTTACATTCAATGTTTTTTATCTTTCTTAATTAGATGTCAAAATTGTAATTATTATTTCTCTCTTCTTCCACATCTTATATAAAATCTCCTTTTTCTCTTCTAGATTTTCTTCTCAGAATAAATAATCTATTATTCCCAGTTCATCTTCCATGGTAGCCTATATGGCTGTTGTAGTTAATAATAATAATAATAATAATAATAATACTTTATTTCAGACTCACACAGTACAGAAGGGACCATACTGGGGTCCATATATACCTTACAGTAACATAAATATATATAAGCTACTGTACATAGGCTACATAAAATAAAAAGAAATTAAATAATACCCAGCTTGCTATCATGTAGTTCACAGCACTGCCTCAACCAAAAACAGTGGTCATCAAACTACTGTGTTACCAAAACCACTGTCCTAATTGTGTACAGTACCATGCCTCACATCATTTAGCTTCCGGTACAGTATGTTGCTACAGTACAGTATAGGAATATCGGTACTGTACTGCACTATGAGGATCAGTACCGGTATGCTAATTCTGTAGAGTAGCAGACCTGAAATAATTACTTAAGGTTAAATATAGAGCAACTTCCTCCAGTGTGCCTGGATCCTGGAGGTGTACACTATGCTTGGAGTTTGTAGCATTTTAATGATCCTGTTCTCAGAAGTGTTAAGGCGCTGAATGAATTTATATGTTAGCTTTCTAATGAGTGATTTGTAACAGTGTAAGTTCATATAGGCACATAGCGTACTTGTACTCTCATATTTTGAGAGCCCCAGAAACATTTTCATGATATTGTGATATGAGATACTTAGTCTATTCACTGTCATTTTCTTATAGTTCCACCATAGTTGTGCTGTATACATTGGTGAGCAGTAGGAGTTGAACAATGTTATTTTTGTATCCCATGTGCACATATGAAATTTTCTTAATATTGAATTTCCCTGCATGTAAAGTTACCTTCGCTGACGACCCATATCCTCATCATCTGAGCGATCACATGAAATATAGTGTCCTAGATACTTTAATTTACTTACTTCTTCTATAATTTCTTCATACAAATGGAATTTAGGTAGCTTTGATTTCAATAGAAGGTTAGATTTAAATATTATGATATTGCTCTTTATAGGATTAAATTTGACTGAATGTTCGATTCCAATCGATTAGTCGATAGTTCTTTAGCTTTCATTCTTTCATTATTTATTGATGGGCACGCTAACATAAAATGTTTCAGATTGTTATGCCCTGTTTTTCTACAGGATTAACTTGGGTAATGTGAGTTCTAACTGACTGGGTATAGAAGGCTGCATGCACAAAACAAGGTATGAGGAATAGAGAACACAAAATAAGCACACGGTAACAAGACACACGATCACTTTTATTGATCTACATGCACTTCTATAGTTTTCTTGATGATGATTAATATGAAGCATAAGAAGATATGAATACTCGTACAAGACAAATGATAGAATTGAACAACACTCGCATTAAGTGAATCTGGATTCTGGATGGAGCCTAGTCTCCCACTTCCAACGTTCAGGTATTAATCTTCTGATCACTGGCTTTATTCACAAGTTTATATACTGGAGACCATAAATGTTACTTATAGATTCATATTCACTGTTAGATTTATCACTGGTACCTCTGGTGCATAAGTAGTAGTTCACAGACTAGATTACACACGCGTATTTTAGAGCACGGGAATTCTAGTAACCTCAGGGGGGTACTGATCTAAGTTTTATATTCTTGTATCAGAAACACATAGAACGCAAATCAGTGGGCGAACATCAGATATCACTAGGGTTTCACTTCTATGTAATAATATCTGGATATATGGGTAATTACGAGAGTTAATATCGCCTGTTAATTAATAAACACTGATAAGCTTAGCACTTCCTAATTGAATGGTTATATATGAATTATACTGGGGCAAAGATATAGCCATTTCATAGAAATATTAATAAGTGAGTCTCTAAATAGCACTGTAACACTGTAGCACTGATAGAGTGAATCTTGGGTAGTATTTGATTGGTCTGGTCCTGGTTATCTTGCGTCCGTGATGTTGGGGGCTAACGACTGGTTCCGCGGCCGTCCAGATGGTCCATATGTAGAAAGTTCTCAAGACGGATCTCTTAGCGATCGTTGCTGGTTACACTCTTATATACCCTCTGGTTTCTAGACCTGAATCACAGATATTAGGATCTTCCTGTCAATCTGGATCGGAATTAACGCCAAGCGCATCTCACGTCGATCGCTCAGCTTCCCGGTCTGTATGAAGGTTATAAGGTGTACGTAGATTTCTTTTACGTGGACAGATCCTTCTATCTAAATCTGCCACGGAGTCTGCAGGCTCTGGAACTCAATTCTCAGGAACAACAATGATAGAGCTAGAGGTCAACACAAGGGACCAGCCACTGTTTGGTGTCTATCTTTCAACTGATTTTACTGAGGGCTGGAGCTCGGTTTATAGGTTCGGTTTTGGACCCTGTAGGCAATAGGGATCTCGAGTTTTGATGGACTTATTTGAGCTCTCAATTGATACGGGAACTAGGTAAGGTGGTGATTACTGTTGTGGCACATGGCTGTATGGAGCCTTCATAATGTGATATAACTGAGCCTTAGCAAGAGGTACTATTTTGGATATACTGGAAGTATTTAGGGGAGAGAGACTGGATCTACTTTGCGAGGAGGTTTGGGACATCTTTGATAGGAGCGTCTCTCTTAGATTGTTCAGTCTTCATTCTATGGTATAGCTGAGGTGCTAATTTGGTTATCGGAGTATGCAAGAAAGGTTAATGGGTTATTGTGGGTTAATAGAGGTTAGTAAGGGTGTTAGTCATACATGGTTAGTTAATTGATAGGAAGAATTCCTGTGCTACCTGGCAATGACCCGGAAGTCAAAACAGGGGTCAGGTGTACCTCCGCAGGGGTAGGGGTCTCCCTCCTCGGGTGGGTGAAAGGGGTAGGCGCGCGTCCTCTCTCTGTGATGGTCGTCTGGGTGGCTGTGGTTGGGGGCTTGCCATATTCGTACAAGTGTTTGTAGTAACCCTCTGTTTATGAGACAGATGTGGGTGTTCATAATACCAAAACCGAAGGTGCCTTGATCAGCTGGTTTAATTGGTTGAGTTGTTAATTGCATGGTTTGTTGGATGTGGTGGAGACTGGGTTGCTAACTCTGCCACATTTATCTGGAAGTATGGCAATAGAGGTTAGTCACTGGCGAGGCGGCTAGCCTCGCACTGACGATCATTTGGTACAGGGTTGTGAATGGGTTGTGAGGGAATAGATGGCATGCAAAGGGTTAGTAAAGTTCTAATGGTGTTCCTTCCTACTGGGGGAAGGTAGGCTGGATAGGAGTATATATACAAAAGGTTTGAGAATGTTAGTAACGGAAACGTTAAGGATATTCAGGGGGTATGGTGGAGAGGCTAGGTCAGGAGGGAGTCGAGGAGCGTGGGGGGTTAACGAGAGGGAGAGGGTTAAGGGGGGCTATGTGGAAGTTTGACCCTAAGGTCTCTGGGCGTAGGGGTGGCATTAGGCTACAGTTGGTATATTAGACTGGGGGTTAACGACAGGGAAGGTAGGTTAATCAAACGCTACCGGGGGATGAGCAATAGGTGGTGGTATATGAGTCTGGAAATTATAGAATCATGTGGACTGTGGGGAAGATGAGGTTAGCTGTAGGTGTGTGCTTGACTGTGGATAAAAGTAGAGAAAAACATAGTGTATTATTACTCGTCAATACGATGGGTTATGGACACTATTAGTTGACACGATTTCTTGCTGATCTAGTTGTCCCTGGGAACTGCGTTTTCTATGAAATATATACCAAAGAAAGCGTCAGTTCGTAGGGGTAGCTTCGTTATTGTTTCGTGGTAGATATTCGTCGAGACAATGGTAAAAGAGGGTTATCTATACAATCTCTGGTTGGGGTAAGAATTAGAGTTACTGCATGGTTGCTAACATCTTCAGTCATTATCTCTGTCTAGGTCTTACAGGAATAATGGTTGCACGATGGTGTACCCGTGGGTATTATAGTTTCTTATCAATTATGACATGGGGGTTAACATATTACTTCTCGGATGGAAGAACATACATAGATTTATGGGGGCGGTTTGTCTTCAGAAACTTAGTCTGGCAAGACAAGGTATTTTAGGGTATGTTGATATTGATATCTTAACTTAGGGACAGGGCATGGGTGTATTAAATTAAGGTGTATTCATGTTCATCATCATGTAGGTAGAGTCTGGCGGGTAAGAGGTGTAGGACACGAGGGGTAGTGGATACGCGAGGTGGGGGAAGGGTCAGTGGTTAGAAGCGATAGGCAGGTGTGGTTTGGAGCTGCTTAGCCCTGCGGGCTTCGGCCTGTCTGAACTGGTTGGCTTGGTGCCTTCTCTCCTTCTTTCTTCTCTCACGCTGATCTATGGGGCGTCTGCTCTCGCCTGGTCTTTTCGTTCTGCGGGCCTTTCCTTCGGGTGTTTCTGTTCCCGTTTCTTTGTTGTTCTCGCTCGTGGCTTCCGTGGTGGGCTTCTCGTTCTGGGGCATTTTACTTCACTCTCCTTCGTTGTAGGCTCGTCCTCGAGCCTCAAGGGTGAAGTAAAGAGAAGTATAGTCATGGTGGGTCATTTGGAGGGTGTGTAGAAGGTCCCACCAGGCAAGAGAGCGAGGGTCAGGTTTCTTGTGCAGGTCTATGTAGACCTGTAGGAATGTGTCTTCGGTGTTGTGGAGGGCGGCTGCCCGGGCTTGATGTGGCCGTTGTAGACGGGCTAAGCGTCCTGTGGACGTTTTTAATTTAATACGTCTTATGAACGGTGTGCATTCGTCCTCAGTGGGGGTAGGGATGGGAGCGACGAATGGTGTGGATGTGTTCATGGTGGAGGTCAGGTATTGAGTGAGGTGTGTGGGACTGACAGGAGGCCTCTTCAGTGTGGTGAAGGGATTAACAACTGAAGGGGAGAGACTAACGCGTGAAGGCGGAGCTGGGGGTGAAGGGGGAATATGAGTCTGGGGTTTTTGGGGTTGTCTTGGGTGGTGTTGCAGGCTGGGAAAATATATGGAGGCAATGTGCAATATTGGTTTAGTTAAGGTGCGTGATGGAGGTGTGTGAGAAAGAGGGTGTGTGTGTGTTGTGTGGCTTGGGCTTTTAGTGGAAGAAAGGGGTTTTGTTTTTACATAACTGTCTTCAAATCTGATGGGTCTGTTGATGATTCTACTTTTGGAGGTTCTGGTGGGAAGGTAGATTTTTGTAGTGGGACTTGAGTCGCTCGACGATGTTTTATAATGAGGGGAAGAACGCTTTACAGGTGGAGGACATTTAGTGGGGGGTGATGTAGGGGGTTATTTGAGAGGTAGATGCGTGTGGCAGTTTTTGTCAGTGAGGGTGGTTGGAGGAATGGGAGAGGATTGGGTGGGGGTATTGATGGGGGTTCTCGGAGGGGCGACTTTGTGGGGGGATTTAAGTGGGGGTGTGGAGGTCGGGTACGTCATTTTGGAGGGGCTTTGGTTGGGAGTTACTTGTGTGGTAGACGTGGTGGGTGAGGAGGGGTTGGTCGTTGGCATAGGGTAGTCTTTAGGGGGAGGTTGGTTGGGGGTTTTATGAGATGATGAGGTTGGTTGATGCGTGGGTGGGGTCGCAGGGATAGTGGAGGGGAAAGGGGTGGATGGGGGGGGGGGGGGGGGGGGCTAGACGAGTGGGTAGTGAGTGGAGGTTTAATTGGGAGGATTGGGGGTAGGAAAGTGTGTTGGGTGCGTTCTTTGGTGGGGTTGGTGATTTGATGGTGGTGGAAATAGGTGGTTTTGTGGGAGTTTGGTGGGGGGGGCAGATCTAGAAGGTCATTCGGGGTGATGAGGTGGGGGTTGAGAGGGGATGAGGTTGAAGGGGAAGGTATTTGCTTTCGTGGGAGGGTGGGGGGTGGTTATTTTTGTAATATAGTTAGAGGGGTGATGGTGTTTGCTTGTGATTATTCGTCTTCTTTCCCTTTGTGGAGGAGAATTCGACGAAGAAGAAGAGGAGGAGGAGGATAGTGGTCTGGCAGCTCTACGGAACTTTGTTATCAGGGTGTGTTTTCTGGAGGGTTTAAAGGATTTCAGTCGTGGGCGTAAGTTGTAGCGTGAGGTGACTGGGGGTGGTGCGGTTGGGTGTTACTTGGTTTTAGGTGGGGGTGGTGGTTTTCTTACTGTGGTGCCTGGTGGAGGTACTTCAGGGCTAGACGGGAGGGTTTCTGTTGTGGGTGGAGGTTTTCGTACTTTGATATTTTGGGGAGGTACTTGACTATCAGAAGTGAAGGAATTGGTCATGGTGGAGGAAGGTGTGATAGTGGGGGCTTGGGGTTTGTGGAGGTTAGTTTGTGGGGTATGTTGAGGAATGATCGGCAGGTTCTGTGCTGTAGGGTTTAGGCCTTTAGGGGTTTGTAGGGGAACATTTATAGCCTGAGTGGGAGGGGTAGTAGGGGTGTTCAATTCAGGGTCGGACGTGTGGGGTGGGGTAATGTCTTGTGGTTTTAGAGGTTTAAATGCTCGGACGAATCTATTTCTGAACGTGCGAGTCACGCCGTGATAATCAATGATGACTTGATAGGCATTTGGGACTTTGATGATGGTGTAGGGTCCGACATAGCGAGGGCCTAATTTGTTGGTGACAGGGAGGTTGGCTACCATTACGGTGTCATGGATGGCGAAAGGGTTTTATCATCGGGGTTATCATTTTTGGTGTTTTGACAGGTTTGGGCGGTATGGAGGGTGTTTTGCAGATGTTGCAATGGGTCAATTGTGGAGGTGTTGGAGGGGAGGTGAGCGTGATGGTGGAACGGCAGTAACAGGGGGGGTACACCGTAAACACGTTCATGAGGTGAAATACCGTCTTCTCGGGGACAGGTGTTCATGCCCCATTGTATCATTTTTATCTGTGATGGCCAGTCTGAGGTGTTAAGAGCAATCATTTTGGTACGTAACTGGTTGTTGATGGTGCGATGGCTGCGTTCGCATATAACATTTCCTTGAGGGATGAGTGTTTGATCTTAATACCGCATTGTTGGGTGAACTGGTGCCAAACGTGTCCACTAAATTCGGGGGCATTGTCGGATAGAAGAGCAAGGGGAAGGCCGAATATAGGGAACACTTCTGTGGCAAGCAGTGCGGCGACTGTGGTGGCTGTGTGGTCTTTAACTGGGCAGGCTATTAAAAATGTTTAATATACGTCAACAAATGTGACGATATAGCGGTTGCCAGCGTAAGAAGGAAACGGGCCCATGATGTCGAGGGATAGGACTTGGAACGGTTTGTTGGCAGAAATGGTACCAGCTGGGCCTGGGGTGCGTGATCTCTCCTTCCCCAATAAACAAGGTTTGCAGGATTCTGTCACGCGTTGTGCAATCTTGGAGGGGTTGGGGGTCCAGTACTGATCCGCGAAGATTTTTAACATTTTCTTTTGTCCAAGGTGTATGCCGTTTCCCTCGTGGATGGCAATCATGTAGTCGTGGGCAATGGTGGGGTCTAGGACTATGTGACCGGAGTCTGTGGCAAGTTGATCTCCCCAGCGAGTCAGTTTCTTGAAGATATTTAACGGTATCCAGGGTGGTCTGATCCTTGTTTCCCAAGATTGAATTAGTGAGGGGGCTGGGGGGGAATTATGTTGGTTGATGGGGGTATGTAAGAGCTCAGTGTTTTGTAAGGCGGCTAGGTTGGTGGGGGGGTCTTTCGGTACTGGCAAACGTGACAGGGCGTCTGCATTGGTGTGAAGTTTACCTGGACGATACTGTATTGTAAAATCGTAGTCCTCTAGTGTCTCTCTCCAGCGTACCAAGATGGCTGAGTTGGTTTCGCACCTACGCAACCATTGCAAAGATTGATGGTCGGTTATTATATCTAGTTTCGCGCCCAACACAAATGACCTGAAGTGGTTGAGTGCCCAAATGATCCCTAGGCACTCTCTCTTGGTGGCTGCATAATTCTGTTGGGCTTGGTTGAGTGTGGAGCTGGCATACGCTATCACATGTTCCTCTCCGTCTCTTACTTGAGCTAAAACTGCACCAATGGCGTACAGAGATACGTCGGTATAAAAACGGAAAGGTTTATGGTAATCAGGGAAAGCGACAATAGGGGCTTGGATAAGCTTTTGTTTCAAAGTGTTAAAAGCGAGGTCTCTTTCAGGTGTCCAGGTGAATGTGGTGTCCTTGTGGGTGAGTTGGTGGAGGGGTCTGGCTATTGCGGCAAAGTGGGGGACGAAACGTCTGTAGTATGTGGCTAAACCTAGAAAAGAACGTACTCCTTTAACGGTGGTGGGTGGGGGTTGGTTTTGTATGGCTTGAAGTTTCTTGGGGTCTGGTGCAATGCCATGTTCAGATATTACGTGGCCGAGGAAATCTACCTTATTTCGTGCAATCTCGCATTTTGAGGGTTTCAATTTCAGCCCGGCGGCTCGGATTCTTTGAAGAACTTGTTTCAACCTGAGGAGGTGTTCTTCCCAGGTTTGTGAGTATACAATGATATCGTCTAGATATGCTAGGCAGGTTTCCCAGGTAAGGCCATGTAATACTGCTTCCATCAAATGGGAGAAAGTGGCGGGTCCGTTGCAGAGGCCAAAAGGTAGGACGTTAAATTCGTAGTGGTGGCCACCACTAGTGGAGAATGCTGTTTTTTCTTGGTCCTCTGCCTTGATGGGCACTTGCCAATACCCTGCTTGCAAGTCGAGGGTAGTGAACCATCTGGATCCGTATAGGGAGTCAAGGGAATCGTCTATCCTGGGTAATGGCGTAGCGTCCTTAATGGTTACGACATTCAGTCTCCTGTAATCTACGCAAAAACGGGTTGACCCATCTTTCTTTTTTACTAGGACAACAGGGGAAGACCAGGGGCTGATGGACGGGGTAGCAATTCCGGCCTCTAACATCTCTTGGACTAGGCGATCCTCTTCCTGGCGTTGTATGGGATTTTATCTACGGGATGGTTGTCTTATGGGGGGGCCTGTGGTGTTAATGATGTGTTGTTCAACATCGGTCTGTCCTATTTCAGTGGGTTGTTGGGCAAATACGTCACTGAACTCTAGCAATAGTTCGTACATGCTGTGTTTTTGGTGGTCGGATAATGTGTCAGGGAGAGGGGGTAATTTGAGACTGGTAGGGGTTTCATTGGAATCTATGGGGAGGTCATCAAATGTTTCGAGGTCTCCTATGATGAGGCCTTTTGGTAATGTCAGGGATTCTTCAGAGATATTGGCCACTAGAATGTGGTTTATGCGAGCGGAAATGATGGCGGGTTGTAGGAGGCAACGATTGGGGTTGGTGGACGTGGTAGTGGGGGAAAATATCATGTGAGTTTGGGGTATGGGTCGAAGGTTAACCCATTTTTGATGGCGGGGGGGAATTTGACATTTATCTTGAACTACAGCTGGGCTAATGATGGTGGGGGACCGACTGGTGAGCAGGTGCTCGGTACGCATGAGGGGGGGGGGGGGAATCACTTTGGTGGGGGTCACGCGTGAGGGGGGGATTAACGGCGCGTGTGGGAGGATCAGAGTGGTGAGGTGTGAGTGATTTAGAAAACGGAATTTGTTGGTGGGACTGCGGAGGGTTGGTGGGGGAAGAGTTAGGTATAGCACATGGGTTATTGGTGGAGGACTGATGTACTGATTTGTGGTTGTTAAAAGGACGAATTTGGGGAGTTTTGTCAGTGGCGGTGACGGTTTGTTTAGAGGTTATATGGGATTGGTGGGTTTGTCTGTCATGAGGTGTAAAGTCAGTGAAAATAGGCTAGCCTAAACAGACCTCGGATGCGGAAATACCCTGAGCCGAACAGGCCAAGTGGGATATCTCTATTGGTCTAACTGGTAAGGTGCCTGCCTCACACCCAAGGGTCGAGAGTTCGTACCCCCACCAGGGCATGATATTTTCGTGAGGCTATATCCGCATTTAACGAAGTTTAGGTGTGCTGGTTAAATTGTTCAGATGGTTGAGAGTAAGATCGGAGCTCCATAAATCCTCTTTCGGGTATGGTGTAAAAACCGATCCCCACAGGGCAAGGAAGAGGATAGGAGAGAGCAGGGAGTGTTGTGAGACTCGATTGGGTTGGGTTGTGGAGTTGCCAGCCGCCCAAGCGAGTTGCCAACTGGGCAGTTTGTAGGTGCGTGTAGCATCGCTCAGTGAAGTTGACTCACCATTCCCGTTCATCTCTCTGACGGACTCTCGGTCGATTCGGCTCAAGCTTGTTCCTCTCTGTTCGTTCCTCTCTGTTCGGAGCTTTCGCCTCCCGGAAGGTGAAGTAGTGTAAAGTCAGTGAAAATAGGCTAGCCTAAACAGACCTCGGATGCGGAAATACCCTGAGCCGAACAGGCCAAGTGGGATATTTATTAGTGGCCCCTCCATCATTGACGAACATGCCTATTACATAAGGCATCCTCTTCAAACACTAATCCGCCGTAGTTTGAATCTACCGCGCAGAGCATTTAAAAACTGAGGAGCCTTCATCATGAGCGCACGCGACCTCACTCATGGCTTCAGTCATTATGAATTGGGTTCTTACTACGAAAAAACTTCGTAAAAAATAAAAACAAAAACAAAATAAGAATAACTATCCAATAAGCTTTCCATCATATCGTGGATGTACTTGTGTGGATTTCTGACCAGACGCTGAATCAGGCGTCATTCCTCCTTCTTTGCTCTGCGCTCAGCCTGCCCGGACGTACCTTTCAGGCTCCGCTGGTTCCGCATTCGTTGCGTCCCTAGTGAGTTTTTTCTCATTTGTTTACTCTAGGATGTATCGAGTAAGGTTAGGATAGGCGTAGCAGGAGTGTCCTGGGCTGGTTGCCCGCAGTGCAGTGTATTTTGGGTCGTATGTATGGGGCATCTATTTCGGATGTACCCTCGTGGTCCTGTTGTAGACACGTGAACTTTTCACAGTTGTGTTAGTTGGTGATGCAGGCGGCTTTCATTACGCGTTAATTATTGCTGCCTTTTATCCTTCTGATGAGGTAAGCTGTGTGTTTGCTGACGTTCCCAGCGTATTTTTCTTCACTTAGTGAAGTTTTTTTTGGGTCCGTGTCAGGCTTCCCGGGGTGGGAAGTTATCGCTTCGGTGGTGTGTTGGCGGTGGTTCCTGTTGTGATATTCCAGTGTGTGTTTATATTTCAACTATTTTCATGCCGTCTACCTAGGCCTAGCCAGCCGCTCGTAGCTTTGCCACATGTCTAGTGTTATTATTTATTTTATAAATATGCCCTACTGTGTCATGTGTATCCGGGTTTTAGTTGTGTATTGGCTAATTCCTCGGACTATATTTGTTTCCTGGTTTAGTTGTGTTTTGGCTAATTCCACGGATTATGTTGTGACCTTGGTTAGTCGTGCGTGTCTCTCCTCGTGTCGTATTGTTCAGATGGTGTCTGTTCAGGGTGGGGTTTGCCTTCCGGCGGGTTTTTTCTCGGTTTCACCATGAAAAATCCTGACCGATGAGCAGTGTTGGGCCACACGTGGTTTTTAACTCTGGCTGGTTCCCCGGCGTGGGGAGGTGTCTGTGGCTCTCCAGGACTGCGTCTCTGTGGGTGCCTGGTTTCAGGCCTCCTTTAAATTCCCGGCGGGATGGCTGTACCCATCCTTACATATATAAAGATATATATAAAGAAACGACGTTCTTGAGAACACTCGTTTTTTATAGGTTTTTCTACCTGGTTTACGACAACCACATGGAAAACCTAGCTGTTGTTTAGGCGTTCCTCCCCGGCGATCTTTTACAAAGAAGTGGGGTCAGGAACTTGTGGGGTTAACTTTTAGACTTCTCACCCGGCGGGTGCACCTGAGCAGGGTGGGATAAACGACTTAGGTCTCATATAGTTAACCAATCCATTTGAGTGATACTCTGTGTATCGCTGCCTTTACTCTTACGGCAATTGAAGGATCAGTGAGGTTTAACCAAATCGATTCCCCACACCGGGGTGCCCCTAAGTGGAGGAACTAAGGAATTTATAAAAATTCAATTTCGATTAACCTTAATTGGGTGATACTTTCAGTGTATCGCCGCCTTCTATTTTTACGACGATCGTTTGGGACAATTCGTTAAAAAAAATCAGATCTCGTATATTCCTGCCCTGGGCTATTCTACTAAAATATTTCAAGGGCCGGCGTCTTTATGAGGGGGGGCTTTGTTACAAAATTGAATCTTGAGACAGTCACCACCTCCTACAGACTATAAGTGCCATACTGGACCATTATATCAGAGGGTATTCTTCATGTTCTTTAGCTAAGAAGATTTCTTTAGCCTCTTTACACCCAGCGGCGTAGCGAGATGTGTTAGCTGTGTCTTTGCATCCCGTTACCCGGCGGGTTATTAACACTTGTATGCGAACACGTGGGTTAACCTTATGAGCATTAATTCCTGGAAATTTTCTTTTTTTCCAGAGCTGAGCTCCGGCGGACCAATACAGACCCGGCGGTAGTTCCTCACACCAGTCTCTGTCATGGCTAATGTGGCCCCAGTTTTTGCCCTGTGCATTACCCCTACTTGCGCGGGTATCCCAATTTTTGCGCATACCCTTTGCATAAGGTGTGTTAGATGTCTAGACCGTTCAAGAGGTCTCTGGGTTACACTTAATTGTTCCTTTTGCTCCCAATTAGCCAATAAAGTCCTATGTGACAATGACAAGACCGCGGCGGTAGCGTTGAGAGAGGTCAGACAACAAATGTCGGCCTACACTACCATTGTCGCACATAAGTCACTTCAATGTGACAACGTCCCACTTTGGGATAAGTTGCTGTCAGAGCACCCTCCCCCTAAACGTACCTCTAGAGTAACGGGTTTTAAGCCGACAGAGACTAGCCAGGGTTCTGTATCGTCTGTGGATACGTTTAAACGCCCGAGAGAGCCTACTCCCCCGGCAGCCACCTCCTCGTCGCAGGCGAGATCGAGGTCAAGGTCACCCCTCAGACAGCGGTCTTCAAGTCGGGCCTCTTCCCTGGTTAGTAAGAAGTGTAAGACTGAAGCTTCCCCCAGTGGCCATGGTGGTGATTCTTCCAAACCTAGGTCTAGTTCGCGGTCACACCGTAGCCACAAATCCTCCAAAAAGGATTCCCATAAGAAGTCCTCTCGACATTCTACTAAGTCTAGTGCATCTCATCGTACCTCTACACCTGAAAATGTTTCTGTTACAGCCTCAGAGTATAGTGAAGCGCCTGTCCCTAAACAAGATTTACCTATTGATATTTTAACCCTAGAAACGGAAAGTTCAGGAAATTCAATAATTGAGAATGTTTCAGACTCTCAAGAGAGCGTAGGCCAGAGCCTCGGTGTTTGGCGGTTTGCTCAGCCAGGGTCTGACCATCCACGTCCGACTCATACGAGTCACACAGTAGCCGATGTCCACAGGGACGCGGCGACCCCATCCTCTATCCCTGATTTATCTTGGAAACAAGGTGCCCCTGCCTCGGCGGGGTCTTCTCAGGAGGATCGGGAGGAACAAGATGAAGTGTCATTAATTTCAGATAGGGAGGGACAAGGGTCAGGCTCAGGCCTGGACGCCGCCCATGATAATACTGATTCACCTGAAAGTTCTGCATCTAACCAGTTTGTTACAGCACAAGAAATTGATGGGTTACTTACTCATGCTCTATCAAAATTCTTTAATCAACAACGAGAAAACCCCACAATGGACTTGGGGGCTCCCTTGACAAGTTCTGCGGTACGGCCTCTGATAACGTCAATCGATTTATCTAAGATTCCTAACCCTCCTACTCTGTCACCGGCAGGGAGCTCTAAGCCAGCTACGGCGGCATTCACTACGTCAAATGTCAGGGTCATTACGGATGTTAATCCACCCCCTCTAGACAAAGCGCCTCTTAGAAAGGTAGCTATGCCCCTGCTTTATGGGCCAGACGAGTCATGGGTCCCTTTGAACCCCTCTAAGCCAGAGCTTGCCCAGCCTACCTTGTCAGGGGAACTCCCGGTACCACGTGAGTGGTTTATCCAGGGAAATAAGTCTAAGAAATTAAGGGCATTGGATGCCTTGGGTAATGTTTTGGACGTAAATATCAAGGCTATACCTAGTTATTATCATCAGGATTATTTTGTTTATGCATCTAAGCCTGCTTTACCCCCTGCCTCAGCTTCAAAACTTTTTTCAGACTGGTCTAAGCTGGATGGGTTTAATGATATTAAGGCTCTGTCGGCTCTTACTCCTGAACTAGATTTACAGACCGTCACAGACGAGACAGCTAATCCAGTGTTGAAGGTGGGACAGTTGGGACCAGGACCTTGGGTGGATTGGGAGGTAGAGGCTCAAAACTTTGCAACCACTTTCACTTCTAAATCTTCCCACCAGATCCCTCAGGATACACATTCATGGTTCTCCATGCCGGTAGGTTCTGCCGGCGGAGTTCCGTCAGCTTTATTTTCTTTTCTAGCTGCCCCTAAGATTAATCTTTGTGAACTAAAGGAACCATTCACTACCCCTACCCCTTCTCACCTAGACAGAGAATTTAGGCTAAGGGGAAAAGCTTTCCGCCTGTTTTCACAGTACATAGTTTCTCAACAGGTGGCTAAGTCTTTACTCAGGTCTACTCAGGCAATCGCAGACGCGGATGCTCGAAGATCAGTTGAGTTATCCCGGCGTCTGATTCTTCAGTCGTCGATTCAATCCTTAGGTGACATACGCACAGCCTTACTTGAGGCGGTGCGAGCACGACAGGATCTTAGGATGTCATTAGTTCGCAAGCTGCCTGATCGCATTGCTAACCAGGTGGTAATGTCCCCAGTACTTACACCTTCTTTAATGTCCCCTGATGTATGGCGAACAGTGTTTAACATGGCACAGGCCGTGAAGCACAGTTCCGCACAGGCTAAGAAACCCGCATTTAACTTCCCCAAACCTAAGCCTCCTACTAAAGCTCAGCCAGGGGGTTCTAAGCCGTTTCTTCCGCCTAAGTCCTCCCAATCCCTCCTGGGTCAGTTCAGGCATAGACAGAGAGGGTTTTCAGGACAGAGGGGACGCGGCCAGTATAAGCCGGGGCAGGGCCAGTCTTCGGCCCACACCAGCCAGCCGGCGAAGCGTCCAACACCACCAAACCCACCATCAAAAAAACTAAAGTCTTTCTCACTCCCAGTGCCTATCTTAGAGCCGGAGGAACCGAGGGAAGTACAGCCGGCGAACCCTTGTCTGCTAACTGGGTCGTTCCGAACGTGTCACCAAGCATGGCCGTTAAAAACCTGGGCACGGATGGTGGCACGCAAAGGCATCACTTGGCAGTGGCTCCGGCGACCTCGCTTACGTCAGCCGACAACGGCAAATTGTGTTTCATTAGAGGTGGAGTTGCTGGTCCAGGAGATGATTGCCAAGAATGTCATCATCCCGGTCCCTCCAGATTACCCTGTATTCACGTCAAAACTGTTTTTGGTTCCCAAACGGGACAGTGTTCAGATGAGGCCGGTCGTAGACCTGTCTTATCTGAATCTTCACATTTACAACGAGTCTTTCAGAATGTTAACAGTTCATCAAATCAGGCTAACACTTCCGCCGGGAGGCTGGATGTGCTCCCTAGACCTGACAGACGCCTATTGGCACGTGTCGGTCAACAAAAGATTTCAAAGGTTTCTGGCCTTGAGGATCAGGCACCAAAATTTTGTTTTTCAGAGGATGCCGTTCGGTTTGAACCTAGCACCTCGATTATTCACGAAACTAGTCCGGCAAGCCCTGATGCCGTTGTTAAAACAGGGAATCAGAGTGTTGTGGTATCTAGACGACTGGCTGGTGGTGGCAGAGACACAACAATTATGCATAAAACATGTCAATATCATTTTAAATCATGTCAAAACTCTAGGCTTCAAGGTAAATCTGGTAAAGTCAAACCTTGTTCCCTCAAGAGTAATTCAGTGGATAGGGCTGGTCTGGGACACCGCCGCTCTCACTCTGAGTCAGAGTGTGGACAATCGCAACAGGTTTCGCAGGAAACTGTTCAGGTTTCTTCACAGTCTGACTACGACACGAAGAGTCTGGGAGTCTCTGGTCGGCTCTCTCAACTGGATTCAGCTAACTGTCAAGTTGGGCCGGTTGAAAGTAAAACGATTAATATTGGAAGGCAACAAATATTTCCCACTCTTACCGGCGGGAAAATTATGGCCCATACCAAAATTAATCCACACCTTACTAGCGGTCTGGGCGAAGAGGGAAACATTGCACTCAATCATGTCATGGACCTCTCCTCCTCCAACGGTATGGGTAGACACGGATGCGTCAGGCACCATAGGGTGGGGATTTCAGTCAAATCAGGGGCACCAGGGTCAGGGACTTTGGTCCCACTTAGAAATCTCTCACATAAATGTCAAAGAGTTACTAGTCCCCTTGTATTTCCTTCAGGCTCACGGCCCGGCGTTACGGGGCAAGTCAGTGGCCTTCAGAATGGACAATCTGAATGCAGTTCACTGTATTCAGAAACAAGGGTCAACGAGGTCAAGGAAGTTGCTACTCGTGTCGGAAGAGATTTTTGTTCTAGCCACCAGTCTAGATATTTATCTTCACGCATCTTATCTCCCAGGCGTAGCGAACGTCTGGGCAGACGCTCTGTCCTGGAGACAGAGCACGACAGTAGAATGGGAGCTCAAGCAACCCATTTTCGACCTAATGATTGCGGAGCTCTCCCATCCACAAGTGGATCTTTTTGCGTCCGAGGAGACTCACAAGCTCCCTCTATACCTCACCCGCCGGGCGATAACGCCAGCAGGGGGGCCAGACACCCTAGTGACAGACTGGAACAGATGGAGCTCCATCTATCTGTTTCCGCCGCCAGATGCGTCACTAATGTGCCACGTAGTGAACAAACTACGAGTTTATCGAGGCTTAGTCTCGCTAATCGCGCCCCTGTGGCCGGCGCAGGTGTGGTACCAGCAATTAATAATGTGGTGCCCGGACCCGGTATCGCTCCCGGTCGGGTACTTCCACTTAGACACGATTGGCAACCTAGAGACCTCGCTGACTTTGCATTATGGACATTCAGGAGGCCAAGTGGCTAGCACCATACGGTAGGGATGTGACCAATAAATTGCTCAATCAATATACTCAGTCTACTAAGCGACAATATCAATCTCATTGGAAAGCTTTTACTTCTTGGATTGTTAGAACGGAACAAACTGTACCCTCAGTGGCATTGGTTTTTAATTACTTGAACTATCTGTTTGAGCAGAAACGTTTATCTGTGGTTACTTTGAAGAATCACTTAACTGCGATTAGAGTGCCCTTTTTCGACCTTACAGGTCTATCCATACCGGTGGCGGAGGAAACAGGATTTATGAGAGTGTGTTTTAAACTCCGCCCACCTCCCCGTCAGCTCATGCCTACTTGGTCTCTGGACAAAGCTTTGTCTTTACTTCATTCTCGTCTGTATCAAAATACTGCAGACTTTGCTTTAATCTTAAAGAAGGCAGTTTTCCTTTTGGCTTTGGCCACCGGAAACAGAGTGTCTGAGCTGGCGGCGATGAGCAACACACCTAATTGTCTTAGGTTTGGTAGACTTAATGATTCAATTTCCATTGCACCCTCCCCGGCGTTTGTAGCCAAGAATGAGCATAGTGCACACGTGTTTTCTGAGTTCACGGTGCCGGCGTTAAAAAGGGGAAAGGTGCATCATAATTTATGTCCAGTGCAAGCTCTAACCAAATATTTGAGAATAGCTCCTCATAACCCCCAAGGTGCTTTATGGGTAGCGAGTACGGGTAAACGCTTACTTAAACGGCGATTAGCCTCTCTTCTGGTAGAAGTCATTAAAGAGAGTAATCCCGGCGTTGTGGGTAGGGCCCACGATTTACGCAAGTGGGCGGCCTCTTTACGTTTCCTGAAAAACTTTTCAGTTGAAGATATTGCGTCCACACAGTCGTGGGCGTCTAATCATACGTTTCTCTCTAGATACTTGTCAGTTGCTCTAGACAAACCTTCCTTACCATGTATAGCTTTAAGGCAGAGGGTCTAGGTGGCCCTGCAGTCACTTATGTTTATTTTCACGGAAGGGGGGGGGGGGGGGGTGCAGTCAATTGACATAGGACACCCTAGACCCCGCCGGAGTATGAGAGCTGTGATACAATTTAAGGTTAAAATGTGATATGAAAATTTCTCTGCGAGAATTTGTGCTAGTACAAAGTTTAGTACAAAACAACGGTGTTGTTATAGTAGTTTTAGCTGCGAAAGCAATGTAACATTAGTTCAATGGAGTTCATTAGCAATTGATCTCCACATGTATTTTGGGGTTTATGATGTGCACATATAAACTTATAACTTATTATTTTTGTCACCACTCGTTGAGTGGGGTGCCTTTTGTAACTACAGATCTGTGTTCAGAATCTTCAGGGTTACCTATTTTTGTCGGGCAGGCTTCTTTGAAGCACGCACCTGCCTGAACCCCTTTTTCTTGTATATTTCCGGCCTACGCCGTATTAAATACATTTTTCAAAAGTAAGAATACTATGTGGTTGTTTTTATTATCTGCTTTTCTAGAGTTATGATATGATTACGAATGTCCCCCTCCAGTCTTAGATATCAGGCATGTTCGTCAATGATGGAGGGGCCACTAATAAATTATAGGTTTGACTCCTGTAAGGAGATAAAGAAAACCTAATATTTAGTAGTGGCCCCGTAATCATTGACGACTGGGGCCCTCCCGACCGTCCCCTTCCCATTCGTTGATGTATTAAGGATTTAGGTTTACTTGATATGTCAGTGAAGGAGGAATGACGCCTGATTCAGCGTCTGGTCAGAAATCCACACAAGTACATCCACGATATGATGGAAAGCTTATTGGATAGTTATTCTTATTTTCTTTTTGTTTTTATTTTTTACGAAGTTTTTTCGTAGTGAGAACCCAATTCATAATGACTGAAGCCATGAGTGAGGTCGCGTGCGCTCATGATGAAGGCTCCTCAGTTTTTAAATGCTCTGCGCGGTAGATTCAAACTACGGCGGATTAGTGTTTGAAGAGGATGCCTTATGTAATAGGCATGTTCGTCAATGATTACGGGGCCACTACTAAATATTAGGTTTTCTTTATCTCCTTACAGGAGTCAAACCTATAATCTCTATTGGTCTAACTGGTAAGGTGCCTGCCTCACACCCAAGGGTCGAGAGTTCGTACCCCCACCAGGGCATGATATTTTCGTGAGGCTATATCCGCATTTAACGAAGTTTAGGTGTGCTGGTTAAATTGTTCAGATGGTTGAGAGTAAGATCGGAGCTCCATAAATCCTCTTTCGGGTATGGTGTAAAAACCGATCCCCACAGAGGGGGTGAGTCAAGTGTGGGGTTTTGAAGTTTTTTAGTGGTGTGAATTGTGTGGGGGTGGAAGGGAGCTACTGACGGAAAGCTGTCACAAGGGAAATTTTGTTGGTTGTGGAATAGCTGAGCATTTCTGGGGGCATGGGGAAAACATTGTTGGGTACATAGGTCGGCATTTTCCCTGGAAACATGTGTACATAAATATTTGGTAGAATGGTTTTTACATACATCAGAGTCTGTCCTGGAAACATGGGAGGATTTATCCTGGACAGAGTTAGGAGAAATGGGGGGTTTACATCATTGAGTTGCTTGGACTTGTCTTCTTTCGTTTGTTGAGGCATTTTTTCAATGGAATGAGTGATATTTTGAGAGAACTCGGGGCAAGGGGGAGGGGGGGGGGGTTTAGGAGTTACCTTAGTGCTAGCTGCAACTTGGTAATCTTGACTCAGAGTTTGTTGAGGGTGGAGGTGTTTTTTCTTTTTGTGAACTGGTTTCTGCGTGATTGGTTTGTCAGAGGCTTTGGGTTGGATTTTTTTTTTGAATGAGGTCAGCCTCTGGCCGCAGTCAACCTGGGCCTGGAGTTTTTGAAGGAGGTCAAGTCCAAGGAAACCATCGTAATGTTTACAGTGGGAGGAAAATACTGTGAACGAGTGATAACAACGGGCATGGGGGGCAGGAGTAGTTACTGACAGGGGCAAAGTGTCTCCTAGGAGATTTAAGTAGGTATCAGCAGCTGAGATTAGTTCTGATTTGGTAGGTAACAAGGGGCCAAATAGTCGGTGGTGTTGATCATAATAAGACTTGAACAAACATGACTTAGCATCTCCCGTGTCGATTAACAAGCGGACAGGAATGTCCTTGATTTTGGCCATGTAGTAAATGGGGGCAGTGCGATCAGTTATGGCGTTGCCCGCCGAGGCCATCGTGGGCGGGGGATACTTTAAAAATCCTGGGAGTCGGTATCTACCTCCTCCAGGGTTTCCTCGGTATCGTCTGAGGTCATGATATGGGCTATGTCTTCGGTGTGCATTTCCTCCATTTCTTCCTCTTGTCCCAACTCCTCTTAATTTACAGAAATGCGAGGAGTAAAGGGGCGAGGTTTGGCAGAGTCACGAATTTGATGAAGGGCACACTTAGCACTACAGGCAGGGAAATCATAGGGGTTGATAATCACTAATGTAGGGTTCTTACTTTGGTAGGTGTTGTAGGTTTTGTTCCGGTTGAAGATTCTGCGTGGCTGGGTAGGTTGGAACCGGGGCCTACTGGGTTGGGGCTTGCCGGAAGGGTAGGTAGGTTTGTTGTGGAAGGATGAGGATGGGTAGGCATTCTTGGAGTTGAAGGTTTGAGCCTTGGGGTTTTGGTTGTCGAGGTGCTGCGGGTGTGTGGGGAACCTCTTGATTACAGCGATTTGGGTGGGTGTTTCTGTGCGCACGGCCAAAATACGTCGGATCGTGATGAGATCTTTTTGATATCCGACGAAATCGTGCACACGGAAATGATCCTTTACTGCTGAGGACAACATTGATACAAGGTTGACCAGAATCTGCTGTTCTTGCTGGATTCTGGTCAATGTGGGGAAAGACACTTTGATATGTTGGGCGATCTTATTCACTGTGGCATCTAGATCGCCTTCGAATTTAGTGTCTTGGATACGGGTGTGGGCCACGAAAACGCCCAACGAAGACTTAATGGCCTCTATCACTATTTGGCGAAATTCGTCCCATGTGAGAGCAGGGTGCACTTGGTAGGCAACCAGGGAAACGGCTTTTCCCAGGTGCGTTAATGTCACGGCTATCTTTTCTGCGTCCGTCGTATAAACTAGGTCAAGTACGGGTTTCACTATGTCCATGAACGTTTCGATCTCGTAAGTCTTCCCATCATAATGTGGGATGGGGATGTGAGAACAGTGTGCCATGATGTTATCGTGTTCTGGCTGTTCCAAACTTGCAATGTAATGCAACCTTTTATCCGAATCAAGAACCACCGCTGCCACCAATGTTATGCCCTGTTTTTTCTACAGGATTAACTTGGGTAATGTGAGTTCTAACTGACTGGGTATAGAAGGCTGCATGCACAAAACAACGTATGAGGAATAGAGAACACAAAATAAGCACACGGTAACAAGACACACGATCACTTTTATTGATGTACACACTTCTATAGTTTTCTTGATGATGATTAATATGAAGCATAAGAAGATATGAATACTCGTACAAGACAAATGATAGAATTGAACAACACTAGCATTAAGTGGATCTGGATGGAGCCTAGTCTCCCACTTCCAACGTTCAGGTATTAACACCTTACGAGCGGCCTATGCGGTTTATTTATGTGTACCGCACAGCGGGGTGTTTTTAGCCAAAATAGGGCTGTTTACGTGATCATTTTCATGCCTAAATAAGACCCAGAACGTAAAACAAGTACCTATCCCTGAAAGGGCATAAACAGAGCTTTCGAATGACACCATAACGATCCTTGTATGATGGATAGTTTTCTTGCAATAACCGTGCAACGCGAGTGCAAAAAGCAGGTAATTCGGTACTTTCAGTACATAATTGAGTATGTAGCGAGTGAGAGAGGGAGGAGGGAGCTGAGATTTGTGTCAGTAGGTTCGCCGCGGTGGTCTGGAGCAGTCATACGCTCGCTAGTCTCCTGCCACCACTTGTCTCTCTCTCTCAGCCACATTACGTGCTGAAATTGCCACTCGAGTTATGTCGAGCGCCGCCACATAGTCCAGCTTTATTTAACTCGACTTATGTTGCTCGCCGCTAAATAAGGGTTAATCTTCTGATCACTGGCTTTATTCACAAGCTTATATACTGGAGACCATAAATGTTACTTATAGATTCATATTCACTGTTAGATTTATCACTGGTAGCTCTGGTGCTCAAGTAGTAGTTCACAGACTAGATTAGACACGCGTATTTTAGAGTACGGGAATTCTAGTAACCTCAGGGGGTACTGATCTAAGTTTTATATTCTTGTATCAGAAACACATAGAACGCAAATCAGTGGGCGAACATCAGATATCACTAGGGTTTCACTTCTATGTAATAATATCTGGATATATGGGTAATTACGAGAGTTAATATCGCCTGTTAATTAATAAACACTGATACGCTTAGCACTTCCTAATTGAATGGTTATATATGAATTATACTGGGGCAAAGATATAGCCACTTCATAGAAATATTAATAAGTGAGTCTCTAAATAGCACTGTAACACTGTAGCACTGATAGAGTGAATCTTGGGTAGTATTTGATTGGTCTGGTCCTGGTTATCTTGCGTCCGTGATGTTGGGGGCTAACGACTGGTTCCGCGGCCGTCCAGATGGTCCATATGTAGAAAGTTCTCAAGACGGATCTCTTAGCGATCGTTGCTGGTTACACTCTTATATACCCTCTGGTTTCTAGACCTGAATCACAGATATTAAGATCTTCCTGTCAATCTGGATCGGAATTAACGCCAAGCGCATCTCACGTTGATCGCTCAGCTTCCCGGTCTGTATGAAGGTTATAAGGTGTACGTATATTTCTTTTACGTGGACAGATCCTTCTATCTAAATCTGCCATGGAGTCTGCAGGCTCTGGAACTCAATTCTCAGGAACAACAATGATAGAGCTAGAGGTCAACACAAGGGACCAGCCACTGTTTGGTGTCTATCTTTCAACTGATTTTACTGGGGGCTGGAGCTCGGTTTATAGGTTCGGTTTTGGACCCTGTAGGCAATAGGGATCTCGAGTTTTGATGGACTTATTTGAGCTCTCAATTGATACGGGAACTAGGTAAGGTGGTGATTACTGTTGTGGCACATGGCTGTATGGAGCCTTCATAATGTGATATAACTGAGCCTTAGCAAGAGGTACTATTTTGGATATACTGGAAGTATTTAGGGGAGAGAGACTGGATCTACTTTGCGAGGAGGTTTGGGACATCTTTGATAGGAGCGTCTCTCTTAGATTGTTCAGTCTTCATTCTATGGTATAGCTGAGGTGCAAATTTGGTTATCGGAGTATGCAAGAAAGGTTAAAGGGTTATTGTGGGTTAATAGAGGTTAGTAAGGGTGTTAGTCATACATGGTTAGTTAATTGATAGGAAGAATTCCTGTGCTACCTGGCAATGACCCGGAAGTCAAAACAGGGGTCAGGTGTACCTCCGCAGGGGTAGGGGTCTCCCTCCTCGGGTGGGTGAAAGGGGTAGGCGCGCATCCTCTCTCTGTGATGGTCGTCTGGGCGGCTGTGGCTGGGGGCTTGCCATATTACAAGTGTTTGTAATAACCCTCTGTTTATGAGACAGATGTGGGTGTTCGTAATACCAAAACCGAAGGTGCCTTGATCAGCTGGTTTAATTGGTTGAGTTGTTAATTGCATGGTTTGTTGGATGTGGTGGAGACTGGGTTGCTATATAACTCTGCCACATTTATCTGGAAGTATGGCCATAGAGGTTAGTCACTGGCGAGGCGGCTAGCCTTGCACTGACGATCATTTGGTACAGGGTTGTGAATGGGTTGTGAGGGAATAGATGGCATGCAAAGGGTTAGTAAAGTTCTAATGGTGTTCCTTCCTACTGGGGGAAGGTAGGCTGGATAGGAGTATATTATTATACAAAAGGTTTGAGAATGTTGGTAACGGAAACGTTAAGGATATTCAGGGGGTATGGTGGAGAGGCTAGGTCAGGAGGGAGTCGAGGAGCGTGGGGGTTAACGAGAGGGAGAGGGTTAAGGGGGGCTACGTGGAAGTTTGACCCTAAGGTCTCTGGGCGTAGGGGTGGCATTAGGTTACAGTTGGTATCTTAGACTGGGGGTTAACGACAGGGAAGGTAGGTTAATCAAACGCTACCGGGGGATGAGCAATAGGTGGTGGTATATGAGTCTGGAAATTATAGAATCATGTGGACTGTGGGGAAGATGAGGTTAGCTGTAGGTGTGTGCTTGACTGTGGATAAAAGTAGAGAAAAACATAGTGTATTTACTCGTCAATACGATGGGTTATGGACACTATTAGTTGACACGATTTCTTGCTGATCTAGTTGTCCCTGGGAACTGTGTTTTCTATGAAATATATACCAAAGAAAGCGTCAGTTCGTAGGGGTAGCTTCGTTATTGTTTCGTGGTAGATATGCGTCGAGACAATGGTAAAAGAGGGTTATCTATACAATCTCTGGTTGGGGTAAGAATTAGAGTTACTGCATGGTTGCTAACATCTTCAGTCATTATCTCTGTCTAGGTCTTACAGGAATAATGGTTGCACGATGGTGTACCCGTGGGTATTATAGTTTCTTATCAATTATGACATGGGGGTTAACATATTACTTCTCGGATGGAAGAACATACATAGATTTATGGGGGCGGTTTGTCTTCAGAAACTTAGTCTGGCAAGACAAGGTATTTTAGGGTATGTTGATATTGATATCTTAACTTAGGGACAGGGCATGGGTGTATTAAATTAAGGTGTATTCATGTTCATCATCATGTAGGTAGAGTCTGGCGGGTAAGAGGTGTAGGACACGAGGGGTAGTGGATACGCGAGGTGGGGGAAGGGTCAGTGGATAGAAGCGATAGGCAGGTGTGGTTTGGAGCTGCTTAGCCCTGCGGGCTTCGGCCTGTCTGAACTGGTTGGCTTGGTGCCTTCTCTCCTTCTTTCTTCTCTCACGCTGATCTATGGGGCGTCTGCTCTCACCTGGTCCTTTCGTTCTGTGGGCCTTTCCTTCGGGTGTTTCTGTTCCCGTTTCTTTGTTGTTCTCGCTCGTGGCTTCCGTGGTGGGCTTCTCATTCTGGGGCATTTTACAGATCTTCATAAACTCATTAGTTACCTAAATATAGCTTATTGGATAGCATCAAAAGCACCTAAAAATGCTTATTAGGCTCTCATCGCTCGCTCCCCCCCCCCCCCCCTTAAGCTTAATGCCAAAATTAATTACCGGGTGGATGGGACTCGTTAGCCTTGGTCGGCAATCCATCTAGGGGAGATAACCTTATAAAAATCCAGGTGGATGGGACTTGTCAGCCTTGGTTGGCAACCTGTCTAGGAGAAATAACCTGATACAAATCTGTACTGCTTACCTAAGGGTAAGGCAGGTTAGTGGATGGACTAGTATAGCCAAACACCACTGTAGACAAATAGTGCTAACAAGATACACAGAGGCTCTCGGAGTCGGACGGATCCTAAATTGATTGGTCAATCCTGTAAGTCCTTCAGTAAACTGGCTCGGATTATCCCTCTTACAGGGAATAGGTCCGCTTGGGGGCATTCTGTGTATGGCCACCCTCATTAACCCGGGAACTGCAGGGAGACTCTTAAGAGTTCCCCTGGCGGACTGCGGGAAGACTCTTAAGAGTAAGGAAAACAAAAAAATCAATTTAAAACACCCAAAAAAAAAAAAAAAAAAAAAATTTGCCCCTGGGCCATGCCAAATATCACTCCTCCGCCTCCCCTCCTTCCCCACTTTCCTCCCCTCCTTCAGTTATCACCTATTTTCCCTGTTATTCCCTTATTCTGTGGTTTATTTTTGTGCTAACATTAGCGAGTTGGTAGCAGGGCGTTGTCATCACTATTACCAAGCGTGGGAAAGAGCGAGAGAGAGACTATTGTGGAACAGTGTCTCTCCAGACAAGGGGAGGGGTGGAGGGCAGGGAGGTTGCCTCACATACATTATGTAACTCCCGGCCTGTATCGCCGATTTTGACCATCCAAACACTGTTTCCACTTGTTTTATTGTTGTAACAGGTTAATACCTTTATAATCAACCTATAATAGGCGCATATGGATAAGTATTAATGCTATTTATGGTAAAATAACGATGTTAGTGATGGGAACAGCTCAAATACGTCAGCACAGGAGTGTGGTGTCTCATACCCCCCATGCGCACTTCTTAGGTTAAGGGGAATAAGGCATCTGGCAATAGATAGATAGATAGAATTTACTGATTCGACAATACTGTATATAGTTATTTTATTATATATTATATTATTTCACATAACCGCATCAAGTGGGCTGGTCCATATCAGAAAGTCCAGGGCCACGTTTGAGTCCCAGTCCGCCCCTGGTTTCTTTCACCCATTCGTCTTTTCTGTTGGATCTTTTCATTTCACCATATGCTGCTTTGATCACTGATTCTTCTTTTTCTGTATATATTTTACAAAGTTCAGTATATTTTTCATAATCCTTGTTTTAATTTCCGATGCACCAATCTCTCGATCCTCTCAACGTACATGTAGGAGTATGGATAGAGGCCCCAAATATGTATCTATAAGCTATACTTTGTTCTCAATTATTTGCAACTTTTTTATGTCAGTATTGTTATAATGTATTACTTGGTTGCCATAAAGTACTGCTGGGAGTGCCACCGATTTCCAGTATGCTTTTCTTATGATGACCTTATTACAACTTCTTGCTATGACTGATGGAACCTGGTTAGCTAAGTTTTGTGCTTATATTAACATGTTTTCTTTATGCTGATTAAAAAGTTTCTTCTTGTTTGTTATGGTTACACCTAGATATACTATTTTGTCTGTGACTCTAATCCCCTCTATTTCATTTGGTGTTTCTTTTTTGTTATATATTAAAATATTGCTTTTTTCAGTGTTTATCTCAAGACCATACTCTTTCACCACCCTGTCTATTGTTTTAATATTTATTTTTGTTTCTTCAATAGTTTGAGTTAGGCTAAGCCCATCATCCGAAAAAAATATAGTATTAAAGTAAAACGCTAGATCCTTAAAGCCTATGCCTGTGTCTTCTAGGTGTATAAGTATCATTTATGTTACTATCTTAAATAGGGATGTGGAGCCAGTACAACCCTGCTTGATACCACTGCTAATTTCTATTTCTTTTGAAACATCATTATTTAATTGTAGTAGGGTCTTATCACTGTCATATAATTTTGAAAAAATGTCAATTAACCTGGGGTGGATTCTAAATTTAATAATTGATTTTATTAATTTATCTCTTTATGGAATCAAAGGCTTTTGTAAAGTCTATTGCAGTTACTATGAGACAATCTTTGTTTTTAAAGCTACTCATGACACAGTATTTTAATAGAAATAAGTTGTCTTCTATTCTACAACCCTTAGAAAACCCTGCCTGTCTATCCATCGTTGCTTTATTAATTTCTAAATGTTGTTCAATTTTTTCTCTCACTATTGCCATGAATAGTTTATATGAAATATTTAGCCGCATTTTCCTTTACCATCATTATCTCCGATAGACTGGAAATTTCACACCCAAATGCCCTGAGGGGTGTCCAATGTCAAGCCAACTCAACCCTGCTCTTCCACTGGGTCGAAACTCAACCCGATTCAGACTTTCGGAGCTTGATAACAGTTTTAAGACTTTTTGTATATATCTATATATAAATAATCGATTTGGATGTCATAATTATAAATGTACCTAGCTACAGTATATCCTCAGAATGTCCAAAAGAAGCGTCAAAATCCTATAGAAGGCCGATAACCTACCGGAGTTATTATATATAATACCCCAAAGTAAGCGATTATATTATATGAATAGTCATCACAATTTTTTACAAATTCAACTAGATCAAAATAATATCGAAATGATATGGATCAAATATTGATCTTGATATGTAAAGCCTGTTGTTTATAAACATTGGAGCATGCCGACGATCTTGCCATCGTCTGCTCAGCGGACACGCTCTTACAGGCCCAGACTGCTCTGCAATTGGCGGTTGATGAGCTCTGTGAGTGGGCGAGGGACTGGGGCCTACGCCTCAATGCCCAAAAGAGCGCTCTCATGTGCTTCACGTTGAAGACTAAACTCCCGGGTCTGCCTACGATTACGTTGGGGGGTGAGCCTCTCACGTATCGTACGTCACACACCTTCTTAGGTCTGCGTTGGGATGGGCCGGTATTGACTTGGAGGAATCATGTGGACTACCTGCGATCGTCTTGCATGAAGCGGCTGGGTATAATGAAGTGTATAGCCGGGTCCAAGTGGGGGACGTCTCGGGATGATCTGCTGTGTTTTTATGAGTCTTTCATCAAGAGTAAGGTGGCTTATGGTAGTGGGGTGTATGGCTCGGCTTCGTCGTCAGTTCTTAGCCGCTTGGACCCTATTCATAACACGGCCCTCCGGGTGGCGTTGGGGGCTTTTTGTTCCTCCCCTACCGTGTCCCTCCTAGCGGAAAATGGGTCGTTGCCTCTGTCCTGGTCTCGGGTGTTGACGGATTGTAGGTGGGCGGGGCGAGTTGCTACTCTTCCTGGGCATCACCCGTTGTCGGGCCTGCATGCTTCGTCAGGGGTCTCCAGGAATGCACCATCGTGGCCTGTGAAACGGCGTCAGCCTTTCCTGGTGAGGAGCCTCCTTCACTATCGGCAGATAGCTGTGGACCCTCCCTCTCCCTCCCCGACCCCCTCTGTGTCTCCGGTCCCGCCGTGGGTTGATCTCACTCCTCGCATCCGGGTTACCTTCCATGAAGGTTACCGGACGTCGACGGATGCTGGACTTGCCCGGGCCTATTTTGCTGAGCTGGTGGGGTCGTGTTATCAGGGGCACTTCGGTGTCTTCACGGATGGTTCCTGCGTTCCTCTGGCCTCCTCGTCCGCGGCTGTCTACTACGAGGATCTCTCCCTCTGCCAGACCTGGAGGTTGTCTGGGCACCATCCCATCATAGCGGCGGAACTGTTTGCCATTCTTCGAGCCCTGGAGTTTGTGCGGTGTCATATTCGGCCTCAACGGGTCGTCTTGTACTCGGATTCCCAAGCCTCCCTCCATCTGCTCCTTGCGGCCCGCCCGGCTACATATACTCGTCTTGTCTTCGCCATCCAGGTGTTGCTGGTTCACTTTTTAGGTCATCCGTGGGAAGTGGTCCTCCAGTGGGTTCCTGCGCACTCGGGCATTCGTGGCAACACGGTGGCTGATGCTGCGGCGACGCTGGCGCACGCTTCGGTAGAGGTTGAGTCGGTTGACATGGATGCGAGGACGCATGCCCGGGTTGTCGGGCGGGCTAGTCGCGGACTTTGGGACAGGGAGCTACGGGTGCTGTTGCTACAGACGACCATGGGGAGATACCGGTGGGATTCGTGCCCCCAGCCTTGGAGTCGACACCCCCTGCGGAAACTCGATGTCTCGCTGGCCAGGCTGCGTATTGGACACACTGCGCTGTCAGCACACCTGTTCCGACTCCGCATGGTACGGTGCCCGGACTGTCGCTGGTGTGGCCAGCCCGAAACCCCTGAGCATCTGGTGGAGGTGTGTCCGCGGTTCTATAGTCACAGGGTCAAACTTAGGGACTCGGTTTGCCGTTTGTCGTCTCGGGGGTTTAGCTTAGGGCTCTTGTTAGGCCACGGTGTCCGGGATGCAGATGTGTGTTCTCAGCTCTCTCGTGCCTTATGTGTCTTCCTCTTGGCGACTCATGTTGCCGACATAGTATAGGGTTCCACTGACGGTTAGTCTTCTAGGGCCAAGCAGGTGGCATCCACCCGAAGGCCCTTTAATAATAACAACAACAACAACAACAACATTGGAGCACATGGCCGCAGCCGCGGTGCCACTCCATTCGCGCCTAATCCCGATTATATTTTGGTGTATTCTTACTTAAATTTATATCATTTGAGTTGAATAGGTTACACAATACAATATTACTAAGTAACAGTACACGCATATATATAAATATCATAGCATTTGTCAGAGTTTAGCAAAGCACCACGGCTGCGTGGGGAGTGCTGAGGGTAGTGAGGGAGAAGTGGCCGAGCTGAGCATGTGCTTGTAGCCTCGTGACCTTGACGTCGTCTTCCCAAGAGTCAAGTTCAGAAAATCAGTGTTCGTCACGGTAATTAATCCTTCACTCTTCCTCAGAATTATTGAAATGTCCATGTATGGGATTATTTCTTGCTCTACTATTAAACAAATAAATATGTTGTATAATTTCACCTAACATATTATGTCACAACACATCTTAAATTGTATATATTCAAATTTATTGCCGATATGTTCTGTTGTCGATTATTCCAGTCCCTGACATACCTCATGATATTTGGTATATTACGCTATTTCGCTTTTATTTTGTCTTTATTTGCTGTTTAGTAATTATACTGCAATGCATATTTGCTTTCATTGTTAAAAATAGTCAGGAAAGGTTGTCCATATAATGTATATATTTAAAAGTCTGGATCGCCCCTTGTTCATTTTGTGCCACCCCACTATAATGAGTGTAATGCCCTCGAAAATATCCCGCAACCCCAATAATGTACTACCCGAGTTGACGTCAGGTATAGTGTAAAATAGTCGTGGATGGTAAGTCCAATAAACTCATCACGTGAATCACCACGAGACTATCACCTGGTTCTTAAAAATTGGACTAAAGTTACTATACTTTTAGTACGTCCGTGGTAGTACAGTGGGTTAGCGCGCGGGCCTGGTGGTGATGGCCATGGTCACTAACCAGGGTTCGAACCCCACACAAGGCATCTCAAAACCTGTGGGTTTTTAGGAGGGTTAAACTCCCTTCAGAGGTTCGAGCCCCGTGCCAGGTACCAGGAAAAGGTTGATCCTAAAGTGGGCCTGGGGAGTTTTCAGGACAGAAAAATTCCCTTCGCACCCAGCATAACATTGGCGGCAGCGGTGGTTCTTGATTCGGATAAAAGGTTGCATTACATTGCAAGTTTGGAACAGTAGAAGCATGGGAACATCGCAAAAAAGGCAGCTCGCTATTACACTCACACACATTCCCAAGTATGATGTAAACACGTATGATATCGCCACTTACTTAGACATAGTAAAGCCAGTGTTAGATGTGGCACTTCAAAATGACCGCGACAAAATCGCCGTTGCATTATTGCACATTATGCAGTTGGGAAAAGCCGTTTCCCAAATTGTTGAACAGGTAACGCCAAAGCTTACCTGGAACCAGTTTCGATCCCTCGTGATCCGGACCGTAGGGCCACTTTTGGGTTCCCTCGTCGCCCCCAAAATAATAAAAGTCGACGAGATCAAGTATGAAGGGGATATCAATGTGACCCTCATACAACTCTACAGATACGTGAGGACCACGTATAGCTCTGAAGATGACGAGCAACAAAATGAACTCTTATTCACCTCATTGTTAGACATCCTCCCACCCCACATCACCGCCCATCTCGACCCGTACGGCTCATTCGAAGAACATATGCTCTCCATCAGAGAAAGATGCCAACTCAGTTCGATGAATCCCCTATCCACCCCTTCAGCTCCTATCCAAGAAAGTAAATGTATTCCTCCACTGAACACTATTATCAATAAGTCCCTCCATCCCCCTAAAGAAAACTCTGTGCACCCTTCCAAAATGACTCCCGGTGAAAGTTCAACCCCAGTGCACTCTTCCTTGCCTCTATCCTCTGACCATCCCTAAATTTTCCCCTGTCCAGCCATCCACCGATAATCTTCCATCAATTGTGTTACCCCATAAACCCCATCCTTTTTCTATGCCTGCCAACAAACCACAGTACGCAGAAATGGTCACCCCCACCGTAACCAATTCTCTTTCAATGTCACCCCTAAAAAATGCTGGTCAGAAAATGAGCCCCCCCTCCACTCTCTCACATGCCCCTGTCACCCAAGACCAACCTTCACCCCCGTCAATCCCTCAACAACCTGTCACGCCTCTCACTTCCTCAGATTCACCACCTGTCCCCCCCCCCCTCAAAACTGTCAACCTCACCCCCCCCCCCACCATGATCTCCCCACATGCCCAACCTCGGTGAACCCCTTCAAACACCCACATCAACCAAGAATGCTACAGCTCCGCCTACCTCCTATTCCCCCCCTCCCTTGTCACCCTCTCCAACATTACCCGAACCGCTCTTGAATCCACCTCCAGTAACACCCCCGCTCACCAACCTACCTCTGCCCCATAATCCAGCACCAGAACCAAAATCTCCATCAATGTCTCCTTCATCCATCCTACCAAATTCCATTGTTGTCCGAGAAAAATCTCTTCCGCAACAATCTCTCCAAACTGACCTACTCACCCCATCCCCACAATTTACCTGTCAATCACCCAGACCCCCATCTGTCCAGGATAAATCCTCCCATGTTTCCAGGACAGACTCTGATGTATGTAACAACAATTCTATCAAATATTTATGTACACGTGTTTCCAGGGAAAATGCCGACCTATGTACCCAACAATGTTTCCCCCATGCCCCCAGAAATGTTCAGCTATTCCACAACCAACAAAATTCCCCTTGTGACAGTTTTCCGTCAGTAGCTCCCTTCCACCCCCATACAATTCACACCCCTAGAAAACTTCAAAACCCCACACTTGACTCGCCCTCTCATGACAGACAAACCCACCAATCCCATATAACCTCTAAACAAACCGTCACTGCCACCGACAAAACTCCCCAAATTCGTACTTTTAACAACCACAAATCAGTACATCAGTCCTCTCCCAATAACCCATGTTCTATGCCTAACTCTTCCCCCACCAATCCTCCCCAGTCCCACCAACAAATTCCGTGTCCTAAATCACTCACACCTCACCACTCTGATCCTCCCACACGCGCCGTTAATCCCCCCCTCATGCGTGACCCCCACCAAAGTGATTTCCCCCCCCTCATGCGTACCGAACACCTGCTCACCAGTCGGTCCCCCACCATCATTAGCCCAGCTAAACTCTCAACCTCCACCAAATCCCACCGCTGCCACCAATGAAATGCTGGGTGTGAAGGGAATTTTTCTGTCCTGAAAACTCCCCAGGCCCACTTTAGGATCAACCTTTTCCTGGTACCTGGCGCGGGGTTCGAATCTCTGAAGGGAGTTTAACCCTCCTAAAAACCCACAGGTTTTGAGATGCCTTGGGTGGGGTTCGAACCCTGGTTAGTGACCATGGCCATCACCACCAGGCCCGCGCGCTAACCCACTGTACTACCACGGACGTACTAAAAGTATAGTAACCGTAGTCCGATTTTTAAGAACCAGGTGATAGTCTCGTGGTGATTCACGTGATGAGTTTATTGGACTTACCATCCACGACTATTTTACACTATACCTGACGTCAACTCGGGTAGTACATTATTGGGGTTGCGGGATATTTTCGAGGGCATTACAATGAGAGTGGGTTATCAGACTTTGGGGTAACAGAAAACGCAGCTTTTGATAGTGCAATAGGTCGAAAGTTTTTTGCTAATGGTTTGTTACATTTAGGTATCAGTTTTGTGTTATTTTGTTTTCCAATTTACTGGTATGTCTACTTCTATTATTATTTTATTTAAACTTATCTTTATTGCATTTATACAAATATTATTATTAATTAGAAATTGATAAAGTTCAGGCTTTATGCCGTCCGGTCTTGCAGCTTTTTTAGGCTTTAGTTTTTTTAGATAATCCTTTAGGTCACGGTTAGATATTGTTGGCAAACCCATTGGTTTGATTTTTAATTTAGGCTTAAAGAGCATAGCTCGTCCAATATTTTGACTCGGGTATCACCAGAATCGTCATTGTCAATGTACACCATACTCCTATGTAAAATATTAGGTGGCTGGGTTCTATATATATATAGATATATGCAATATTGTGTTTTGGGGGGGTGAATTTCGTGACGTCACAGGGGTTATAGTGACGTCAGCGTAGTACCGTGAGTACCTATATTTTCAGAATAGCACCCTCAGTCAAACTAATTTTCCTTGTCTAGTTGTGGAGGTGCCAGTTTCTATAATATGTTTCCCAATAATAGCCCCATGGAAAACGAAGGGATATCTTACCTATCACATAAAGATTCATATATTAGTAAATGAAAGTAGAGAACATTGGAAATAACCTAAATAATCCATATAGCCGGGAAAAATACAATTGTATTTGGGAATCGGCTCATCTGTCTTTTTATTTTTTTTTTTTTTTTTTTTTAAAGACCTCCGTCTACGTATTGTGAAAAACCTGTTATCCTCCGGCAAATTGTGGGGTTGAGTGAGTGAAGGGGGGGACAGTGAATGAAGGAGGATACATGTTTTTCATAATACGTGTTGCTAGCCCCAAACGCGCGAGCAACTGAGCAACTGTGGCTTTCAACCATCCGACACATCCCCTTTTATTTATGTGCATCACACATGTTACATACAAATAAAGTTTATGTTTTGTTTTACCCTACTGTGGAAAGACTACGGATACACCACTCCTGCCCGGGCCTCACACAGTGGCATGACCCAGTCCTGTCGAACTGAGCTCATGACGCTGGTGGCATTGCCCCGGAGGATAGCCATCCCTAGTCTTTGCTTGAGCCAGAGGGTTTCCCGGGGTTCTCCTGAAACTTCTCTGATTTTACGGCCTATTTCATTCACCATCTTAAGGGTGGTAGGGCCGAAGACTCCTCAAGTTTCGAATGCCAGGGGCTCGAACTGATGATTTCTGGCGATGGCTTGATATTTTTCTCGCTTTTTATTTTCTGCTATCCGGGCGGCTTCACCTGCTTCTTCTTCTTATGGGGGTCGGCCGGGTATTTCTATTCCAGCCACGCCTTTATTTATTAGTGGCCCCTCCATCATTGACGAACATGCCTATTACATAAGGCATCCTCTTCAAACACTAATCCGCCGTAGTTTGAATCTACCGCGCAGAGCATTTAAAATCTGAGGAGCCTTCATCATGAGCGCACGCGACCTCACTCATGGCTTCAGTCATTATGAATTGGGTTCTCACTACGAAAAAACTTCGTAAAAAATAAAAATAAAAAGAAAATAAGAATAACTATCCAATAAGCTTTCCATCATATCGTGGATGTACTTGTGTGGATCTTTGACCAGACGCTGATTCAGGCGTCATTCTTCCTTCTCTGCTCTGCGCTCAACCTGCCCGGACGTGTCTCCCCATGCTCCGCTGGTTCCGCATTTGCTGCGTCCCTAGTGAGTTTTTTCTCATTTGTTTACTCCGGGATGTATCGAGTAAGGTTAGGATATGTGTAGCAGGAGTGTCCTGGGCTGGTTGCCCGCAGTGCAGTGTATTTTGGGTCGTGTGTTTGGGGCATCTATTTCGGATGTACCCTCGTGGTCCTGTTGTGGACATGTGAACTTGTTCACAGTTGAATTAGCTTGTGATGCAGGCGGCTTTCATTACGCGTTATTTTATGCTGCCTTTTATCGTTCTGATGAGGTAAGCTGTGCTTCTGACGTTCCCAGCATATTTTTCTTCACTTAGTGAAGTTTTTTCTGGGTCCCGAGTCAGTCTTCCCTTTGTCGGAAGTCTTTACTACAGTGGTGTGTTGGCGGTGGTTCCTGTTGTTATATTTCCAGTGTTTTTGTTTATATTTCAAAATTTCTTATGCCGTCTGCTTAGGCCTAGCCAGCCGCTCGTAGCTTTGCCACATGTACAAGTGTTATTGTTTATTTTATAAATATGTCCTACTGTGTCATGTGTATCCTGGATTAGTTGTGTATTGGCTAATTCCACGGACTATGTATGTTTCCTGGTTTAGTTGTGTATTGGCTAATTCCATGGATTATTGTGTGGGCCCTGGGCTAGTCGTGCTTGGCTTGATCCCAGGTCCGTTGTGCGTTCAGTTGGTTTCTGAACGGGGTGGGTTACTTTCCGGCGGGTTTTTCTCGGTTTCACCATGAAAAACCGGCCGAGAGCCGTGTTGGGCCACGCGTGATTTCAACACAGGCTTGTGTCCCCGGCATGGAGGTGTCTGTGGCTCTCCAGGACTGCGTCTCTGTGTTGGTGCCTGTTTCAGGCTCCCTATGATCCCCGGCAGTCTGGCTGTACCCATCTAACATTGTTCATGCGGACAGATGTTATGAAGGTTTTCTACCCGGTTTTACAAACCACATAGAACAAACCTAGCTGTTGATTGAGGGCTTTCCTCCCCGGCGATCTTTTACAAAGAAGTGGGGACAGGAACTTATGGGGTTAACGTTGTTTACATCTCACCCGGCGGGTGCACCTTGGTAGGGTGGGATGAACGTCTTGGTCATTCAATTTAGTTAACCGATCCATTTTAAGTGGTACTTTAGGTATCTCCGCCTTCAGCCTGACAGCGATCGAAGGCTCAATTAGGTTTAACATCTTTTCACAAATTTCTCACACCCGGCGGGTGCTCCTGGGAGGAGGAAATAAGGAATTTACAATTCCATATAGTTAACCAGTTAATTGAGAGATACGTTAATGTATCGCCGCCTTCAAACTTACGGCGATCCTTTGTGACAATTCGTTAGAAATCAGATCTCGTATCAGCCTGCCCTGTGTTATTCTGCTAAATAATTCTGGTGCCGGCGTCTTTGTGGGGGGTTGTTTTTTCCAAAATTAAATCTTGAGACAGTCACCACCAGAAAGACTATGTTATAAACGCCATACTGGTCCTTTATATTATGTCAGAGGGTATTCTTAACTTTCTTAGGACATGTTTCGATATTCGGAAATCTTTATAGGATCCCGCCGCGTAGCGAGCTGTGATCGTTGTGACATTACGGCTCGTTACCCGGCGGGTTATTGACACATGTGTGTGTGTGTGTATGCGATCATGTTGGGTTAACCTTATGAGCATTAACTCCTGGAAATTTTCTTTTTTTCCAGAGCTGGGCCCCGGCGGACCAATACAGACCCTGCAGTAGTTTCCCACCAGTCTCTGTCATGGCTACCTTTGCCCCAGTTTTTGCTTTATGCATTACCCCTACCTGTGCCGGTATCCCTATTTTTGCGCACACTCTTTGCATCAAGTGTGTTAAATGTCTAGACCGTTCAAGGGGTCTGTGGGTGACGCGCAAATGTTCATTTTGCTCCCAATTAAGTGTCAAAGTCCTCTGCGATAATGATAAGACCGCAGCGGTCGCCTTACGAGAGGTTAGGCAACAGATGGCAGCGTATACTACGATTGTGGCTCATAAGTCACTTCAATGTGACAACGTCCCTCTTTGGGATAGGCTTCTTGTTGAGCACCCTCCCCCTAAACGTCCCTCTCGAGTAACTAGTCGTAAGCCGGCAGAGACTGGTCAGGTTTCTGTGTCTGCTCCTACTGCTACTGCGAAACGTCAACGAGAGCCTACACCCCGGCGGCAGCCTCCTCGTCCCGGGAGAGATCTCGGTCTAGGTCACCTCTCAGACACCAGCCATCTAGTCTTGCCTCTTCACCATCGAGTAAGAAGAGTAAGACAGAAAGTTCCACCAGTGGTCACGGCGATAAATCCTATAAATCGAAGAGTAGTTCACGGTCACACCGCAGCCATAAATCTTCAAAGAGGGATTCCCATGATAAAAAGGCCTCACGACATTCACCAGTTTCTAGTGCTTCTCATCGTACCTCTACCCCAGACAGAGTTGGTGTTCGGGCTCAAGGGTCCAGTATAGTGCCTGTACCTAAAGATGATTTACCCATTAACATTTTAACCCTGGAATTAGAGAATTCAGGGGGCTCAGGGGTTTGAGAGTGTTGCGGACTCCCAAGGGAGTGTAGGCCAAGGCCTAGGTGTTTGGCGTTATTCTCAGCCAGGACCTGACCACCCACTTCCGGCTCAAACTATTCACACAGTGGCTGACGTCCACCGGGACGCGGCGATCCCATCCTCTATCCCTGACTTATCTTGGCAACAAGGTGATACCCCAGCTTCGGCGGGATCTTCTCAGGAGGAACAGGATAAAAAAGACGAGGTTTCAATTATCTCAGATATGGAAGGGCAAGAGTCAGGTTCAGGCTTAGACGCCGCACAAGATCTTAATGATTCCCTAGTTAGTACATCATCAAGTCAATTTGTCACTGCACAGGAAATTGATGGGCTACTCAGTAATGCTTTATCTAAATTTTTTAGCCAACAGCAGGAAACTCCCACAGTGGACTTGGGAGCTCCCACGACAAGCTCTACGGTACGGCCTCTGATGACTTCTATTGCTTTAACTCAGATCCCTCACCCTCCCCCTCTGTCACCATCAGTGGTTACTAGGCCTGCTACGGCGGCATTGACCACTTCCAATGTAAGGGTTATAACGGATGTCAATCCGCCCCCCCCTAGACAGAGCGCCTCTCAGAAAGGTAGCTATGCCCTTGCTTTACGGACCAGACGAGTCATGGGTCCTTTTGACCCCCACTAAACCAGAGATTGCCCAACCTACCTTGTCAGGGGAACTCCCAGTACCGCGTGAGTGGGTCATCCAGGGCAATAAATCTAGGAAATTAAGGGGGGATGAGCGTATTTATTTGCTAATTTCTATATTATATGTATTTATTCAGGCCCATTCCCCACTTTTCCTATATTTTGTTTCCATCAATCTAAAAAATGACACCCCAAGACCATTCTTCAAGATAAATTTGTAAATTTTTTGATAGAAAAATGTACCGGCCAAAGGCCGGTTCCTTTTAAATTACAGGCTCGCTATCGCTCGCCAGTTTTGGTTTGTTTATTTTACAAGTTTTACATTACTGTATAATGTACTGTTTCTTTTACAAGTTTTACATTACTGTATAATGTACTGTTTCTTTTACAAGTTTTACATTACTGTATAATGTACTGTTTCTTTTACAAGTTTTACATTACTGTATAATGTACTGTTTCTTTTACAAGTTTTACATTACTGTATAATGTACTGTTTCTTTTACAAGTTTTACATTACTGTATAATGTACTGTTTCTTTTACAAGTTTTACATTACTGTATAATGTACTGTTTCTTTTACAAGTTTTACATTACTGTATAATGTACTGTTTCTTTTACAAGTTTTACATTACTGTATAATGTACTGTTTCTTTTCATCTAACGACATATTGAATCCCTTAGCAGCAAATTTCTCGATACCTAAGGGAAAAATATGAAACTAAGTCTCTGCATCATATTGAGGCCAAGTTTATATAATCAGCCCCATATTTCACTACAAAATCGTCAAAATAACTGAGAAATCTTGATGGGAACTTTGCAATTGACCACTTGCGAGTTTCGTTCTATAAGGAAGTTGGAGCCGTGAACATTGATATTAAAGAGATATGCAATAATAATGTTAGTTTCTGATGGATAAATGGTACAGTATGTTGAATTGGGTTTGATGTATTTATGAATGCACTACAACCGTATTTTAGCTGGCAATTCTGTTAAATATCGTTATTTTACAGCTCCAACTTCCTTATAGAACAAAACTCGCAAGTCAGCAATTTACCGTCAGTTGAAAAGAAACAGACCCTAGTTATTTATTCATCATACATTCCACATGTCCCAACCACCTCAAGGTTCTCCTCAATTACTATTATAGGGGAGATACAATTAATATTATAGCCAGCCCAATGAGAGTTCTTTTATGGAGCTCAGTGGTCTGGTTAAACTAATATTAAAAAAAAAAAAAAAAAAAACTATTATAATCTTTACTAATCTGATCAAATATTTTCATGCACAACCGCTGAAGACGACAACGGCCAAAATATTCAGCAGTCCGACCCGGCACTCAAGATATTTATACAAGACGACGACCCAAATCTTCTTGAACGTCGGAAACACTCCACAGAAAAATAAAGGTAAGGTTTAATGTTTTTTCCCTCATGTTCAGTGCCATTAATATTGAGATTTTTAAGACGGTCGTCCAATTAGTTTGGCAATTTTAAGACCATTCGTCCCATTTCTTAAGTCAAATTTAAGATCTTTTGTACAATTTAGGTGTAGCTCTTCCTGGTGAGTGGGTCGAGCCTGTAATTAAGAGGAAACCGGCTTTCAGCCAGGGTCTTATTCTACCAAAAAATTTACAAATGTATATAAAAGGGAGATTTGCGGGGTTTTTTTTTTTTTTGTAAGCTTGATGAAGGTCTAGTGAGCAAACTTTAAATACAAAACAAAATTATTGTTGATTTTATGGGTAAAAAGGGTCTACATATTCCCGGCAAAATTTCTTGGATCCTGTCTTGATAGCGTAATGCATAAATGCGTGGAATTTCGGTGTGTGTATCCTAGGTTTGAGTCCTTGGAGTGCCACATGTATTTGTTGATGTGAGTATCCTAGGTTCGAGTCCCTGGAGTGCCACATGTATTTGTTGATGTGAGTATCCTAGGTTCGAGTCCTTGGGAGTGCCACATGTATTTGTTGATGTGAGAATCCTAGGTTCGAGTCCTTGGAGTGCCACATGTATTTGTTGATGTGAGTATCCTAGGTTCGAGTCCTTGGGAGTGCCACATGTATTTGTTGATGTGAGAATCCTAGGTTCGAGTCCTTGGAGTGCCACATGTATTTGTTGATGTGAGTATCCTAGGTTCGAGTCCTTGGGAGTGCCACATGTATTTGTTGATGTGAGTATCCTAGGTTCGAGTCCTTGGAGTGCCACATGTATTTGTTGATGTGAGTATCCTAGGTTCGAGTCCTTGGGAGTGCCACATGTATTTGTTGATGTGAGTATCCTAGGTTCGAGTCCTTGGAGTGCCACATGTATTTGTTGAAGTGAGTATCCTAGGTTCGAGTCCTTGGGAGTGCCACATGTATTTGTTGATGTGAGTATCCTAGGTTCGAGTCATTGGAGTGCCACGTGTATTTGTTGATGTGAGTATCCTAGGTTCGAGTCCTTGGGAGTGCCACATGTATTTGTTGATGTAAGTATCCTAGGTTCGAGTCCTTGGGAGTGCCACATGTATTTGTTGATGTGAGTAGCCTAGGTTCGAGTCCTTGGAGTGCCACATGTATTTGTTGATGTGAGTAGCCTAGGTTCGAGTCCTTGGAGTGCCACATGTATTTGTTGATGTGAGTATCCTAGGTTCGAGTCCTTGGAGTGCCACGTGTATTTGTTGATGTGAGTATCCTAGGTTCGAGTCCTTGGGAGTGCCACATGTATTTGTTGATGTGAGTAGCCTAGGTTCGAGTCCTGGAGTGCCACATGTATTTGTTGATTTCATTAGTTAAGTTTAGAAGTAAAGTTGGTTGGTGAAAAAATACAAATACAAAGGAAGACAAGCAACAACAGATTTAACCTAACAAGTGCGCATGGGGGTAATTGGAAACGTCCCCCTGTGCTGACGTATTTGAGGTGTTTCCGTCACTAAAATATTCATTGTACCATTAATAGCATTAATACTTATCCATATGCGCCTATTATGGGTTGATAATAAAGGTATTAACCTGAAACAACAATAAAACGAATGAAAACAGCGTTTGGATGGTCAAAATCGGAGATATAGCAAGCGAGTTGTATAATGTATGGGTGAGGCAAGCTGCTTTCCCGCCAATTTCCCCCAAGGCCACTGAGACACAGTCGATCGATACTCTCTCTCTCTCTCTTGCATTCGCTTGCTATCAGTGATGACCACACCCTGCAACCGGATTTCTAATGTTAGCACGAAAATATACCTCAGAATAAGGGAATAACAGGGAAAATAGGTGATAACTGAAGGAGAGGAGGAAAGTGGGGAAGGAGGGGAGGTAGAGGACTGAGATTTTGCATGGCCCAGGGGCCAAAACAAAATAAAAAAATAAAAAAATAAAAATTTATATTTTTTTTTTTCGATGTCAAAAGTTGATTTTTTTTTTCACTCACTCTTAAGAGTCTCCCCGCAGTCCGCCAGGGGAACTCTTAAGAGTCTCCCCGCAGTTCCCGGGTTAATGACCCTTACTAGATTGCCACAGTTAATTGATGTAGCCTATCAAGTGACAAAATTGTATATAAATTTCCCTCATAAATGACCTGACCTGTGTTCCAGATAAAAGTTGAGGGAATTAGTTTAACACTATTTGGTGCAATGTCTCGGGGGTTATTATGGTATTTTGTTGAATTATTAGAGGTTTTTATTTGTTTTAGACATTTTCGAACAATTTGTTTTTAGTTTACCCGCTAGACTTGAAAAAACGCCTCTCCAAACCCCCTTCAAACTAAAAAAACGTCCCCCAGACCCCCTTCAAGCTAAATGTGTACATTTTTCGGTAGAAAAATGTTCCGGCCTCCCAAATTGAGTGCTCGCTATTGCTCGCCCAGGAAATATCGACACCTTATTGGGTTGAAGCATCATATAATCGCCAAACTAATGCGATGAAACGTCTTAAAATCTCCAAGCTAATAGAGTAAAACTGGGAGGATCTAAATTGGCCTGCCTTGCACCTAATTAGTTTAACCCCTTCAGCACCATGACGTTATTTTGCTCATATTCGGGTTACCATTAGACAATTTTCTTTAGTTTATAATTTATCTCTAGGACTCCAATGGGTAAATGAACCCTTTGAATAACATAGGTCCGTCTTAAACTGCATAAAATCGTTTAGTTTTAGCCAGAAACACGGGTAAAAAGGCGTCATGGTGCTGAAGGGGTTAAGGGGGTTTATTCTATTATCATATGACTGTATTACCGGTATGTTTTTTTTTTTTTTTTAGCTTGCTCCCTCGGCCTTTATCAAACTTAACCCCTTCAGTAGCCTACCGGTGACATTCTTTCAATATATTCTGGCAACTATTATACGACTTTATTCAGCTTAGGAAGAACATTTACTCATTAAAAGGCTACAGACTATCTCAATTAATTCTTTTATCTACCATGCATCCTTCCTAAGCTTCATAAAGGCGTCTAAATGTAGCTGAAATAAAATAACAAAATACGTCGCCAGTACAGAAGGGGTTAAAGAGAAAAAGAAAAAGAAAAAACAAGACCCCCCTTCGAGATACATTGTTTGTGGTGGTTTTTGTGTTCTTTTATTTCAAACATATATTTTGCTAAATCGTTATTTCCACGTAGTGATTTTGATTAGTTATTTTGTCTTTATTATGTGTCGTTCCTTTTTGGTTTGTTTATTTTGCAAGTTTTACATTATAATTGAAGGGGGATTTTTTTTTCTGGCCCCCTTTCTCCCTCATGTTTAGCCTCATTAGTTTTCAGATTTTAAGATGTTAGGCTCATTAGTTTGGTGATTTTCATCATCATCATCATCTCGACGCCTTGTTTCCCCCTGGGAAACCCCCGCTAAAGGATGGCCATGACATAAACGTTTCCAGGCTACTTAGTCAAGACATGCCTCCTTTGCCCGTGCCACAATGCCCCTTCCACAAAGTGGACTTTTTTTCTCAATATATTTTCCACTTTCTTTTCCCATACCATAGGTGGTCTTCCACTACTAGCTGCTCCACTCACCTAACTCCCATACATCTTTCTTGGCATTCTGTCTTCATCCATTCTCTGAACATGACCATACCACCTCAAAGTACTTCTCTTTATCCACTCAACCACTCCACATTCAATGCCCAAAGCTTGATCTTCCATTCCAAAGGACTCCTACACTTCCCTATTACTTGGCCCATCTAGCCTATTCACGCCAGGTGCCATTCTGAAAAAGCTAATCTCTACAGCTCTCAGCTTGGAGAGGTCCTCGTCACTTGCTGTCCATGTCTCACTTCCATACGAGAGTGTTGGGAGCAGAAAACTGTTTCTCAGTGACTTTTTCACTTCTTGGCTAACAATTCTTCCTTCCAGCACACTATCAAGTTTTCCAATTACCTTTCTCCCTTGCATTTTTCTCTCTTTGATCTCACTCTTCATTGTACAATATTTGCATAGTACAGCTCCCAAGTACTTGAAACTTTCAACCTCTTCCAGTACTTAATTTCTCATTATTATTTTACATTTCTCATGTTCTTTCTTAATACTATATTTTTCCATAAAATCTATGGTTTCATGCATTCTTCTCTCAAACACCATTACCTTACATTTCTCTACATTGACCTTTAACTTTCTGTGACCACTCTCTGAAGTTCTTCCATATTTTACCGCCAACGGGACTGCATCGTCCGCATATAGGTATGTTAAAAGCTTCCACTCTCTTCGCTCTGATTCCAGCCTAGCTCCTATACCCATTGATCCCACCCTACATTATCTAATCACTCCATCCATGTATATATTGAACAACCAAGATGACATGACACATCCCTGTCTTACTCCTACATTGACCTCAAAACTTTTACTTAACTTATCTCCAGCCGTCCGGCTGGCTCAGTTGATAGCATGCCTGATTCCCATCTTGAAGGTCTCACGTTCAATCCCCGCTCAGATTGAAAAGTTTTTCTGGGATACAGCCGATGGTTACCATCTCCCCATGAGCAAGGGGGATGGGTAATGGTCTCTGGTAGGCTAAAGAAAGCCAAGCGCTTGTGAATCCTCGAAGGAGGAGATACGGGCGCTATATAAGTAACCAGAAGATTATTATTATTATTATTTTTTTTTGTTTTTTTTTGTTTTTTCTATATTCCAGCTTACTTCCTCTCGGGCATAGGCTGAGAGCCTTAACATTCACCGCTTTACAATGAACAGTGAAGCCTGTGAGGTCTTGTTCCAGTCTAGGGAGTGAGACATGTGAAGCACGTAGAGTACAACGAGCACCTGCCATCTTGCCTTCACATGAGGCACGGTGCTCACTCATGGCCCGAAACGACCCCATCTCTGAAGCCACCTCGTTCCCGTGCTTCACTGTCTCATCCCCTACACTCGGACTCTCACACTTACACACACACAACTTTCACAATTGCTATTGCATTCCTATAGAAAGATTTTACTGCCATTAGCAACTTTCCTCCCACACCACATACTGTTAACACATCCCACAGACCCTCCCAATCTACTTTGTCGTAGGCTTTTTCCAAATCCATGAATGCTGCATAGAGTTTTCTGTTCTTGACCAGATACTTCTCTACCAAGAAACGCATTGAGGCTATTTGGTCAACGCAGCCCCTGCCCTTTCTAAAACCTCCCTGCTCCTCGCCTTGTTTGTCATCCGTTATCTTCTGCAGTCTCTCTGTTACTACTCTTTCCATTTATGCTAAGCAAGCTAATTCCCCTATAACTCTTGCACTCCTCTTTACTACCCTTCCCTTTGTACAAGGGTACTATCACTGCTTTCCTCCAGTCCTCTGGTTTCACTCTCCTTTTCCCATGCTAATTTACATAACCTATGCATTATGTCAACAGCTTCTTCTCCACCATATCTTAGTATTTCACCTGGCATGTTATCTACTCCAGCAGCTTTTTCCATTTTAAGTCTACTGAATGCTTCTTTTACTTCGTCTCTGTTTATCTGTCTTTCATCTACTCTGTTTATTCTATCTCTCTCCATTCCCATGGATGATATCTTTGACTTCCCCCTACTCTTTACAGCTAAGCTACTAAAATTATCTTTCCACACCTCCACCACACCACCTCCCCATTCATTTCCCTCATCCTACCACCAGACACACTCAGTCTTCTTCCCTCTGGCATGTTTCACAGCTCTGTAGTCTGCTTTCTTGTCATTCGGAAACTGTTCACTAATCTTCTTCCCACATTCCTCATCTGCCTTCATTTTAGCGTCTTGTATCGTCCTCTTCACTCTGTTTCAAGTTCTTATATTCTTGTTTCCTCGCATTTCTAGTTTCTTTAGGTATATTCTTTTGAGCATACTCTTTCGTAACTTTCTTCTTTTTTACTATTTCTTCTATCTCTTTGCTAAACCATGCATTACCTTTAATTTTCCACCTTTTAAATTTGTTTTTGCCACATACTTTTTCAGCTGCTTTAATCATGGAGTCTCTTGTACCTTTCCATACTTCGTCTACAGTATTTCGTAGGTCTATCATATCGTCCATGCCTTTCTACAGTCTCTTTCAGCATGTCCCTGTATTTTGTTGCATTACATTCTTCAGTTAGTTTTCTCACATTTATTCTCTCTTGTCAGTTTTCTCTCTTTCCTCTCATATTTCCACTGCTTCCTTATCCTCACTTTTGTCACCACTGTATACTGTAGTGGTCTGATCCCGTCAGCATCCCTCGTACAGCTTTCGAGTCTAAAATTCTTTCTTTTAGCCCAGAGTCAATCATGGCATAGTTAATTAGAGATTTCTGTTTCTGCTCACCTTCACCTCTGTGCCATGTACTGTATATCTATGAATGTGACCATGCTAAAAAATATGTGTTAGCCAGAAACATTTCTCTCTCCGCACATACTTCCAGGAGAAAGTCACTATTCATATTCCTACCCTCCACACCCCGTTTACCCACTATACTTTCTATCTCTTCTTTTCCAACTCTACCATTCATGTCACCCAGTAAAATTACCTGTGTACACTCTTGCCTTTCTCTTATACATTTGTTGACTTTACTCCAAAACTTTCTATTTTCTTCCACACCTTTCCCAGTTTCTTGGTTGACCGGTGCATACATTCACATAAAAGTATATCTATCTATCCCGATCTTACACTCACACCACACAATTATCGAGTCCACGCATCCATATTTTTTTACACACTTCTTCAACCTCTCTGACAATATTACGGCTAACCCTTCCTTTTTCTTACATTTATATCCTGCATCCAATCCAGACCAGACAACTCATCCTTCCCCACCCCACAATTCATGTTCACTCTGAACCCAACAGGTGCGTCTAACTCACCCCACACACATCAACACTTCCATATTTAAGCCCTCGCATCAAACAATCTCTCTTACCAATATCATTGATGCCATTGGCGTTGAAAGCACAGACCCGGAGCATGCAGTCTTTTAACCATTTCAGTGCGGGTGATATCGTTTTAATTATGTTTTGGCTACTATTAGAAGACTTTTTCAGTTTATGAAGGACCTCTAGCTGTTAGAAGGCTGCACACTATCTAAATTAACCCTTATAGCTACCACAGATCCTTCCTAAGCTGCATACAATCGTCTAAATATAGCTAGAATATGATGGAAAAGACGTTACCCGTATTGAAAGAGTTAAGAGTTTAAGCCCATTTCTTTGTCAATTTTAAGACTATTCATGCCATTTAGGTATTGAATTTTTCCTGGTGAGCGACAGCTAGCCTGTAATTTAGGAGAACCTATTTTTTAAAGACCATTGTACAAATTTATCTAGAAAGGGGGATCTTGGGGATGTTTTTTAAAGCTTGAAACTATAAAAATAGTAGATATATATAGCTTGAAAACCCATCTCCAAGAGTTAAATTTGTACATTGTTGGTAGAAAAATGTCCTGGCTGAAGGTCGGTTCCTCCTAAATTACAGGCTCGCTATTGCTCACCAGGAAAAAAATAGACACCTAAATTGCACAATGACAATGGACCTTCGGATCATTAGTTTGGCAATAATAAAACCTTTAACCCCATTTCTTTGTCAATAATAAGACCTTTCGTGGCATTTAGTTGCAAGTACCCATCTCTAATACTTTTAATTACTGTCCTGATAGCGTAATGCATAATTGTGCGGAATTTCGGTGTGAGTGCCCTAGGTTCGAGTCCCGGGAGTGCCACATGTATTTGTTGATTTCATTAATTGAGTTCAGAAGTGAAGTTGGTTGGTGAAAAAATATAATTATATATTATACAGTATACCCTGTTCCAAATTGTGAGCTCTAACCTCTATAACTCAAAAAGGGCTAGAGCAAATGGACTGTAAATTTCCACACCTACTGGTACTCCCCTGGCGAGCCACGGCATAGTCGGTAGAGCATCGGCTACTGATCAAAGGGTCGACGGATCGAGTCTTCACTGTCAAAATGTTATTGGTAGATGTCAAGCCCGGGCAACTTGACCTAGCGATTCGTGACAAACGCCTAATGTTCATGGCCTAATGTCTCGGGAATTACGGCGTCTGGGCCCCCCCCCAAAAAAAAAAATAAATAAAATAAAATAAATAAATAAATAAAAATAATAATAATAAATAATGATAATAATAATAATAATAATAATAATAATAATAATAATAATAATAATAATAAAAATCCATGTCTGACCTTACCCAAATAGTAGAAATATTTGCTGGATTATGTAGTGGTTTGTGAGTTATAGAGGTTAGTGTTCAAGAGTTTTGGCCTACTTTTTTTTCTTTTTTCTATGTGATTGAGGGAGGCAAAAGGCATAACTGCCTATAGCGAGTGCCTCCCCTATAGTTGAAAGAGTGACAGGGCCAAAATCAAGGGACGTTCGAGCCAAAATGCCTGGACACACGGAGTTTGAAGCAATTTAAGTCATAGGAAGTGGGAAAAACTGATTCTGGGAGAGAGTTCCAGAGCTCAGCTGTTGAGTAGAAGAAAGTTTGAGAGTAACGTTTCACTCTGGGGTTGGAGAGTTGCACAGAGTAGGGGTGGGATTGAGTTGCAAGACGGGTACCACGTGCCCTACGTAAAGGAGGTGGTATGCACTGGGAGAGCTCTGAGGAACACTGATTATTATAGTAGCGATAGAATAGCGAGAGATGCAACATTGCGGCGGAGAGAGAGAGATTGCAGAGAGTTGGTGAGTGGACGGGAGTTAATGATACGAAAGGCCTTCCTTTCAACCGTGTCTAGGAGAGCGGTGTGAGAGGAACCTCCCCACACATCCATCCAGTTCCTAAAAAACGTGCCTCTTCAGATCCATCAAACTACAGACCAATAGCTATAACTTCCACTCTTGGTAAAGTCTTTGAAATTATATTAAATAATCACATAATTAAGCATCTTGAGAATAATAAATTAATCAGTGATAGGCAATATGGTTTTAGACGATGTCGATCAACTGCAGACATGCTTTGCCTTCTTACGCATCAAATCAACCAAGCTACAGACCAACATGGTGAAACACATACAATAGCACTGGATATATCAAAGGCATTTGATAGAGTCTGGCATCAATCCTTATTGTCGAAGATGTCAAACTACGGCCTTGCATCATTAGTTCCACTAATTTCTTCTTATCTTCATAACAGAAAAATATGTGTAATGGTAGATGGCCTTTATTCTCAATTTCACTCAATAAATGCTGGTGTTCCCCAGGGATCAGTTTTGGCCCCAATTCTGTTCCTCATTCATATCAATGATCTCATATCTACCACTCATAATCCAATACATTCCTACGCAGATGACTCAACACTCCACAGTTCCTTCACATTTACCAATTCTTTCACCCAACCCGATCTTATAAATTCAAAAATAAACTCTGCAATTTCTCTGAACCAGGACCTTTCTAGAATTAATGGATGGGGACAAAAGAATCTAGTTTCCTTTAATGCACAGAAAACCAAGTACATTCAATTTTCTAACCGACAGAATCTCACTGACTCCATATATTTTTTAATGATGTAAATATTCCCACTTCCCCTAGTATTGACATTCTCGGTGTAACATTAACTACTAACTTGAGCTGGACACATTATGTTAGAAGCATTGCTAAGAATGCCTCTAAAAAACTGGGACTCCTGTACAGAGTTCGAGAATTCTTCACTGACGAGCAGTTGGCCGTGATATATAAAAGTCATGTGCGTTCTCAGATGGATTACTGTTCACCTCTGTGGGGTGGAAGTGGAGTGGTTGCATTGAGGCAGTTGGACAAAATTCAAAATAAAGCTATTAGATTAATCAATAACCCTGCAATCACACAGGACCTTCCTACATTATCCATACGAAGAAACGTTGCATCCCTTGCATTATTCTACAGATATTTTCACAGTAATTGTTCCGAGGAACTTGCTTCAATTGTGCCGCCTCTCCACATCTTTCCCCGTAGAACTAGGGCAGCTGAGAGCGCCCATGAATTTACACTTTCTCCTCCACAATGCAGAACTTCTGCTTATCAGAATTCATTTATCCCCAGAGCTACTACTCTTTGGAATTCACTTCCCTCGAATTGCTTTCCACAAACTTACAATCTACAAATGTTTAAATCCAGTTGTTACAAACATTTTATGAATGGAGGATGCCTTTAGGCACATGGACCTTTTTGTTTTATCTGTGTTTTTCCTTCCTCCGTTCATTGTCTCTTAACAAAAAAAAAAAAAAAAAAAAAAAACATGTGAACAATACTCAATACAAGATAACTTATTTGGAACAGGGTGTAGGGTGTTGTGTGTGTGTGTGGGTGGGTGGGTGTGCGTGTGCGTGTGCGTGTGTGTGTGAACGGTTTTAACCCCTTCTGTACCGGCGACGTCTTTTTCATTATATTGTGGTAACTATTAGACGGTTTGATTTAGTTTAAAAAGGGTCTCCAGCAATTAACAGGCTTTGAACCATCTCACTTAAACCTTTTTACTACCACAGATCCTTCTTAAGCTGCACAAAATTGTCTAAATATAGCTAGAATACATTATAAACACGTCGCCAATACAGAAGGGGTTAAGTGAGAAGGGTTTATGTATTAGTTTATATATTTATTTAATATAATTTTAGTTTCCTCCCTAGACCTCCATCAAGCATAATTAATTATCCTCAAGATCTCCCTTCAAGATAAATTTGTACCCGGCCAAAGGCCGGTTCCTCCAAAATAACAGGCTCACTATTGCTCGTCAGGAAAAATGGACACCTAAATGGCACGAAAGCTTTGATATTGATTAAGAAATGGGACGAAGGGTCTTGAAATTGCCAAATTAATGGGGCGAAGGTCGTAAAATCTAAAAACTAATAGTTATAAACATGAGGGAGAAAGGGGTCCAGAAATAGCAAGCACTCCCCTTTAAGCTACATGACCATGAGTTAGAGGGGGTGGTAGTGGATAGAATTACAAAACAAACTAACTTTATAGCCCTTTGGTGGTTTACAGTGAAGAGCCGAGGAGAAGGTTAGATATCAAGAGTATCAGTGATGAGATGTGTACTAGTAGGCTTGGATGGTTTGGACATGTGAAGAGCTGAGGAGAAGGTTAGGTATCAAGAGTATCAGTGATGAGATGTGTACTAGTAGGCTTGGATGGTTTGGACATGTGCAGAGCTGAGGAGAAGGTTAGGTATCAAGAGTATCAGTGATGAGATGTGTACTAGGGTTGGATGGTTTGGACATGTGAAGAGCTGAGGAGAAGGTTAGGTATCAAGAGTATCAGTGATGAGATGTGTACTAGTAGGCTTGGATGGTTTGGACATGTGAAGAGCTGAGGAGAAGGTTAGGTATCAAGAGTATCAGTGATGATATGTGTACTAGTAGGCTTGGATGGTTTGGACATGTGAAGAGCTGAGGAGAAGGTTAGGTATCAAGAGTATCAGTGATGAGATGTGTACTAGTAGGCTTGGATGGTTTGGACATGTGAAGAGCTGAGGAGAAGGTTGGGTATCAAGAGTATCAGTGATGAGATGTGTACTAGCAGGCTTGGATGGTTTGGACATTTGGCAAGGATGGATGAACTAAGCTGGGTGAAAAGATGCAAGTCCATGAATGTGTGGGGAGCTGCACCAAGAAAGACGTGGGATCGGACTTTGCGGTCTGATCTTAAATCAAAGAACCTTGACAAGTAAGGCAGCTCTTAACTCGGTTGCCTGGAACGCCGGCATTACGATGTGAGACCGGGATCCCACTTCATGTGGAGCACTCGTTCTTTAAATTTGCGTATTAGTTGGTATGGTGTTGGTTTGCTACGCTACAGGCTACGGTCGGCGACCCAGTCTCCCGTCACGCTCCAATTCAACCCACAACACAACCCAACACTATCGGTGGCTCAACATGTAACCAAAGCAGCTAGGAAGAAAGGTATCAGTCGCAACAACATCAACAATGGAGCAGCATCAGCAGCCAGGAATAAGGACATCATCAAACAGCAAATACAGGTGGGGCTGGGAGGGGTCATAGGGGGAGACATAGCCACAGACAGTCCCCAACCCCCGCGCTCACACCCTAGCAGCACAGCTGATCACCACACCGCCAGACGTACGACGAACAATAAAAGGAAGCTATGTACAGTGTGCGATATTAGATTCAACAAAAGGAGTCCAACATCACAATGTAGTATTTATTAGTGGCCCCTCCATCATTGACGAACATGCCTATTACATAAGGCATCCTCTTCAAACACTAATCCGCCGTAGTTTGAATCTACCGCGCAGAGCATTTAAAAACTGAGGAGCCTTCATCATGAGCGCACGCGACCTCACTCATGGCTTCAGTCATTATGAATTGGGTTCTCACTACGAAAAAACTTCGTAAAAAATAAAAACAAAAAGAAAATAAGAATAACTATCCAATAAGCTTTCCATCATATCGTGGATGTACTTGTGTGGATTTCTGACCAGACGCTGATTCAGGCGTCATTCCTCCTTTTCTTTGCTCTGCGCTCAGCCTGCCCGGACGTACCTTCCAGGCTCCGCTGGTTCCGCATTCGTTGCGTCCCTAGTGAGTTTTTTCTCATTTGTTTACTCTAGGATGTATCGAGTAAGGTTAGGATAGGCGTAGCAGGAGTGTCCTGGGCTGGTTGCCCGCAGTGCAGTGTATTTTGGGTCGTGTGTATGGGGCATCTATTTCGGATGTACCCTCGTGGTCCTGTTGTGGACACGTGAACTTTTCACAGTTGTGTTAGTTTGTGATGCAGGCGGCTTTCATTACGCGTTAATTATTGCTGCCTTTTATCCTTCTGATGAGGTAAGCTGTTTTTCTGACGTTCCCAGCGTATTTTTCTTCACTTAGTGAAGTTTTTTCTGGGTCCGTGTCAGGCTTCCCGGGGTGGGAAGTTATCGCTACGGTGGTGTGTTGGCGGTGGTTCCTGTTGTGATATTCCAATGTGTGTTTATATTTCAACTATTTTCATGCCGTCTACCTAGGCCTAGCCAGCCGCTCGTAGCTTTGCCACATGTCTAGTGTTATTATTTATTTTATAAATATGCCCTACTGTGTCATGTGTATCCGGGTTTTAGTTGTGTATTGGCTAATTCCTCGGACTATAATTGTTTCCTGGTTTAGTTGTGTATTGGCTAATTCCACGAATTATGTTGTGACCTTGGTTAGTCGTGCGTGACTCTCCTCGTGTCGTATTGTTCAGATGGTGTCTGTTCAGGGTGGGGCTTGCCTTCCGGCGGGTTTTTTCTCGGTTTCACCATGAAAAATCCTGACCGATGAGCAGTGTTGGGCCACACATGGTTTTTAACTCTGGCTGGTTCCCCGGCGTGGGGAGGTGTCTGTGGCTCTCCAGGACTGCGTCTCTGTGGGTGCCTGGTTTCAGGCCTCCTTTAATTCCCGGCGGGATGGCTGTACCCATCCTTATATATATATATATATATAAAAAACGACGTTCTTGCGAACATTCGTTTTTATAGGTTTTTTCTACCTGGTTTACGACAACCACATGGAAAACCTAGCTGTTGTTTAGGCGTTCCTCCCCGGCGATCTTTTACAAAGAAGTGGGGTCAGGAACTTGTGGGGTTAACTTTTAGACTTCTCACCCGGCGGGTGCACCTGAGCAGGGTGGGATAAACGACTTAGGTCTCATATAGTTAACCAATCCATTTTAGTGATACTCTGTGTATCGCTGCCTTTACTCTTACGGCAATTGAAGGTTCAGTGAGGTTTAACCAAATCGATTCCCACACCCGGCGGATGCTCCTAAGTGGAGGAACTAAGGAATTTATAACAAATTCAATTTCGATTAACCTTAATTTGGTGATACATTCAGTATCGCCGCCTTCTATTTTTACGACGATCTTTTGGGACAATTCGTTAAAAAATCAGATCTCGTATATTCCTGCCCTGGGCTATTCTACTAAAATATTTCAAGGGCCGGCGTCTTTATGAGGGGGGCTTTGTTACAAAATTGAATCTTGAGACAGTCACCACCTCCTACAGACTATAAGTGCCATACTGGACCATTATATCAGAGGGTATTCTTCATGTTCTTTAGCTAAAAAGATTTGTTTAGCCTCTTTACACCCCGCCGCGTAGCGAGATGTGTTAGCTGTGTCTTTGCATCCCGTTACCCGGCGGGTTATTAACACTTGTATGCGAACACTTGGGTTAACCTTATGAGCATTAATTCCTGGAAATTTTTCTTTATTTTTCCAGAGCTGAGCTCCGGCGGACCAATACAGACCCGGCGGTAGTTTCCTCACACCAGTCTCTGTCATGGCTACTGTGGCCCCAGTTTTTGCCCTGTGCATTACCCCTACTTGCGCGGGTATCCCGATTTTTGCGCATACCCTTTGCATAAGGTGTGTTAAATGTCTAGACCGTTCAAGGGGTCTCTGGGTTACACTTAATTGTTCATTTTGCTCCCAATTAGCCAATAAAGTCCTGTGTGACAATGACAAGACCGCGGCGGTAGCGTTGAGAGAGGTCAGACAACAAATGTCGGCCTACACTACCATTGTCGCACATAAGTCACTTCAATGTGACAACGTCCCACTTTGGGATAAGTTGCTGTCAGAGCACCCTCCCCCTAAACGTACCTCTAGAGTAACGGGTTTTAAGCCGACAGAGACTAGCCAGGGTTCTGTATCGTCTGTGGATACGTCTAAACGCCCGAGAGAGCCTACTCCCCCGGCAGCCACCTCCTCGTCGCAGGCGAGATCGAGGTCAAGGTTACCTCTCAGACAGCAGTCTTCAAGTCGTGCCTCTTCCCCGGCGAGTAAGAAGAGTAAGACTGAAGCTTCCACCAGTGGTCATGGTGGTGATTCTTCCAAATCTAGGTCTAGTTCGCGGTCACACCGTAGCCACAAATCCTCCAAAAAGGATTCCCATAGGAAGTCCTCTCGACATTCTCCTAAGTCTAGTGCATCTCGTCGTACCTCTACACCTGAAAATGTTTCTGTTACAGCCTCAGAGTATAGTGAAGCGCCTGTCCCTAAACAAGATTTACCTATTGATATTTTAACCCTAGAAACGGAAAGTTCAGGAAATTCAATAATTGAGAATGTTTCAGACTCTCAAGAGAGCGTAGGCCAGAGCCTCGGTGTTTGGCGGTTTGCTCAACCAGGGTCTGACCATCCACGTCCGACTCATACGAGTCACACAGTAGCCGATGTCCACAGGGACGCGGCGACCCCATCCTCTATCCCTGACTTATCTTGGAAACAAGGTGCCCCTGCCTCGGCGGGGTCTTCTCAGGAGGATCGGGAGGAACAAGATGAAGTGTCAATAATTTCAGATAGGGATGGACAAGGGTCAGGCTCAGGCCTGGACGCCGCCCATGATAATACTGATTCACCTGAAAGTTCTGCATCTAACCAGTTTGTTACAGCACAAGAAATTGATGGGTTACTTACTCATGCTCTATCTAAATTCTTTAGTCAACAACGAGAAAACCCCACAATGGACTTGGGGGCTCCCTTGACAGGTTCTGCGGTACGGCCTCTGATAACGTCAATCGATTTATCTAAGATTCCTAACCCTCCTACTCTGTCACCGGCAGGGAGCTCTAAGCCAGCTACGGCGGCATTCACTACGTCAAATGTCAGGGTCATCACGGATGTTAATCCACCCCCTCTAGACAAAGCGCCTCTTAGAAAGGTAGCTATGCCCCTGCTTTATGGGCCAGACGAGTCATGGGTTCTTTTGAACCCCTCTAAGCCAGAGCTTGCCCAGCCTACCTTGTCAGGGGAACTCCCGGTACCACGTGAGTGGTTTATCCAGGGAAATAAGTCAAAGAAATTAAGGGCATTGGATGCCTTGGGTAATGTTTTGGACGTAAATATCAAGGCTATACCTAGTTATTATCATCAGGATTATTTTGTTTATGCATCTAAGCCTGCTTTACCCCCTGCCTCAGCTTCAAAACTTTTTTCAGACTGGTCTAAGCTGGATGGGTTTAATGATATTAAGGCTCTGTCGGCTCTTACTCCTGAACTAGATTTACAGACCGTCACAGACGAGACAGCTAATCCAGTGTTGAAGGTGGGACAGTTGGGACCAGGACCTTGGGTGGATTGGGAGGTAGAGGCTCAAAACTTTGCAACCACTTTCACTTCTAAATCTTCCCACCAGATCCCTCAGGATACACATTCATGGTTCTCCATGCCGGTAGGTTCTGCCGGCGGAGTTCCGTCAGCTTTATTTTCTTTTCTAGCTGCCCCTAAGATTAATCTTTGTGAACTAAAGGACCCATTCACTACCCCTACCCCTACTCACCTAGACAGAGAATTTAGGCTAAGGGGAAAAGCTTTCCGCCTGTTTTCACAGTACATAGTTTCTCAGCAGGTGGCTAAGTCTTTACTCAGGTCTACTCAGGCAATCGCAGACGCGGATGCTCGAAGATCAGTTGAGTTATCCCGGCGTCTGATTCTTCAGTCGTCGATTCAATCCTTAGGTGACATACGCACAGCCTTACTTGAGGCGGTGCGAGCACGACAGGATCTTAGGATGTCATTAGTTCGCAAGCTGCCTGATCGCATTGCTAACCAGGTGGTAATGTCCCCAGTACTTACTCCTTCTTTAATGTCCCCTGATGTATGGCGAACAGTGTTTAACATGGCACAGGCCGTAAAGCACAGTCCCGCACAGGCTAAGAAACCTGCATTTAACTTCCCCAAACCTAAGCCTCCTACTAAAGCTCAGCCAGGGGGTTCTAAGCCGTTTCTTCCGCCTAAGTCCTCCCAATCCCCCCTGGGTCAGTACAGGCATAGACAGAGAGGGTTTTCAGGACAGAGAGGACGCGGCCAGTATAAGCCGGGGCAGGGCCAGTCTTCGGCCCACACCAGCCAGCCGGCGAAGCGTCCAACACCACCAAACCCACAATCAAAAAACTAAAGTCTCTCTCACTCCCAGTGCCTATCTTAAAGCCGGAGGAACCGAGGGAAGTACAGCCGGCGAACCCTTGTCTGCTAACTGGGTCGTTCCGAACGTGTCACCAAGCATGGCCGTTAAAAACCTGGGCACGGATGGTGGCACGCAAAGGCATCACTTGGCAGTGGCTCCGGCGACCTCGCTTACGTCAGCCGACAACGGCATATTGTGTTTCATTAGAGGTGGAGTCGCTGGTCCAGGAGATGATTGCCAAGAATGTCATCATCCCGGTCCCTCCAGATTACCCTGTATTCACGTCAAAACTGTTTTTGGTTCCCAAACGGGACAGTGTTCAGATGAGGCCGGTCGTAGACCTGTCTTATCTGAATCTTCACATTTACAACGAGTCTTTCAGAATGTTAACAGTTCATCAAATCAGGCTAACACTTCCGCCGGGAGGCTGGATGTGTTCCCTAGACCTGACAGACGCCTATTGGCACGTGTCGGTCAACAAAAGATTTCAAAGGTTTCTGGCCTTGAGGATCAGGCACCAAAATTTTGTTTTTCAGAGGATGCCGTTCGGTTTGAACCTAGCACCTCGACTATTCACGAAACTAGTCCGGCAAGCCCTGATGCCGTTGTTAAAACAGGGAATCAGAGTGTTGTTGTATCTAGACGACTGGCTGGTGGTGGCAGAGACACAACAATTATGCATAAAACATGTCAATATCATTTTAAATCATGTCAAAACTCTAGGCTTCAAGGTAAATCTGGTAAAGTCAAACCTTGTTCCCTCAAGAGTAATTCAGTGGATAGGGCTGGTCTGGGACACCGCCGCTCTCACTCTGAGTCAGAGTGTGGACAATCGCAACAGGTTTCGCAGGAAACTGTTCAGGTTTCTTCACAGTCTGACTACGACACGAAGAGTCTGGGAGTCTCTGGTCGGCTCTCTCAACTGGATTCAGCTAACTGTCAAGTTGGGCCGGTTGAAAGTAAAACGATTAATATTGGAAGGCAACAAATATTTCCCACTCTTACCGGCGGGAAAATTATGGCCCATACCAAAATTAATCCACACCTTACTAGCGGTCTGGGCGAAGAGGGAAACATTGCACTCAATCATGTCATGGACCTCTCCTCCTCCAACGGTATGGGTAGACACGGATGCGTCAGGCACCATAGGGTGGGGATTTCAGTCAAATCAGGGGCACCAGGGTCAGGGACTTTGGTCCCACTTAGAAATCTCTCACATAAATGTCAAAGAGTTACTAGTCCCCTTGTATTTCCTTCAGGCTCACGGCCCGGCGTTACGGGGCAAGTCGGTGGCCTTCAGAATGGACAATCTGAATGCAGTTCACTGTATTCAGAAACAAGGGTCAACGAGATCAAGGAAGTTGCTACTCGTGTCGGAAGAGATTTTTGTTCTAGCCACCAGTCTAGATATTTATCTTCACGCATCTTATCTCCCAGGCGTAGCGAACGTCTGGGCAGACGCTCTGTCCCGGAGACAGAGCACGACAGTAGAATGGGAGCTCAAGCAACCAATTTTCGACCTAATGATTGCGGAGCTCTCCCATCCACAAGTGGATCTTTTTGCGTCCGACGAGACTCACAAGCTCCCTCTATACCTCACCCGCCGGGCGATAACGCCGGCAGGGGGGCCAGACGCCCTAGTGACAGACTGGAACAGATGGAGCTCCATCTATCTGTTTCCGCTGCCAGATGCGTCACTAATGTGCCACGTAGTGAACAAACTACGAGTTTATCGAGGCTTAGTCTCGCTAATCGCGCCCCTGTGGCCGGCGCAGGTGTGGTACCAGCAATTAATAATGTGGTGCCCGGACCCGGTATCGCTCCCGGTCGGGTACTTCCACTTAGACACGATTGGCAACCTAGCGACCTCGCTGACTTTTGCATTATGGACATTCAGGAGGCCAAGTGGCTAGCACCATACGGTAGGGATGTGACCAATAAATTGCTCAATCAATATACTCAGTCTACTAAGCGACAATATCAATCTCATTGGAAAGCTTTTACTTCTTCGATTGTTAGAACGGAACAAACTGTACCCTCAGTGGCATTGGTTTTTAATTACTTGAACTATCTGTTGAGCAGAAACGTTTATCTGTGGTAACTTTGAAGAATCACTTAACTGCGATTAGAGTGCCCTTTTTTCGACCTTACAGGTCTATCCATACCGGTGGCGGAGGAAACAGGATTTATGAGAGCGTGTTTTAAACTCCGCCCACCTCCCCGTCAGCTCATGCCTACTTGGTCTCTGGACAAAGCTTTGTCTTTACTTCATTCTCGTCTGTATCAAAATACTGCAGACTTTGCTTTAATCTTAAAGAAGGCAGTTTTCCTTTTGGCTTTGGCCACCGGAAACAGAGTGTCTGAGCTGGCGGCGATGAGCAACACACCTAATTGTCTTAGGTTTGGTAGACTTAATGATTCAATTTCCATTGCACCCTCCCCGGCGTTTGTAGCCAAGAATGAGCATAGTGCACACGTGTTTTCTGAGTTCACGGTGCCGGCGTTAAAAAGGGGAAAGGTGCATCATAATTTATGTCCAGTGCAAGCTCTAACCAAATATTTGAGAATAGCTCCTCAAAACCCCCAAGGTGCTTTATGGGTAGCGAGTACGGGTAAACGCTTACTTAAACGGCGATTAGCCTCTCTTCTGGTAGAAGTCATTAAAGAGAGTAATCCCGGCGTTGTGGGTAGGGCCCACGATTTACGCAAGTGGGCGGCCTCTTTACGTTTCCTGAAAAACTTTTCAGTTGAAGATATTGCGTCCACACAGTTGTGGGCGTCTAATCATACGTTTCTCTCTAGATACTTGTCAGTTGCTCTAGACAAACCTTCCTTACCATGTATAGCTTTAAGGCAGAGGGTCTAGGTGGCCCAGCAGTCACTTATGTCTACTTTCACGGAAGGGGGGGGGGTGCAGTCAGTTGACATAGGACACCCTAGACCCCGCCGGAGTATGAGAGCTGTGATACAATTTAAGGTTAAAATGTGATATGAAAATTTCTCGGCGAGAAATTGTGCTAGTACAAGGTTTAGTACAAAACAACGGTGTTGTTATAGTAGTTTTTAGCTGCGAAAGCAATGTAATATTAGTTCAATGGAGTTCATTGGCAATTGATCTCCACATGTATTTTGGGGTTTATGATGTGCACATATAAACTTATAACTTATTATTTTTGTCACCACTCGTTGAGTGGGGTGCCTTTTGTAACTACAGATCTGTGTTCAGAATCTTCAGGGTTACCCATTTTTGTCGGGCAGGCTTCTTTGAAGCACGCACCTGCCTGAACCCCTTTTTCTTGTATATTTCCGGCCTACACCGTATTAAATACATTTTTTCAAAAGTAAGAATACTATGTGGTTGTTTTTATTATCTGCTTTTCTAGAGTTATGATATGATTACGAATGTCCCCCTCCAGTCTTAGATATCAGGCATGTTCGTCAATGATGGAGGGGCCACTAATAAATTATAGGTTTGACTCCTGTAAGGAGATAAAGAAAACCTAATATTTAGTAGTGGCCCCGTAATCATTGACGACTGGGGCCCTCCCGACCGTCCCCTTCCCATTCGTTGATGTATTAAGGATTTTGGTTTACTTGATATGTCAGTGAAGGAGGAATGACGCCTGAATCAGCGTCTGGTCAGAAATCCACACAAGTACATCCACGATATGATGGAAAGCTTATTGGATAGTTATTCTTATTTTCTTTTTGTTTTTATTTTTTACGAAGTTTTTTCGTAGTGAGAACCCAATTCATAATGACTGAAGCCATGAGTGAGGTCGCGTGCGCTCATGATGAAGGCTCCTCAGTTTTTAAATGCTCTGCGCGGTAGATTCAAACTACGGCGGATTAGTGTTTGAAGAGGATGCCTTATGTAATAGGCATGTTCGTCAATGATTACGGGGCCACTACTAATTATTAGGTTTTCTTTATCTCCTTACAGGAGTCAAACCTATAATTTGTAATGAAACAATACACGATCGATGTACTTATGTTACCAGCAGAAAAGAAGTGGAATGCGATAAATGTAGGGAATTAGCTATTACCCACTCCACCAACACTACATTACCCGCAGCATTACCATTAAAATCACAGATATCGGCGACCCAAGTAGCACAACATGCAACAAGAAGAACAATAAAAACAGGTAGCACTCGCAAATACATCAACAGGGAAGCAGCATCAACGGACAATGAAAACAACAACAACAACAGCAAACAACCACAGCCCGACCGCGAGTATCCCCCTCCCGGTGACTGGACGACTCGGCCCATGGGACAACTCGGCTCGGACAGCTCGGCCCACTTTTGGACAACTCGGCCACGACGGCAAGACAACTCGGCCCATTATTTGAGACAGCTCGGCCCCCATGTTTTGCTATGGGCCAATTTGACGAGACCAGTCAGGATTAGGATGGGGAGACCTAAGTGGAGGGTTTATGGGTGAGGCCATGTATGCAGCACCAAATCCTGTCCTCTGCATATGCGTGGCCTTTTCCCTAATATTTTTATTATGTTATTTAGGCTCAACTGTTAGGTTAATTTAAGTTAAGTTAGGTTAGGTTAGGTTAGGTTAAGATAATATAATAGTATAAAGGAAAAAAAAATCGTGCCAAGGGGCCTAAGATTCTCACGCATGCGCAGAGGACAGGATTTGCAGGATTTGGTGCTGCATACATGGCCTCCCGTTTATGGCGTGTGTGTAATGTGGGCGAAATGTTCGTTTATTGTATAATTATGTCATAGGGTAGTTCTCTCGATTCATAATGTGTAGGTTAGGTTAGGTTAATTAACCTCTGAAGTGCGCATGGGGGGTATGAGACACCTCTGCCTGTGCGCACGTATTTGAGCTGATTCCATCACTAAAATATTTATTTTACCATAAATAGCATTAATACTTCTCCATATGTGCCTATTATAGGTTGATTATAAAGGTATTAACCTGTTACAACAATAAAACAAGTGGAAACAGCGTTTGGATGGTCAAAATCGGCGATACAGGCCGGGAGTTACATAATGTATGGCTGAGGCAACCTCCTTTCCCGCCACTTTTCCCCAAGTCTGGAGAGACACTGTCGATCGATACTCTCTCTCTCTCTCTTGCACTCGCTTGCTAACAGTGATGACAATGCCCTGCTTGCAACTCGCTAATGTTAGCACGAAAATATACCACAGAATAAGGGAATAACAGGGAAAATAGGTGATAACTGAAGGAGGGGAGGAAAGTGGGGAAGGAGGGGAGGTAGAGGAGTGATATTTTGCATGGCCCAGGGGCAAAAAAAAAAAAAAAAATCGGTTTTAAATTGATTTTTTTCCCCCTGACTCTTAAGAGTCTTCCCGCAGTCCGCCGGGGAAACTCTTAAGAGTCTTCCTGCAGTTCCCGGGTTAAGAGTTGTCTCGTAATTAACACGGGGCCGAGCTGAGCTGTCTCGTTTTTACTGGGCCGAGCTGTCTCGCCGTGGGCCGAGCTGTCCTGGCCGAGCTGTCCCGTGGGCCAAGTAGTCTAGCATTCCCCCCGCCCTCTCCCACACAAACAGCTGATCGACGCGGACCAAACCACACCTCCAGTCATATGATAAACAGTAAGAAAAAACTATGTATAGTCTGTAATATTGGTTTCAACAATAGGAGTTCACTTTTACAATGTAACAGTTGTAATGAAATTGTTCATAACCGATGTACTTACGTTAACAGTAGAAACGAAGTTGATCGTGTTAAATGTAGGAACTCAGCTGTACAACATCGCGAAACCATTTGTTTTATTTGTGAATCACTCATAACACGACGTCAGAAGATCCAAAACTGTGTAAAGTGTAAACATGTAGCTCACATGAAGTGCATCTCTAAGAAGACCAACAGTGAAGAACGGGAATTCCTTTGCAATAAGTGTGCCTTGCATTCATTACCGAATATTAATGTAAATGATCCAAGTATTAACAACTCAGAATCCAGCCAGGACACATTCAAAATCAAAGATGAATACAGAGTGTTCACCAACAAAGGGCTCCATCTGATCCACATTAACGCCAGATCAATGTACCATAAATTGTCAGAAATAAACTTGTTAGCTAATAAGGCCAAAGCTTCAATAATTGCAATCACAGAAACCTGGCTGGATTCAAGTATAAACGATGGTGAAATAAACATTCAAGGTTTCAATATGGTTAGGAATGATCGCAATAGGCATGGGGGAGGAGTATGTCTGTATGTAAAAAACAACCTCACACACACAACTAGGGCCGACCTCCATGTAGAAAATCACAAAGCTCTGTGGATCGACCTACACCTGCCGAGGACAAGACCCATCACAATTGGGGTATGCTATAAGCCACCAGACGACACACAATTCTTGACCAAATTTGAACGAACTTTGTCATCGCTAGACCCTCGGAATGAATCCATCATACTAGGGGATTTTAACCTGTGTTACAAACAACGAAATAATAGGCTTGTACGAGAATATAGGCATATACTGACAATGCACAATCACAAACAACTCATCACAACCCCCACACGTATCTCTGAGAACACTGCCACAATATTAGACCACATAAACTGTAACAGAGAGGACAAACTATCCCAATCAGGGGTTATACAGACTGGGATAAGTGATCACTTCGTCACATATTGCACACGGAAAACCACAAAAATTACCCTAGAGAATCACAAGGTTATCAAAACAAGATCACTCAGAAACTACAATAAAGAAAAATTTCTGGACATTTTATGGAATACAGACTGGTCTCCAGTGTTTGGAAGTACAAACGTTAATGACGCATGGATTGGCTTCAGAACCATCATCACAAACATCCTAGACGAAATAGCTCCTCTGAAAGCCATACGAATTAAGGCAAGGTCAGACCCATGGATCAACAATGACATACTACACCATCTGGAACACAGAGACAATCTGTTAAAAAGGCTAGCGAAACATAGACAGGATCAAGGTCTGAAACATGAGTTCAACAGGGCCAGGAATAAATTTAGTAGGAAAATAAAATCAGCGAAAACTAATTATTTTCACAATAAGGCAGAGGAATATCAGAATAACCCAAAGAAACTATGGAGGCACCTAAAAACAACAGGCTACAGCAACAAGACAAGGGATTCGTCTAACACTAATATTGCTCTCACCATTAATGATCAGGTTTGCCACGATAAACAACAAATTTCAACCTACTTCAACTCCTTCTTCACTTCCATAGCAAACACACTTGCACAGAACCTACCTCAACCTCTCAATAAATACACGACAACAACGGCCACCTTTCGAAATTTCTACAGAGATAAAGACATATACTCAAACACATTTGGATTGCAAAATGTTACACCAAAATACACTTTTGATGAGCTGTCTAACCTAAATGTACATAAAAGCACAGGACCAGACAAAATTCCTGCCAAATTTCTACGAGATGGAGCCATTGGTATAGCAGGCCCCCTAACCCACATCATCAACTTGTCAATTAACACCAACACTGTACCTGCTGAACTGAAGGAAGCTATTGTAACCCCTCTATTCAAGAAAGGAAATAAACTAGAAGTTGGCAACTACAGACCAGTTAGCATATTATGTATTGTATCTAAAATCCTTGAAAGAGCGGTATACACCCAAATTGAACACTACCTCAAGCAAAATGATCTATTCTATAAGTTTCAATCAGGTTTCAGATGCATGTACTCGACAGACTCCTGTCTCATTCACTTAACGGATCACATTCGTAAAGAAATGTCTAAAGGTAACTACACCGGTATGGTTCTTCTTGATCTACAAAAAGCGTTTGACACAGTAGACCATGATATCCTATGTAATAAACTACAAGCAATGGGCATAGGGTCTGTGAACTGGTTTAAATCGTATCTTAGTGGTAGAACCCAAAGAGTCAAAATTGATGATAATATATCTGATCCTATGCCAATTAACTGTGGGGTCCTGCAGGGAAGCATCCTTGGTCCCTTACTCTTTCTCTGTTATGTGAACGACATGGAACTGAGCGTCTCATGTAAATTATTACTGTATGCAGACGACAGCGTGCTTCTGGTTTCAGGAAAAGACCCAATAAGTATTGCCGCTTCACTTTCCAAAGAACTAGAATCATGTAGTGAATGGCTAGTGGACAATAGACTATCTCTTCACCTGGGCAAGACGGAAGCCATCTTATGTGGAACAAAACGCAAACTGAAAGACATTGTGGGCTTCTCGGTCAACTGTAATGATATTCCTATAACAACAGTGTCACAAGTTAAATATCTCGGACTAAAACTGGACGCGAGTTTGTCAGGTGAAACAATTTTGGAATCTATCCTGAGTAAGTGTAGAGCACGTATAAAATACCTGTATAGACAGGTGGGATGCTTGCCCGCGGCGACCAAAAAGACCCTCTGCCAAGCGCTTGTTCAATGTCATTTTGACTATTCTGTGTCATCCTGGTACTCTGCATCATCTAAATCATCACAGCACAAACTTCAGGTCACTCAAAATAAAATGGTTAGGTTCATGCTGAACCTAGGACCCAGATCACATTGTTGGCCAGGAACAACTTCAGTCACTAGGTATGCTCAATGTCTCTGACAGGGCCAAACAAATCAGGCTCACTAATGCCTTCAAAATTTTCTATGACAGAGCTCCAGAGTATCTAAAGAATGATTTTGTTAAAGCAAATGAGAGGAGTGGACATAATACAAGAAACATGATGTTTAATTTTAAGGTCCCGAGAATCCAAGGACAGGGTAAGCAAACATTCTTCTTCACTGCCATCAAAGACTGGAACGACCTACCCCAGTCAGTCCGTGAAAAGAGAACACTGTATTCCTTCAGACGTAGCCTGAAGGAACACCTGAACCGGACAGCTGCGAGAAGGGAGCACCAAGCTTATGTCTACTACTAAATATGACATAAGAGATAGACAAACCAAACTGAAATTATTACTGATTACGGATAACTGATATTTACTATAGGATGTAAGGTATCTTAAAATAACCCCCTAGAAATACTTTCTCTAAAGTATCTATTTCTTTATCCTCCCCATTTCCCCAGCTAACCAAATCCCACAAGGACCCCAATGGAAATACACCTAACGGCCTTATTGGGCTATCCTTAGTTGGAATTATGCAAGGCTGGTACATGTCATATTTGTAACATACTATGTGGTACCAACTCTGTAAATTGCTAACTGAATAAATATTATTATTATTATTAGGCTCGGGTTAGAGTCTCGGCCAGGTCATACACCAAAAATGTTTAAGAGATAAATTATTAGTATTAGTAATAATATACCCCCCTGGTACTACTCTCCTTGGCACGGTTGGGGGGCTTCGGAGCCGGCGACTGGGGCTTGATGGGGGAGGGCTAGGGTTATTTCCCTCCCTCTCCCCTTGAGCTTTCGTCATCAGCTTGACCAATTTTGAGTAGTTTTTCTTTCCTCATTCTATGTTTTTCCCCTTCTATTCTTATTCTGTCCCATTCGGCTCTCCTCGGGCAGCCTATATCTCATGTCTCCCTGGCCTGCCTAGGACGTTGACTCCTGACCCGTTTTGTCTCTTCGGTTGCTGATGTGGCCGAACTGACTTGATTCCCTTCGGTAATGCATTTTTTGCTTCTCGATGTGATTATTATTTGTGTACTGTACTGTATTGTGTTTTTGTTTGTTTTTAGCTTGTAACTATGTTTTATTGTACTGGACTTACTATTTTTTTATTATTATTATTATTATTATTATTATTATTATTATTATTATTATCAGTAATAACAAGGTGGTATATATTCCCAGGACTAAGGACCTATGCAGTATCCAGTTGAAGAAGACCGCTCCCCCAGAACCCAAGATCATCATCATCATCTCCGACGCCTGGGAAACCCCTGGTGAAGGATGGCCATGGCGGAACATCACCTGGAGTATAAAGCCGGTATCACACAAGCGCTTTTTCACTCAACTTTTATCCTCAACACTGGTCTGGCAGCTTATGAGGTTAACATTTATAATATTTCTTAAAGCCGGTATCACACAAGCGCTTTTTCACTCAACATTTATCCTCAACACTGGTCTGGCAGCTTATGAGGTCAACATTTAGAATATTTTGGTTGCCTAAATTCATCTAACAACAGTCTAGTTTCCGATACCAGTGCAAATTATTCCAGAAATGTTGCCAGAAAAATGTTGCTCATCCATTGTTGACTATAATATAGGTTTGATTCCCGGAGGGAAGTAAAGAAAACCTAATATTTAGTAGGGCCCGCAATCATTGACCATATGCCTATTAGTATAATAGTCTCCCTTCAAACGCGTCGCCAGTTTTGAATCTACCGCATGGGAGGACAGGGAGTACAACTTCATAAGTGCAAAGCGTATTCTCTTATGGAATCGTCTTTATGATTGGGTACTCTACGAAAAAAACTTGTAAAAAATAAAAAATAAAAATTAACTTAATAATTGCTATACTCAAGCTTCCCAACTGCGTGGATTTCTTGCGAGTGGATTCCTGACGCTGGCCCTCTAGCGTCTAAACTTCCTTAAACTTCAACTCAAAAGTCCAGCGAATGGGAAGGGGATGGCAGGGAGGGCACTAACATCGTCAATGATTACGGGGCCCTACTAAATATTAGGTTTTCTTTACTTCCCTCCGGGAATCAAACCTATAAATCGTAGGCTTGGCCACCTTTCTTTAACTGTCTTCGTGGTGCAATGCATAAGTGTGTTGATTTTCGGTGTGAGCATCCTAGGTTCGAATCCCCGGACTGCCACATGTGTTTGTTAATTTCATTAATCGAGTTTAGGAGTAAAGTTGGTTGGTGGAGAGAACATAATAATTAATTCAGGTTCAGTAGTAGGTTATCGAGAGGCCTTCCCTAGGGTTAAGTGCCCCATTAATTACTATTTCCTTTCACCTATGCATAGCCTATGATAGCGTAGTTGGAAAGTGTGTACATGCTTAGATTGATATGCAGGATTCGAAACTGCATAATAAATCGTAGGCTTGTCCACCTTTCTTTACCTGTCTTCGTGGTGCAATGCATAAGTGTGTTGATTTTCGGTGTGAGCATCCTAGGTTCGAATCCCCGGACTGCCACATGTATTTGTTAATTTCATTAATCGAGTTTAGGAGTAAAGTTGGTTGGTGGAGAGAACATAATAATTCATTCAGGTTCAGTAGTAGTTTATCGAGAGGCCTTCCCTAGGGTTAAGTGCCCCATTAATTACTATTTCCTTTCACCTATGCATAGCCTATGATAGCGCAGTTGGAAAGTGTGTACATGCTTAGATTGATATGCAGGATTCGAAACTGCATAATAAATCGTAGGCTTGTCCACCTTTCATTAACTGTCTTCGTGGTGCAATGCATAAGTGTGTTGATTTTCGGTGTGAGCATCCTAGGTTCGAATCCCCGGACTGCCACATGTGTTTGTTAATTTCATTAATCGAGTTTAGAGTAAAGTTGGTTGGTGGAGAGAACATAATAATTTAATAGTGGCCCCTCCATCATTGACGATATGCCTGATACTGGAGGGGGACATTCGTGACCAATATCAAAACCACCAACTCAAATACCATAGGTAACAGAGCCCATAGGTAAACCCCTTTGCCCTATATAAGGGCAAAGGGGAAAGAGGAGTGTGTGGTAACCACCGAGGAATATGTCTTCTAAGCGTAGTAGGGAAGGTATACAGTAGAGTAGTGATTGAGAGAGTGAGAGTGAGAACGGAGAAATGGATAGGCGACGAGCAGGGAGGTTTTAGGAAGGGAAGAGGATGTGTAGATCAGATTTTTACCCTGAATTGTGTTGTGGAGAAGTACCTGGAGAAGAAACAAAAGGTGTATGTTGCCTTTATGGACTTGGAGAAGGCCTATGACAGAGTGGATAGAGAAGGTTTGTGGAAAGTACTTAGAATATACGGAGTAGAGGGCAAGTTGCTCAAAGCAGTGAAGAGCATGTATGAGGGTGCAAAGGCGGCAGTATGTGTGGAGAGTGAGCAGAGCGAGTTCTTTGACCTGAATGTTGGTTTGAAACAGGGGTGTGTGATGTCCCCGTGGTTGTTTACTGTATATATGGATGGAGTCATGAAAGAAATACTATCAAGAGCAGTGGATGTTGGTGTATCGCTGAAAAGGGAGGGAATTGAGTGGAAGCTACCTATACTGCGGTTTGCGGATGATATAGTTCTGATGAGTGATAATGAATGGGAGTTGCAGGGTCTGGTAAATGAGTTTGGAACAGTGTGCGAAAAACGGAATTTGAAGGTAAATACGGGGAAGAGCAAGGTTATGGTCTTCGAAAGGGGTGAAGTCACAGAGTGTGAGGTGAAGCTGAACGGTCAGGCTATGGAGATCGTCAACTCTTTTAAGTATCTGGGCAGTGTGTTGAGTAAAGATGGGACTATGGATGAAGAAGTGCGGGAGAGGGTACAACAGGGGAAGAGGGTTGTAGGAACGCTAAAAGCAGTAACAAGAAATAGGGTGGTCAGTATGGAAGTGAAGAAGTCCTTGCATGACAGTGTGGTAATCCCGACACTGACTTACGGAAGTGAAGCATGGACGTTGGTTGAGAGACTCAGACCAAGAGTGAGAGCAGTGGAAATGAATTACTTAAGGAGTGCGTGCGGAGTTACATGGAGGGATAGGCAGACTAATGAGGAAGTAAGAAGGTGGTGTGGTGTGGAGGTAGATGTGCTGGAAAGTGTGAAAAGGAACAACTTGAGATGGTTCGGCCATATGGAACGTATGGAAAGCGAGAGATTGACTAAGAGGGTGTACGAGAGCGAGGTGGAGGGACAGAGAGGGAGAGGTAGACCGAATATGAGGTGGAAGGATGGAGTGAGGAAGTACATGAACGAAGGCGGTGCTGGTTGGGGGGAGGGGCGTCGACTGACTGGGGACAGAGGTGCATGGGGGCGGTTCGTTCGTGGCCACCCCTTCGGGGATCACGGCGTCAGGCAATAGATAGATAGATAGAACAGAGAATCCGTATAACAATTTAAGTATTTTTTTAGGTAACAGAGAATCCGTATAACAATTTAAGTATTTTTATTGCTATCATACAATAATATAAAAATATAAAAGAAGGTAAGCAGTGCGTTACTTTGAAAAAGAGCTTCTTGTACATGATTGGACCTTCACTTGAGATCTATTGCATGTTAAGTGAGAACATTCTGGTATTCTAGAACTCTAATCCTTAGGATCATGTTCTGACCTTAAAATTATTTGTACAATAAAATTTGTTTGTACATTTTTGTTAATACTATCTAGATACAACTATGATAGATTTCTTAAAATAAAATAAAAATATGATTAACTGTATAACCAGTTCTATTCATATCACAGCCTGTGATTTATCACAAACCGGCGGAGGGTTCTAGTGGGTCTTAGGGGTATTTTGCACATACTCCCCCCCCCCCCCCCCTTTTTTCAACCGAAGAATAACATAAAAACAAATAGCACTTGGACTGCTAGACCCGTTGCCGTAATGCGACACAGGTCCGCTTTGGCTTGCCCAGGGCGACCGACAGGTATCGCGTAAGGAATGTGTGATTAGACGTCCACAACTGAGTGTCGGCTATGTCGTTAATGGAAATATTTTGCATAAACCGGAGGGAGACAGCCCACTTTCTAATGTCGTGGGCTTTACCTATTACGCCGGGATTACTTTCCTTAATTACATCTACGAGTAAAGAAGCCAATTTCCTTCTTGTGACGCGATTACCTGTCTGGTTAACCCATAGGAAGCCTGGTTGTAGAGGTTGTGCAATCCTCATAAACTTAACTAAAGCTTGTACCGGGCATAAAATGTGATGCGTATGTCCACGTTTAAGCGCCGGGACTGAGAATTCTGAGAAACGTGATCACAATGTTCGTTTTTGGCAATAAAAGTAGGAGACGGCGCGATCTGCACATGTTCGTGCAGTCTCCCAAACCTGAGACAATTTTGCTCGTTGTTCATCGCCGCCAGCCCTGACACTCTGTTACTTGTCGCCAAAGCCATAAGGAACACAGCCTTTTTTAATACTGACTCAAAATCCGGCGCATGGTTAAACTTGCGCGACTGAAGTAATGCTAACGCTTTGTGTAGCGACCAGGTAGGCATGAGCTGGCGTGGTGGTGGGCGTAGTTTAAAGCATGCTCTCTTGAACCCTTTCTCCTCCGCCAGTGGTATGGAGAGACCAGTTAGGTCGAAAAAGGGATTTCTAATGGCAGATAAGTGATTCTTTAAAGTAACAACTGAGAGGCGCTTCTGTTCAAACAAATAATCTAAGTATTTAAAAATTAAAGCCACTGAGGCATCAGATTGCGCTGTTTCTACTATCCAGGTTGTGAAAGTTTTCCAATGTGATTGGTACTGTCTCCTGGTTGACAGAGTATATTGATTCAGAAATTTACTAGTGACACTTTGCCCATACCGAGTTAGCCATTTTGCATTGTAAATGTCCATAAGGCAAAAGTTAGCGAGGTCTGAAGGTTGCCAATTGTCTCCAAGTGGAATGCAGAGACCGGGAGTGACACCGGGTTCCTGCACCACGTGAGTAATTGGTGATACCACACTTGAGCCGGCCACATTGGCGCGATCATCAAGACTATGCCCCGGTAACCCCGTGGTTTGTGAACTACCCGACATATGAATGAAGCGTCTGGAGGCGGAAAAAGATAGATTGAATTCCACCTGTTCCAGTCCTCCAATAAAGCGTCTGGACCCCCCGCCGGAGTTCTTGCCCGGCGGGTCAGATAGAGGGGAAGTCTGGGATTCCCTTCCGCCGCAAATAAATCCACTTGTGAACGGTATGGCTCTGCAATCATCTTGTTGAAGACGTTTTGCTTGAGAGCCCATTCTACTAGGGTGCTCTGTCTCCGAGACAAGGCGTCCGTCCAGATGTTCGCTATCCCCGGGAGGTAAGATGCGTGGAGATGAATGCTTAGTGATTCGGCCAGAGCAAAAATCTGTTCTGATACTTCCATCAACTCTCGAGACCTCGTTGACCCTTGCTATTGAATGCAGTGAACTGCAGTCAAGTTGTCCATTCTGAATGCAATTGACTTCCCGTGTAGGGAGGCGCCGTGAGCTTGAAGGAAAAATAATGGGACTAGAAGCTCTTGTTTGTTGGTGTGAAAAGTTATGTCTTGGGACCAGAGACTCTTGAGCTTGGTGACCTAGATTGGACTGATAACCCCAACCTATTACCCCTGAAGCGTCTGTGTCTACCCATACCGTAGGTGGAGGAGAAACCCATGTCATTATTGAGTACAATGTTTCGGTCTTTGCCCAGACCGATAGTAAGTTGTGAATTAATCGAGGAATCGGCCATAGTTTTCCCGCCGGCAATAGTGGGAAAAATTTGTTGCCTTCCATGATTAATCTCTTGACTTTCAACCGGCCCAACTTCACAGTTAATTGGATCCAGTTGAGTGAACCGACTAGGGACTCCAACGATTTCCTCGTCGTATTCAGACTGTGGAGAAAAAGAAACAGTTTCCTGCGAAATCTGTTGCGATTGTCCACACTCTGAGTAAGTCAGATCGGCAGTGTTCCAAACCAGTCCTATCCACTGAATTTCTCTTGTGGGAACAAGGAGTGACTTTGCCAAGTTGACCTTGAACCCTAGAGTTTGTACATAATTTAATACTAGTTTGACATGAAATTGACATAACTCCTCTGACTCTGCCACTACTAGCCAGTCGTCTAGATACCCACACCTTGATACCTTGGGCTAGCAAGGGCATGAGGGCCTGCCGGACTAATTTTGTAAAGATTCTTGGTGCCAGGTTCAAACCGAAAGGCATTCTCTGAAAGACGTAAGTCTCTTGCCTGATCCTCAAGGCGAGGAATTTTTGGAACCGTTTGTTTATGGGGACATGCCAATAGGCGTCTTTCTGGTCTAATGAGCACATCCAGCCTTGCGGCGGGAGTGCGAGCCTGATTTGATTCACTGTAAGCATCCTGAAGGGTGTATTGTGAATATGTGTGTTCAGACGCGAGAGATCTGCTCCTGGTCGTATCTGCACACTGTCCCTTTTCGGCACTAGAAATAGTTTGGAGGTGAAAACAGGGCAAGTTGGATCTACTCAGACAATGATTTGCTTGTTGATAATTTCCTGAACAAGCGACTCCACCTCTAAAGAAACATTGTTGACTTCTAGAGTTTGACGTAAACGAGGTCGCCGGAGCCACTTCCAAGATATGCCTTTGCTTGTCACTGTCCTGGCCCATGACCGCCGGGGCCAAGCCCTGCGACATGCTCGGAACGACCCAGTTTCTGTACTGGGTCTGTTCTGTAGGACAACTCTCGGGTCCAACTCGCCTGTGGCAGGCCCTGGGAGAGAGAGAGTGTAGTTGACTATTTTTTTTGGTGGTGGTGGCGGCGGAGTGGGGTTAGACGGCTGGCTAGGTTTGGAATGCGGCTGACCTTGAGCAGGCTTCTGGTATGACTTACCCCTATAGCCTGACTGTTTACCCTGCTTGTGTCTGTGCTGAGTACCTCCCTGTTGTTGAGGAGGCTTTGGTTCTCGAAATGACTGTTTAGTCTGAGTAGGATGGGGCTTCCCGCCGCTATTAGGTTTCGAGTAAGGTTTCTTAACCCGTCCAGCCCCAGCAACGCGTCTGGCGCGTCGGCAATGTATGTAACGCACAGCCCCAGCGACGCGTCTGACGAGTCACCCTAATTGCTCCGACCGTAACCTCAGGTGTAGCCACTCGAGAGGGCTCAGATTTGTATGGGAACTGTGTACGTATCCCACGCAACCGTGCCGATGGTTGAAAACTCTCAAAGTCCACGTGCGTGCGCGTGAGCGCGCAATAACCTGTTTTTTGGGGGTAATTGCCTTAAATTTTTTACTCTTGTAAAATACGTTTTCGGGGGCTCTGTAGGACCATTCTTTAAGCTTTTTGAGCGGTTTTTCGTGGTTTTTCCTTCATTCCTAACCCATTCGCTATTGTTTCTGGAATAAAACCATTTTTTGAAAACCAGCCGGGTTCTGGTGAACAAACAATACAAAACTAGCCGGGGCTCCACGGGTTAAAGGCCTCTTTATTTGACTGGGAGGTACTCTGCTTCCACAAGTCTACCAAATTGAAAACAATACTCCATGTTTCCGGTGGAAGAAGTGCTGCAGTTAATACCGGTGAGAGTTATTCGGCGGGCTATATCCTCCGGCAACCTCTTTACCAAGTACACCCGTAAATCCTGTCTTGCTCTAACCGCCTCCATGATAGCTACTCTAATATCACCTAAAGATTGAATAGAATTTTGTAGGAGCCTGCGTCACAAATCCGTGGCTTTCCTCACATGTTGGTCTGATATGGCTGTTATAGTTCTTGTGAGTGACTGGGCAACCTGGCGACTGACGAGGTATTGAGAGAACATTCTATACGCTTTATTGCGTAGCTTAACACTCTCCGACTCATATGACGCTATCGCGTCATATGGAAATTATGCCAAAAAACTCATATGACGCTAGAGCGTCATATGAACTTATCTTAATAGCGCTCTAATAAGTTTATGACGCGATTTGCGTCATATTGAGCTCAGTAAGTTAGGTAAGTTAAATCAAAATCTGTCGAATGGTGGCAACCCCATGTTCCTCCGACTTCTAACGGTCCCTCAGTGAGCTTTTGACTGTTGTGGGGAGTTGTGGGGATAATACCGTGTCAGCCGCCTCCTCGTCAGTAAGTTAATATAATCTGTCTGGGGGGGTTAAAGTCTCTGTCTAAGTGAGCCGGAGGGGGTGTGGCAAAAGGTTCATGCAGGTCGTAAAGTGATAGCTTGGGAGCTACCAGGAATTCAAATAAAGCAGGTGACACGCCGCCGGCTTTGTTAACAGGTAACGAGAACCATGAGTGAACTTCCTGCTGTACTTGATGGGAGGATTTATTCTTACAGTTTCTTACAGTAGATCCTCTGGAAAAAGGCAAACTAGGCCTGTGTATCCAGCTCAGTACCAGTACTTGCACTGCTGCGGTCGTTCACGGTGTTGGCGGCGGCGGTAGCAGACGCAAAATTTTTACTATTCTGTATTTTTGTTTTATAATCAAACTTCAAATCTTGTCTTCCCCATGCTTTATCAAGATTACTTTCAAACTCCCTTATTGATTCGGAATCGACTACATACTTTATTGGCAATAGTAGATGCAAAAACATGAGCCTCTAGTTCCCAGTCCACCCACGGACCTACACCAGCTGCCCCACCTGCACGACTGGTGTGTTTGTCTGATCTAGTGCCGGGACTGTATCCAGTTCCGGCGTCAGTGCATGTAGAGCTTTTATATAATTTACGCCGTCATTCTTAGACCAGTCGGCAAACAGTTTTGCAGATGAGGCCGGAGGTATCGCCGGGAAAGCCAAATACACAAAGAAATCAGCGCCATAAACAGATGGGATAGCCTTAATGGTGACATCTAGTAACCTACCTTGGGCATCCTTAGCTCTTAATTTTCTACTCTTATCAACCTCAATGGTCCAATCACTATGTACCGGAAGTTCCCCCGATACGGTAGCTTGTGCCAGGTGCGGTTTCTGAGGAATTGACTGAACCCATGAGTAATCCGGTCCATAAAGAAGAGGCATAGGGCCTCTTTCTTCTCTGTGGAGGTTTATCAAGAGGGGGAGGAGTAACGTCTGTAATGACACGGACGTTAGTGGTAGTCAAGGAGGCCGGCACTGTCGTGCTACTAGCCGTGGTAGTCGCCGGAGTAACGTTAACCGAAGGCAAAGAGGAATGGGGATGTGAAACACCTGAGGGTTGTAACGGCCTTACCGTAGACTCAAGTGGGGGAACTACCGCTGTGCTAGTGGAAGGAGCTTGAGAAGAAGGAATCTGATATTGTTGTATTACTCTGTGGAGAATATCATGTCATTCCTCAGTAGTTACACACTTACCGTGGGATCCCCGAGAGGACTGAGACCGACCTTCTGACTCTACTCTGACATTAATAGGTTGAGCTGAGGACAAATTTATGTTTTCTGGCTCCTCTGGTAGTTCTATCACTTCTGGTGTTGGCGGCCGGGGGTTAATAAATGGTTCCGGCGGTGGCCACACCAAATCTGGGACTGACGAGGGTACAATATCTATTTGGTCAATTTCCCTGTCCTGAACGTTAACTTGTGAAGGTTCTGAGTGTCTCCAGATCCCCCGGCTTAGTGCCGCGGGTGGCTGGGAGTCCTGTATCATCTGAGAGTTATCAAAAATTTGATACGAGCAAGACGGAGAACCCCTATACTGATCCGCTAACACTCTGTTAACCGGGGGACCTTTACGTGGCACATAACTTAACTTAGGAATGGCAAATGTAAACTCTTGTGGCTCACTCAATGATTGTTCATCCCTGTGACTAGACTCCATCCCCTCCGCTCCTATCTCCGAGCCGTCAGATTGGACGTTAGACGTTAAAGAGGTAGGAGTGGAGGGAGGTGGCCACGACCCCGGTAATGGCTGGGGACGCGGTTGTGAAATAACCGTACGTGCACTTAATTGACTGGAAGTGGACGGCGTTGAGGAAGCAGAACCCTCCTTCCGGCGTTTCATAGACCTCGAGGACTCGGCGGAAGAATGCCGGGATTGCTTTCTAGGGGATCTAGACCGTGATCTAGATTTGCTCTTCGGTGAAGGCGACCGTCTCCTCTTAGATCGGCTCGGCGGTGTTACTTTCACTACTTGTCACTTTCACTACTTGTCACTACCTGCTTGGATAGTACTTTAGATTTAATTTTGGGTTTGACTGACTTCGTTGGAGCTGGCTTAACTAATGGAGATTTAATGACTAGGTTTTCCCAGAGCTCCTCGTCATCACAATGGAGAGCTTTATGAGCAGTGTCTTTCGCATAAGAGTTAAATGTTGACTTGATGTCTTTCAAAGCTGCTAAGCAAGACAAATCTCTTATCAAAAACAGCCGCTCGTAACTCAGAGCACACGGCACACCGTTTAGACACCCATAGTCCTCTTGAGCGATCAAGGCACTTTACACATTTTATACATAAATCGTGGGCAAAAACTGGTAATAATGAGCAAGTGGGAGTAGAGCAAAGGTCAAAGCGAGGCATGATGGAGCTAGGGACCCCCCCCCCCCCCTGCCGGAAGCGGTTACTCCTCTGCTGCCGGGACCGCTACTACTGAAGTGATGAGACTCTGGAAATAGACAATTTCCAGGAATCAATGCTCATAAGGATAACCTGAGAGGTGTTAATACATCCTACCTCAAGTCCGCCGGAAAGTTAGTTATAGCCACTGCCAAGCTAACCTTCCGCTAGACCTGGTAGAAAGACCCCGGGTCTCTCCTTTTATCCCACAAAATTAACTGCTTACCTGTGACTAAGTGTCACTGGCCTAAACGACCTTAAGCGTTGGACTATCCTTGACTATTAGCACTAGATGGATCGTTAATACGCTTCATGACTTGAGTCATGGTTAAGCTCACTTAACTGTTACGCCGGGCGATAGAAGTTACTGAATGAGGCTATCGGTCAGGGCGAGTTCACTCGGCGGGCCGAGTTGACTCCCTTAAGAATCTTGCAAATTCCGCCGGAAGTTAGTGGTTCAGCACACCACGCCGGGACATTTGGTTGGTTTCTTATCGTCTGAGACGAGAAAGCCGCCGGGAAAACGAACCAAAATTTTCAGAGGTTAGGACTTATATGGGAAAGTCCAAACCTCCGAAAACCCACCACATAAGCGGGACGTCTCCCAAAAAACCCTGAAGCATGAAAGCACACATGCCAAACACAAATATATATCGGGGATAATATTAGGCTTAGACATATAGAGCTTAATTTATAATTCATAAATAACCCCTAGCCTATGTTGGAGACCCCTAATAAGGCTGACCATGAGGTAACGACGAAACATCAAAGTGGCAGCAACTCGACGCTCCGAAGACCCAGCAGCAGCAGCACGTGGAGAAGAGGCCCGCGTAAGGGGCCCAAGCGCAGATACGGACTCCAGAAGATTCCACACCACGTGTGGCAACCCTTGAACTGGAGCACCTGCTAGAATAAACTATGCAACTACCTCATAATGATGGCCTGAAGCATAAACTTGCGGAATGGTAGCCTCCTAAATAACTATCAAAAGCTAAAGGCGCAACACAACACATACTATAACAAACATGGCGCAATGATCCTGGGGACACATAGGCGCATGTTACAATAGTACCCTAACTTACACACCTCCTGCGGACGTACCAATGGGGTAGTCTTACTTGAATCTTACTTGAAGTCGTCTAGAGGTCCCGTCCTCACAGTCGTGGTCCGCCACCGCTGCGTCCGTCCCGTGCGTCCCTTCGAAGGAGGTCCGTCTGGTCCGGTATAGAGTTTGAGGCCGCCCGGCAGTTAGCAGTGTATCCAGACACTGGTGGTTCATCTGGGAGGGTCTTTAGAAACTTGTCTAATAACCCTTTGAACCTGTCTACCGGGCAACCTACTATGTCTCGCACTTCCTTGGGCAGCGAGTTGAAATTTTTTGGTCCATTGTGGCCTAGGCTGGACGCGAGGAGGGATCTCACTCGTTCTGGTGCCTGTGTTGGGAGGGATCTCCTCTCACACTTCCTTCCAGTCCGACCATTTTGTTTTTCCTGGAGTTCATTACCAGTTGGATCTGGAACCAGCTTCTCCAGGATTTTCCACACATAAATTGCGCAGTACCTGTCTCGCCTTCTCTGCTGAGAGTACAGCCCTAGCTTCTTGAGCCGGTCCCAGTAGCTAAGGTCCTTCATCCCCCGAATGTTTCTAGTGAAGGACCTCTGGACGGACTCAAGATCTCGTATGTACCCCTTTTTGTGTGGCGACCATAGTTGACTACAGTAGTCAAGGAAGGGTTGTACCATAGACCTCCAGAGAGTTAGCATTGTTTCTTGTTCCCTGGAGTTGAACGTCCGTAGAATCCATCCGGCCATTCCCTTGGCTTTCTTGACAGCTGCAGAAATGTGGTGTTGAAATGTGGCATCGTCGGACAATTGCACACCTAGGCATCTCACATGTGGCTTGGGGGTGATGTCGTGGCCGCCTGCAGTGAGTAGTTTGGTGGTGTCCTTGAGGGTTTGTTTCGGGCCACATCGTAACGCTTCAAACTTTTCTTCGTTGAAGGTCATGTTGTTTTCGTCTGCCCATTTGTAGATTTTGTCGAGGTCATCCTGGAGATTATGAATATCCTCTTCATTTCTTACGACACGACTTATGTTCGTATCGTCAGCAAAGGAAGAGATAACTGATTGACCAACTCCATCATCAATGTCCCCTATCAGTATAAGGAAGAGCAGAGGTCCTAATACTGATCCCTGGGGTACTCCACTAATGACGTGGGACTTTTCAGATGTGTGGCCCTTAACAGCAACAGTCTGCGTTCTTGCGGAGAGGAAACTGTGCAGCCACACACCTATTTTGCCTTGGATGCCGAGTTTCTTAATCTTGTGAAGGAGGATGCCGTGATCCACCTTGTCGAATGCTTTAGCAAAGTCTAGAAACACGACATCCACATTTTCTCCCTCTGCAAGCCTGTGGAGTAGCCAGTCATGATGTGCCAGGAGCTTCGAAAGGCATGATCTGCCTTTCCGGAAGCCATGCTGGCTGGAGTTCATAAGGCCATTTTTCTCCAGGAAGTTGACAAGCTTGTTCCTCAGGACTTTTTCAAATATCTTGATGAGGTGGGATGTTAGAGCTACCGGTCGATAGTTCTTCGCCAGGCTCTTTTCACCACCCTTGTAGACTGGAGTAATGATGGCCTGTTTTAGTGAGGATGGAATTGTGCCTGTGTCCATTGAGTGTCTCCAAAGCTTGCAGATAGGAGGAATCAGGGCGTCACAGCATTTAATCAGTAGTATGGCTGGTACTCCGTCAGGACCAGCAGCTGCATTCGTTCTCAGTTCTTTGATGGCTTTTCGTAGGTCTGCCTCAGTCAGTTCAATATCACTTAGTCGAGTCGGTTGTGGAGTGTCTTCCGTGAAGAAAGCTTTGGGGTCCTGGATTGCAGTTGCTGGCCGTGGTGTGCTGAAGACATTCTCGTACTGTGTTCGCAGGATCCGACATACATCTTTGGGGTCGTTTACAGCTTCACCATCCTCTGTTCTTAATGGCCCCACTTGCGTCTTAATTTTTGAGAAGCGCCTGCAGTAACTGTAAAAGAATTTGGGGTTCCGCTTGATGTTCAGTACTGCACGATCTTCCTCTCTTTGCTTTTGACGCTCATGGGATGCTTTAATTTGAGTTTCTATGCTTGCAATCTTGGTAGATAGTGCAAGCTTCCTCGTTTTGTTTTGGGTGTTATTATAGGTTTGACTCCTGTAAGGAGATAAAGAAAACCTAATATTTAGTAGTGGCCCCGTAATCATTGACGAACATGCCTATTACATAAGGCATCCTCTTCAAACACTAATCCGCCGTAGTTTGAATCTACCGCGCAGAGCATTTAAAAACTGAGGAGCCTTCATCATGAGCGCACGCGACCTCACTCATGGCTTCAGTCATTATGAATTGGGTTCTCACTACGAAAAAACTTCGTAAAAAATAAAAACAAAAAGAAAATAAGAATAACTATCCAATAAGCTTTCCATCATATCGTGGATGTACTTGTGTGGATTTCTGACCAGACGCTGAATCAGGCGTCATTCCTCCTTCACTGACATATCAAGTAAACCAAAATCCTTAATACATCAACGAATGGGAAGGGGACGGTCGGGAGGGCCCCAGTCGTCAATGATTACGGGGCCACTACTAAATATTAGGTTTTCTTTATCTCCTTACAGGAGTCAAACCTATAATTTATTAGTGGCCCCTCCATCATTGACGAACATGCCTGATATCTAAGACTGGAGGGGGACATTCGTAATCATATCATAACTCTAGAAAAGCAGATAATAAAAACAACCACATAGTATTCTTACTTTTTGAAAAATGTATTTAATACGGCGTAGGCCGGAAATATACAAGAAAAAGGGGTTCAGGCAGGTGCGTGCTTCAAAGAAGCCTGCCCGACAAAAAAAGGTAACCCTGATGATTCTGAACACAGATCTGTAGTTACAAAAGGCACCCCACTCAACGAGTGGTGACAAAAATAATAAGTTATAAGTTTATATGTGCACATCATAAACCCCAAAATACATGTGGAGATCAATTGCTAATGAACTCCATTGAACTAATGTTACATTGCTTTCGCAGCTAAAACTACTATAACAACACCGTTGTTTTGTACTAAACTTTGTACTAGCACAAATTCTCGCAGAGAAATTTTCATATCACATTTTAACCTTAAATTGTATCACAGCTCTCATACTCCGGCGGGGTCTAGGGTGTCCTATGTCAACTGACTGCACCCCCCCCCTTCCTTGAAAATAAACATAAGTGACTGCAGGGCCACCTAGACCCTCTGCCTTAAAGCTATACATGGTAAGGAAGGTTTGTCTAGAGCAACTGACAAGTATCTAGAGAGAAACGTATGATTAGACGCCCACAACTGTGTGGACGCAATATCTTCAACTGAAAAGTTTTTCAGGAAACGTAAAGAGGCCGCCCACTTGCGTAAATCGTGGGCCCTACCCACAACGCCGGGATTACTCTCTTTAATGACTTCTACCAGAAGAGAGGCTAATCGCCGTTTAAGTAAGCGTTTACCCGTACTCGCTACCCATAAAGCACCTTGGGGGTTATGAGGAGCTATTCTCAAATATTTGGTTAGAGCTTGCACTGGACATAAATTATGATGCACCTTTCCCCTTTTTAACGCCGGCACCGTGAACTCAGAAAACACGTGTGCACTATGCTCATTCTTGGCTACAAACGCCGGGGAGGGTGCAATGGAAATTGAATCATTAAGTCTACCAAACCTAAGACAATTAGGTGTGTTGCTCATCGCCGCCAGCTCAGACACTCTGTTTCCGGTGGCCAAAGCCAAAAGGAAAACTGCCTTCTTTAAGATTAAAGCAAAGTCTGCAGTATTTTGATACAGACGAGAATGAAGTAAAGACAAAGCTTTGTCCAGAGACCAAGTAGGCATGAGCTGACGGGGAGGTGGGCGGAGTTTAAAACACGCTCTCATAAATCCTGTTTCCTCCGCCACCGGTATGGATAGACCTGTAAGGTCGAAAAAGGGCACTCTAATCGCAGTTAAGTGATTCTTCAAAGTAACCACAGATAAACGTTTCTGCTCAAACAGATAGTTCAAGTAATTAAAAACCAATGCCACTGAGGGTACAGTTTGTTCCGTTCTAACAATCCAAGAAGTAAAAGCTTTCCAATGAGATTGATATTGTCGCTTAGTAGACTGAGTATATTGATTGAGCAATTTATTGGTCACATCCCTACCGTATGGTGCTAGCCACTTGGCCTCCTGAATGTCCATAATGCAAAAGTCAGCGAGGTCTCTAGGTTGCCAATCGTGTCTAAGTGGAAGTACCCGACCGGGAGCGATACCGGGTCCGGGCACCACATTATTAACTGCTGGTACCACACCTGCGCCGGCCACAGGGGCGCGATTAGCGAGACTAAGCCTCGATAAACTCGTAGTTTGTTCACTACGTGGCACATTAGTGACGCATCTGGCGGCGGAAACAGATAGATGGAGCTCCATCTGTTCCAGTCTGTCACTAGGGCGTCTGGCCCCCCTGCCGGCGTTATCGCCCGGCGGGTGAGGTATAGAGGGAGCTTGTGAGTCTCCTCGGACGCAAAAAGATCCACTTGTGGATGGGAGAGCTCCGCAATCATTAGGTCGAAAATTGGTTGCTTGAGCTCCCATTCTACTGTCGTGCTCTGTCTCCGGGACAGAGCGTCTGCCCAGACGTTCGCTACGCCTGGGAGATAAGATGCGTGAAGATAAATATCTAGACTGGTGGCTAGAACAAAAATCTCTTCCGACACGAGTAGCAACTTCCTTGACCTCGTTGACCCTTGTTTCTGAATACAGTGAACTGCATTCAGATTGTCCATTCTGAAGGCCACTGACTTGCCCCGTAACGCCGGGCCGTGAGCCTGAAGGAAATACAAGGGGACTAGTAACTCTTTGACATTTATGTGAGAGATTTCTAAGTGGGACCAAAGTCCCTGACCCTGGTGCCCCTGATTTGACTGAAATCCCCACCCTATGGTGCCTGACGCATCCGTGTCTACCCATACCGTTGGAGGAGGAGAGGTCCATGACATGATTGAGTGCAATGTTTCCCTCTTCGCCCAGACCGCTAGTAAGGTGTGGATTAATTTTGGTATGGGCCATAATTTTCCCGCCGGTAAGAGTGGGAAATATTTGTTGCCTTCCAATATTAATCGTTTTACTTTCAACCGGCCCAACTTGACAGTTAGCTGAATCCAGTTGAGAGAGCCGACCAGAGACTCCCAGACTCTTCGTGTCGTAGTCAGACTGTGAAGAAACCTGAACAGTTTCCTGCGAAACCTGTTGCGATTGTCCACACTCTGACTCAGAGTGAGAGCGGCGGTGTCCCAGACCAGCCCTATCCACTGAATTACTCTTGAGGGAACAAGGTTTGACTTTACCAGATTTACCTTGAAGCCTAGAGTTTTGACATGATTTAAAATGATATTGACATGTTTTATGCATAATTGTTGTGTCTCTGCCACCACCAGCCAGTCGTCTAGATACCACAACACTCTGATTCCCTGTTTTAACAACGGCATCAGGGCTTGCCGGACTAGTTTCGTGAATAATCGAGGTGCTAGGTTCAAACCGAACGGCATCCTCTGAAAAACAAAATTTTGGTGCCTGATCCTCAAGGCCAGAAACCTTTGAAATCTTTTGTTGACCGACACGTGCCAATAGGCGTCTGTCAGGTCTAGGGAACACATCCAGCCTCCCGGCGGAAGTGTTAGCCTGATTTGATGAACTGTTAACATTCTGAAAGACTCGTTGTAAATGTGAAGATTCAGATAAGACGGTCTACGACCGGCCTCATCTGAACACTGTCCCGTTTGGGAACCAAAAACAGTTTTGACGTGAATACAGGGTAATCTGGAGGGACCGGGATGATGACATTCTTGGCAATCATCTCCTGGACCAGCAACTCCACCTCTAATGAAACACAATTTGCCGTTGTCGGCTGACGTAAGCGAGGTCGCCGGAGCCACTGCCAAGTGATGCCTTTGCGTGCCACCATCCGTGCCCAGGTTTTTAACGGCCATGCTTGGTGACACGTTCGGAACGACCCAGTTAGCAGACAAGGGTTCGCCGGCTGTACTTCCCTCGGTTCCTCCGGCTCTAAGATAGGCACTGGTAGTGAGAAAGACTTTAGTTTTTTGATGGTGGGTTTGGTGGTGTTGGACGCTTCGCCGGCTGGCTGGTGTGGGCCGAAGACTGGCCCTGCCCCGGCTTATACTGGCCGCGTCCCCTCTGTCCTGAAAACCCTCTCTGTCTATGCCTGAACTGACCCAGGGGGGATTGGGAGGACTTAGGCGGAAGAAACGGCTTAGAACCCCCTGGCTGAGCTTTAGTAGGAGGCTTAGGTTTGGGGAAGTTAAATGCGGGTTTCTTAGCCTGTGCGGGACTGTGCTTCACGGCCTGTGCCATGTTAAACACTGTTCGCCATACATCAGGGGACATTAAAGAAGGTGTAAGTACTGGGGACATTACCACCTGGTTAGCAATGCGATCAGGCAGCTTGCGAACTAATGACATCCTAAGATCCTGTCGTGCTCGCACCGCCTCAAGTAAGGCTGTGCGTATGTCACCTAAGGATTGAATCGACGACTGAAGAATCAGACGCCGGGATAACTCAACTGATCTTCGAGCATCCGCGTCTGCGATTGCCTGAGTAGACCTGAGTAAAGACTTAGCCACCTGTTGAAAAACTATGTACTGTGAAAACAGGCGGAAAGCTTTTCCCCTTAGCCTAAATTCTCTGTCTAGGTGAGAAGGGGTAGGGGTAGTGAATGGTTCCTTTAGTTCACAAAGATTAATCTTAGGGGCAGCTAAAAAAGAAAATAAAGCTGACGGAACTCCGCCGGCAGAACCTACCGGCATGGAGAACCATGAATGTGTATCCTGAGGGATCTGGTGGGAAGATTTAGAAGTGAAAGTGGTTGCAAAGTTTTGAGCCTCTACCTCCCAATCCACCCAAGGTCCTGGTCCCAACTGTCCCACCTTCAACACTGGATTAGCTGTCTCGTCTGTGACGGTCTGTAAATCTAGTTCAGGAGTAAGAGCCGACAGAGCCTTAATATCATTAAACCCATCCAGCTTAGACCAGTCTGAAAAAAGTTTTGAAGCTGAGGCAGGGGGTAAAGCAGGCTTAGATGCATAAACAAAATAATCCTGATGATAATAACTAGGTATAGCCTTGATATTTACGTCCAAAACATTACCCAAGGCATCCAATGCCCTTAATTTCTTAGACTTATTTCCCTGGATAAACCACTCACGTGGTACCGGGAGTTCCCCTGACAAGGTAGGCTGGGCAAGCTCTGGCTTAGAGGGGTTCAAAGGGACCCATGACTCGTCTGGCCCATAAAGCAGGGGCATAGCTACCTTTCTAAGAGGCGCTTTGTCTAGAGGGGGTGGATTAACATCCGTAATGACCCTGACATTTGACGTAGTGAATGCCGCCGTAGCTGGCTTAGAGCTCCCTGCCGGTGACAGAGTAGGAGGGTTAGGAATCTTAGATAAATCGATTGACGTTATCAGAGGCCGTACCGCAGAACTTGTCAAGGGAGCCCCCAAGTCCATTGTGGGGTTTTCTCGTTGTTGATTAAAGAATTTTGATAGAGCATGAGTAAGTAACCCATCAATTTCTTGTGCTGTAACAAACTGGTTAGATGCAGAACTTTCAGGTGAATCAGTATTATCATGGGCGGCGTCCAGGCCTGAGCCTGACCCTTGTCCCTCCCTATCTGAAATTAATGACACTTCATCTTGTTCCTCCCGATCCTCCTGAGAAGACCCCGCCGAGGCAGGGGCACCTTGTTTCCAAGATAAATCAGGGATAGAGGATGGGGTCGCCGCGTCCCTGTGGACATCGGCTACTGTGTGACTCGTATGAGTCGGACGTGGATGGTCAGACCCTGGCTGAGCAAACCGCCAAACACCGAGGCTCTGGCCTACGCTCTCTTGAGAGTCTGAAACATTCTCAATTATTGAATTTCCTGAACTTTCCGTTTCTAGGGTTAAAATATCAATAGGTAAATCTTGTTTAGGGACAGGCGCTTCACTATACTCTGAGGCTGTAACAGAAACATTTTCAGGTGTAGAGGTACGATGAGATGCACTAGACTTAGTAGAATGTCGAGAGGACTTCTTATGGGAATCCTTTTTGGAGGATTTGTGGCTACGGTGTGACCGCGAACTAGACCTAGGTTTGGAAGAATCACCACCATGGCCACTGGGGGAAGCTTCAGTCTTACACTTCTTACTAGCCGGGGAAGAGGCCCGACTTGAAGACCGCTGTCTGAGGGGTGACCTTGACCTCGATCTCGCCTGCGACGAGGAGGTGGCTGCCGGGGGAGTAGGCTCTCTCGGGCGTTTAAACGTATCCACAGACGATACAGAACCCTGGCTAGTCTCTGTCGGCTTAAAACCCGTTACTCTAGAGGTACGTTTAGGGGGAGGGTGCTCTGACAGCAACTTATCCCAAAGTGGGACGTTGTCACATTGAAGTGACTTATGTGCGACAATGGTAGTATAGGCCGACATTTGTTGTCTGACCTCTCTCAACGCTACCGCCGCGGTCTTGTCATTGTCACACAGGACTTTATTGGCTAATTGGGAGCAAAATGAACAATTAAGTGTAACCCAGAGACCCCTTGAACGGTCTAGACATCTAACACACCTTATGCAAAGGGTATGCGCAAAAATTGGGATACCCGCGCAAGTAGGGGTAATGCACAGGGCAAAAACTGGGGCCACATTAGCCATGACAGAGACTGGTGTGAGGAAACTACCGCCGGGTCTGTATTGGTCCGCCGGAGCTCAGCTCTGGAAAAATAAAGAAAAATTTCCAGGAATTAATGCTCATAAGGTTAACCCACGTGTTCGCATACAAGTGTTAATAACCCGCCGGGTAACGGGATGCAAAGACACAGCTAACACATCTCGCTACGCGGCTGGGTGTAAAGAGGCTAAACAAATCTTCTTAGCTAAAGAACATGAAGAATACCCTCTGATATAATGGTCCAGTATGGCACTTATAGTCTGTAGGAGGTGGTGACTGTCTCAAGATTCAATTTTGTAACAAAGCCCCCCCTCATAAAGACGCCGGCCCTTGAAATATTTTAGTAGAATAGCCCAGGGCAGGAATATACGAGATCTGATTTTTTTTAACGAATTGTCCCAAACGATCGTCGTAAAAATAGAAGGCGGCGATACTGAAAGTATCACCCAATTAAGGTTAATCGAAATTTAATTTGTTTATAAATTCCTTAGTTCCTCCACTTAGGGGCACCCGCCGGGTGTGGGAATCGATTTGGTTAAACCTCACTGATCCTTCAATTGCCGTAAGAGTAAAGGCAGCGATACACAGAGTATCACTCAAATGGAATGGTTAACTATATGAGACCTAAGTCGTTTTATCCCACCCTGCTCAGGTGCACCCGCCGGGTGAGAAGTCTAAAAGTTAACCCCACAAGTTCCTGATCCCACTTCTTTGTAAAAGATCGCCGGGGAGGAACGCCTAAACAACAGCTAGGTTTTCCATGTGGTTGTCGTAAACCAGGTAGAAAAACCTATAAAAAACGAGTGTTCTCAAGAACGTCGTTTCTTTATATATATCTAAATATATATGTAAGGATGGGTACAGCCATCCCGCCGGGAATTTAAAGGAGGCCTGAAACCAGGCACCCACAGAGACGCAGTCCTGGAGAGCCACAGACACCTCCCCACGCCGGGGAACCAGCCAGAGTTAAAAACCACGTGTGGCCCAACACTGCTCATCGGTCAGGATTTTTCATGGTGAAACCGAGAAAAACCCGCCGGAAGGCAAACCCCACCCTGAACAGACACCATCTGAACAATACGACACGAGGAGAGACACGCACGACTAACCAAGGTCACAACATAATCCGTGGAATTAGCCAATACACAACTAAACCAGGAAACAAATATAGTCCGAGGAATTAGCCAATACACAACTAAAACCCGGATACACATGACACAGTAGGGCATATTTATAAAATAAATAATAACACTAGACATGTGGCAAAGCTACGAGCGGCTGGCTAGGCCTAGGTAGACGGCATGAAAATAGTTGAAATATAAACACACACTGGAATATCACAACAGGAACCACCGCCAACACACCACCGAAGCGATAACTTCCCACCCCGGGAAGCCTGACACGGACCCAGAAAAAACTTCACTAAGTGAAGAAAAATACGCTGGGAACGTCAGCAAACACACAGCTTACCTCATCAGAAGGATAAAAGGCAGCAATAATTAACGCGTAATGAAAGCCGCCTGCATCACCAACTAACACAACTGTGAAAAGTTCACGTGTCCACAACAGGACCACGAGGGTACATCCGAAATAGATGCCCCATACATACGACCCAAAATACACTGCACTGCGGGCAACCAGCCCAGGACACTCCTGCTACGCCTATCCTAACCTTACTCGATACATCCTAGAGTAAACAAATGAGAAAAAACTCACTAGGGACGCAACGAATGCGGAACCAGCGGAGCCTGAAAGGTACGTCCGGGCAGGCTGAGCGCAGAGCAAAGAAGGAGGAATGACGCCTGATTCAGCGTCTGGTCAGAAATCCACACAAGTACATCCACGATATGATGGAAAGCTTATTGGATAGTTATTCTTATTTTCTTTTTGTTTTTATTTTTTACGAAGTTTTTTCGTAGTGAGAACCCAATTCATAATGACTGAAGCCATGAGTGAGGTCGCGTGCGCTCATGATGAAGGCTCCTCAGTTTTTAAATGCTCTGCGCGGTAGATTCAAACTACGGCGGATTAGTGTTTGAAGAGGATGCCTTATGTAATAGGCATGTTCGTCAATGATGGAGGGGCCACTAATAAATTGAGCTGTTTGTTAAGTGATGATCTTTTCTGCATTAGGATTTTTCGGTCCCTCGGGATTTTGAGGTGCCGAGCGTTGGAAGGTTTCCTCCTTTGGGGAATGTGATGCTGACACTCCTTCAGTAGGGTGCTGAGGATGGTGTCAAGCATGGCATTTGGATCCTTGTCATGGAGGATCAGGTCCCAATTTGTCTGGGAGAGGGAAGTTTGGAGATTTACCCAGTCAATTGCTTCACTGAAGAAGTTCAAATTTGAGAATGGGTTTGTTGGTTTTGTTGGCGGAGTTACAGTTTCAGCTTGAGCCCCAGCCTTCCTGTACATAGTGTGTATAGTTACAAGGCTGTGGTCAGAGAATATTGTCTTCTCCACTGAGTAGTCGGCAACTATATCCTGGTTGTTAGTGAAGAGGAGGTCGAGTGTGTTATTGACTCTGGTAGGCTTGGTTATCAGTTGTGTGAGGAAAAGCTTGTCAGAGAGTTTAAGGAGAAGCCTGGCTTGTGCTTGCTCCTCTCTGGTACCTCCTGAGACCTTTCCTTATGGCCAATGGATGATAGGAATGTTGAAGTCTCCGCAGATGATGATGTCTGGTGTTGGGGTTGGCATATCGTCGATTAGCTTGTCGATTCTGCTGTATGAATTATTGTAACTTTCAAGGGTGCATGATGGGGGGCGATAGCAATTGAGAATAATTACATTGAGTGACTTAATGTGGAGAGCCAGCATTTCTACTTGAGTATCAGAGTAGACTAGTATTGGTTTTGTATCTGAGGCTAGGTCATTTCTTACATATGTGATGACTCCACCATGGCTTCTATTTTCACGATCTGCTCTGTAGGAGGTGTAATTTGCCACTATTATTTCTGCATCACTCACCTCACTTTTGAGATGAGTCTCTGTCAGGGCAATGAACATTAGGTCATTTTCTTCGGCAAGCTCAGCAATGAAGGGGATTTTGCTTTTATTTGTCTTAGGGAATAGACCTTGAATATTGCCCATCATTGCATTTTCTAGCATGATTTCATGGCATTTAGCCATGGAAACATTTGGGTATGTGTTGGGACATTGTTGTGTTGATTGCCCATTAGGTGTGTGCTGATTATGGACGCTTGTGACTCCATGGCTTTCGTTAGCGTGTCGAGGGTCCTTTTCACCCCCACCATTAATTCTAAAAAAGCAGGGGTTGAATTTGTATCCTGGACAGCGTCGACTTTCTTCGAGGCCATGTGGGGCACTTGAGCGGTGGCAGGTACCAGTACTGGATTTACATCTTGCTTGGCTTGGTGTCTCTTTGTCCCTTTGATGTGAGGTAATTTACAGTTACTATTCAAACATTCCTGCTTGGAGATGGAGTCCTCGCACATCTTAGGGTGGAGAAATGAGCATTTTTTCCCTAGTTGGCATCCTTGGTCTCTATTTGGCCCATGATTTAGGAGTTTACGACAGACCTTAGGATGACGGTACTCACATTTTGTCCCAAATTTGCCGTGCCGACATGTTCCCCGTCTGTGGTACCTACATATGGGGGTTTCTTGGGCAAGCTGAGTCAACCTGCCATTTCTCCTGTCCTGTGGTGAGATTCTGGTGACATGGGAATGATGGTATGCTGAGGAATCTGAGGATTTCTGTCTTGGGCTAGGCCTAGTTCTAGCAAGGCTGCATTCATGGCCTTGGGTCTGGGAATTAGGCCTAGGCCTACTGAGAGCCAATTCGACCGATAGATTGAGGTTTGTTGGTGTATTCCCTAATCCTAGGTCAACAGTCTTGTCCTCTTGCTTCCTATTGGGGTCATCAGAGTTGTTTGGTAGTTCTGGTGTAGTTAGGGTCTGAGCTGCCTCGGTTTGTGTCAAGATATCCTCAGATTTGTCTTCAGGCAGAGCTTGACTTGAGCCAATTTGCCTGGCCTTAACTGTCAGAAGTGTGTCTTTGGTGATTGCACCTTTCTTTTTCAGTTCTGCCCTAATTACAGTTCTTTGCCTGTGTTTAGCTTCCTCTGCATTGCTTAGCCACTCCTCAGTGTCCTCGTCCCAAACCTCAATAGGTGCATGGGTGGCAAGTGAATTCTTTTTGAGGCAGCATAACAAAATATTTGAAAGGTTGGTAGAGCACAACATTCATAGTGTAGCCATTTTCTGCAGTCATCACAACTTATGGAGTAGTCCATATCACTGGAGAGTCCACATGTAGCACACTCAATGTTGTTGTTTACATCTTCTTCTTCTGAACAGGTGACCGCCGCCATCTTGGACGCCATCTTTGTTTTGAGAGTGGGATGATTATTACTTAATAATCACACAATTTTTCTTGGTAATTTTTTCTGCAATAAGTGCACTGGATGCTTATGTGGAACACTGCACTGTTTTGTTGTTGATGGATAGATATTTCTGTAGTAAAGTATGGAAAACTGAAGAGCACTATCACTGGTGGCTATCACTGGCTAGGTTAGGCAGCAATCTGTGCTAGCTAATCTAAAAACAATTTCAATACAACTCAGATGTATACGAATGAGCAAGGACTCACTAGAACTGATCGAACGAAGAATGAAGCCGGAGCACAGTGTAACCCACCCACACGTAACGGACGCGGGAGGTGGAAGGAAGTTTAGACGCTAGAGGGCCAGCGTCAGGAATCCACTCGCAAGAAATCCACGCAGTTGGGAAGCTTGAGTATAGCAATTATTAAGTTAATTTTTATTTTTTATTTTTCACGAGGTTTATTCGTAGAGTACCCAATCATAAAGACGATTCCATGGAGAATACGCGTTGCACCTATGAAGTTGTACTGCCTGTCCTCCCACGCGGTAGATTATAAACTGGCGACGCGGCGTTTGAAGGGAGACTATTATACTAATAGGCATATCGTCAATGATGGATGGGCCACTATTAAATAATATCTCGTGTGATACCGACTTTAGGAATAAATAACATGTACAGAAAATTGAAGTCCTTATTATTTTAAAAAGTAATAGAAAAAGATCACAAGCTACAGCAAAATGAAATGAAGCTAAACTTATATAGAAAAATAATGAAAATACAAAAATAAGCCCTACAAATTATGGAACATATTTTGAAAAGTAATAGAAAAAGATCACAAGCTACAGAAAAATGTAATGAAGATAAAAATATATAGAAAAGTAATCAAACCAATTATGAAAATACAAAAATAGGCCCTCCAAATTATGGATCATTGAAGGCCAATGAAATTATATTTTGTATAACTATTTATTTATGTGAAGGTAGAATTACACGAGCACATTTTCCTGCAATTTTGGACGGGCAAGGTTTTCCACATAGCGATTTTGATAAGTTAATTTGACTTTATATTGTCTTTGTCCCAGTTTTGGTTTGTTTAGTTTGCAAGTTTTACATTTTAATTGCTAAATCTTTATTTCCACATAGTGATTTTGATAAATTCTTTTGTCATTATATTATGTCGTTCCTGTTTTGGTTTGTTTATTTTGCAAGTTTTACATTATAATTTATATTGAAGGTCGTCTAAGATTTAAGTTAAGAGTATGTTCGCTAGTGGAATTAAGATTTTATGGTACAGGTACTTATATTATCAAGTTGTCAGACAACAATTGCCCTTTAACCCTTTCGCTGCGGGTGATGTTCTGGAACGTCCTGGCAATTTGCAGCCATTTCCAGGCTTTAAAAGCCTGTAAAAACCGTAAAAATAGAGTGTCAGTGGGCGGGAGCGTGAGGGGCCCACCTCCGATCCTCAGAGCAGCCAGCGGCCCACTGAGGTAGACTGTGTCTCGCGCGGGTCTCTCACTGCCTCTCACAACAGTGTAGCCAAGCGAGCGAGTGCTAACAAATAGCGGGTTTCCCGCGTTTCACTGGCACCGCTGCGGGTGAACCAGGCCACGTACGAGGCCTGTTCTGGTCTCATTTTGAAGCTATTTTTCGCCTAGTTTTCGGCAGAATACAGTTCATTTAATGCAATGCTTGATTTATCATTCAGGAATGCCTGAATATGCCCTAAATAGCCCAAAACACCCCGCAGAGAAAGGGTTAAAATTGACGTAAAAATTGCTTGTGATACTGTACTGCCTTAACCCATTCAGTACCAGGGACGTCCTTTTCATCATATTCTGGTAACTAGTAGACGATTATAGTCAGCTTAGGAAGGACCTCTAGTAATAATAAGATTTTAAACTATCTCAACCAACCCTTTTAACTACCACAGTCCACAGATGCTTCCTAAGCTGCATACTATCGTCTGAATATAGCTAGAATAAAATATAACACGTCGCTGGTACTCAACGGGTTAAGGGGAGGTTTTTAGTTTGTTCCCTAGACCTCCATGAAGCTTAAAATTACACCCCTAGACCCCTTTTCAAGATGAGTTTGTAATTTTTCGGTAGAAAAATGTCTCGGCCAAAGGCCGGTTCCTCCTAATTATAGGCTCGCTATCGCTTACCAGGAAATTATTGACACCTACATGGCACAAAAGGTCTTAAAATTGACATTAATGGGGTGACAGTTATTAAAATCGCCAAACTAATGGGTCGAACGTCTTAAAATCTCAAAAGCAATGGGGCTAAACATGAGGGAGAAAAAGGTCTAGAAAAAAGTCCCCCCAGTGGAAATCTCCCCTTAACCTGACAAGCGCGATATAGACCTAGGTGCTAGGGTAGTTATTTGTGCATTTCTAGCCCTGGATTCTGACAGAATTAGTTATATTTACAATATACTGTAAAGCATTATTTGTTTTCGGTATGCTTTTATTTTACATACAGTATATGATGTATATATGAACCTTCAAGAGTGCTAAAATAAGTGGGAAAAGCATTTGGGTGGTGAAAAACGAAGATATTGGCCACCCGGTCATAATCTCAGGCGAGAGAGAGCCACAGGCAGCCCTCCCCTCTCGCTGTCTGGGAGTCAACTGAGACGAGCGGGGCGGTGTGTGCCGGTGTCTGGGTGTTGCATAACGATCTTTTATGCAACCCACTTGTGCTACATTATCGCGGGAGAGAAAAATAACCGATAAATGATGATAAGAGGAAAAATAGGTGATAATTGAGGAGGGGGGGGGAGGGGGGAATAAGGTGGGGAAGGAGGGGAGGGGGAGGGGTGGGAAACACATGGATGAGTACTAGAGGGGAATTATCTCACCTAGAGACAAAATCCTTTGTTTTGATAGGCCCCTTTTTTTTTTGGAAGGCTTTTTTTATGGTCATGCTTCCGTGAGGCCTATCGCGTTCCCTATAGGAAGCCTTCCGTTAGGCCTATCGCGCTTGCCGGGTTAAGCTAGGAGTCGCACAGTCGCTAACCACAATACATATACAGTACACCCTTTTTATGTTGGAATTTTGAAAGGGAAGTCGTGAATTGAATAAGTAACATTTTTGAAGTTTGAATAAGTTAAATATTTGAAGGACTTGGTTTACTGAGGATAGTAGGGTCTCCTTTGGATTCGATTCAAATTCAGGAAGAAAATCCCCATATGTCCAAATATATTTTTTCCAAAAAAGTTGTTCTATTTTAACTTGTGACCATATCGTTGGTCTTCATTGCGCGGCTCGCAATGACCGAATTGGCGGCTCGCAAGAGAGAGAGAGAGAGAGAGAGAGAGAGAATTTATCAGTAATCAGAAAATAGTTCACAGTATTATATATAAATTGCATCATAATGCCGTATCAGACGTAGGCCCATCACTTAATAAAATTGCTAATGGGAATAGGCCTAGTGGCCCTGGCAATTCTTTACTGTTCATAATTATTCAACACAAAGAGAAAAGGAGAAAAGAGAGAGCACCCATTATACAGGAATGATGAGAAAGAGAAAATGAGGGAGGGAGAGAGAGAGAGAGAGAGAACGAGCCTTCTGTACAGGAAATGTACATGTGGGTTACGTAAGTCCAGCGCTCGGCGGCCCATACTCAGCCAGTCTTGTCCATTCACTCGTTTTATTAACACCATATCAGAAAAGTGGATTATGGTGCCTCGTAAATTAGTGTTATTATATGAGAAAAAGACTGTTTCGGTGTATGCATGAAATGTATGGACCTAAAATCGTATTCTTACAAATTCAAGCGCTGTATTTTCCACATTTGGTTATTTTTTCACCAATTTGTAGTATTCCAGGCAGTGAATTATCTAGATTCCAGGCTATAATCAAAATGGACACATTTATTATAAAACGTAAGCACACAACAGAAAATGAACCACCAGAAATACAACCTTCCACAAGTGACAAATTACAAGTTAGTAGGCTACAGCATGGAAAAATTAAAGAACAGCTGGCTCATTTCCGGTCATCACAACATTAAATTAAAGTCTTTATTTTTTAGATTTATATTAGTAGTCAAGAATTCCAATATAATTTATTTTTACTAAAGAATTTCAATACAATAATTGTTACTAGTCTTGTTCTATAAATCTGTGGCTATAGAAACCCACAACAATATGTAATTTAGTTCCTATATATATATATTTTTCTGCTTATCCTTGCGGCTTATTTGCCTTATGGCTTATGCGGCTCTCACTCTGAATATGTCCTGAACTTTTGGCTCTCTTGAAAAAATTAGTGAATAACACTGACATAGGGTGTACATTACTACATGAGCAAGTTAATCTGTTTCCCAAGCAAACTAATCGCACATTATTATGGGAGCCTAATCAAATTTTAAATAAAATATATAAAAATATTGTTTAACAATTATATAAGTCTAGGGTAAAGTAAACCCAGATTGCAGCGGCAGTAAGTCATATTAAAAGTCAAATCTGGGTTTACTTTACCCTAGACTTATATATAATATATAATTATAATGACAGCCTATTATAATTTTAAATAAAATATATAACCATATTTTTGTTAACTATTATATAAGTCTAAGGTAAAGTAAACCCAGATGTCAGTGGTAGTAATTCATGTTATGCCCTGTTTTTCTACAGGTTTAACTTGGGTAATGTGAGTTCTAAATTGACTGGGTATATAAGGCTGCATGCACAATACAAGATATGAGGAATAGAGAACACAAAGAAACACATGGTAGCAAGTTACATGATCACGTTTATTGATATACCACTGCAGAATACTTGTGTAAGACAATATAATAGAATTGAACAACACTAGCATAAGTGGATCTGGATGGAGCCTAGTCTCCCACTTCCAACGTTCAGGTATTAATCTTCTGATCACTGGCTTTGATTTCGCAGGTTTATATACCGAAGACCATCAATGTTACTTATAGATTCATATTCACTGTTAGATTTATTACTGGTAGCTCTGGTGCACAAGTAGTAGTTCACAGACTAGATTAGACACACGTATTTTTAGAGCACGGGAATTCTAGTTACCTCAGGGGGTACTGATCTAAGTTTTATATCCTTGTCTCAGAAATACATAGAACGCAAATCAGTGGGCGAACGTTAGATATCACTAGAGTTTTAATATCTGAATAAAGTAATTACGAGAGTCAAGGTCGCCTGTTAATTAAAGAGCACTGATCGCTTAGTACGTCCCAAATGAAATGGTTAAGTATGAATTACACTGGGCCAGGTCTTAGCCACTTCGTAGAAATATTAATTAGTGAATCTAAAACAGCACAGTAATATGTAGTACTGCTAAAGGGAATCTTGGGTAGTATCTGATGGGTCTGGTCCTGGTTATCTTGCGTCCATGATGTTGGGGGCTAACGACTGGTTCCGCGGCCGTCCAGGGGGGCCATATGTGTGAAGTTCTTCAATACGTGGGCAGGTCCTTCTATCCAAATCTGCCACGGAGTCTGCCGGTTCTGGGATCTCACTCCGGAACAACACAAGGGCAGAGCTAGAAATTAACTGCAGGGTAGTGACCCCTGGTTGGTGTCTAGCTTTCAACTGATTTGACTGGGGGCGGGAGTTAGATTTATAGGCTCGGTTCTGGACCCTGTAGACAGTAGGGATCTCGAGTCTTATGGACTTAATTGAGCTCTCAATAGATATGGGGACTAGGTAAGATGGTATTTACTGTTGTGGCACAGGGCGATAGGAAGCCTTTATATTTTCATATAACTGAGCCTTAGTAAGAGGTACTATTTTGGCTATACTGGACGTATTTAGGGGAGAGAGACTGGATCTACTTTGCGAGGAGGATGGGGACAGCTGTGATAGGAGCGTCTCTCTAGATTGTTCAATCTTCATTCTATGGTATAGCTGAGGTGCTAATTTAGTGATCAGAGCATGCAAGAAAGGTAAATGGTTTATTGTGAGGTAATAGAGGTTAGTAAAGGTGTTAGTCATTCATGGTTAGTTCATTGATAGGAAGAATTCCTGTGCTACCTGGCAATGACTCGAAAGTCAAAACAGGGGGCAGGTATACCTCCGCGGGGGTGGGGGTCTCCCTCCTCGGGTGGGCAAAAAAGGGGGAGCTGGGCGCCCTCTCTGATATAGTCGTCCGGCGGCTGTGGCTAGGGGCTTGCCATATCACCAGTGTTTGTAATAACCCTCTGTGTATGAGACAGATGTGAGTGTCTTTAATACCAAAACCGAAGGTGCCTTAGCTAGCTGGTTTTACTCGGCTGGTTGTTAATTGTAGGGTTTGCTGGATATGGTGGAGACTGGGTTGCTAACTCTGCCACATTTATCTGGAAGTATGACAATAGAAGTTAGTTACTGGCGGGGCGGCTAGCCTCGCACCGACGACCATTGGGTGCAGGGTTGTGAATGTGTTGTAAGAGAATAGATGGCATGCAAGGGGCTAGTAAAGTTCTAATGTTGTTCTGGCCTACTAAGTGAAGGTAGGCTGGATAGGAGTATATATATAAAAGGTTGGAGAGCGTTAGTAACGGACAATTCAAGGATCTTCAAGAGGTATGAGAGAGAGGCTAGGTCGGACAAGAGTCGAGAAGCGCGGGTGTCTTAATGAGAGGGGGGGGGGGGGAGTTCAAGGGCTACAGGGAAATTTTGCCCCTAAGGTCCCTGGGCGTGGGGGGTGGCATTAGGCTACAATTGATATGGAAGTTTGAAAAGGCAGTAGAATACGTTAGCCAAATGCTACCGGGGAATGCAACTATGGGGTGGTATATGAGTCTGGAAAAGATAGAGTTATGTGATCAGTCAGAGGGTTATGGATATTATTAGTTGGCCCTGGGAACTGCTTTTTCTATTAAATATAAAATACCACCCACAGCGGCAGTTCGTAGGGGTACTTAGTTATTGTTTCGGGGTACTTATGACAGATACTGGTAACCAGGTTATCTTATACAATCTCTGGTTGGGGTAAGAGGTGTAAGACACGAAATAAATTGGCGTAGTGTGGGCTGTGGATACGAAGGAGGCAAGGGGAAGACGTATGACAATTGTGGAAAGTAAATGGAAAAAGGTGAACACAATGGCGGATAAAATACTTAACCTAAGGATTGCATACATAGATTTATGGGGCGATGGGTCTTCAGAAGCTTAGTCTGGCAAGACAAGATGTTAGGGAATGTTAATATTAATACTTAGTTACTAGAGGAGCAATGCAAGGGGCGACTGAGCACGGGTTACATATATCTATACTCGTCATGGAAAATGATATACGAGGTCTAGGGACAGCGTGGGTGTTTTAACTTCTAAGATATATAACATCTACTTCTCGGATGCAAGAACATACATAGATATAATTATGGCTGTCTGATGTGTTGGCATTGGCTCAACGTCGGGACAGGCATGGGTGTTTTTAATATGAATGTATATTCCTGTTCATCATCTTTGTAGTTAGAAGTGTAGGACACGAGGGGGTTAGTGTACGTGAGGTGTGGAAAATGGTCAGTTTTAGAAAAGGTAAATGGGTGTGTCCTGGAGCTGTTTAGCCCTGCGGGCTTGGGCTGTCTGAAATGGCTGGCTCGGTCAGCTGGTCCTTTCGTTCTGTGGACCTTTCCTTTGGTGTTTCTGTGTGGTGTTCGTTCATGGCTTCTGTGGTGGGCTTCTCGTTCTGGGGCATTTTAATTCATATTAAAACTCTAATAGTTTTTAATTAGTCTCCCCATTATAAGTTTTTGAAATTTTTTGAAAAAAAAAAAAAATTGGTTGCCGAGATTTTGTGGGGAAAATTGATTGCCGGCCGGCAACCAATTTTCCCCACAAAAACTCTGCAACCAAAACAAAAATGGGTTGCCGAGTTTTTGTGGGGAAAATTGAATGCACAATTTTCCCCACAACAACTCGGCAACCAAAAAATAAAAATTGGTTGCAGAGTTTTTGTGGGGAAAATTGATTGCTGGCCGGCAACCAATTTCCCCCACAAAAACTCGGCAACCAAAAAAAAAAAATTGGTTGCAGAGAATTTCTGGGGAAAATTGGTTGTCGGCCGGCAACCAATTTTCCCCACAAAAACTCGGCAACCAAAAAAAAAAAAAAAATTGGTTGCCGAGATTTTCTGGGGAAAATTGGTTGCCGGCCGGCAACCAATTTACCCCACAAAAATTCGGCAACCAATGGTTGCCGAGATTTTTTGGGGAAAGTTGGTTGCCGGCTGGCAACCAATTTTCCCCACAAAAACTCGGCAACCAAAAAAAAATAATTAGTTGCCGAGATTTTGTGGGGAAAATTGATTGCCGGCCGCCGGCAACCAATTTTCCCCCAAAAAACTCGGCAACCCAAAAAAAAAATGGTTGCCGAGATATTGTGGGGAAAATTGGTTGCCGGCCGGCAATCAATTTTCCCCACAAAAACTTGGCAACCAAAAAAATAAGTTGCCAAGAAATTAAATTTAAAAAATTGGTTGCCGGCTAACATAAACAAAAATAAAAAATTGGTTGCCAGCCAGCAAAACAGTAGGGGGGTGGGGGGTTGAGTTGGCAGCCATTGGGGGTGGGGGTGGCCATTGGTTGATAGCCAGTGAGGGAGGGGGGGGGGGGGGGTGTTGGTGTGAGGGGGGGGGGGGGGGGGGGGGGAGTTGATAGCCTGTGAGGGGGGTGGGGGGAGAGTTGGTAGCCAGTGAGGGGGGGGGGGGGGAAGAGTTGGTAGCCAGTGGGGGAGGGGGGGGAGTTGGTAGCCAGTGAAGAGGGGGGGGGGGAGTTGGTAGCCCGAGGGGGAGGGGGAGGGACTTGGTAGCCAGTGAAAGGGGGGGGAGTTGGTAGCCAATGGGGAAGTGGGGGAGAGTTGGTAGCCAGTGGGGTAAGGGGGGGGGAGTTGGTAGCCAGTGGGGGAGGGGGGGGGGGGGGGAGAGTTGGTGGCCAGTGAAGGAGGGGTGGGGGGGGGGAGGAGTTGATAGCCAGTGGGGGAGGGGGGGACTGCTAGCCAGTGGGGGAGGGGGGGGGGGAGTTGGTAGCTAGTGGGGGAGGGGGGGACTTGGTAGCCAGTGAATGGGGGGGGAGGAGGGGGACTTGGTAGCCAATGGGGAAGGGGGAGAGTTGGTAGCCAGTGAAAGGGGGGGAGGGGGGGGAGTTGGTAGCCAGTGGGGGAGGGGGGGGGGGGAGTTGGTAGCCAGTGGAGGGGGGGGTGGGAGTTGTAGCCAGTGGGGGAGAGTTGGTAACCAGTGAAGGATGGGGGGGGGGGGGGGTAGCCAGTGAATGGTGGGGGAGTTGGTAGCCAATGGGGAAGGGGGGGGGGGGCGGGGAGTTGGTAGCCAGTGAATGGGGGGAGGGGAGTTGATAGCCAATGGGGGAGGGGGGGGGGGGGGGGGAGTTGGTAGCCAGTGGGGGAGGGGGAGATTGGTAGCCAGTGAATGGGGGGGGGGGGGGGACTTGGTAGCCAATGGGGAAGGGGGAGAGTTGGTAGCCAGTGAATGGGGGGGAGGAGGGGGGGGAGTTGGTAGCCAGTGGGGGAGGGGGGGGGAGTTGGTAGCCAGTGGGGGGGGGGGTGGGAGTTGGTAGCAGTGGGGGAGAGTTGGTAACAGTGAAGGAGGGGGGGGGGGGGAACTTGGTAGCCAGTGAATGGTGGGGGGAGTTGGTAGCCAATGGGGAAGGGGGGAGTTGGTAGCCAGGTGAATGGGGGGAGGGGAGTTGATAGCCAATGGGGAGGGGGGGGGGGGGGGGAGAGTTGGTAGCCAGTGGGGGAGGGGGAGACTTGGTAGCCAGTGAATGGGGGGGGGAGGGGACTTGGTAGCCAATGGGGAAGGGGGGAGAGTTGGTAGCCAGTGAATGGGGGGGAGGGGAGTTGGTAGCCAGGGGGGAGGGGGGGTGGGGGGGAGTTGGTAGCCAGTGGGGGAGGGGGGTGGTGGGAGTTGGTAGCCAGTGGGGGAGAGTTGGTAGCCAGTGAAGGAGGGGGGGGGGACTTGGTAGCCAGTGAATGGTGGGGGAGTTGGTAGCCAATGGGGAAGGGGGGGGGGGGAGTTGGCAGCCAGTGAATGGGGGGAGGGGAGTTGATAGCCAATGGGGGAGGGGGGGGGGAGTGGTAGCCAGTGGGGGAGGGGGGAGTTGGTAGCAGTGAAGGGGGGGGGGGACTTGGTAGCCAGTGAATGGTGGGGGAGTTGGTAGCCAATGGGGAAGGGGGGGGGGGGGGGAGTTGGTAGCCAGTGAATGGGGGGAGGGGAGTTGATAGCCAATGGAGGGGGGGGGGGGGAGTTGGTAGCCAGTGGGGGAGGGGGGGGGAGTGGTAGCCAGTGAGGGAGGGGGGGGGGAGTTGATAGCCTGTGAGGGGAGGGGGGGAGAGTTGGTAGCCAGTGAGGGGGGGGGGGGGGGGGGGGGGGAAGAGAGTTGGTAGCCAGTGGGGGAGGGGGGGGGGAGTTGGTAGCCAGTGAAGAGGGGGGGGGGGGGGGAGTTGGTAGCCAGAGGGGGAGGGGGGAGGGACTTGGTAGCCAGTGAAAGGGGGGGGGAGTTGGTAGCCAATGGGGAAGTGGGGGGAGTGGTAGCCAGTGGGGTAAGGGGGGGGGGGGAGTTGGTAGCCAGTGGGGGAGGGGGGGGGTTGTGGCAGTGAAGGAGGGGTGGGGGGGGGGGAGGAGTTGATAGCAGTGGGGGAGGGGGGGACTTGTAGCCAGTGGGGGAGGGGGAGGGGGGGGGGGGGAGTGGTAGCCAGTGGGGGAGGGGGGGACTTGGTAGCCAGTGAATGGGGGGGGAGGAGGGGACTTGGTAGCCAATGGGGAAGGGGGGAGAGTTGGTAGCCAGTGAATGGGGGGGAGGGGGGGGAGTGGTAGCCAGTGGGGGAGGGGGGGGGGGAGTTGGTAGCCAGTGGGGGGAGGGGGGGTGGGAGTTGGTAGCCAGTGGGGGAGAGTTGGTAACCAGTGAAGGAGGGGGGGGGGGGACTTGGTAGCCAGTGAATGGTGGGGGAGTTGGTAGCCAATGGGGAAGGGGGGGGGAGTTGGTAGCCAGTGAATGGGGGGAGGGGAGTTGATAGCCAATGGGGGGGGGGGGGGGGAGTTGGTAGCCAGTGGGGGAGGGGGAGACTTGGTAGCCAGTGAATGGGGGGGGGAGGGGACTTGGTAGCCAATGGGGAAGGGGGGAGAGTGGTAGCCAGTGAATGGGGGGGAGGGGGGGGGGGAGTTGGTAGCCAGTGGGGGGAGGGGGGGGGAGTTGGTAGCCAGTGGGGGGGGGAGGGGGTGGGAGTTGGTAGCCAGTGGGGGAGAGGGTAACCAGTGAAGGAGGGGGTGGGGGGGGGACTTGGTAGCCAGTGAATGGTGGGGGAGTTGGTAGCCAATGGGGAAGGGGGGGAGTTGGTAGCCAGTGAATGGGGGGGAGGGAGTTGATAGCCAATGGGGGAGGGGGGGGGGGGAGTTGGTAGCCAGTGGGGGAGGGGGAGACTTGGTAGCCAGTGAATGGGGGGGGAGGGGACTTGGTAGCCAATGGGGAAGGGGGAGAGTTGGTAGCCAGTGAATGGGGGGGAGGGGAGGGAGTTGGTAGCCAGTGGGGGAGGGGTGGGGGGGAGTTGGTAGCCAGTGGGGGAGGGGGGGTGGGAGTTGGTAGCCAGTGGGGGAGAGTTGGTAGCCAGTGAAGGAGGGGGGGGGGGACTTGGTAGCCAGTGAATGGTGGGGGAGTTGGTAGCCAATGGGGAAGGGGGGTGGGGGGGAGTTGGCAGCCAGTGAATGGGGGAGGGGAGTTGATAGCCAATGGGGGAGGGGGGGGGAGTTGGTAGCCAGTGGGGGAGTAGGGGGGGAGTTGGTAGCCAGTGAAGGATGGGGGGGGGACTTGGTAGCCAGTGAATGGTGGGGAGTTGGTAGCCAATGGGGAAGGGGGGGGGGGGGGAGTTGGTAGCCAGTGAATGGGGGGAGGGGAGTTGATAGCCAATGGGGGAGGGGGGGAGTTGGTAGCCAGTGGGGGAGGGGGGGGGGGGGAGTTGGTAGCCAGTGAGGGAGGGTGAGAGTTGATAACCAGTGAGGGGAGGGGGGCGGGGGGGGGGGGGGGGGGGGAGGGAGGTGGAAGTTGGTAACCAGTGAGGGGAGGGGGAACATAACATTAATAAATTTCTAGCACCAGGCAACAAAGGCCATATATGGCACTAAAGCAGGAAACGGATAGAGTTAGAAGGAAAGGAAGTTAAATATCGTTAAGGAGTCTGAGAGAGGAAAGGAAAGCCATTACGTGGGCAACGGAAAAGAAAGGGGACTCAGAGAGGAGATCGGCAAGACAAGGACGACGACCAAGGGAAAATAGAAAGGGAAAAGAACGGCGACGGGCCGAAGAAAAGAGAGGACAGTCAAGGAAAATGTGAGAAATAGAAACCTGAACACCACACCGGGAGCAAAGAGGTGGAGGCGAGCGGGACATGAGGAAGGAGTGGGTAAGTCTGGTATGGCCTAGCCGAAGCCGGGCCAACGCAGTCTCCCAACGGCGAACACGGTGAGAGGGGTCAGCCCAGGCAGAAACGGAGGCCTTAACAGTGCGGAGCTTATTAGAGGAAAGAGAAGACCACATTGTTTGCCAGCGAGACAGGAGGAAGGCAGAGATAGCTGGATAATAGTCAGAGGCGGGAATAGAGAGAGAAGTTGATCGGACCGGCGCAGCGTCGCCAGCGAGAACATCAACCTGCTCATTTCCACGGACACCAACATGGCTAGGCACCCAACAAAATTGGACAACCTTTTTCTGAGCAGAGACTGACAAGCCAATCGTGGATGGCAAGAACCAACGGATGGACAGCAGGGAAAGACTGCAAGAGAAGAAGGGCACTGTAAAGGCCGCGTCATACAGAACTCAAATCCACCAGAACCCACCGGAATGAATTCAAAAATTCAAATTTTAGCCACTTCTTCCCCATTCTGGTCTATTCTTGTACGTGTTCTAGTTAGATTCTTGTGATGTTCTAGTCGTCACTCGATTGATCGAGTGAGTGAGCAAAAAGTTAGTGCATGCGTTAACTTTCTACGATTTATCGAGTGAAAAAACAGTTAAAAATTATCGAGTTACATTCTAGTCGTATCCTGGTCGCATTCGAGTCGCATTCTACCTATTCTGGTCATGTTCTGATGTAATTTTTATAGTCGATGCCGACTCGAATTACTTGAATGTAACTCGATGCCACTCGATAATGACCGAAAGTCAACTGGATGACAAGTTGATTATTCCACTTTAAAATTGAATGTAATGGAATGAGAGTTTAATATAACTCAAATTAAGAAGAATACAACTGGATGCCGACTAGAATATGACTGGTAGATGACTGCATACTTGCTTGATGTATCGAGTGTACACTGGATGTCGACTCGAACAGGACTAGAAGTACTAGAATACAAGTGGAATCCAACTAGAAGGTAACTGGAATACAACCAGAATATAACTCGACTAGGTGCGGCCCCAAATATATAACGGATTGAAAAAAAAAATAATAATAATAATAATAAATAAAATAAAATATAAAATCGGCCCTATACGAGGCCATTGTATTTCAAGTAGTACCTGGAATTAAACTTACTCATCTAACTCTCCACACCAACTCCGGCTTCCCCTCAATTGTGTCTACCAATTAAAAGTGTTCTTCCTTCACCCCAGCTGTGTGAGTTAAGGGGGTAGGTTACTTTTTGGTCTATTTGTTATTTAGCCTATATATATTTTTTTGTTTTTACTTTCTTCGCTAGACATCCATCAAAGCTTAAAAAACACACTCAATTCGAGATTAATTTGTAAATTTTTCGGTAGAAAAGTGTCCCAGCCGATGGCCAGTTCCTCCTAAAGTTACAGGCTCGCTATCGCTCGCCAGGAAATAAACCTATGCCTAAATGGCACGGGTCTTAATATTAACAAAGAAATAGGGCAATTTTATTTATAACCGCCAAACTAATGGAATGAACGTCATAACATCTCAAAAACTAATGGAGCTAAACATGAGGGAGAAGGGGGTCCAGAAAAACCCTATCTCCACCCCACCGGGGGGGTGGGGTGGAGATAGGGTGTACGTGTATGTGTGTAATGTGATTGAATGTGCTTATGTTGCCGTGGTGAGTGCCCTGTTACTACTGGTGTGCCTGTGAACCAATCCTCCCTTTATGTACTCAAAGGTTCCTCATCGAGTCACCTGCCTATTCGAGTCACGTTCCACTTACGTTCGAGTTACGTTCAACTTAGTTCCACTTACGTTCGACTTAACTTCATGTAATTCTGGTCATGATATACTGACATTCCGGTCTCATTCTGGTCATTCGAGTTGCATTCGACTTGGGATCGAATAGTCTTCTTTCCACATCCGGTTTCCTTAGAGTCACTTACTGGTTAACATCAACTCATATTTGGGTTACGTTCGAGTTACATTCCGGTCATTGACGGGTCGCATTCTACTCTAAGTCACACTCGATTAAGGCCGCGTAATTCTCGTCAATTCCGGTGAAAAGTTCGATTCCAGTGGGTTCTGGTGGATTCGAGTTCTGTATGACGCAGCCTTAACCCGGGAACTACGGGGAGACTCTTATGAGTGAGTGAAAAAAAAAAATCAACTTTTGACATCGAAAAAAAAAAAAAAAAAAAAAAAAAAAAAAAAAAATTTGGCCCCTGGGCCATGCAAAATCTCAGTCCTCTACCTCCCCTCCTTCCCCACTTTCCTCCTCTCCTTCAGTTATCACCTATTTTCCCTGTTATTCCCTTATTCTGAGGTATATTTTCGTGCTAACATTAGCGAGTTGCAAGCAGGGTGTTGTCATCACTGATGGCAAGCGAGTGCAAGAGAGAGAGAGAGAGAGAGTATCGATCGACTGTGTCTCAGTGGCCTTGGGGGAAATTGGCGGGAGGGAAAGCAGCTGCCTCACCCATACATTATACAACTCGCGGGCTATATCTCCGATTTTGACCATCCAAACGCTGTTTTCACTCGTTTTATTGTTGTTTCAGGTTAATACCTTTATAATCAACCCATAATATGCGCATATGGATAAGTATTAATGCTATTAATGGCACAATGAATATTTTAGTGACGGAAACACCTCAAATACGTCAGCACAGGGGGACGTTTCCAATTACCCCCATGCGCACTTCAGAGGTTAAGAGTCAGAAAAAAAAGAGTAAAGGAGGCAGAAGGAAAGAAGCACATGAGACGGACGGCAAAGAAGATAGCGTAAAGTTCGGCAGTCAGAACACCAGCTGGAGAAGGGAGAGAATACTGATAAGAACGAGAAGGAAAAAGGATGGCAAACCCGACGCCAGAAGACGAACGGGAGCCATCAGTGTAAACCGGGGTAGAAGAAGAATGCTGTGTAAGGTGTACAAGGAAACGAGAACAAAGAACTGAGGGCGGGGTAGAGGACTTAGAACAAGGAAAAATAGAGGGACACAAGGAAATACGAGGAAGGAGCCAAGGAGGACACTTACTGAGCCGGAGCGGAAGAACATGGAAAGGGGGAAAACGAAGAATGAGAAAGTAAGGAATCCATACGAGAAAGGAAAGGGGGCCGAAGGCGAGAATGAGACGGAACAGGAACAGTAGGAAGAAGAGAGGTCTGCAAGGAAGGAAACTGAAGCGACCGGGCGTAGTACCGGAGAGAGAGAAGGGCCCGACGTCGGTACAAAGAAGGGACGCTGGATTCAGCATAGAGGCTTTCAACAGGGGAAGAGCGAAAAGCACCCAAGGCAAGACGTAAACCGAAATGGTGAACAGAGTCAAGTTTATGGAGGACTGCGTCGGAGGCTGATGAGTAAACCTGACAACCATAATCGAGTTTAGAAAGAACAAGGGCAACGTGAAGACGAAGAAGGAGAGCACGGTCCGCACCCCAAGTGAGGTGGGACAGGGTCTGGAGGAGACGAAGACGGTGCAAAGCAGCAACCTTAACAGAGGAAACATGAGCTGCCCAGTTAAGACGGGAATCAAAGACAAGACCCAAGAAGGTAGTCGAAGAGCGATAAGGTAAAACGGAACCATACAGTTCAAGGGAAGGACGCAGGATAACGTGGCGACGAGTGAAAGACATAGCACAAGATTTAGTCGTAGAAAAACGAAACCCGTGAGCAGTGGCCCATGACGAGGCAGCCACAATCGCTGATTGGATAAGGGAGCATAACGCAACAATATCCGAACCAGCCGCATAGATCGCAAAGTCGTCGACATATAAGGAGGACCTGACCGTAGCCGGAAGGGAAGCGATAATGCCGTTAATGGCTACGAGAAAGAGGATAGTACTTAAAACGGAACCCTGAGGTACACCTTCTATCTGAGGGAATAACCGAGAAAACAAGGAATTCACCCGGACACGAAAAGAACGAGAAGAAAGGAAATTATGGATAAAGACGCCCATATTACCACGGACATGAAAAGAACGGAGTTGGCATAAAATATGATGTTTCCACGCGGAGTCGTACGCCTTCTCGAGATCGAAGAAAACAGCAAGAACTGACTCATGGCGAGCAAAAGCAGACCGAACGTAGGTCTCCAAACTAAGTAAAGGGTCGATAGCGGACCGAGCACGCCGAAAACCAAACTGGGTCGAAGACAAAAGCTGACGTGACTCGAGAAGCTACAGCAGGTGGACATTAACCATCCGTTCAAACAGCTTGCATAAACAACTCGTCAAGACAATAGGGCGATAGTCTTGGGGCGAGAAACCCGACTTTCCAGGCTTAAGAAAAGGAATAGTAAGAGCAGAACTCCATGCAGGAGGGAAAACACCAGACGCCCAAACCTTATTAAAAATAGCCAATAAAAATACCAAAGCCTCAGTGGAAAGATGCTTAAGCATTAAATTATGGACGCCATCAAGACCCTCAGAAGTAGCCTTACAGGCACGAAGAGCGGAGAGCAACTCACGGGAAGAAAACGGGGCGTTGTACGACTCTGCCGAAGACAGAGTGAAAACAACTGGAGAAGTCTATGCGACGGCTTTAAGTGAATGAAATTCCGGGGGGAGACGAGAGCCACTACTGACCGAGCTAAAGTAAAGACCCAAACGATCGGCGACTGCCTCCGAGTCAGCAACAGACTCCCCATCAACATGAAGCACAGGAGAATGAGGAGGTAAACGCTTTCCCGAAATCTTGCGAATGCGCTTCCAGACGGACTGAACAGGAGTAAAGGACGTAATGGAGGAAACATAGGACACCCAACTCTGACGTTTAGCAGACCTGACTGTGCGACGGAGGAAGGCAGACGCCTGACGAAAAAGTAAAAAAGAACGATCATGAGCGGGAGTAAAACGTTTACGACGAAAGCTCTTCCAAGAAGCCCGTTTGACGCGGAGAGCCTTGGAGCAGTTCGGGGACCACCAAGGAACACATTTAGACATAAAAGGACGGGAAGTCCGAGGAATAGAGACTAAGGCAGCATTCAAAACTGTGACTAGAAAAAAGGCTAGTAAATCATGTACAGATGAAAAATCAGACGGAGGTAAGGAAGGGATAGAGAGTGAAGCAAAAGTAGACCAGTCCGCACGCTGGAAGCACCAACGAGGAGGACCAGGGACAGGAGAATAGGAGGTAGGAGAGAGCAGAACAGGGAAATGGTCGCTATAGAGAGAATCTTCCAAAACACACCAATGAAAAAGAAGACAGGGAAGGGGAACACAAAGAAAGATCAAGACAAGAAAAAGAACGTGTTCTAGCATCAAAATGAGTCAGGGAACCAGTATTAAGGAGAAAGAGGTTATTACTAGTAATGAAAGACTAATGCACGACCACGTGAGGTAATGACAGAATCACCCCACAGGGTGTGCCTACAATTATAATCACCAAGCAATAAAAACGGAGGAGGCAGCCGAGCTAAAAACATGGTAAAAGAGCCAAAATCGACGGGAACAGAAGGAGAGAAATAAAGAGAAACAACCGTAATCCATCGACCAAGAAAAACCCTAACAAAGGTGCAAGGGAGGGAAGTAGGGCAGGAAAACTCTTCATAAGGAACAGAGTGGTGAAGGAGAATACAAGTGTCGGAAAGAGAATGAGGAGAACTGATAAAACAGTAGCCGGGAACAGGAATCGGAGGAGAAAGAAGACGAGTTTCCTGGAGACAGACAACCTTAGGGGAATGGGACCAGAGTAAAAAACGCAAATCGTCTCTCTGAAGAGAAAAACTGCGAAGGTTCCATTGCAAAATGGACATACTAAAAACACTAAAAAGAAAGTACGGGAAAATAAGCTGTAAAAGAGAGAATAAAAAACGATATATACAAACACATATCAGAGAGGCGGAACAAAAACATGCCGAACTAAAAAAAAAAAAAAAAAAAAAAAAAAAAAAAGAGAAGAAAGGAACGGAAAAATCGAAGAAAACAAAGAAAACAAAGAAAGGACAAAAAAAGAGAAAACATCAACAAAAGTAACACACAAGTAGGAAGAAAACAGATACACTATAGACAACACAGACACACAAAATACAGCAAACAGCGGGAAAGACGCATACATACAAGAGGAAAGAAAGAGGGACAAAGAACAAGAAAAATAAGAACACACAGACTTATGGACAACAAAGAAAAGACTGATGAGGTTAACGGTGAGTAATAATGGAAGGAATGGGGGACGAGGAAGAACAAGGAGGGAAAGAAGATTGATAACCAGGCGGCATAGGGAAGGAGAAGAAGAGATAGGAGGGCTAGAGGGAGAGGGAGGAAGGGGGAAGGACGGGAGGATGAGGGTCGGGAGGATGAGGAACGGGAAGGAGAGGCCCGGGAGGGGGAAGGCCAGAGGAGGGAGGGAGAGTGGTAGGGGAAGGCGGGAGAGGGGTAGGGGGGAGCGTAGAAGGGATGGGATGAACGTCGGCAGAAACGGAAATAGGCGGTGGATGAGAAGAAAGAATATACTCCTCAATCTTGGGCAAAGATTCAAAGGATAAGTCTAAGGAATCGGGGGGTTGGACACAGGACGAAGAAAGAGGAGAAGGGGGGGGGGGGGGGGGAAGGAGGGAGCTTTTTCTTCTTCCCACTGGGACTCGGGCTCCGCACACTGTGGAGGCGGTCCCTGCGTTTAGAAGAGGAGGCGGGAGAGGAAGAAAGGGAGGAACGGGGCAAATGTTTCGAAAACTAGTTTGGTAGAGGAGGCAGGAAGCCGGGAGGGAATCTTGGAACTACGAGACGAGGACGGAGGAAGAGAACGAGGAGGCAGCGTCGGACGAGAATGCTGGCGGATGGGGCGTTGAGACAAACCGGAAGAAGTGGAGCGAGGAAGAGTAGTGGAAGGAGGGGGGGCGGAAGTAGGAGTAGAAGAGGTAAGAACAGAAAAAGAGTTAGATAAAGGGAGAGAACACGATGAGACAGCCAAGGGGATGGGGGAGACAGAAGAAACTGAAGGAGGAGGAAGAAGGATGAGAAGGGACAGAAGACGGAACCGGAGAAGTAGAGGGAGAGGAGGACGAGGAAGATGGAGGCGCAACGGGGGGGGGGGGGGGGGGGGAGGGGAAGAAGTGGAGGAGACGGGAGGGGGAGATAGAACAGTTGAAAACGGATGAGGGGAGAAGCCCAGGCGGCGAGCTGCCTGACGAGCCGTAGAATGAGTTAGGCTGTGCAATGTCTTAAGGATCGTAACTTCAGACTCGAATTTGAAAACGGGACAATCTCGGGAATCAGCAGAATGGGAGCCCTGACAGTTTAGGCAGCATCGTATCACCGCAGTCACCGACGAGATGGCCAGATTGTGCACAGCGTGGGCACCTAGGGCAGTCGGGAGCGGAAGAGCGACAGTACTTAACAGGATGCCCAAAGCGCCAGCAACCGCGACACTGCTGAGGACGAGGTAGAGACTCAGTGACGGGCAGGCGAGTACCGCCGACAATAACGTGAGAAGGGAGAGACCGACCATCGAACGTGATTTTGGCGATATTGGCGGGATGGCGGCGATTGGTGCGAGGTGGGATAGTGTAGCAGACAAGACTAACCACAACATGGTCTTGAGCAACAATAGACTTAATAAGGTCGGCACAGTCTGCGAACTGCCGACCACCGAGACGGATGGAAGGAGGGATCAGGACGGTAACCGTACAAGAGTTCAGTCTTTGGATTTTAAGGGCTGGGATGGAAGTTCCGGAGAAGTCGACAATGGATGACATAGCAGCAGCCTGACGTTCGTTCTGGACCGTAACGAGACGGGAGTCATCATGGCGGGAGTGGAAGGTGACATCCCTGCCCACCTGCTGAAGGAGATGCAGGTAGAACAGGAGGTCATCTCCGGCGAGAGGAGCTGAGGCGGGGACTGAGAAGAACTTAATAAAGTCAGCAGGGGCAAAGAGCGAGGATAAAGGGAGAACAGAAGAACGAGGACGGGGAGTGGAAGTAACGGGAGGAGAAGGAAAAGAAGAAGAATGTGGAACGGGTGGGAGATAAGATTCGAAAGTGACTACACGAGAGGAAGGGGAAGAAACCGAGGAAGTGGAGGAGGAAGAGGGAAGAAGAGTGGAAGAGGAAGCAGAAGAGAGAGCGAACGGACGAATGGAAGTGGGCCGATCAGGTAGAACGGAGTGGGACACGGAAGAGGACAAAGGGGCAGGAACTGAGTGAGCGGCTAGGGAGGAAGCGAACGTAGAGGAGGTAGACGTGCCAAGAGAACTCGACACGACTAGGCTCGGAACTGTATGAGGAGCAGAGGTCGAATGGACGGTCACAGACAGTGCATGGGTCGGTAAAGGACCCGGTATAGTGGTAGGCAAAGATCTACCACCAACCGAGGAGAGGACGGGCAAGGAAGGAGAGACAAACACATCAGCCATATCATCGCCAGCGCCGGTGATCGAAGATCCAGAAGAAGGCTCCATAAGACGAAGGTAACATGGTTCATCCGGGAGAAGCTCCACACCCACCACGGAGCCACAAATTAGAGGACAAGGTACATGCCCCAGGAGTCAAACCCGGATATACACCCCGACCCCCTGTGCCTAATGGGCGGTCAACTCGTCAGTATCGGGTCCAGCACAGAGGGCGAGATTTGACGATAAAAGATTCCCCTCGTGCGGGCACGTCAGGTACTACAGTTCTACGGGTGGAAGGGAACGCCGTCCACATCCACCCTCCACCAAAGCATAAAGAATAGTCCAGCCGGCAACGATAGAAGAAGGTGAAGTAAAGAAAAGGAAAAAGGTAGAGGGGGGAAAAGAGCCAGAAAAGAGGTACCTCGCAGGCTTCTGGAAACCAACGAGGAGGGAGGTCTTAGCCCACGAGGCCGGCGGGGCCCCAATCCTAAGAAGGGCTGTGGCCCCCCCGAGGAACAGAGGCCACCGGCCACGCTTCAAGCCCCGCCACCAGGACAAGGTGGCTCCCTAACGGCAGGAGGGGAGGGGGAAGTTGATAGCCAGTGAGGGAGAGGGGGTGGGGGGGGGGAGTTGGTAGCCAGTGAAGGAGGGCGAGTTGATAGCCAGCGAGGGAGGGGGGGGGGGGGGGTGAGAGTTGGTAACCAGTGAGGGAGGGGGGTGAGAGTTGACAGCCAGGGAGGGAGGGTGGGAGTTGATAGCCAGTGAGGGAGGGAGGAGAGTTGGTAGCCAGTGAGGGAGGGAGGAGAGTTGGTAGCCAGTGAGGGAGGGAGGGTGGGAGTTGATAGCCAGTGAGGGAGGGAGGAGAGTTGGTAGCCAGTGAGGGAGGGAGGGTGGGAGTTGATAGCCAGTGAGGGAGGGGGTGGGAGTTGGTAGCCAGTGAATGGAGGGGGTGGGGGCGAGTTGATAGCCAGTGAGGGAGGAAGGGGGGGGGGGGGAGAGTTGATAGCCAGTGAGGGAGGGAAGAGTTGGTAGCCAGTGAATGGAGGGGGAGGAGAGTTGGTAGCCAGTGAGGGAGGGAGGAGAGTTGATAGACAGTGAGGGAGGGGGGTGGAGAGTTGATAGCCAATGAGGGAGGGAGGAGAGTTGGTAGCCAGTGAGGGAGGGGGGTGAGTTGATAGCCTGTGAGTGAGGGAGGTGAGAGTTGATAGCCAGTGAGGGAGGAGGGTGGGAGTTGATAGCCAGTGAGGGAGAGGGGGGGGGGGAGAGAGTTGGTAGCCAGTGAGCCAGTGAGGGAGGAGGGTGGAGAGTTGATAGCCAGTGAGGGAGGGGGTGGGAGTTGATGGCCAGGGAGGAGGGTGGAGAGTTGATAGACAGTGAGGGAGGGGGGGGAGAGGTGATAGCGAGGGAGGGGGGGGGTGAGAGTTTGTAGCCAGTGTGGGAGCGGGTGAGAGTTGGTAGCCAGTGAGGGAGGGGGATGGGCGTTGGTAGCCAGTGGGGGGTGAGAGTTGGTAGCCAGAGAGAGGGGGGGGGGAGTTGGTAGACAGTTAACGGTGGGTGGGTGGGGAGTGTGGTAGAACAGTGGGTGGAGTGTGGTAGAACAGTGGGTGGTAGAAGAGTGTGGTAGAACAGTGGGTGGTTGGGCAGAGAGTGTGGTAGAACAGTGGGTGGGGGGAGTGTGGTAGAACAGTGGGTGGTGGGTGGTGGAGAGTGTGGTAGAACAGTGGATGGGGGGGAAGAGTGTGGTAGAACAGTGGGTGGGTGGGGGAAGTGTGGTAGAACAGTGGGTGGGTGGTGTGGTAGAACAGTGGGTGGGTGGTGTGGTAGAACAGTGGGTGGGTGGATGAAGAGTGTGGTAGAACAGTGGGGGGGTTGAGGGAGTGTGGTAGAACAGTGGGTGGGTTGAGGGAGTGTGGTAGAACAGTGGGTGGGGGTGGGGGAGTGTGGTTAGAACAGTGGGTGGGGGTGGTGGAGAGTGTGGTAGAAGTGGGTGGGGCTGGTGGAGTGTGGTAGAACAGTGGGTGGGTGGGGGGGGGGGGTAGAACAGTGGGTGGAGAGTGTGGTAGAACAGTGGGTGGGGGGGGGGGGTGGGTGGAGAGTGGGGTAGAACAGTGGGTGGGGGTGGTGGAGAGTGTGGTAGAACAGTGGGTGGGTGGGGGTAGAGTGTGGTACAACAGTGGGTGGGGGAGGGAGGGGAAAGTAGGTAATAAAACATCACATTCACACCAACATTAATAAATAGTTTATTAACACATTAATTTCTAGATTCATATTATTTAATCAAAAGCAGAAACACTTGCAATTAAGAGAAGACGGGCTGGTTTTTCTGGCCCCCTTCTCCCTCGTGTTTAATCCCATTGGCATTTAGATTATAAGACGTTTGACTCGTTAGTTTGGCGATTTTATGACTTTACACCCCATTTGTTTGTCAATATTAAGACCTTTCGTGCCATTTACGTGTTGAGTGATAGCGAGCATGTAATTTTAAGAGTAACCGGCCGAAGGTTATTTTTCTACCGAAAAATTTACACATTTATCTTGAAGGGTTTTCTTGGGAGGAAACTTAAAAATAAATTATAAATAAAATAAATATATGCATTTAAGAAACAAATACATTTATACAAATTCATCAGCATTACAGAATTTCATCGAAAACATTGAATTACATAACCAATATATCCTTACACACATATTGGAATACTGTACATGTTTAATTACAATTATCATTAATTGTAAAGGTTACAAATTAATTTGTATGTACTGTATATTGATGCATGTTTAGTTATGGCCGTCTTGAGTTGGCAAAAACAAAAATCAGCCACCCCCAGTAAAAAAAAAAAAAAAAAAAAAATATATATTATAGGTTTGACTCCTGTAAGGAGATAAAGAAAACCTAATATTTAGTAGTGGCCCCGTAATCATTGACGAACATGCCTATTACATAAGGCATCCTCTTCAAACACTAATCCGCCGTAGTTTTGAATCTACCGCGCAGAGCATTTAAAAACTGAGGAGCCTTCATCATGAGCGCACGCGACCTCACTCATGGCTTCAGTCATTATGAATTGGGTTCTCACTACGAAAAAACTTCGTAAAAAAATAAAAACAAAAAGAAAATAAGAATAACTATCCAATAAGCTTTCCATCATATCGTGGATGTACTTGTGTGGATTTCTGACCAGACGCTGATTCAGGCGTCATTCTTCCTTCACTGACATATCAAGTAAACCAAAATCCTCAATACATCAACGAATGGGAAGGGGACGGTCGGGAGGGCCCCAGTCGTCAATGATTACGGTGCCACTACTAAATATTAGGTTTTCTTTATCTCCTTACAGGAGTCAAACCTATAATTCATTAGTGGCCCCTCCATCATTGACGAACATGCCTGATTTCTAAGACTGGAGGGGGACATTCGTAATCATATCATAACTCTAGAAAAGCAGATAATAAAAACAACCACATAGTATTCTTACTTTGAAAATATATTTAACAACGGCGTAGCCGAAAAAATACAAGAAAAGGGGGTTCAGGCAGGTGCGTGCTTCAAAGAAGCCTGCCTGACAAAAAATGGGTAACCCTGAAGATTCTGAACACAGATCTGTAGTTACAAAGGCACCCCACTCAACGAGTGGTGACAAAAAATAACAAGTTATAAGTTTATATGTGCACATAATAAACCCCAACATAAACTTGGAGATAAATTGCAAAGGAACTCCATTATTCTAAAATTAAATTGCTTTCGCAGCTAAACTACTCTAACAACACCGTTGTTTTGTACTTAACATTGTACTTAACATGTCACATTTTAACCTTAAATTGTATCACAGCTCTCATACTCTGGCGGGGTCTAGGGTGTCCTATGTCAACTGACTGCACCCCCCCCCCCCCTTTCCCGTGAAAGTAAACAAAAGTGACTGCAGGGCCACCTAGACCCTCTGCCTTAAAGCTATACATGGTAAGGAAGGTTTGTCTAGAGCAACTGACAAGTATCTAGACAGAAACGTATGATTAGACGCCCACAACTGCGTGGACGCTATGTCTTCAACTGAAAACAATTTCAGGAAACGTAAAGAGGCTGCCCATTTGCGTAAATCGTGGGCCCGACCCACAACGCCGGGATTACTTTCTTTAATGACTTCTACCAGAAGAGAGGCTAATCGCCGTTTAAGTAAGCGTTTACCCGTACTTGCTACCCATAAAGCACCTTGGGGGTTTTGAGGAGCTACTCTCAAATATTTGGTTAGAGCTTGCACTGGACATAAATTATGATGCACCTTTCCCCTTTTTAACGCCGGCACCGTGAACTCAGAACTCAGAAAACACGTGTGCACTATGCTCATTCTTGGCTACAAAACCTGGGGAGGGTGCAATGGAAATACATTCATTAAGTCTACCAAACCTAAGACAATTAGGTGTGTTGCTCATCGCCGCCAGCTCAGACACTCTGTTTCCGGTGGCCAAAGCCAAAAGGAAAACCGCCTTTTTTAAGAGTAATGCAAAGTCTGCAGTATTTTGGTACAGACGAGAGTGAAGCAAAGACAAAGCTTTGTCCAGAGACCAAGTAGGCATGAGCTGACGGGGAGGTGGGCGGAGTTTAAAACATGCTCTCATAAAACCTGTTTCCTCCGCTACCGGTATGGAAAGACCCGTAAGGTCTAAAAAGGGCACTCTAATCGCAGTTAAGTGATTTTTTAATGTTACCACAGATAAACGTTTCTGCTCAAACAGATAATTCAAATAATTAAAAACTAATGCCACTGAGGGTACAGTTTGTTCTGTCCTAACGATCCAAGAAGTAAAGGCTTGCCAATGTGATTGATACTGTCGTTTTGTAGACTGAGTATATTGATTAAGTAATTTATTTGTCACATCTCTACCGTATGGTGCTAGCCACTTGGCCTCCTGAATGTCCATAATGCAAAAGTCAGCGAGGTCGCTAGGTTGCCAATCGTGTCTAAGTGGAAATACCCGACCGGGAGCGATACCGGGTCCGGGCACCACATTTTCAATTGCTGGTACCACAGGGGAGGTGTGGTGGAGTGGTCATGCCACTGGATTGGTAATCCAATGGACCCGGGTTCAAATCCCGATATGTCAATGGGAAGATATTATTGGGATTGAATTTGTGCTGTACCTAGTATCAGTGCATTACCACAAAGCCCACCGAAATGCCAAAAAAAATACCCTCATTGTTCCCTGATTAAATAACACTGTATGAATATTCCCATATTCAAAATATGTTACAGGGGGACAATGCCTAGTGAGTTCACTGCTCAATAGGTGGCGTTCTGAGAGTGAGGGTCTGAGTCTGGAGGGTGAGACGGTGAAGCACTTGAGCGAAGCAACCAGCCGCTTCAGAGATGGAGTTGCTTCGAGCCATGATGGATGCTTCACATGTCTCACTCCCCAGACTGGAACAAGACCTCACGGGCTTCACCGTGTTGAGCGGTGGAATGTACAGGCTCTCAGCCTATGCCCGAGAGGGAGTAGTTGGAATATAGGAAAAAAAAAAAAAAAAAAAAAAAAAAAAAAAAAAAAAAAACTGCGCCGGCCACAGTGGCGCGATTAGCGAGACTAAGCCTCGATAATCTCGTAGTTTGTTCACTACGTGGCACATTAGTGACGCATCTGGCGGTGGAAACAGATAGATGGAGCTCCATCTGTTCCAGTCTGTCACTAGGGCGTCTGGCCCCCCTGCCGGCGTTTTCGCCCGGCGGGTGAGGTATAGAGGGAGTTTGTGAGTCTCCTCGGACGCAAAAAGATCCACTTGTGGATGGGAGAGCTCTGCAATCATTAGGTTGAAAATGGGTTGCTTGAGCTCCCATTCTACTGTCGTGCTCTGTCTCCGGGACAGAGCGTCTGCCCAGACGTTCGCTACGCCTGGGAGATAAGATGCGTGAAGATAATATCTAGACTGTTGGCTAGAGCAAAAATCTCTTCCGACACGTTTAGCAACTTCCTGACCTCGTTGACCCTTGTTTCTGAATACAGTGGACTGCATTCAGATTGTCCATTCTGAAGGCCATCGACTTGCCCGTAACGCCGGGCCGTGAGCCTGAAGGAAATACAAGGGGACTAGTAATTCTTTGACATTGATGTGCGAGATTTCTAAGTGGGACCAAAGCCCCTGATTTGACTGAAATCCCCAACCTATTGTGCCTGACGCATCCGTGTCTACCCATACCGTTGGTGGAGGAGAGGTCCATGACATTATTGAGTGCAATGTTTCCCTCTTCGCCCAGACCGCTAGTAAGGTGTGGATTAATTTCGGGATGGGCCATAATTTTCCCGCCGGTAAGAGCGGGAAATATTTGTTGCCTTCCAATATTAATCGTTTTACTTTCAACCGGCCCAACTTGACAGTTAGTTGAATCCAGTTGAGAGAGCCGACCAGAGACTCCCAGACCCTTCGCGTCGTAGTCAGACTGTGAAGAAACCTGAACAGTTTCCTGCGAAACCTGTTGCGATTGTCCACACTCTGACTCAGAGTGAGAGCGGCGGTGTCCCAGACCAGCCCTATCCACTGAATTACTCGTGAGGGCACAAGGTTTGACTTTACCAGATTTACCTTGAACCCTAGAGTTTTGACATGATTTAAAATGATATTGACATGTTTTATGCATAATTGTTGTGTCTCTGCCACCACCAGCCAGTCGTCCAGATACCACAACACTCTGATCCCCTGTTTTAACAATGGCATCAGGGCTTGCCGGACTAGTTTTGTGAATAATCGAGGTGCCAGGTTCAAGCCGAACGGCATCCTCTGAAAAACAAAATTTTGGTGCCTGATCCGTAAGGCCAAAAACCTTTGAAATCTATTGTTGACCGATACGTGCCAATAGGCGTCTGTCAGGTCTAGTGAACACATCCAACCTCCCGGCGGAAGTGTTAGCCTGATTTGGTGTACTGTTAACATTCTGAAAGATTCGTTGTGAATGTGAAGATTCAGATAAGACAGGTCTACGACCGGCCTCATCTGAACACTGTCCCTTTTGGGAACCAAAAATAGTTTGGACGTGAATACAGGGTAATTTGGGGGGACCGGGATGATGACATTCTTGGCAATCATTTCCTGGGCTAGTGACTTCAGCTCTAAAGAAACAAAATTCGCCGTTGTCGGCTGACGTAATCGAGGTCGCCGGAGCCACTGCCAAGTGATGCCTTTGCGTGCCACCATCCGTGCCCAAGTGTTTAACGGCCATGCTTGGTGACACGTTCGGAACGACCCAGTTAGCAGACAAGGGTTCGCCGGCTGTACTACCCTCGGTTCCTCCGGCCTTAAGGTAGGCGCCGGGAGTGAGAGAGACTTTAGTTTTTTGATGGTGGAGTTGGTGCTGGACGCTTCGCCGGCTGGCTGGTGTTGGCCGAAGACTGGCCCTGACCTGGTTTATGTTGGCCGCGTCCTCTCTGACCTGAAAACCTACTCTGTCTATGCCTGAACTGACCCTGGGGGGAGTGGGAGGACTTAGGCGGAAGAAAAGGTTTAGATCCCCCTGGCTGAGCTTTAGTAGTAGGCCTGGGTTTGGGGTAGGTGAGTAGGGGTAGGGGTAGTGAACGGGTCCTTCAGCTCACAAAGATTAATCTTAGGGGCAGCTAGAAATGAAAACAAAGCTGACGGGACTCCGCCGGCAGAACCCACCGGCATGGAGAACCATGAATGAGTATCCTGAGGTATCTGGTGGGAAGATTTAGAAGTGAAAGTGGTTGCAAAGTTTTGAGCCTCTACCTCCCAATCTACCCAAGGTCCTGGTCCCAACTGTCCCACCTTCAAAACTGGATTAGCTGCCTCGTCTGTGACGGTCTGTAAATCTAGTTCAGGAGTGAGAGCTGACAGAGTCTTAATATCATTAAACCCATCCAGCTTAGACCAGTCTGAAAATAGTTTTGAAGCTGAGGCAGGGGGTAAAGCAGGCTTAGAAGCATACACAAAATAATCTTGATGATAATAACTAGGTAGTATAGCCTTGATGTTTACGTCCAGAACATTACCTAAAGTATCCACGGCCCTTAGTTTCTTTGACTTATTGCCCTGGATGACCCACTCACGCGGTACCGGGAGTTCCCCTGACAAAGTAGGTTGGGCAAGCTCTGGTTTAGAGGAGTTCAAAAGAACCCATGACTCGTCTGGCCCATAAAGTAAGGGCATAGCTACCTTTCTAAGAGGCGCTTTGTCTAGAGGGGGTGGATTGACATCCGTTATGACCCTGACATTTGAAGTTGTCAAAGCCGCCGTAGCAGGCCTATTGATCCCTGAGGTTAACAGAGTGGGAGGGTTAGGGATCTTAGATAAATCAATCGAAGTCATCAGAGGCCGTACCGTAGAACTTGTCTTGGGAGCCCCCAAGTCCATTGTGTGGTTTTCCTGTTGTTGACCAAAAAATTTAGATAAAGCATGAGTAAGAAGCCCATTAATTTCTTGTGCCGTAACAAACTGGTTTGATGAAGAACTTACAGGTGAATCATTAGTATCTTGTGCGGCGTCCAAGCCTGAGCCTGACCCTTGTCCTTCCATCTCCGAAATTATAGAAACTTCATCTTTCTCCTCCTGATCCTCCTGAGAAGACCCCGCCGAGGCAGGGGTACCTTGTTGCCAAGATAAGTCTGGGATAGAGGATGGGATCGCCGCGTCCCTGTGGACATCGGCTACTGTGTGACTCGTTTGAGTCGGACGTGGGTGATCAGACCCTGGTTGCGCAAACCGCCAAACACCGAGGCCCTGGCCTACGCTCTCTTGGGAGTCTGAAACATTCTCAATTACTGAACCCCCTGAACTTTCCAATTCCAGGGTTAAAATATTAAGTGGCAAATCCTCTTTTGGGACAGGCACTGCACTGGACTCTTGGGCCTTAACACAAACTCTGTCTGGGGTAGAGGTACGATGAGATGCACTAGAAGTTGGTGAATGTCGAGAGGACTTCCGTTTATGAGAATCCTTTTTAGAGGATTTATGGCTACGGTGTGACCGCGAACTATTCTTAGATCTAGAGGAATCCTCGCCGTGACCACTGGTGGAACCTTCCGTCCTGCTCTTCTTACTCGCCGGTGAAGAGGCCCGACTAGATGACTGGTGTCTAAGAGGAGACCTAGACCGGGATCTCGCCCGAGACGAAGAGGCGGATACCGGGGGTGTAGGCTCTCTTGGGCGTTTTAGGTGTAGCCGCAGAGGATACAGAACCCTGACCAGTCTCCGCCGGCTTAATACTCGTGACTCTAGAGGAACGTTTAGGGGGAGGGTGTTCGGAGAGCAATCTATCCCAAAGTGGGACGTTGTCACATTGAAGTGATTTATGTGCAACAATGGTAGTGTAGGCTGACATCTGTTGCCTAACGTCTCTTAAGGCTACCGCCGCGGTCTTATCATTATCACAAAGGACCTTTAAAGCTAATTGGGAGCAAAAAGAACAATTACGCATAACCCAGAGACCCCTTGAACGGTCTAGACATTTAACACACCTTATGCAACGGGTATGCGCAAAAATAGGGATACCAGCACAAGCAGGGGTAGTGCACAAAGCAAAAACTGGGGCCACGGTAGCCATGACAGAGACTGGTGGGAGGAAACTACCGCCGGGTCTGTATTGGTCCGCCGGAGCTCAGCTCTGGAAAAAAAGAAAATTTCCAGGAATTAATGCTCATAAGGTTAACCCAACATGTTCGCGCACAAGTGTTAATAACCCGCCGGGTAACGAGATGTAATGGCACAAACACAGCTCGCTACGCGGTGGGGTTCAGAAATCTAAACAAATCTTTTGTTAAAGAAAGTGAAGAATACCCTCTGATATAATATAACGGTCCAGCATGGCGCTTATAGTCTCTTGGTGGTGGCGACTGTCTCAAGATTCAATTTTGTAACAAAGCAACCCCCCAAAAAGACGCCGGCCCTTGAAATATTTTAGTAGAATAGCACAGGGCAGGATGATACGAGATCTGATGTCTAACGAATTGTCACAAAAGATCGCCGTAAGTTAGAAGGCGGCGATACCTACTTGTATCACTAAATTAAGTGGTTAAATCGAAATCGAATTTTGTAAATTCCTTAGTTCCTCCACCTAGGAGCACCCGCCAGGTGAGAAGAATCGATATATTAACCTAAATTGAACCTTCAATTGCCGTAAAAGTAAAGGCGGCGATACACATAGTATCACTAAATGGATTGGTTAACTAACTGAAAGACATAAGTCGTTCATCCCACCCTACCCAGGTGCACCCGCCGGGTGAGATGTCCAAACGTTAACCCCATAAGTTCCTGTCCCCACTTCTTTGTAAAAGATCGCCGGGGAGGAAAGCCTAAAACAACAGCTAGGTTTTTCAAGTGGCTTTTGAAAAACCGGGTAGAAAAACTACATAACGTATGTCCGCATGAACAATCGTTTTATAGATGGGAACAGCCATCCCGCCGGGAATCAAAGGAGGCCTGAAACCAGGCATCCACAGAGACGCAGTCCTGGAGAGCCACAGACACCCCAACGCCGGGGAAACAAGCCAGTGTTAACAACCACGTGTGGCCCAACACGGCTCGCGGCCGAGATTTTCATGGTGAAACCGAGAAAAACCCCGCCGGAAGGCAACCCACCCTGAACAGACACCATCTGAACAACAAGAGACACGAGGAGAGCCACGCACGACAACCCCAAGGTCACTCCATAATCCGTGGAATTAGCCAATACACAACTAAACCAGGAAACAATTATAGTCCGAGGAATTAGCCAATACACAACTAAAACCCGGATACACATGACACAGTAGGGCATATTTATCAATAATAAACAATAACACTAGTACATGTGGCAAAGCTACGAGCGGCTGGCTAGGCCTAGGTAGACGGCATAATAAAAGTTGAAATATACACAAACACTGGAAATATCACAACAGGAACCACCGCCAACACACCACCGTAGCATAAACTTCCGACCAAGGGAAGACTGACTCGGGACCCAGAAAAAAACTTCACTAAGTGAAGAAAAATACGCTGGGAACGTCAGAAACAAAGCTTACCTCATCAGAAAGATAAAAGGCAGCACTAACTAACGCGTAGTGAAAGCTGCCTGCATCACAAACTAACTCAGCTGTGAAAAAGTTCACATGTCCACAACGGGACCACGAGGGTACATCCAAAATAATGCCCCATACACTCGACCCAAAATACACTGCACTGCGGGCAACCAGCCCAGGACACTCCTGCTACGCCTATCCTAACCTTACTCGATACATCCTAGAGTAAACAAATGAGAAAAAACTCACTAGGGACGCCACGAATGCGGAACTAGCGGAGCGTGGGGAGGCACGTCCGGGCAGGCTGAACGCAGAGCAGAGAAGGAAGAATGACGCCTGAATCAGCGTCTGGTCAGAAATCCACACAAGTACATCCACGATATGATGGAAAGCTTATTGGATAGTTATTCTTATTTTCTTTTTGTTTTTATTTTTTACGAAGTTTTTTCGTAGTGAGAACCCAATTCATAATGACTGAAGCCATGAGTGAGGTCGCGTGCACTCATGATGAAGGCTCCTCAGTTTTTAAATGCTCTGCGCGGTAGATTCAAAACTACGGCGGATTAGTGTTTGAAGAGGATGCCTTATGTAATAGGCATGTTCGTCAATGATGGAGGGGCCACTAATAAATATATATATATATATATATATATATATATATATATAAATATATATATATAATTATATATATATATATATATATATATATATATATATATATATATATATATATATATATATATATCTATATATATCAGTATATCATGTATCAGTATACTGTACAGTCACTCATAAAAGTTTGTGGACCTCACCTTTCTAATTATGGAAGTACATATCTCTAAAAGGGAATTTGTGAATGTAATAATCTATACATCAATTACAAAACTATATACTGTATACTATTAATTGAAAACAAAGTTCCATCTAAAAATCAGTCCCGTCATAAATTTTGGAACATTTGGGACATTTTTCTACCGAAAAATGTACAAATTAATCTAGAAGGGGGATCTAATAGATGTTTTTAAAAGTTTGATGGAGGTCTAGAGACAAAAAAATTAAATAATCAACCAAAAAAGAAAAACATAAAGGGGTCCACAAATTTTTATAAGTGACTGTACTGTCGCACTAATAAGCTGTCATTACGTTTGGCTTGCTCTGTGCTGTATTAATGTCTGTCAGATGTTGAATAGGGTAGGTAAGTGTAGGAACATGTTTGTGGTGATGGGCTGGTCTATCAGAGTGAGACCTGAGCGATCTCTGCCATACCCATAGCTTACTCTGACTGTTCCTTTTACTTATATATTTTCTAGATCTCAAGTGACGGCATCTTTTCCGTGGATTGACCTCCCAATCTACCAAGATTGGAAGCCAAAGCGTCACATTTTTCCTTTGTCCCTCATCTTTCTCTTCATAATTGCTGAGGGGCACAGGGCCCTGGGTGGGGCTTTGGTTTCCCGGGCGTTTCCGCACCCTCCTCAGCTCCCCGCCATGGAGTGGCTTCGGTCACCCAGGTTTTATTGTGGTCCGCAGGGAGGGTTCTGTGGGGGCACTCGGCTATGGCCTTGGCCTTGCTTGGGGCCTTGGGGCTGTTTGGCCAGGCAATTTGGGGAACAACAACAACAACAACATGTTTGTATATTTCACTTGATATGAAGAAATAAAGCTTAGATATTGCTGATATCAATAATTATTGATCAAAACATAATTGGTGCCGAGACATCACTTATTAGCGCGACTGTTCTGTACTACATACATACATAAATTTGTAACCTACATTATCAACATTCACATGTACTTAAGGGGGTAGTACTCGCTTTTTTTGGACACCCCTTTTCTCTCGTGTTTAGCATATTAGTTTTGAGGTTTTAAGACGTTAGTTTGGCGATTTTGAGACCTTTCACCTTATTTTGCCAATATTATAACTTTTCGTGCCCTTTAGGTGTCGATTTTTTCCTGGCGCGCATTAGCGAGCCTCTAATTTTAGAAGCGGCACATTTTTCTACCGAAAAATGTACAAATTTATCTTGAAGAGGAAAGTTAAAAATAGATTAATAAATAAATATATACTGTATAGCCAAAACCAAGCACTACCCCCTTAAATATAGCATTGCAGTCATAAATTCTGATACATTTTGAAGCCTCCACAACCTTTCAATAAACCAACCTCCGAAATACAATTAAGGGGAGATGGGCCGCTTTTCTGGTCCCCCTTCTCCCTTATGTTTAGCCCCAGTTTTCTAAGTGGGGAATGTGCCTGAGTAAATACAAATACATGACGATTTTAAGACTTTTTGCCCCTTTTCCTTTGCCAATATCAAGACTTCTTGTGTCATTTAGGTGTTGATTTTTCCTGGCGAGAAATAGCGAGCCTGTAATTTAAGAGGAATTGGCACATTTTTCTACCAAAAAATTTACAATTTTGTCTGGAAGGGAGTTCTGAGGGGTGTTTTTTTAAGCTATATGGAGGAAACTAAAATAATTATAAAAAGATATATAAATGAGCAAATAAAAACCCATAGTTTAACCCTGAGCACTTTAAAAAGTATAGGTATCAGAAGTACTAACTGCATCTGGACTTTAATCCTGTTACATTATATATTAATTCACAATTACATACAATTTAATCGCAGTATATGTATATATGCTGTCTCGAGTCGGCCACCCCCAAAAAAAAAATATATATTGTTGAAAACTATCTGTCAACAGCCTACTGAACAGAAGCCCTCATAAAAAAAAAATAAAAAAAAAAAAAAATAATAAAATATATAATTAAAAATGGGGTATGTGCCAGAGTATATACTGTATATACACACATACAGTATATATATATAAATTATTATAAATAACACTTCTATCTATCTATCTATTGCCTGACGCCGTGATCCCCGAAGGGGTGGCCACGAACGAACCGCCCCCATGCACCTCTGTCTCCAGTCAGTCGACGCCCCTCCCCCCAACCAGCACCGCCTTCGTTCATGTAGTTCCTCACTCCCTCCTTCCACCTCATATTCGGTCTACCTCTCCCTCTCTGTCCCTCCACCTCGCTCTCATACACCCTCTTAGTCATTCTCTCGCTTTCCATACGTTCCATATGGCCGAACCATCTCAAGTTGTTCCTTTTCACACTTTCCAGCACATCTACCTCCACACCACACTTATAACACTTATCATTTTATATTCCTTACAGGAAAAGTTGTGTGCGGGTTCCAGACTCAGTGAGAGAGATTCTACCAGTTAGTGGCTGCCCCAAATGAAAACTACCGTACAGTCTTTATAGAAAATCAAGAATCTTAATATTATCATAATATCTTTAATAATATATAAATGTGTAATTATAAAAAAATATATATATAATACATAAATCTGAATAGGCCTACATACAATTACTAAAAAATATAAAATATTACGATAAGTTGTTAAATTACTAAAAAATACAAAATAAAATTTCGATAAGTTGTTTATTTGTTGATAAATATAACTGCAAGGGCTAGGAGTCGAACCTTACAGGCAGGAGGTCCAGCCACCTATACCACCACGAAGGTTAAAAGGAGAAATCAGATACTTCTACCAGTATTTCTCCCCAATCTCAACTATGGTGGGGAGCAGACAGTCTTTTAATCGTATTCCAGCACCCCTATGCATGAAAAGTTGTTTATTTGATGACAAATATAACTGCTAGGGCTAGGAATCCAACGATAAACTACACTAAACAATCAATATTTATATATACTTATTAAACAATTACTGTATACCACTATATTAACACTAAAATAAAAGACATCTTAAACCAAATAATAATACGATTTGATAATATAAATACCAAATAATAAAGATTGACGACCACTGAATCCCGCAGACCAATTTATCCTGACAAGAATATATTACAATTATAAAAAAAACAATTACAAAATGTATATACTCATATCTAAATAAAATAATATAAATTACAATTATAAAATGTATATACTAATATCTAAATAAAAACAAATTATATAAAATCCTATTTTTATCCTATCTACAACAAATAAAGGGATTTTTGAATGTTTTGTATGTTGTGTTGTCCATGTTCAGGCTCTGTCTCGAGTCGGCCACCCCCGGCTATGGGGTATGTGCCTGAGTATATACATACTGTACAGACATGCCTACAACAAATGCTTCTAAAAGCACATACTTCATTAGTTTTGATATAGTCCCCCATAACTAGGGCAGGAGGCTGGGAATCCTTCTCCACTTCTAAAATTCAACTACTCAACAAGACAGAGAAAGGGGCGAGGGAACACGAAAGTGGTCCCAGACCCTAAGAATTGGAACTCCAAATATTGCTTCTGTTCGGACTCTGTCTCGAGTCAATCACCCCCAGCTATGGGGTATTGTGGCTGAGTAGATATATAGATACTATAATTATACCCATACGTATATCCAATATTTATGTAACTCAAATGTATTCTTTCAAGTATTTTACCATAATTTACCATAAAGCTTATACTGTATGTACGATTAACTTCAAATATTGTTTCTGTTCGGACTCTGTCTCGAGTCAATCACCCCCAGCTATGGGGTATTGTGGCTGAGTAGATATATAGATACTATAATTATACCCATATGTATATCCAATATTTATGTAACTCTCAGCTTAGGAAAAGACATATCATAGTCAAGGGGTTTAAAGCGATCTCAAGTAACTCCTTGAGGATCAAGATACCTTGCTTTTTTGCATTCTTGTAAACACCTAACAATTTGTTGATGCTATCAGTTGTCAAACTGATTGCAAACAAGTATGGCTGGGGGTTTCTTATTCATAGCATTATGAGTCTACAAGTCTGTATTCATAGTACTGCATAAATTAGGTTCTCTGGAGGAGGATCATTCCCCTCAATCTGTTTGCTTACCTTCCTTTGCTATCTTTCATAATATGTGTGGAGATAAAACCTGTATTCTTAGATATATCCATCATTGACGGTGGTAATTACTATAGTTTTGCCCAAAACTATAGCCAGTTTTATATAAGCCAGTCAATATTATAGGTTTGACTCCTGTAAGGAGATAAAGAAAACCTAATATTTAGTAGTGGCCCCGTAATCATTGATGATTATGCCTATTACATAAGGCTACCTCTTCAAACGCTCATAAGCGTAGTTTGAATCTACCGCCGCAGAGCTCCGAGGACCTTCATCATAAGCACACGCAAAATCACTCATGGTTCGTCTTTATGATTGGGTTCTCACTACGAAAAAATAAATAAAAAATAAAAATAAAATAAGAATAACTATTCATAAGCTTTCCATATTCCGTGGATGTACTTCTGTGGATTCTTGGACCAGACGCTGACTAGCGCATCTTTCCGCCTTCACTGACATATCAAGTATAACAAAATCCTTAATACATCAACAAATGGGAAGGGGATGGTCGGGAGGGCCCCAGTCGTCAATGATTACGGGGCCACTACTAAATATTAGGTTTTCTTTATCTCCTTGCAGGAGTCAAACCTATAATTTATTAGTGGCCCCTCCATCATTGATGATTATGCCTGATATCTAAGACTGGAGGGGGACATTCGTAATCATATCATAACCATTGCAACTAGAATAGGCAGATAATCAAACAACCACATAGTATTCTTACTTTGTAAAAATTATATATTTATGTATAAACTTTATACAACATATACAAAGGGGTACAAGCAGGGGCGTGCTTAAAGAAGCCTGCTTGAGGAAAAAAGGTATCTATGAGAATCTGTTCACAGATCTGAAAGTTAAAGGCACCCCACTTAAATTAAGTGGTGAAAAATAAAACTTTATGTTTACATGTGCACATATAAACCCCATTATTCTAATGTGTATATTCCTTAACCCTCCAACCCCGGCTAGGGTAGATCGTGACTGTACTCTGAGACTGGGGGTTTTGAGGAATTTTGGTCCATGTTCATTCACCTGTTACTCCTGAAATACATGACACAAAGTTATAAAAAAAAAAAAAAAATGTTGCACAAACCTTCATGTGTAGAATGCCATTGAGTAGAAGTCTCTAGCCCAAGTGATTGCATAATGGCGAGCGCGGGAAGTGGAGTGATTTTTATGCGGGAAAATCTTCCCGCGTTCGGATGCGTCGCCTTGGCCCAGGCCCCGGCTTGGCTAACCTACTGCGCACTTAACCACTCGTCGTGCCAGAGTTTTTACCTCCCGGAGTCGATTTTATTTATTGATAGTGATGTTATTATAGTTATTTGGAGTCCAATTATATAAAATATGTGTATTAGGCTATCATTGTCACTAATATTTCACATTTTCACTCGATACCGTAGTTTTTAAGAGTAATTGAGGCTGGTTATTGTTATATTATGCACTAATTATTCGTTATCACAGGTGTTTATTATACTTTGGCCATCTAATATTAGTTTGTGTGTCACTTTCACTTTGGTAAATATGCTTGAGAGAGTGTCACTGTCACTGATAATGCTCATTTTCACTTGATACGGTACATTTTATTAGTAATTGAGGTAGGTTATTGTTATATTAGGCAGTGATTATTCGTTATCACAGGTGTTTATTATACTTTGGCCATCTAATATTAGTTCGTGTGTCACTTTCACTTTGGTAAATATGCTTGAGAGAGTGTCACTGTCACTGATAATGCTCATTTTCACTTGATACGGTACATTTTATTAGTCATTGAGGTAGGTTATTTTTATATTAGGCAGTGATTATTCGTTATCACAGGTGTTTATTATACTTTGTCCATCTAATATTAGTTCGTGTGTCACTTTCACTTTGGTAAATATGCTTGAGAGAGTGTCACTGTCACTGATAATGCTCATTTTCACTTGATACGGTACATTTTATTAGTCATTGAGGTAGGTTATTGTTATATTAGGCACTGATTATTCGTTATCACAGGTGTTTATTATACTTTGGCCATCTAATAATATTATTATGTCATGTGTCACTTTCACTTAGTTATATGCTTTGTTATTTTATATACAATTTATTGTGTCTTTTTTCACTTATTTATATATGTTTTCATAATACATGACTTTTTTATCACAATACATTGTTTTGTTTCCACTTGTTGCCTATATTCATACATATTGTCACTCTTTGGTACTTTCACTATGATTATTAGTTAGTACTCCTGCTTGGTGTGGTACTCAGCAAAGCACGGTATAGCACATAGTGACACCTGGCACTCCACACACTGCATGGTGGTCTTTTTCTGCTTCCTCGGCCTCACCTGGCTGTTCCAGCAGACATGGAACCGCCTTCTGCTAATGGTGACTCCATCTCGATCCAGAGGCAGGTAACCGAGCTTGTGCACATTTAGATACTGTGCACACTGCATGCGGTCCTGAACGGGGCGCCCAGGTTGTGCCACTGCCCTCTGTGGCGTAGCATACCTGTCCAGGAGCTCCACCAACACCTGTTTTTGGAACCTCCGCAGGCTACTGAACTTCCTGGGTGTGCGCGGCTTCCGAAGCCTGTAGATATTGTAGGCATTCAGCATTGACATGTCCACCATGTGCAGAAAGAACTTTTTGTACCATCTGCACGAGGTACGCAGACAGTCGATGAAGCCTATCTGCATGTCGGACTTGTCCACCAGCCTCATATTTATGTTGTAGTCCATTACAGCATCGGGCTTGGTCACCCTGACTTGGGTGCGGCGATCCACCTTGCCAGTCTCAACCATTTCCCCCTTGTGGACGGTGCTCAGGAGGTTGACCTTCCGCTGGTCGTGCCAGTGGATAGCCAGAATGGGTCCCGACTTCTTCTTGAAGACATCGCCTTTCTTGGTTTTAGGAGGGAAAGTTGGCATGCCCTTCCTTTTCGCCGTCTTACGCTGATGGAGGTACTTTGAGAGAGTGGGGGACATGTAGTAGTTGTCCGTGTAGAGGACGTGATTCTTCTGGAAGTACCGGTTCATCATGGCTTGAACCACTGCTCCGCCAAAGCCAATGAGGGGGTCTATTTCCACGTCCCCTTCCTTCCCGCTGTAGACCAGGAAGTCCAGGACATAGCCAGTTTGGCAATCGCACAGCACAAAGAACTTTATACCAAAGCGATGTCTCTTTGAGGGGATGTACTGCCTGAAGCTCAGCTTTCCCCGGAACAGCACAAGAGACTCGTCAATACAGACGTTGCAGAAGGGCGTGAAGTATGACGTGAAACGTTCTCGCATCATCTTGTACAACGTCCTAATCTTCCACAGCTTGTCAGAGAGATGCATGTCGGTGTTGGTGACAAGATGGAGCGCTCCGAGGATGTCGAGGTACCGGTCCCGAGAGATGTATTTCCCGAAGGCAGGGGTGGATATCAGATCTTTGGTGATCCAATAGTCAGCCAACCTGTGCTTCTTTACATGAGGCATTAGCATGGTGATTGCCAGGAACACCATGAACTCGGGATGAGTCACTGGGGTCCACCGCTTCATGTGGCCCTTGGTCACCTTGCCAAAAAAGTTCACCTGGATTTGGTGGTGCTTGTTTGTCTCCTCTATGACAAACTGAGTAACCTCCTTATCAAAAAATGCCTCAAAAAGCTCATGTGGTGGAGCATTGGGGCCTGTGGGAAACCTTGGGGTAACTCCTGAACCCTCCTGTACCTCATCAAAAGGGGTTACATCAGGGTCATTCACTTCATCAGCAGCCACATCCTGCCAGTTGAAAATATAAAATGGGTCCTGCTGGCGACGCTGACGAGGAGCTGCAGCTGGGGCAGCACGCCCACGAACTTTGGCGGCGCGCACCCTAGGGCGGCCAGGAGCGCGACGGCGCCCAGGCCCAGCCCGGCGGCCAGGGCGGCAGGAGCACGACGGCCCTGGGCCAAGCGTCTGGGTTGAGGGTCGTCGATGTCCATAAAGTCATCGTCGTTGTCGTCAGAGCCGTCATCTTGCCCTGACGGTGGACCCATGTAATCATGGCCAGAGTCATCTGTGAGGTGCCCTTCATCTTCAGACCCCCCCCTCATAATCTTGCGGGGAACGAATGATGCGTGGGCGGCGTGTAGGTCGGCGAGGTGGGGAAGGAGTGGCAGGTGAGGCTCTGTCATCTTCATGCAGAGGTTCGGGGCTCCTTGGCCTACGACGAGTCGTAGACAGCACTGGTTCAGTGTCTGTAGGTGCAGGTATGGATGCGAGGTCAAATACATCGTCAGGAACCTCTGTTGTAGGCTGGAGAGGTGGGGTGGACCCTGGGGAAACTTGCGGGGGCGTATGGCTGGGACCGGCAGGAGTGGAAGCCGCGGGAGCCTCGAACAAAGAGCGCCTACTTGTAGCTCCTTTTTTCACATATTTTCTCCCTTTTCCCTTTTCTTTAGTAGTATGTCTCCTCTCGGGGGAAATAGGGGGTAAATAGGCCGAAAGTGGGGGGTCCTCAACCCTAGGCAGTGCTGGTGGTGGTGGGGAAGAATGGCGGGCGCCTGGGGCAACTTGGGTGGCGTGGGTAGATAAGGAAGACAATGGCGGGTCAACCTAACCCTCACGCTCACCCTCACGCACTGCTCCCTCAACAAGTTTTAGGGCCTCTTTCCTGGCTGCCGCGGCCGCCTTTTCAAGAACTTGCTTCTTATAAAAACGTATCTTGAATGGGGATTTAGCTGGCGAAGGGCTAGGTGTCGTGTCACTCAACCTAAACTTGGTAGTCGACCTAGTGCTGTCCCATTCGCTCACTCTCACTACACTCTCATCACCTTGCACAACTATATCACGTTCAGTACTATCATCACTATCATCGTCATGTTCAAATCCAACAAATTGCGTGTCTCTTTGATGAATTTCGTCTAGATCGTCTAAATCTTCACTATAGTGCGACTGATAAGACTCGGAGCTATCACTGCCCAAGTCATCAACACTATTTTGTCCTTCACCACGTTCATAACTCCTCAAAGCTATTTCAATACCTCCGGGAGTCAACGCATCTTGTACGTGCCTTTGCGTTAGGGCGCAACGAACCTGGGCAGGCGTCGAAGGGAGCATGGAATCGAACACAGGGGAATCACTTTTTGGGCTAGTATCCATGTTGGCGGCAAGGTTGAGACTGTTTTGGTGGCGTACATGGTGTCTGGTGGCGTCGCCTAGCGACCACGGAACGAAATGTTTACGCGCGCCATTCAAAAGCACATACGCAAGCAATGGTACAATGTTGTACCACCCGGGTTCCTCGGGTCAAAACATAATGGTACACACGTGTACCACCCGGGGTTGAAGGGAAATTAGACACAAAAAATAGAATAAATTCTTGTACTATCGCAGATGTACTTACTAAAATGCTACTCGTAGTTGCAACTACTGAGAACTCTTAAAATTAAATTGCTTCAACAGTGTATCCCACTTAAAGAAACAATTGTTGTACTACATCCATTGTACCTCAACCACATTTCCCGTAGTCATTACTACAGAGAAATTTTAATCACAACACTTATACATTGTATCACAGCTCGTATACTCTGTACATATCCTCCGGCGGGGTCTAGGGTGTCTTATGTTTCACTGACTGCACCCCCCCCCCTCTTTCTTAACCTAAACAATTAGTGACTTAGAGACCCATCTAGACCCTTTGCCGTAAAACTACACATGGCATTGATGGTTTGTCTAGTGCTACCGACAGGTATCGAGTCAAAAACGTATGATTTGAAGCCCATAGTTGAGTAGTAGCTATGACTTCAACAGAATTTTTTTTGAGAAAACGTAAAGATACTGCCCATTTGCGTAAATCGTGGGCCCTACCCACTACGCCGGGATTACTCTCTTTAATGACTTCTACTAGCAGAGAAGCCATTTTACGTTTCATTAATCTTTTACCTGTACTCGATACCCATAAAGCACCTTGTTGGTTAAGAGGTGCCACTCTCATATATTTGGTTAAAGCTTGTACAGGACACAAATTATGGTGCACTTTACCCCGTTTCAACGCCGGCACCGTGAACTCTGAGAAAACATGTTCACTATGTTCATTCTTGGCGATGAACCCTGGGGAAGGTGCAATATGAATGCAATCATTTAGTCTACCAAACCTTATGTAATTAGGGGTGTTGCTCATCGCCGCCAGCTCAGACACCCTGTTACCAGTTGCCAAAGCCATAAGGAACACAGCCTTTTTTAATTGCTATTCAAAATCTGCCGTATTCTGATACAAACGGGAATGAAGCAAAGATAACGCTTTGTCAAGAGACCAGGTAGGCATGAGCTGACGGGGAGGTGGGCGGAGTTTGAAGCATGCTCTCATGAAACCTGTTTCTTCCGCTTGTGGTATGGTTAGACCTGTAAGGTCAAAGAATGGCACCCTGATAGCTGTTAAGTGAAATTTTAGAGTCACTACAGATAGACGTTTCTGTTCAAACAAATAGTTTAAATAATTAAAAACTAATGCCACCGAAGGTTCTGTCTGTTCTGTTCTAACTATCCAAGAAGTAAAGGACTGCCAATGAGATTGATATTGCCTCTTGGTAGATTGTGTGTACTGATTCATAAATTTATCTGTCACGTTTCTACCATACGGCGTTAGCCACTTGGCCTCCTGAATGTCCACAATGCAAAAGTCAGCGAGGTCTCTAGGTTGCCAATCGTGTCTAAGTGGAAATACCCGACCAGGAGCGACACTGGGTTCGGGCACCACGTGATCAATTGCTGGTACCACAACTGCGCCGGCCACAGGGGCGCGATTAACGAGACTACGCCTCGATAATCCTGTAGTTTGTTGACTACGTGGCACATTAGAGAAGCGTCTGGTGGCGGAAACAGATAAATGGAACTCCACATGCTCCAATCCGTCACCAATGCGTCGGGCCCCCCCGCCGGCGTTAATGTCCGGCGTGTGAGGTACCGAGGGAGTTTGTGATTCTCCTCTGACGCAAACAGATCCACTTGTGGACGGTAAGGCTCTGCAATCATTTGATCGAAAATGTTCTGCTTGAGTGCCCACTCTACCGTTGTGCTCTGTCTCCGAGACAGAGCGTCTGCCCAGACGTTTGCTACGCCTGGGAGATATGATGCATGAAGATGAATGTTCAGCTTGTCGGCTAGAACAAAAATCTTTTCTGACACGTCTAGCAACTTCCGAGACCTCGTTGACCCTTGTTTCTGAATGCAGTGAACTGCATTGAGATTGTCCATCCTGAAGGCCACCGATTTTCCCGTAAAGTAGAGCCGTGAACTTGAAGGAAATACAAGGGGACTAGTAACTCTTTTACATTTATGTGGGAGGTTTCTGAATGGGATTAAAGCCCTTGACCCTGATGCCCGAGGTTTGACTGAAAGCCCCAACCTATCGTCCCTGACGCATCCGTGTCCACCCATACCGTCGGCGGAGGAGAGGTCCATGACATGACTGAGTGCAACATTTCCCTCTTCGCCCAGACCGCTAGTAAGCTGTGTATTAATGTTGGGATAGGCCATAATGTTCCCGCCGGTAATAGTGGGAAATATTTGTTGCCCTCCAAGATTAAACGTTTGACTTTCAACCGGCCCAACTTCACAGTTAGTTGAACCCAGTTGAGAGAACCGACTAGAGATTCCCAGAGTCTCCGTGTCGTAGTCAGACTGTGGAGAAACATAAACAGTTTTTTGCGAAATCTGTTTCGATTGTCCACACTCTGACTCAGAGTGAGAGATGCTGTGTCCCAGACCAGCCCTATCCACTGAATTACTCGTGAGGGAACAAGGTTTGACTTTACTAAGTTGACCTTGAATCCTAGAGATTTGACATGGTTTAACGTAATGTTGACATGAGTGTTGCATAACTTTTCTGTCTCTGCCACCACCAGCCAGTCGTCCAGATACCACAAGATCCTGATCCCCTGTTCTAAAATGGGCATCAGGGCTTGCCGGACTAATTTTGTGAAGATGCGTGGCGCTAGGTTCAATCCAAACGGCATCCTTTGAAAGACATAAGTCTGATGCATTATTCTTAATGCCAGACATTTTTTAAATCTCTTGTTTACCGGGACGTGCCAATACGCGTCTGTCAGGTCTAATGAACACATCCACCCTCCCGGCGGAAGTGTTAGCCTGATTTGATTCACTGTCAGCATCCTGAAGGACACGTTGTGAATGTGGAGATTCAAATAAGACAGGTCTACGACCGGTCTCATCTGAATACTGTCCCTTTTTGGTACTAGAAATAGTTTAGATGTAAACACCGGGTAAGTCGGGGGGACTGGGATAATGACACTCTTGGTAATCATCTCCTGAACTAGTGACTCCACCTCTAAAGAAACATGATTGGCCTTTGTCGGCTGACGTAAGCGAGGTCGCCGGAGCCACTGCCAAGTGATGCCTTTGCGTACCACAGTCCTCGCCCATGTTCTTAATGGCCATGCTTGATGACACGCCCGGAATGACCCAGTTAGCAGACTGGGGTTCGCCGGCTGGACTACCCTCTGTTCCAACACGCCTTTGACTGGCCCCGGGAGTGAGAGAGACCTTAGTTTTTTGCTGGTGGTGGTGTACTACCCTTGGACGACTGGCCGGGTTTGGCTGGAGGTGGGCCCTGACCTGGTCGTTGGTGAAACCTGTGGCCTTTACCTGAAAATTTACCCTGTTTATACCTGAACTGAGCCTGACCCTGGGTGGAAAGGGACTTTGGCTGATGAAAAGGCTTAGACCCACTAGCTTGAGCTTTCGAAACTGGTTTGGGCTTAGGGAAAGTGAAGGTAGGCTTCTTAGGTTGAGAGGGACTTTGTTTGAATGCTTGTGCCATATTGAAAACAGTCTTCCAAACTGCTGGGGAAATCAAAGAAGGAGTTAGAACTGGAGACAGAACTACTTGGCTTGCAATACGGTCAGGAAGTTTCTTCACTAAGAACATCCTCAGATCCTGCCTTGCTCGAACTGCCTCTAATAAGGTTGTCCGAATATCTCCTAAAGACTGAATGGAAGTTTGGAGAAGCAAGCGCCGGGAAAGTTCAATGGCCTTCCTGACTTCCGCAGCTTCGATCGCCTGAGAAGAGCGTAACATAGACTTTGTTACTTGCTGGGTAACAATATATTGCGAAAACAGTCTAAACACTTTTCCTCTTAACCTAAACTCGCGGTCTAGGTGAGCTGGGGAAGGCGTGCTAAAAGGATCTTTTAATTCGCACAAATTGATTTTAGGGGCAGCCAAGAAATCAAACAAAGCAGAGGGGACTCCTCCGGCACTAAAAACCGGAAGAGAGAACCAAGTATGGTTTTCTTGAGGGATTTGGTGAGAAGATTTTGAAGTGAAAGTAGTGGCAAAATTTTGAGCCTCTGTTTCCCATTCCACCCAAGGTCCCGTACCCAACTGCCCCACCTGCAAGACTGGATTAGAGGCTGAGTCTGTGATCGGAAACATATCCAACTCCGGCGTCAAAGCAGAAAGTGCCTTGATGTCGTTAAAGCCATCATTCTTAGTCCAGTCAGAAAATAGCTTTGAAGCTGAGGCAGGGGGTAGGGCTGGTGTTGATGCATAAACAAAAAAGTCATGGTTATAATAACTTGGAATGGCCTTAATATGAACATCTAAAACATTTCCTTGACTATCCAATGCTCTGAGTTTTCTAGACTTATTGCCTTGGATTACCCACTCATGTGGTACAGGGAGCTCCCCCGAAATAGTAGCTTGTGCTGCCTCTGGCTTAGTTGGTAACATTGCTACCCATGACTCATCAGGCTCGTATAAAAGAGGCATAGCTCCTTTTTTGACTGGTGCCTTGTCTAAAGGGGGGGGGGGGGGGGAGTTATGTCTGATATGACTCGCACATTGGAAGTAGTGAGAGCTGCTGTGCCTGGCACATTGGAAATTGGATCTGACACAAGAGGAGGGTTAGGTATTTTAGCTAAAGCAATGGATGTAGCCAGAGGTCGCACATTCGTCGACGTCGCGGGAGCTCCCATACCAACTGTAGGAGTTTCCGGCGTAGGGCCAAAGAACTTATTAAGTGCATTTAATAGTAATCCATCAATCTCTTCTGTAGTTACATACCTAGCAGATGACGAACTCCGTGGAGATTCGACAGTACCCTGAGAGTCGTCTAGATGGTGACCTGACTCTTCAACTTCCATCTCTGAGACCAGAGAATGCTGTTCTTCATCCCTTAAGTCTGGCCTATCATGGGAAGATCCCGCCGAAGCCGGGACCTCCACATGCCGCCATGTTAAATCTGGGATAGAAGATGGTACATCGGCATCCCGGTGGACGTCAGCCACTACTTGAGTCACAAAAGGATGTGTGCTGTCCTGCCAGGGCTGTGAGTATCGCCATACACCTTGGCTGTGGCTGTTACTCGCTTGCAAGCTTGGTATACTCTCCAATTGGGAGCCCTCACCCGAGCACCCTAGAGGTTTATAGTTTCTGTAAGATACTTCTAAATCTGAGGCTGACACACGTGACCTGGTAGAAAAAGCATGAATATCAGGTGATGAAATGTCCGCCGGGGCATCCTCCACCACATTCTCTGACTCCACCCCCGACCTGTCAGATTGGACGTTAGACTTGGTGGGGGTAGAGGCAGAAAGCGGGGTACAAGGCTCCGGCGACAGCCGTGAGTCCTTTCGCGCCGGAGGATCCCTTTTGGATGATTTATGACTCCTACTTGACTTATGCTTAGTACTAGTAATGTCTTTAGGTCCCCTACTCTCTTCCTTTTTCCTCTTCTTTGAAGGTGAAGCAGAGTGGCCCGAAGCTTTCACCTGCTTCCTCAGGGTGACCTTGATTTGGGCCTCGTCGCCGTTGCCGAGGGTGACGGTGAGCGAGGCCTCTTAGATTTGCCGGGGGAGGGTGTGGTAACCTGTCCCCGCCCAGTCTCTGAGGTCTTACGTGCACGTATCTTACACTTAGGGGGGGCATGTTTGATAATTAAAAGCTCCCATAGCTCAAGGTTATCACATTGCAATGCTTTATGTGCTACATTCGTTGAATAAGTAGCGAGAAGTTGTTTAACTTCTTGCAAAGCCACCGCCGCAGTACTATCCTTTTGAATTAAAACTTTAACACTTAAGAGGTTACAAATAGTGCAATTCTTTGTCACCCATATCCCCCGTGACCGATCGAGGCATTTAACACATTTAATGCAAAGCTTGTGTGCAAAAATAGGGATACCTGAGCATAACGGCATTGAACATAAAGCAATGAGAGGTTCTAGTGCCGACATGACAGACTGGTGGAAATCTACCCCACCCCCGGGATCTACCTGGTCATCTGGCGCAACGCCGGTACTCCGCCCTGGAAAGAGAAAATTTCCAGGAATTAATGCTCATAAGGTTACCCCAAAATGTTTCAAAAACATGTGTCACAAAACCGCTGGTCAACGAACCGTAGCCCTCAACCACTACTTTTCGTTTTCCTTTAACCCTTCCTACCCGGCCTGTCTTACCTAAGGACGGTCGCCCGTACCCGGGCGAAATGGCTGAAAAACGTCTAGGCCTAGGCTACCGTATTTATGTTTATTTTCACTGCTAGAACTTTCCCACTCATCTATAATCGTAGTGCGGTTTTCAATCTGTATTTTGGCGTTGAGTAGAGCTCTGTAAGTCAACTGGTTCAGTTGTGATGATGATTTCAGTGGAGCAAATATTGCAGAGATGTTGCCAATATGGGGGCTTTTCAGACACTAATTTCGTCTGACGTCAGAACAATAACATTGAAGAGTCTTCTCCTTCTTGTTTTCGGAGGTGCGGTGATGCAACGCTTGGGTTTGTTGACATACGTCGTACGCACAGCGTTCAGACCAAGCTTAATTAGGCTATTAAGCTGCCGTCTTAGGTAAGGACGGCCGGGTAGCGGCCCTTCTGCCGAGCTGTCCTTACCTAAGGTAGCCCGGGTAGGAAGGGTTAAAGATTTCAGCATATCTTTACCTGTCCAAAAGATTTAAGCATATCTTCTGAATCTTCATAAAGATGAAGCATATCTTTATTAATGATGAAGTCTTTCAAGTATCCCTTTACACTTGAAACACTAGTAAGATTCAGGCATCTTTATATCCCATAAAAAGTCTAAGCCTATCTTAATCTCTAATCCGACTTCTCCCAGAAGCCCTCATAGATCGCCGTCTTGAAGGCCGTGATACCCTATTGTATCAATCAATTGTTTGGCAAACCATAGCGAATTGCAAATCCGTTAATATAACCACCCGAAGGTACAACCGCCGGGTTTTATATTAAATGTCAAACCAATTGTACCTGCCCCAGACCTCTTTGTAAAAAGGTCGCCGGGAGGGAAAGACCAATCAAACAAACAGCATTGTTTCAATGGCTTTGAAAAGCCGAGAAAACCATATCCAACAGGTGTCAGCATGATCACCTAGATAAATGTGTGTAGCCCACCTCGCCGGGAATAACACAGGAAGCCTGATCACAGGCTCGACCACAGAGAACGCAGTTTCTGATGAGCCCTCAAGCTACCAAACTCGCCGGGGTAACTACCGATTTTAACCAACTTGACTAAAACCCGGTAAACAAAACGGATTTCTCGGAGCAATCGAGAAAAACCGCCGGAAAGGCAACCCACACCAATCAGAACGCAATCTGATAAACATAATCAGACACACAGTCCGAAGCTCCTGGATCAGCCAATCACAACTAATCCAGGACACACATGAATACATTTTTTATCATAATAAACAATGAAAACACTTGCATATGTGAAAAAACTACGAGTGCCTGGCTAGGCCTGGTGAAAACGGAATAAACACTTAATGACGTCGAAACACAATCGAAAAGCACTCCATCCCACTAAAACTGGAACAGCCGCCACATCAACATCGTAGAAAAAATCCGGGTAAGGGTAACACTGACTCGGGACCCAGAAAGAACTCCACTACGCGAAGAAAAATACACCAGGAACGTCAGTACAAAACAAAATAGGCTACTCCATCTGAAAGATAGCTAGAAGCCCGACATCGAGTAGTTAAAGCCTCCTAACAAGCTAGGACTAAAGATGGCTAAACACGAAAAAACGTTTCAGAGCGTCCTCAACTCGGCCACGCGGGTCCGTCCGAAATAGACGCCCCAACAAAAACGACCCAAAATACACTTGTTCTGCGAGAAAACCACCCATGACACCCCTGCTAAGCTAATCCTAACCTTACTCAAGACATCCCAGAGTAAACAAATGAGAAAAAACTCACTAGGGACGCAAGAATGCGGAATCAAAGCGGAGCACTGTGGGGGACACGTCCGGGTGGCGTGAGCGCAGAGCAAGGAAGGCGGAAAGATGCGCTAGTCAGCGTCTGGTCCAAGAATCCACAGAAGTACATCCACGGAATATGGAAAGCTTATGAATAGTTATTCTTATTTTATTTTTATTTTTTATTTGTTACAAAGTTTTTTTGTAGTGAGAACCCAATCATAAAGACGAACCATGAGTGATTTTGCGTGTGCTTATGATGAAGGTCCTCGGAGCTCTGCGGCGGTAGATTCAAACTACGCTTATGAGCGTTTGTAATAGGCATAACCGTCAATGATGGAGGGGCCACTAATAAATAACACACTAGTTGTTAGAACATTATTATAAAACTCTTATACACAATTGCAATTAGCATATCATAATGACTGGCTGACAACACAGCAAAAGTATAGTAATGACCAGCGACAATGATGGGGCTTAACCCTCTCCGACATATGATGCGATTTTGAGCCTATTAACCTAAGAAGTGCGCATGGGAGGTATGAGACACCACACGCCTGTGCGCACGTATTTGAGCTGTTCCCATCACTAACATCGTTATTTTACCATAAATATCGTTAATACTTATTCATATGCACCTATTTTAGCATTAATATGAAGATATTAACCAGTTACAACAATAAAACAAGTGGAAACAGCGTTTGGATGGTGAAAATCGGCGATAGAGGCCGGGAGTTATAATAATAATAATAATAGTTCTTAAAGCTAGCGCATGCTAAGCTAGCTAAGGATAGCTCAATAAGGCCGATTAGGCGTATTTCCATTGGGGTCCTGTACTACTACCCCATCCCTTTGCTCATGAGGGATGGTAACGACTCAGTGCTTGTGAAAAATCTTTAATGCGCCGAGCGTGGGCGCGAACCCGGGCCTTCTGGGTGGAAGTCCGAGACGCTAGTCACTACACCAAGCAAGCCGCTACCAAAGGCTGAGGCAGCCTCCCACTCCTCCCCATGTCTGGAGAGACACTGTTGGCAATACTCTCTCGCTCTTTCCCACGCTTGGTAACAATGATGACAACGCCCTGCTTGCAACTTGCTAATGTTAGCATGAAAATAGACCACAGAATAAGGGAATAACAGGGAAAATAGGTGATAAATGAAGGAGGGGGGGGGGGGGGAATGTGGAGGAGTGATATTTGGCATGGCCCTGGGGCAAAAAAAAAAAAAAAAATCAAGTTTTTTTGGGGTGTTTTAAATGGATTTTTTTAGGCCCAGGATCTTAAGAGTCTTCCCGCAGTCGCCCGGGGAAACTCTTAAGAGTCTTCCCTCACTTGCCGGGTTAAGGATACTTTGAAGCCTTTGTTACCATCAGGGGTATTTAGAAACCTTTAGTTTAGTTACTTCAACCTCTACAGTTGTCTTTGAGTTAGCTGTGAGCAGAAAACTAATTTTGGAGAGGTAATTATAAGAGTGAGAGAACTCTATTTCTTATTGCTAATCTGGCAACCTCTGCGTCATATGTGCGTGAAAGGGTTAATAAGAGTACGAGCCATAGTTCCAACAGGTTATGAACGTGAAGTTGGTTGACACAGTGGGAAAATAGTCCTCTACCAAATCTAAAATAATTTAGACTTTTAGACTCACAATGCTAGAAATAAGAAAAACCTGTACTTGTTGGCATGGTGGAGTGACATCTGGTTGTTCTAATCACCCATTGCACTTTAGCAGTATTGATAAAGATTGAAATGATGTCGGTATTAACTTGCAAAAACTCAGTTTTCTTTCTCAGTCGAAAACAGACAGGTATTATACTCGCTGATTATAACCCTTAAATAATGGAAATACCCAACCAATGTTATTAAAACAAATCCCAAAATCAACACAATCCAAATTGATGACTGGAAGACCAGCATGATAGTCCCCCTGTATAAGGGTAAAGGGTAAAGAGGAGTGTGTGGTAACCACCGAAGAATATGTCTTCTAAGCGTAGTAGGAAGGTGTACAGAAGGGTAGTGATTGAGAGAGTGAGAGCGAGAACGGAGAAATGGATAGGTGACAAGCAGTGCGGGTTTAGGTAGGGAAGAGGATGTGTAGAATAGATGTGTTGTGGAGAAATATCTGGAGAAACAACAAAAGCTGTATGTTGCCTTTATGGACTTGGAAAAGGCCTATGACAAGAGTGGATAGAGAAGGTATGTGGAAAATACTGAGAATATACAGAGTAGATGGCAAGTTGCTGAAAGCAGTGAAGAGCATACATGAGGGTGCAAAGGCATCAGTATGTGTGGAGCGAGTTCTTTGATCTGGATGTTGGGTTGAAACAGGGGTGTGCGATGTCCCTGTGGTTGTTTAATCTATATATGGATGGAGTCATGAAAGAAATACAAGGAAGAGCAGTGGATATTGATGTACTGCTGATAAGGAAAGGAAACAAGTGGAAGCTACCTTTGCTGCTGTTTGCCTATGATACAGTTCTGATGAGCGATAGTGGATGGGAGTTGCAGGGTCTGGTAAATATGTTTGGAACAGTGTGTGAAAAATGGAATCTGAAGGTAAATGAGGGGAAGAGCAAGGTTATGGTCTTTGAAAGGGGTGCAGCCACAGAGTGTGAGATGAAATTGAACGGTCAGGCAATGGAGAATGTCACCTCATTTAAGTATCTGGGCAGTGTGCTGAGTAAAGATGGGAGTATAAATGAAGAAGTGCAGGAGGGTGCAAGAGGGTTGCAGGAACGCTGAAAGCAGTAATAAGAAATAGGGTGGTCAGCATGGAAGTAAAGAAGTCCTTGCATGACAGTGTGGTAATCCAGACATTGACTTACGGAAGCGAAGCATGAACGTTGGTGGAGTGACTCAGACCAAGAGTGAGAGGGGTGGAAATTAGTTACTTGAGAAGTGCGTGTGGAGTTACATGGAGGGATAGACAGACGAATGAGGAAGTAATTACAGTCCTTTGGTGTTTAAATTATATTACAATCATACAACCCTGAAGTAATATAATAAAGCAGTGAAATAGTCTACTGTATATACTTCAACAGGACTCTAAAGGTCTTACATAAGTAGTGTAAGACAAAACAATCTATCTTAACAGCTTGTGGTACATTTCATTAACAAAAAAAAATACAGTATATATATTTATTTCTTACTTAACCCTTCCTACCCGGCCTGTCTTACCTAAGGACGGTCGCCCGTACCCGGGCGAAATGGCTGAAAAACGTCTAGGCCTAGGCTACCGTATTTATGTTTATTTTCACTGCTAGAACTTTCCCACTCATCTATAATCGTAGTGCGGTTTTCAATCTGTATTTTGGCGTTGAGTAGAGCTCTGTAAGTCAACTGGTTCAGTTGTGATGACGATTTCAGTGGAGCAAATATTGCAGATGTTGCCAATATGGGGGCTTTTCAGACACTAATTTCGTCTGACGTCAGAACAATAACATTGAAGTCTTCTCCTTCTTGTTTTCGGAGGTGCGGTGACGCAACGCTTGGGTTTGTTGACATACGTCGTACGCACGGCGTTCAGACCAAGCTTAATTAGGCTATTAAGCTGACGTCTTAGGTAAGGACGGCCGGGTAGCTGCCCTTCTGCCGAGCTGTCCTTACCTAAGGTAGCCCGGGTAGGAAGGGTTAACCCCTACTGTACCAGAGGATATTACTGTAAATGTAACCTCCAGTACAGGCATTGTGGCCAAAATGGCTTCAGAGTAAAGAGAGATCACCATTCCACCCCAAAAGTTGGAGGAGTACTGACCCAGCTAGCCTGTGGGAGCTTGGATCCAATCTGAGAAGTGTTGCCAATGTCTCAGAGCAGTGCGTACAAGTCATGGTACCAGGTACCGCTCGATACTGGCAGTTACAAGGACAGTATATTATGGACGTACGTCGTCCGTCGTTGGTACTGACGAGTGACTTTTTTACTGACGGCCAACGTCCGCCCCTAGTATAGTAAGGGCTTAGCTTATTAGCTATTTCAGTGCATAGTTATATAAGTAAATAATTAGTATAATTTACATTGCACAAACACCGTTTTAAAAGAATAATAATAAAACAAATATATCATACTGTGGTCTAATCAATTGTTCACAGATAATCTTAATCATGAAATGTATAATTCTAAGTTAGTAATTACTTTTCCTTATAGTCTTCACATGTTTCTAATAGCCTATGACTAGTCATATATATTTGTTTCACGTTGTACAAGTGTTAAGATAATATCCCTCTCTCTCTATACATCAAATCTAACATCAACATTTTTGGTGAACTATTGATTTTGACTGGACAATCTGAACTGTAAGTCTATAAAATGTTTACTTCTGCAAAATAAACTGTTCAATAAACTCAAGTTGGTCAGCTTCGGTGCGGTGTAGGGCCTCATACTGGACCCTCAGCCGCTCCAGTTCCAGCTTCTTCTCACCTATCAGAGCCTGCAGGAAAATATAGGGACTTTAAGGGGAGGCAGACTGTTTTTCTGGACCCCCTTCTCCCTCATGTTTAGCCCCATTAGTTTTGAGACTTTAAGACGTTCGGTCCATTAGTTTGGCGATTTTAACACCTTTCACCCCATTTCTTTGTCAATTTTATGACCTTTCGTGGCATTTTTTCCTGGCGAGTGATAGCGAGCCTGAAATTTTAAGAGAAACCGGCCTTAGGCCATTTTTCTATCGAAAAATTTACAAATTTATCTTGAAGGGGGGTCTAGGGTGTTTTGTTTTAAGCTTGATGGAGGTCTAGTGAGGAAACTAAGAAATAAAGGAATGAATGACCAAACAAACAGTCTGCCTCCCCTTAACCTCTCGGCTGCGCATGGGGGGTATGAGACACCACACGCCTGTGCGCACGTATTTGAGCTGTTCCCATCACTAACGTCGTTATTTTACCATAAATATCGTTAATACTTATTCATATGCGCCTATTTTACCATTAATATGAAAATGTTAACCAGTTACAACAATAAAACAAGTGGAAACAGAGTTTGGCTGGTCAAAATCGCGAAATGAAAGCGAGAGTGTGTGGGAGTGAGTGTGAGCCAACCTTCCACTCACGGAGCTTTGAGAGACACTGGAGGTACCTCTCAATTCTCTTCCTGACTTCTCCCCTAATATAATTCCCACGCTTGGTAACACTGATGATAATGCCCTGCTAGCAACTCGCTAATGTTAGCACGAAAATAGACCACAGAATAAGGGAATAACAGGGAAAATAGGTGATAATTGAAGGAGGGGATGTGGAGGAGTGATATTTGGCATGGCCCAGGGGCAAAAAAAAAAAAAAAAAAAAAAAGGGGGTTCAAGTTTTTTTGGGGTGTTTTAAATGGATTTTTTTAGGGCCAGGATCTTAACCTTTATTTAGCGGGTGGTAAGGTATTTTACACTGTACCGCTCAGCGGGCATAATCCCGAAATATTCGCTCAATTTCACTCGCCCTAGCGCCGTTACTATGGCTCCAATGCGAACGAAACTATCATTTTTGGAAAGAGCAACTCTTCGTCTCCCCATATAAGTCTATGAATGGATGTTATGAATGAGTGTGGAGGGTGGAAAGAGGTGAGGAAGAGGAGGTACTTTTTGGTCTATTTCCCGGGCGCGTTCGGTTGCGTTCGCTTTGGCCTGACTTCGGCCTCTCGCGCGTCTACTATTCCTTCGGTAATCGGTCTTATTTTTCTCTTATTTCTCCTTATTTCTGTATTCTCTCTCTCTCTCTCTCTTTCTTTCTCTCTCTCTCACTCCTGTCTGTCTGTCTGTCTCTCTCTCTCTCTCTGGCTCGCTCGCTTTCCCTCTCTCGCGCGCTCTGTCTCTCTCTCTCTTCCTCATCCGTATATGTAATTCTCATTATTATTTTCTCTAATCTCTCTCACTCCTCCTGTCTGTCTGTCTGTCTCTCTGGCTCGCTCGCTTTCCCTCTCTTGTGATCCCTTTCTCTCTTCCTCATCCGTATAATTATGTATTTCTCATTATTATTTTCTCTAACTAATCCTCTATTTCATTTATTTGCATGTGTATTTCTGTATTATTATATCTTTTTCACTCTTTCTTCAGTTCAGTTTCTGTATTCTCTCTATACGGTGGGAATGGTATTTCGTATGAGGGATGTGCAGCACAAATATTCAATCTTTCGTTGTTTGGTTGTTTGTATTACCGTAAGAAATTTACTGAACGCCTGCAAATAATACGCTATAAAATGCTTGCAATCAAACTCTCAAGCAATTTCAAGGTCACATGCAATTATAAATGTAGGCTATAGGTAGACCCAGAGAGGAAGAGACAAGAGAGAGAGAGAGTGTCGTGATAATATAACAATGTTACATATGTATCATATATATATGAAAAAATAATATATACGGTAGGCCTACATCTGTTCCCCGCAATCATATACTGTAATGCCAAGCACAAATATTCAATCTTTCATTGTTTGTATTACCGTAAGAAATGTACTGAACGCCTGCAAATAATACGCTATAAAATGCTTGCAATCTCTCTATTTTCTCTAATCTCTCTCACTCCTGTATCTCTCTCTCTCTCTCTGGCTCGCTCGCTTCCCCTCTTCCTCATCCGTATTATGTATTTCTCATTATTATTTTCTCTAACTAATCCCTCTATTTCATTTATTTGCTTGTAATATTTCTGTATTATTATATCTTTTTCACTCTTTCTTCAGTTAAATTTCTGCATTCTCTCTCTCTCTCTCTCTGTTTCGCTTGCTTTGCAGGAATTTTGTTTTTGTTTTATATATAATATACTAATTTACTTATCATTACTTACTATATCGTATAAACAATAGTAGGTAGCCAACTTACCATAATACCGATACACCAAACCGATCCGCATGCGTTTTTGTTTATCACCTGTTTACTAAAGTGCCACCATTATCGATTTTCTTGGAACCGACTCGAGCGGGAGGGTTACCAATTGAAGTTAAATCCGCTAGCATATATTGTTAGATGTAAGACATGATAAATACCACTAGAAATATGAATTGGCAAAATCCATATAATATCACTTCGAAATTGTTCTGAAATTTCAAAACAAAACCGCTAGTGTAAGTCATTGCTGCTAGATCGAAGCAAAGGTCTCTAGATCTAGCGGAAGTCGCTATACGTATTGGCAGTACTGCACACTCATTCATTTCATTCATTCATTTTCTATTGAGCTCGTCCTGGAATCTTTACGACTCTGAATCTTACGATTGCCGACGGTGATACGTTGTTGACATTGTTGTTGATGTTCCAGTGGAGGGATGAACAAAATATTGTCCTTGTCCAATAATAGCTATTTCATAGTCCCACAGGACTTATTTTGATATATTTATCAAATTTATTGAACGCCTGAAAATAATACGCTATAAAATGCTTGCAATCAAACTTTCAAGCAATTACAAGGTCACATGCAATTATAAAAAGGTATATTGTAGACCACAATCTTCGCCAAGCTTCGTTGTTGCTTGTATTATCGTGAGAAATGTACCATACACCCTGGTTATCGTGAGAAATTTACCGAACGCCTGCAAATAATACGCTATAAAATGCTTGCAATCAAACTCTCAAGCAATTTCAATGTCAAATGAAGTATATGTAGACCCAGAGAGGAAGAGAATGACAGAGAGAGAGGGGAAGTCAAAAACATCTGCTAGGTGTGATTTCCCCTGAGAGGGAAGAGATTAGTTAGGGGCGTGCCCTGGCCTACATCAGACAAAGAGAGTACAAAGGAGTACAAACAAAGAGAGTGAGACAGAGAGAGAGAGAGAGAGAGAGTCGTGATAATATAAAAATGTTACACATGTATCATATATATGAAAACATAATATATACGGTAGGCCTACATCTGTTCCCCACAATCATATAATGCCAAGCACAAATATTCAATCTTTCGTTGTTTGTATTACCGTAAGAAATTTACCGAACGGCCTACAAATAATACGCTATAAAATGCAAAGGAAATTTCTTGTAGAGTGCAATTTTGAGGACGTAATGTGCTCTGAGAGAGAGCGGAGCGGTGATTAGGAGCATAAATTACCTCAAGACCGCTCGCCACACAGGGAATTATATAAGGAAATTACCGTATTTTAGGGTTTTTTCACTCGTGTTTTACGATCGTTGAAAGACAACCAGTGATCGTAAAAGGATGGTTCGGGTGTCATTGGAAAGCTCAATTTACGCACTTTCAGGATACATACTTGTATTACGCTCTGGGTCTTGTTTATGCATGAAAAAGAGCACGGAACAACCCCATTTAGGGTAAAAAAAAAAACCCGCTGGGCGGCACAGTGAAATATACTCCACCAGCCGCTCGTAAGGTGATAAAATGCTTGCAATCACATTTTCAAGCAATTATAAAATATAAATTGTACTTACCAACACCCACACCAGTATGTTCTTCGTCAGGAACGTCTCCAATTTGCTCAAGGGTCTGTCCAATATCAACCACAACATCCACCCCACGCAAATTATGCTTGGGGTGAAAGCCTATGATCGGGTTATTTTCGTCTTCCGAGTCATCCACACTACCAAAACTCTCACCCAGACCTTCGACGATTTCATCCAACAGCTTATTAGAAAGTTCTGAAGAGTTCAGCATGATATCTAGTTCCTGGGTGGTAAGCCGGGCGTGGTTAGTAGGGTGGCGCGACGCACTAGGGATGGCGGCCACCGAATCGAACACGGGCAAATCTTGACCTTCCATTATGGCTGCTTGAGGGTTACTTAGTCACGGTCACGCAGTGGGGATGTGTGGGTGGGCCCTTGTAGTACATCGCCTGACCACCAAGTTTCGCTTTCCACCTAAATTAGGGCGGGAATACGCCCACGGACTTAAGTCCGACCCCGCCATTTAGTCCAATTTTTTCGTATCGGACTTAAGTCCGACCCCGCTAAATAAGGGTTAAGAGTCTTCCCGCAGTCGCCCGGGCAAACTCTTAAGAGTCGTCCCGCAGCTCCTGGGCAGGGGCGTCATTTGGGGGGGGGGCTGGGGGGGGGGGCACTTGGCCCCCCCCAAGACTCAGCTGGCCCCCCCCAAAGTCTGGCTTGCCCCCCATTCCCCACAAGTCCCAACTTCGTTATGAAATAACTCATCAGACTTCTAAGAGTTGGTTATAAACTTTGTCTAGATAAATATTTCATAACGCCTATTAATACGACATTATGTATGTACGAAGGAAAGGAAACAACATCCGCTGATCCTAACGAGGTTGTTTGAAGCTAACTACATAAATTAATAATATATGAAAGGACAGCTCAAGAATGATAAAGTCCATTAACCCCATGTAATTGAACAAAACTGGTATTTTTGCTATAGCATCATTTTGGAAAAAAGGAAACTATTTTACTGTCTATCTTACTAAAGAAATACTGCATGGATATATCATTCAGTCTAACAGATGTACCCCCCCCCCCCCCCAAACACTGTATGATTTGCATTATCATAATTTGAATGTACAGTATATCTATAAAGGAATTTCAGTAATCAGATTTTTAGTGTAGTAGCTGATGGAATTATAATTTGGTTAATAAGGCAAGAGTTATTTTATTCTTAGTACCGTATCTATATTGGTAAAACCTATTTGTTTTTGTTTGATTTTGTTTCAGCTTTCTGGAAGAAAAAAACACAATACAGTAATTACATACTGTGATAATATCTAGTTATCATGCATTTAAGGCCAGGAACGCAGGGCTTTGATTCCATGTACGTAGTGATAGGACTGATGGTATTGGCAATACCCTAAATCACCCCAAAACCATGTCCATTGGACCATTGCATGGGAGAGGGTGGGGATTGAGAACTATTGGTGCATATGAAATACAATATGAATGTAGATAAAATCAGAAGAGACTAGAGTATAATGTAAATCTGTTATCTTTATTATGAACAAAAGGGTCAAGAAATAAATCTTTTACATTATTGTATAACCATATTATGAAATTAACAAAACATAAAATTAATGAATCTTTTGTTTTCTTGACATCCACTTTTGGGACAAATGAAAAATATTTATTTGGTTACGTTTGGTTAGGGGAGTTACATCTGGTTTAGTAACTAAGCTCAAAATAGGCATATTTAACGTAACACAATATACTTAGCTTTACCTATTATATATATATTGCTTTATTTTCCTCAATATAGCTTGGCATATAGCTTCAAAATGCTCCTAGCAATGCACACATTTCGAAACATTTCTCGGAAATTTCCCCGAACACCCCAGCTGCTTAGGATTGCTTCGCTCGCACCCCCCCCACCATTGTAATTAGGTATAGCCTCATAAACAGCCTTTGCACCCCCCCCAAAGAAAAGCTGAAATGACGCCACTGCTCCTGGGTTAAAGACAGAAGCCTAGAACCAAGCTTACCACTATAGTCCATTCATTATAGGTAGGCCAGAAATCTGGACCCCTAATCTCTGTAACTTAATAAGGGCTAGACCAAATAGGCTGTATATTTGCACACCTATTCCTTGGCTGACTCTTCCCAAATGGTAGAAATATTAGCCTGATTACTCTGGTTGTTTTTTTGTTTTTCTAGTTATTGAGGTTAGTGGTGACATTTTTTGGCCTAGTTAAAATTAATGGACTATAACTGCTCCCATTTTAAGGGGTTAGTATGATGATTATAAATTTATCATTGAGGATTAAGTGTATTTATTGCAATTTACAAGCAATATTTTTAGTTTGTCTCCCAGAGCCGTTCAAGCTAAATATAACCCCACCTCCCCAGATCCCCTTTCTAGTTAAATGTGTACATTTTCAAAAGAAAAAAGTCCAGGCCAAAGGTCAGTTTCTCCTAAATTGCAGGTTCTCCCTCGCCAGGAAAATATCGACACCTGAATGAGAAAAATCATCTTAACCCATTGACTGCGGGAGACGTTCCGGAACGCCATGACAATTTACAGCAATTTACAGGCTTTTAACCCTCCAGCCTTGGCTATGTATTCTAAAAATATTCCCCGAAACCCGGGGGATTTGGCCGAAAAAACGTCTCGCCTAGGCTACCGTATCTTTGTTATTTTGACTGCTTCCGCATTCCCGCGCATCCCCAAGCGTAGATGTGTTTCGTACCTGTAGAATGGCGTTGAGTAGAGCTCTCTAAGTCAACTGGTTCAGTTGTGATGACGATTTCCGTGGAGAGAACTTTGTGGCGATGTCAGCCATATGAGCCACTTTTCACTACTAAAACAACAACATACAGTCACACACAAACAAACGACGCCTCTCCTTCTTGTGTTCGGAGGTGCGCGGCGTCGGGCAAACCGGCTGTGTTTATATGCGTCGGACGGACGGCTTTCAAAACAAGCTTACAGGCTTTCAAGCTGCCGGAGCCTCAGAGCCCTTCCAGGGTCCACGGGCCGCGTTTGTTATGGGTGCCTCAGAGCCCAACCGGGTCTGATGGGTTAAAGCCTCTTAACCCTTCTGGCCCGGGTGTCATTTTAAAATGACACTGCGGCAGATGGGCAGGATGTCCTTTTAAAATCCCTATGCTTGAAAGAGTGCTTTGAAATTCGCGCGGCGAAAATTTCCTTTGCAGGGGCGATCGCAGCGCCACCAAGCCTCAACTACTACCGTTATCAGTTCCCACGTGCCCGCCATGGCGAGTTATAGTGAAATCATGAATTCCGACGTGTCCGATTCTGTGCAACCTCCCATGCAACCCAGTGCTACCCCGCTCGCTACATCTACGCCTGTTGCAAGCAAGGAAAAGGCTCAACGCAAGAAAGCGAAGATTTTGTTGAGTGATAGTGCTATAGAGAGAGAACTTTTTGCCATTGAAGAAAGCAGTGGCGAAAGCTTGATTGATAAAGAACAGTTTATTAGTAGTGCAAGTGAAAACGATGATTTTGTGGGGTTTGGGGATGATGACAATGTTGACTTGTTTGAGGGAGGGGAGTGTAATGATGATCCTGATGTGGAAGTGTTGCAGGAAGGTGCAGTCGAACTTCCGAGTGTGCTAGAGCCTAGGCCTACCCCGTCGCCATCACTGCGTGGTCACCCTAGGCCTAGCCCTAGCCCGGGACCTTCCCCTTTGCCTGCCTGTACGCCCTTGAAAGTGGGTAAATACTTTTACAAACAATCTCTAGTGAAAAGTGCAGCCAAGAAAGCATGCAGGGCAGCAGAGAAAGCTAGGGAAGGCGAAGATAGTGATAGTGACGCCGACCCTGGTCTAGCAACCACCCGCATTCCTTTGTCCCGACGCCTTGACCCAGGAAACCGCGCGGGTCACCCACAGCTCTCGGCTTAATCTCTCCCTCACGATGTTCAAAAGGCCTCTACAAGTGTTACTAGTGGGGCGGCATTGTCCTCCCACAGTGTGCCACCACAGACCCCGCATCGTAGAGCATTATTTGCAGGGGAGAAGCCCTAGGCTTCCCGCAAAAGGAGCCCAACTCCCGAGGCTGAGGCTCCCATTGTTCAACCTCCCGCAGCCTCCCGCCCCCCACGCCACCGACGCCCGGTCAATTCTTCACCTGAAATGTCCTCTGAAGAAGATGCTGACGACCCCAACATTGCCCAGATGACCTGACATCGCCTGAGGAGCAAGAGGATGTGGAAGAGGAGGAAGTCCCGACACGACGAGTTCGAGGGCGAGGTCGTGCGGCTCAGCCTGATGACGCCGCTGCCCCTGGGCGTGGGCGTGGGCGTACAGGGCGTCCGTGTGGGCAAGGGCGTGTGCCTGCTGCAGCTGCACGTGCGCGCTCATCCAACTTGTTTGTGTGGACAGATGGAGCGGATTTTGAGCCAGATTGTCCTGCCTTTGACGAGCAGCAGATTGGTTCCGGGGTGTCACCAGCATATCCCTGTGGCCCAAATGCTACCCCCAGTGAACTTTTCTGTGGCTTCTATGACAATGAAGTCATGGAATACCTCGTCGAGGAGACCAACAACCATCATGAGATCTGTGCCAACTTTCTTGGCAGGAAGACCAGTGCCAAGATGGTGGCATGGAGAGCTGTCACTGTGGCAGAACTGTATGTGTTCTTGGCACTGACAATGCTGATGACACATATCAGGAAGCACGCTCTGGCAGACTATTGGATCACTGCCGACCTCATCACGACTCCAGCATTTGGCAAGTACATGTCCAGGGACAGGTACTTTGACATCCTCTCCTATCTCCACCTGACCAACAACATGGCAGTCCACCTTCCCGACACATTATGGAAAATCAGGAAGCTGTATGACATGATACGTCATCGGTTTTTACCACCTACCTGATTCCATTTCAGAAGATGTGACTCGATGAGTCTCTGGTCCTGTTCCGTGGTAGGCTGCATTTCAGGCAGTATATCCCGTCAAAGAGACACCGCTACGGCATCAAGCTCTTCGTCCTCTGCGATTGTAAGACGGGGTATGTGCTGGACTTTGTGGTCTACAGCGGCAGTGGTGGGGAAATTGAGACTGACCCCAACATTGGATTTGGCGGCGCTGTCGTGCAGAGAATGATGGAGAAACACTTCCATAAGAACCACATTCTCTACACCGACAATTACTACACGTCGCCCAACCTAACCAAGTACAGTACCTCCATGACCGCAAGACCGGAACTGTCGGCACAGTCAAGGCCAAGAGGAGGGGCACGCCAGCCTACCCAACAAAGACGAAGAAGTCGGACATCTTCCACAAGAAGAGTGGCCCCATTCTCTCCATCCACTGGCATGACCAGCGCAAGGTCAACCTCCTCACCACATGCCACAAGGCCGAGATGGTCGCCACAGGGAAGGTGGACCGAAGAACCAAAAACCCCGTCCAGAAACCAGCTGCTGTCCTGGATTACAACCTAAATATGCGCCTCGTCAACAAGTCCGACATGCAGATGGGCTTCATCGACTGCCTGCGAACATCTTGCAGGTGGTATAAGAAGTTTATTCTGCATACGGTAGATATGTCGGCCCTCAATGCCTACAACATCTACCGTCTGAGGACTCCCGGAGCCAAGAAGTACAAGTCCCTGCGGAAGTTCCACAAGCAGGTGATACTTGAGCTCCTGGCTAAATATGCGGAACCTGGGAGACCACTACAAGGACCAGGCCAGCTGGACCGCACGGGATGTGCCAACTTCTTCAGGAAGCACCAGCTCCACCCCCTTCCTTTCAAAGCACCCAGTAGTAAAGTTAGGAGTCAGAAGAGGTGCCATGTGTGCAGCCACACAACTCGCAGACCCCACAAAGCGAGCAAAACCACATGGGAATGCCTCGAGTGTGAAGTGGCACTGTGCGCTGGACGGTGCTTCAACGACTTTCACACTCTAGTGCAATATTGAAGTGCCCGTGACAATGACAGTGAAAGTGACACTCTAAAATGTAGGCTAATAGTAATAATAAAACTAAGTATAAGTATAAGTGGCCACCTTCGTAAGGGGAGTAAGGCGTCCAGCAATAGATAGATAGATAGATAAGTGAAAGAGACACACATAAGTAATAAAGTTCCTTCATAACAATATGAACAAGTGAAAGTGACACTAAAATATATATTATAGCTTACCTCTAACAATAAGTGAAAATGACACTATCAATTATCCTAGTCCAGTGAAAGTGACACTATACATTATAGATTATATATATATTATTATCTTACCTAACAATACATAAAAGTGAAAATGACACTATCAATTACCATAGTCCGGTATAAATAATAATAACTACTATAATAATAACAATAAAACTAAGTATAAATGACAGAGACACAAATAACTTCATAAAAATAACTTTATTGAGCGAAAATAACATAACTACAGTATAATAAATGGCATCATAAACAATAAAAACTCTCAAATCGCTTCCCGGCGTAATTGCGGGTGGGGCGACGAGTGCAACAGGGCGTCGTAGCCGGGGCCGCGGTTGAGTGTTCGGACGCACCTAGGTAAATACGCGGCAAAAGTTACCTCCATTAACATTGCCATAACTCCGGAACCAGTTGAGCTAGAGAACTCTACTCAACGCCAGTCTACGCAGCAAGGTAAGGCGAACATTTTATTATTTGTTTGATTATTGTACCTCTTGTATTAACCCTTCCAGCCCGGGTGTCCTTTTAAAAGGACACCGCGGAAGATGGGCTGGAACCCGGGTGTCCTTTTAACAGACAGTACCGTAAAGTGGGGTAACTTTGTACTGCGGTGATAACTTTGGACATCGGCGATAATAAGTAATTAGACATTGTCATTATATAATGGAAACGCTTTTTATTGTTTTTTTTTGTGGGGTCCGTTTAGAGAAATGGCAAAGGAAGAGCATGTAAAAGTCCTAGGAAACTGACATGAGTATATGTATACTAAAAAAATATTATATATATGACGAAAATATGTAAATTTTTCGCTACCCTGCCAAACTTCTATCACCCTGAAGAAATTTGTTTGTATGAATGATGTTGTGACTGATATAATTTTGTAGTAACATTACCAGAGACAACATCCACCAAAGGAAATTTGTTACACTTGTATAACGCTCTAGCTAGAACACTATTATTTAACTGATTGTGTTTAAAAAAAAAAACTTGCTAACTTCGGACATGGAACAAAACAATCGTTTGTTATTATTTGCCCTATGAAAATCATTCATAATACTTGTCCATCATTAACATGGTGGTAAAAGATCAAATAATCATTCTCTGAGTCCAAAAACCCATAAAAATATGATAATATACTAACCGATTTATGTATTTCGGATAATTCTGGATATATAATATATATAAATTAGGAGAGGCATATATCTTGTCCAAAAAAATTTTTATCTGCCGAAAGAAACACCAACATATACGTTATACTGTACCTATAAAAATGCTCAAATTCATAAAAGTGTATATGCAGTGATATAGTATACATACCTATATATTTTCACTAGGCCTAGTTAATTTTTGAGTTATTGATTAGACAGCATTGGTTATTTTTCCTGCTCAATATTTTCTAAGAGTGAGCTCAATGCCTAACGAGAACAGATCCAAACAGAATATTTGTTAACCCGCTGGATCCCAGCGTCGCACGTGTTGCGTCGGCAATGTTCGATCACCAGAACCCAGCTACGCAACGTTTGCGTCAGTGTCACTCCGGTCCCAATTACTCCGGTCCTATGGCACCTAGAGGGCTCAGATTTGTATGGGAACTGTGTAAATATCCCACGCACCCATGCCGATGGTTGAAAACTCTCAAAGTCCAACTGCGTGCGCGTGAGCGCGCAAAAACATATTTTTTTGGGGAAATTGCCTTCAATTTTTTACTCTTGTAAAATCTGTTTTCGGGGGATCTGTAGGACCATTATTTGCACTTTTTGACCAATGTTTTTCCTTCATTCCTAACCCATTCTCTATTGTTTCTGGAATAAAAAAAATAATAAAAATCTGCTGGGCCCTGGTGGTACATTTATTAATAACTAGCTGGGGCTCAGCGGGTTAAACATCGTATATATCCCCCTCCTATACTGATTATACAGGCCTAAAACTATTGACTGTGCATTTTCCACTTAAACATCGGACAGGAATAAGCAGCAATAATAAAATATTCATATAAAATAGTAGGAGCCGAAAAATGAATGAAATAAGGCCACGAACGTACGTCCGAAGTTCTCCTCCGTATGTCCGGAGTTATTCCAGCTTTCTTGGCAATCATTTTCCATAAGAAATCACCTGTCCGAAGTTATCCATACATGTCCGAAGTTTTCAACTTTTCAAGCAAACTTCGGACATCATTTAGGGTAAGGATAGCTCTCTTATTATGGGGGATAATTTTAAGAGGCTTCCTGGATTACGGCGCACTATCATAATACATCACTTGACCTAGTTAAATCTCTATAATGTATTTACACTCAGGAGAAATTGTTAAAAAACCTCGAAAAATGTCCGAAGTTACCCCAGTTTACGGTAAGCTTGAAAGCCTATTCAGCTTGGTCTGAATGCCGTGCGTCCGACGCATGTAAACAAAGCCGTTCATTGCGTCACCACACCTCCGAAAAAAAGAAGGAGACGTCGGATCAATGTTGTTGTTGTATGATATGACGAAATTAGTGTCTGAAAAGCTCCGATATTGTCAACATCGCGGAAAAATTAGCTCCACGAAAATCGTCATCACAACTGAACCAGTTGACTTAGAGAGCTCTACTCAATGCCAGACTACAGATTGGAAACCGCACTACGTTTAGGAATGCGTGGGAAATTTCTAGCAGTTAAAATAACAAAGATACGGTAGCCTAGGCCTAGACGTTTTTCGGCCAGATCGCCAGGATACGAGCTCCGTCATTTAGAAAGGCATCCGGGCCACGAGGGTTAAGGGAGATAGGCCTTTGTTTACGAGTCTTATTTTTCAGTCAGATCGCCCGGATATGAGCTCCGTCATTTAGAAAGGCAGCCCGGGCCAGAAGGGTTAAAGCCTGTAGAATCGAGTGCGAGGGAGCGGAACTGCAACAGGCCATCCATCCTCTCTCCAGCCAGCCGGCCGGGGCACTGAGGAGTATGAGCCATACTCTCGCTAGACATACAGCGCTGCCAAAGGAAAATGTAGCGCGACATTAGCGATAATTGCTCAGTATTAGCGAATGTCTATGGTAGCGCTGCGGGTGAAGCCCGCGAGCTACGAAGCACGTTTTGGTGTAATTTTGAAGCTATTTTCTTCTAGTTTTTGGCTGAATACTGTACATTTAATTTCATTCAGACACTTTAATCAATCAGGAGTGCCTGAATGAGCCCTAATATGACGGAAATAGGCGGAAATATGCCCGCAGTGTAAGTGTTAAAATTGCCAAACCAATGGGTCGGAGCAAGGGGAATCCAAAAACGGATATAATTAACACCACCTAAGGCCCAAAGTCGGTCTCAAGCCTTGTTTTAGAATTCAGGCCTTAGGAATTAAGCTGATATCTCACCAGCACTTTTATAAGCATATTGGGGACTTCCAAAGTTCAGTAAAAATAAGCCCAATACACAATTTGAATCAAATTCTGGCAGAGAAAAGGGTCGGATATGTGTCACAATGGCAAATATTTGGCAACACTGCTCTCAGTCAACATCCCTTTCCCGAGAGGTTGAAAGAGATAGATTATCTCAGTGTACAGTATGTTCATCAGTGAAGCGAGAGTGTCACTCTTGATCCATTTAACTCCTTCCCGATGGGACCCGTCACCTGAAAGGCACAAAAATCCGCTTATGTGTCCTGGGAGTGAGGCAAGTGGTTACAGGCAGCAAGGGAACCCTTCATCTGTCGCCCAGCAAGGCTAGGCCCGCACTGACGTAACTGAGAGACCTCCACTTCCTTACTGCAGTGTTACTGAAATACCGAAGAAAAGAAAAAAACCAAGAGAAATAGAAGAAAGAAACCCGAAGAAAGGAAGAAGCAACAGAAAGAGAGAATGAGAGAGAAACACGTGACCCCACCCAGAACAACGATGCCCGGACCAAAAACACCTGTAGCGCCCTCCAGGAGCGCCCGGGTCGCCACGGTAGCGGATGCATGTCTGATCACCCCGGGAAAAACAATTTGCCTCGGGGCGACCCCTTCCACTACCAAGAGAAGTTATATTCTCGCAGAAATTTTAGAGACATAGGTTACCCATATAAGAATGTATAATATTAAGACCATAACAATAAAATAAAAACCATTATGTTTAACAGTAAAGAATATGTATTATTTTTAACATTAAATATGTCACACGACAGAGTCCCCTATGTTTACCAATATGGTGATCAGATGAAAGAAACATGTTGAAGGACTTCGACAGGAATACGAAAGTTCTAAATCATCTCACAGAGATCCTTCTATCTAAAACATAATAAACACATATGTACACGTCTTCACAAATATTCCAATTGTTCTATTTTAATAAACAAACCATATGTCCTTCCTTCCTGCTTTGAGTCGAGAGCCGCCAACCCTTTAGCCTCGCAGATAACAAGATGACCCCCAGGGGTACCAACCCAAGTTCACCGCCCAGGACCTATATAATCCTGTAGATCTCCCTCTTATGTATTTCTCAGTTCAGAAACTATCAATATTACCTTTAATAAATAAATCTAGTATGATCAACTATCTATGTTACCCATATAAACAGCAGCAAGCCCTTGTCTGCAAATCTATAACACGACAACAGAGAGGCTACAAGCCGCGTGACACAAATGACCCCCAGTGTTACCAATATAACCTCCACGCATGAGTCCTACAACTCATATAAAACTGCTATTTCGATATACATAAAGCTTAGAAATATCAGTGTTAACTCTACAAAGAAAACCTAACCTACTCAGCTATCCCTATGATTAATATTAACCCCTTATTGGCGGCGCTCGACTTAAGTCGTGCACCAATTTGCAGCAAGTTAGGAGCATTATGAAAGCTTTTAACCCTTAAAAAGCGGCTCACCACATAAGTCGAGTTGAAAAAACTGGCAAAAAACGGGTGAAAAAAGGGTGGAAATCGAGTGAAAATGGGTGGGATAGTAATGATCCATACGTCCGACATCTGTGGCCTCCCGGCCCACACTAACTCCAGTTCCCCCACCGCGCGAGAGGATGACAGTGTAACCAATAGTTCGCTAAAAGTGAGCAAGGTAGCAAAATCAGCTAAACTTCCATCTTCGAGGTAACACTGTCAGTGCTCCACGAGTGCTACGTAGCTGTATGTGGCGTCATTGTGTAGCGATTTCCACCTAGTTTTCGGCGCAATACAGTTCCTTTCATACTGATGGTTGATATAGCAGTCAGAACGGCCCAGAAAGGCCCAAAACGGCCACAGAGCACCCGCTAGAGGAGGGTTAAAGGGTTAAAATCGAGTGCAAATCGCCGGGAGCACAGCGGGCCAGACAGCCGACTCCCAGGGCTTACCGCCACCCATTAACTCATGTTCCCTGTGTTCTCGAGAGGCCGGCAGTGTAGCCAGTAGTGAGCATAGCTGGGAAAAATATACCGATATATGCTAAACTCCCATGTTCGTGGCATCACTGCAAGAGAACCACGAGTGCTACGTAGCTCGTTCTGGTCTCATTTTGAAGCTTTTAGTACCTAGTTTTTTGCTAAATATTTATTTTTCATGCAGATGCTTGATTTATCATGCAGGAGGGCCTGAATATGCCCAAATGAGCCCAAAACACCCCGCTAGACAAGGGTTAAAGACAACAGGCCCTTGTCTGCAAAACTATAAAACGTATGCGGGTGAGGCTACCGGTACGCGCGTCCTCCCGTTGACCCCAGGGTTATCAACATAACCTCCATGCCCGGGCGACATTAACTTATGTAAAAACGTAAATCCCATATATATAACAACTAAACAATTATCAGTATTAACTCTAAAAGGAGAATCTAACATCCTCCTCTAACCCTGTTCTCAATATTACCAGTGACAGGCTCGTGGGCAAAAATAATATTCAACGACACAGAGAAACCCCACTTCTTAGTACCCCCTTTCCCCCTGAATTCTCACGCTCAGAGGTCAACCAAAAACGTCCTCAAAACCTTGAACAAAAGTCTGATTATATCCATAACCCCTTAATTTTCCCAATAACCTATAAAGCTAAATACTGTACAACCTTGACTTAAATAACATCTAAACATCATGCCATCTTAATTAACTCGTCAAGTATAGTAGAGTTGTATCATAAAGTAAATTAAATCCATCTACCCTAGGACAAGAGGGACTTCTTGTCCTAGTAGAAAGTGCATATGCACGCCCTTGCTATCCTTCCACAGAGAATGGGTACCCCTCAGTAATGGTGCATAATAGGCCAAGGAAATCTGAAGGGAATCAAGTAACTCTAAGGTTTCTCAGTTGTTGGCACCCCACTTTGAGAAACATTATTTTTACCCTTCCAAACAGTTTGGATGTACGGCACCCCGAAGTCCTTATACTGTCTGTGAATAAGAAATCCTATTATAGGATCTTTGTTAATTGTGGCAACCCAATCAGTTAACATAAAGACCTCTAGTAGGCTGTATCACCAATACTAAAGTTTGAAGTGTGTAGGCACCCCTCCACTTCTATTTTAATATTGTCTATCTATCTATCTATTGCCTGACGCCGTGATCCCCGAAGGGGTGGCCACGAACGAACCGCCCCCATGCACCTCTGTCCCCAGTCAGTCGACGCCCCTCCCCCCAACCAGCACTGCCTTCGTTCATGTACTTCCTCACTCCATCCTTCCACCTCTCATTCGGTCTACCTCTCCCTCTCTGTCCCTCCACCTCGCTCTCGTACACCCTCTTAGTCATTCTCTCGCTTTCCATACGTTCCATACGTTTAATATTGTAAGTACTGCAATTGTGCCCTATACAAGGAACTTTATTATTTCTGGCGCCCCAGGGATTAATATAGTTACCTTCTTTAGGTTACACTTTTTCTAGTTAAAAGTTGAAGGACACAGGCACCCCTACCCTCCAACATTTTACTATTAAAAGTTACACTGCCATTTCTCACAGAAGATCTAAGTTCTAAAACGATCTTTTGTGTTATAAGGGCTTAGCGAGACACCCTCACAGGGACTCTGCATATATAAGTCCTTGGTGCATTTTGTCTGTGGCACCCCATTAGACTTTGCAACTAAAAGCTTAACACCGCCCTGAGTTCTTTGAACCTCTTACAACGGTTAGAGAGGCTATTGGGAATAAGAATAATATTCAAAGCACAATCAATACCATTGAAGTATTCGAAAAACTTAAAAGGCTAAAAATTAATGAACAGAAAACTAAACAAACTGCACTTGTAGGAAAAGGCATGAAACTTGAAATAAATGGTAAAGACATCCAAGAAAACTCATCACATAAATACTTAGGGAAAATCATTCAGGCAAATGGAAAACAAAAAGATGATATTGAAAACAGAATAAACAAGACAAAAGTAGCAGCAAATGAGTGTATAAATATATTAAGTAAAAGAGAAATGAAGACAAATAGAATACAAGTGGGACTTAAGCTATATGACACTTGTGTAACGCCTTTGATACTGTTTGGGGCAGAAGTTTGGGAAAACTAAAAGAAAAAGAAAAAATATATAAATAACATCCAAACACAGTATTTGACTAAGCTGTTTAAAGTCCCCATAACGACCCCAAAATGTGCTCTCCTCCATGAAATTAAGGGAATAAAAACAGAACATAAAATAAACCAAAGAAAGATTGAATATTACATTAATTTGAGCAACCGAGACAATGAAGCAATAGAGGTTAAAATTAAAACAAACAATGAAGACAATGAAAGAAAATACAAAAAAGACATTTGTAATCTTAAAGAAAAATACAATATACAGTAGGGTCCCCAATTGTGCGAGAATTTGGTGGATGAATGAGGGTTCACAACTCAAAACATGTATCTTATGGGAAATAATTAATTTGGTGGATGGACGGTCCCGAGTTTAGGGGTTCAACTTCATATTACCTATACAAAACAACACTAACTGACACATATTCATAACAATACATAATATAAATAAAAGTAAGCAATAATTAAACAATAATAAGTCATTGTTTACTCACATTAAGCTAGGGGGCTCCGAGGCAAACCCCCGCGGCAGGGCGAGTGCAGCTATGCTACCCCGGACCCGGCCCCAGCCCCGTCTCCGTCCCCGTCTCCGTTTTTCTTATAAATTGATCTAACATTCAACTCGGTAAGTCCCAACTGCCTGGCTACAACTGAATTTCCTTTTCCAGCATCCTTTAACTCGATAACTTTCTGCTTTAGTTCCAGTGTGATGGTCGATAACTTTCTGCTTTAGTTCCAGTGTGATGGTCAGCCGCTCAAGGTATACAAATTTCTCACGGAGCTATGCGTGCACTAGAGCGGGGGCAAAAAAATATTGCCGACTACCCCCTCCCACCCGGTACCCAAGCTGGCTGTGACCCATGACGTATCTCGCACAGCTGTGAAGAAACTCGTACATTTGGGTTTCTCCACGGATTTGCTTACCTTTATTCCGGCGCTCGCACACTTTGAATTATATTAGCACAGTTTGGAATTATTAAATGAATATTTTTGGTAGCTCGCACAACTCGTGAAACGCACAACTCGAACACGCACAAATGGGGACCCTACTGTAACTGAAAATCTTGAAAGAATGAGTGAAATCGAAGCTAAACAATTGATTAAAGATAAAGTGCAAATAAAAAATAGGGAAGAGATAATAGACGGTATGAGAAGTGGAAGTAAAACTAGAGAAGCTGTTGAACAAGACATATCAAGTACTGTAACTGTATATTGAAGACTTAAGCTTTGAAAATGCCAGAACAATTTTTATGACATGGACAAGAATGATAGAAGTAAAATAAAACTTCAAAAACAAATATGAACCTGACCTATTGTGTGATATTTGTCAAAATGAAAATCAAATGCACCTGTTCAACTGCGAATCATACGAAGACCTATACAAAGATCTGAGAGGCAGGGGCAATTTGAGGGAAATATTTGAACAAAATTACTTAAAAAGGGTAGCAGAGACTATAAGAACAGTTTTAAAAAGGAGCGAGACCATCGTTAATTTGAGAAAAGAAATATATAAGTACAGTAAAAGTCCGTTAATCCGACGACCTATGATTCGAATCTCCCAATAGTCCGAATTTTTCAATTTGAGGCCAAATCCGAATTCACCCGATGGTCCGAATTTCAAGAAGTCCCAAAGTCCCCTTTTTGAGGCATTAGTCCACTCAAATGACACATAATGGAGCACACACATATCATATGTTCATGAATTCACTTTAAAAGTTTACCATTGTCATTGTAGCCTATTACCTACTTCAAAACATTCAGATTAATGGTCAAAGGAAGCTACTGATATAAACATAAACACCTTCTTCTTCTTCTTCCACATCGTCTGCTAGAGAGTTTGTTTTGCTCTTGAACGCATCCTTGGGACGCTCCGATGCGCTACTGGCTTGCACCGCATTTTCTGCAAGCGCATTCAGTCTTGAGCTTGAAAACGCACCTTTGGACGTATTAGTCTTGAGCTTGAAAACGCACCTTTGGACGTTCCGATACGCTACTATTTATAGTTCAGTGATCGGAGCGTCCCAAGGGTGGTTTCAAGACAACAAGACAAGGGTGCTTTCAATACAATATAATATAACAGAGCACGTCACAAAAGGAAAATCACAAAAGGAAAATTACAAGAACCTCTCAGGGAAGTGCCGTTGTTAAGACATTACTTCCCGAACCACATCTGATCTGATCTGATCTTCAAGAGCAAGACAAACTCGCTAGTAGACGGAAGAAGAAGAAGACGTTTATATCAGCAGATTCCTTTGACCATTAATCTGAATGTTTTGAAGTAGGTAATAGGCTACAATGACAATGGTAAACTTTTGAAGTGATTTCATGAACATATGATATGTGTGTGTGCACCATTGTGTCATTTGGGTGGCCTAATGCCTCAATGTTTTCGTCATACACAGGTTCATAGGGGTAAAGTCCGATAATCCGAAAAATCCACTAATCCGAACGAGGGCCGGTCCGCTGCCCTTCGGATTAACGGAAGTTTACTGTAATATGAAAATGTTTAACAAATGCTAATAACAATAAGGAAACAGCCATCGTTCATAGAACGAACTCCTGAATGGGAGAGTGCGTCAAAAACAACAACAACAGTCAAGAGCAGTACTAAAACTCTTCTTGCGTTCGTCCGATATCGTGTTATTTCGTCATCACTGAGACACACTATTTAAAACCCCACTACAAGAGTACCTTGACAGAACTTCATCAACGGTTAATATAAAGGTCAGCATAGACGAGTATATTTGATAAAGCGATAGGCTTAAATACTCGCGTTAGTCCGATATGGTGCCCAACTGTTTCATTACAGGATTTATAATGATTTAGTCTCGAATACATGTTCTGGACGGTGTTCTCTTTTGGTTTTGTTGGATCTCTCTGCAGCATTTGATACTGTTGACCATCAGTTGCTCCTGAGACCTTTCTGGTTTTGGTGTGCAGGGAGATGCACTCCTGCTTCTTCAGTCATATATTACCAGTGGTGGGCGTGGGCGCGCCGATTTGGCGCTCTGCGCTCCGGTGCGCATTACCAATATAGAGGAGCGCGGATCGAGGAGCGGCTAAAATCTGAACTCGGAGTGCAGGCGGGGAGCGCAGCTTGAATTTCGCGCTCCTTTCTGGCGCTCCGGAAGCGATTTTTCCTGTCAACAACAGGTTCAAGAACGTCATTATCGTGTACAGTCATCGTACGGTGTTACTCACGGTGTTAGTGAACTGTGATACAGTGATACTATGATAGTGACAGACTGACAGTGTTACAGTTGTTAACTTGTTACTGACTTTTTTTGGCTTTTGCTAACGCTAAGTAAACCTTACGGGCAAGTTACGGCTAACGAAGGGGCCTATTTTAACCCTCTCACCACGGAAGGGCTCTTGAACGCCCATAAAAAAGCATATAACAGGTACCCGGAAGGGCTCTTGAACGCCCAGTGGTTGAAAGCCTGTGAGCTTCGTGTGCGAGGCGTCGGTCCGACGCATGTAAACAACAGCCGGCTGGACCGACGCCCCGCATCTCCGGCCACAAGAAGGAGAGCGTCGCTTGTTCGTGTGTGCCTGTATGTTGTTGTTAAGTATCGAAAAGTAGTGTAAAGTGGCTGTTTTGGCCATAAAGTTATCTCCAATGAAATCATCATCACAGCTCAACCAGTTGACTTAGAGAGCTCTACTTAATGCCATTCTACAGGTAAATAACACAGCTACGCTTGGGGATGCGCGGGAATGCGGGAAGCAGTCTGATTAACAAATATACGGTAGCCTAGCCTAGACGTTTTTCGGCCAAAACACCCGGGTTTCGAGGAATATATATATAATACATAGCCGGGGCTGGAGGGTTAATAAATTATTAATGATATCATATCAATCATATCATATTATGATATTAAATTATTAATCGTTTAATCATGTAATCAACTAATCATGTTGTTATTGTATTGTTAGCTTGATAAGTTTAACTGTTTAAGTTTCTCAGTTTGGACAGTTTCTGTAATTCTTTATGTCATATCATAGATATCAATGGACAGTCACAATGTCACAATGATATCAATCATATGATTCATATCATTGATATGACATAAAGAATTACAGAAACTGAGAAAGTGAGAAACTTAAACTTCAGAAAGACACCATGACTTGAGTTTTTTTTATTTTTTTTTATTTTTTGAATTTAATGAAGTGAAAGACAAAGGATTGTATTAATTTAGGTAAATAATTAAATAACTTCTAGAAGCTGTTTTTTACTTTTTTTTATTATATACCTATTTTTGGGAGCGCGGAGCGCAGAGCGGGAAGCGCATCGGGTCGGCTGACCAAAGGAGCGTGTGAGCGCTGCCGCATTACCTTATGTCTGAGGAGTGCGGAGCGCTGCCGCATGACCGGTCCCACCGGAGCGCGCCCACCACTGTATATTACCGATCGCAGTCAATGTGTTGTCATTGGTGGCTCTATGCCAGAACCATCATCGCTAAAGTTCGGGGTGCCTCAGGGATCAGTTCTTGGCCCGGTGTTGTTTATTATCTATGCCTCTAGTCTTTCATCCCTACTGGATGCACATGGTGTTAAGTATAATTTCTATGCAGATGATTCACAGTTGTATATTGAAATTAATAATATCGATGAGGTAAAGAATACATTTTCATCACTCTTGTCAGACTTGAAGATCTGGATGACTAGAAGGAAGCTCAAATTGAATGACAACAAGACGGAGATTATAGTCATAAATAGTAATTTGAGAAATAGTGTCCATGAAGATTTTGGATGTCTAGAATTCGGTGAATCACAACTCCAACCTTTGGAATCAGTGAAAAACTTGGGCGTTGTATTCGAAAAAAATCTGAACTTTAACCTATAAACGGCGAGCAGGGTGTATTGAACACCACTGTTCTGGGCGAGCATATTAGGCTCCATTCATGCCTATAATCGTCATTTTACGATAAATATCGTTATTACTTATTCATATGCGCCTATTTTACCTTCACTATGAAGATAGTAACCTGTAACAACAATAAAACAAGTGGAAATATCATTTTTCTGGTCAAAATCGCGAATATACATGGAGCAGCCCATTCATGAATTATGGAGCAAATTGGGGCAACCCCTCCCTTCATATCATTTGGACACAACACAACAACACAACAATTTGGACACAACAAAGAAACTACCACCACAGTATATAAACAATACATACGATCAGTGATGGAATACGCAAGCCCAGCCTGGGCTTCTAACCTAGCTGAAACACATCATAAGACCTTACAGACTATTCAAAACAAAGCCCTGAAGATCATTACAGGCTGCACAGCTACTGCACCCACAGATCACCTACATCAAGAAACCAAAATCCTCAAAGTCAAAGACCATCTGGACATGAGAGGCACTCAATTCCTGGCAGCAGCCTCCACGAACCAAGACCACCCACTAAACTACATGGCAACACACCCACAGACACCAAGAAATATCAAAACAACATCCAGCACACGGTATCACACACAATTATTGTCCTCTCTCCCTCCCTGCCCACCCCGAACCAACTTCCAGAAGCACATCCATACTCATATCTCTCGCCGATCCATCCACTCACTCACAGACAACACGCAGCTGCATGCACGACCTCCCGAAATCCATCCTTCCGAATCCTCCCTTCCTCGCGAGGACAGAGTCCACCTGGCCAGGCTGAGATGCGGACACCATCCAGCTCTCCTGAGCTATCAGAAGAGACTGGATGACTCCGTTGTCGACGCCTGCCCGGGATGTAACACAGCACCCCATACCATTAAACACATCATAGAAGACTGCATTTCACACAACCACTTATGCCAACAACACAATCTACACTCAATGAGAGCTCTGTGGGAAAGCCCGATCGTGGCCATGGCCTTCCTCAGGGACTCGGGGCTGTTCGGCCAGGCAGCTTATGGAACAACAACAACAACAACAACAACAACAACAACAACCCCTCCTTTCACGAGGCCTCAAGCCTGACAGAGCTTACTCATTCACACTCTCGCTTGTGTAACACACTCGCTAGGCACATAAGCACATCCTCCACACAGTTTGCTAATGTTAGCACCAAAATATACCAACGAATTAGGGAATAACAGGGAAAATAGGTGATAATTGAAGGGGGAGGGGAAAGGGGGGAAGGAGCGGATGTGGAGGAGTGATATGAGGTATACAGTGGAGCCCCCATTTTCGCTACACCGGTCTTCGCTGATTCAATTCTCGCACCACACACCAAATATTCCCAATTTCAATTCTCGTGCCAAAAGCCTCAATTCTCGCATCAAAATCCCAGCCGAAACCCGAAAAAATAGCAAAAATAACGAAAAACTCAACATAAAACTAGAAAACAAACTAAAAACAATAATTTTGTTTTAACATAACGAAAGAATCTGCCAGGTGCTTGCCGTTTAAGAGACGAAATCCGAGTGAATACGAGATCCGATCGTCAAATGCACAAGATGCCGCCATCTTTGTATGACGTCATCACTAAGCAGACGCTTGCAGTTTAGCTAGTATCTGTGTTGACAAAACAACCGTTTGCAAGCTTTTTTTGTGCCTGAACCCCTTATCTCTCACGTTTATTATAACCTCTAGTACATCTAGTGATAGGGATGGTTGGCCTGGTGGTAGCAATGAAGGAATTTCTTGCTCAAAACACAGAGCAAAGACCAGTCCATGTCGGACGAAAGCGATTGAAATGCCTAGCCTAGACGATGTTAGCCTAGGCTAGGCTATGACAATGATTTATAATAAAATCTGTGTGGTAAGTAATCTTATCATAATACGTATTTATACGTCTTTTCCTCATAATATGTATTTATTGGATGTATTTGGGGCGAAATGGGTACTTGAGGGGTGGCTGGACGAATTTAGAACCTAGGTCTAGGCTAGGCCTAAAAAAATTCGCATGATAGAAACAATGCCACTCTACAGTATTTATGGTTAGGACTGTCATTTAGCCATGTCTACATTATTATTTACAATGCATAAGATTTAGGCCTTAGGCTACTTGATGTAGCCTAGACAAAAAACATGTTTTCATAGCCTAACACTGGGAAAAAGTGCGGTAATTGTTTAGATATTTGGCCTTTTTTTCCAGTTATTAAAAACTTATTCTATGGTGTATAATATGATACAGTATAATGCATAAAATTTAATTTGTGTACAATAAAACATGTTTTCATAGGCAAAAAATAGAAAAAGACGCAAATTTTGGCATGAGCACGGAACCGATTGAATTTTCCCCATAAGAACAGTGCCCCGATCTTGGCTGTTTCAATCCTAGCTCTATTTCTGCGGAACCGATTAGCAGCTAGGATGGGGGCTCGACTGTAGGGAAAACAAAACAATTTTTTTTTTTTTTTTTTTAGTGCTACTGGGGCCGTTTAAATTTTTTTTTTTTTTAGGCCTTCCCTCTTAAGAGCTTTGCCGCCGTTACCCAGTAAAACTTCTTAAGAGCTTTCTCACCGTTGCCGGGTTAAGAATCATATAAATAGTGTCGTGAAGAGTTGTCACCTTTACATTCGTAACCATTATGCTATAAGGAAGTTCTTGAGCAAGGAATCTCTTTTGACCCTCATTCATTAATTTGTTATATCTAGAATTGATTACTGTAATTCATTGTTCAATGGTCTACCAAATGTTACTTTGAAGAAACTCCAGTCTGTTCTTAATAGGTGTGCTAGACTAATATTTTCACTTCCACCCAGAACACCCACCACATATTATCTAATAGATCTACACTGGATTCCCATCAAGGCCAGAATAGAGTTTAAAGTGTGCCTACTGACATTTAAGGTGCTGAGGTTTGGTGAGCCTAAGTATTTGTTGGATCTTCTATTTCCAACACATAATGAGTCAAATGTGAATTTACGTAGTGGTGATGACCCATATCGCCTTTATGAGCCCAGAGCCATTGGGGAACGTGCTTTTGCTGCTAGATCCTTTTCTTATGTTGCCCCACGTCTATTCAATAGACTTCCTGTGTCACTTAAGCAGTTGAATTGTGTTGACGCTTTTAAGAAACAACTGAAGTCGCACATATTTCTGAGGGCTTATGATATTGGGGAGCATAGAGTTACTGATGACTATAAGCTCTAAAAAAAATTTTTTTTTTTTTTTTTTTTTTAAATGGAAAAACTTAAGTTAACCCCTCCAACCCGGAAGGGCTCTTGAACACCCATAACAACCTCGGCCCGCGCAACCCGGAAGGGCTCTTGAACGCCCATTGCTTGCGTGCGTGCTTTCGAATGCCGCGCGTACATTTTCGGTATCGTGGGACGGTAGGTGGCGCCACCAGGCGTAAACTACGCCACAGCAACAGTATCTACCCCGACGCCATCATGGACAGTACGCCAAATAGTGATTCCGTTGTGTCCGATACCGTGCTTCCTACGACGCCCTTGCTAGTTCGTCGCGCCTTACCCCGACGCCATCGCCTAAATGTGTTATCTCCCGGAGGTATTGAGACGACATTGAGACTTTATGAGCGAGCTGATGCCAAGCATAATGTTGATGATGAAGTCAGTGACGACTCCAGTAATTATAAGTCGAGTGATTATGGCCATGAGTGACAAAGAAGAGCAATTCCTGGGATTTGCGAGAGAACATGACAGTGATGAAGGTGATGTACCAGTTGTTGAGGAAGCTGGTTTACCTAAAGACAGTGAACTTGAGAGAGTGAGTGAGTGGGAGAGTTCAAGGTCACTCACCAAATTTCGCATAAGTGACACGACGCCAAGCCCTTCCCCAGGTAAATCGCCTTTCAAGCTACATTTGTATAAGCAGAAAATACTTGAGAAGGCGGCCGCGGCAGCTAGGGAACAAGCAAAACTACTTGGTGAGGATGAGGCTGTGAGTGAGGGTCAGCGTGGTGACCCTTCTCGTCCGCCATTGTCTCCCTTATCTACCCACGCCACCCAAGATGACCCGGATGCCCCGCATTCTTCCCCACCAGTACTTCCCCACCATTGCCAAGGGTTGAGGACCCCACACTTTCGGCCTATTTGCCTCCTAGGTCCCCCGACAGGAGACATACTGCTGCCGAAAAGGGGAAAGGTAGGAAATATACCAAAAAAATTAAGAAAAGTAAGAGAGTTTTGTTTGAGGCTCCCGCGGCGTCCACCCCGGCCGGCCCCAGCCATACGTCCCCGCAACTTTCCCCACGGTCCTCCCCACCTCTCCCGCCTTCAACATGTCTTCCTGAAGAAGTCTTTGAGCTCGCATCACCAATACCTGGGCCTAGTGACAGTGAAACATTGCTTTCTGTCACTCGTCGCAGGCCAAGGAGCCCAGGACCTCGGGGGGACACAGCCTCACCTGCCACTCCTTCCCCACCTCGCCCACCCGCACGCCGCCCACGCATCACTGGTTCCCCGCCAGATTATGTGGGGGCCACTGATGATGAAGGGCACCTCTCTGAAGACTGGCCATGATTACATAGGTCCACCGTCAGGGCAAGATAACCACTCTGACGATGACTATATGGACATCGACGACCCTCGACCCATCCGCTTGGCCCGGCGTCGTGCTGCCCGTCGTGCTGCCCACCGCCCTGGCCGCCGCCCTCGCCGCCCTAGGGCGCGCGCCTCCCGAGTTGGCCGTGGGCGTGCTGGGCCACCAGCTGGAGCTCCTCGTCAGCGTAGACAAGACCCATTCTACGTTTTTCAGTGGCAAGACGTAGTTGATGAGGATGGATACAACCCTGATGTGCCAGCTTTTGATGAGGTACTGGAGGGTTCAGGCATTACCCCCAATTTTCCTGCAGGCCCCAATGCTCCACCACACAAACTATTTGAGGCCTTCTTTGATGAGGAGGTGGTAGGCTATGTTGTCAAAGAGACAAATAAGCAGCACCAATTCCAGGTCCACTTTTTGGGAAAGGTGACCAAGGGCCACATGAGGCAGTGGACCCCAGTGACTCATAAAGAGTTCATGGTGTTCCTGGCACTCACCATGCTAATGCCTCATGTCAAGAAGCATAGGTTGCCTGACTATTGGATCACCAATGATCTGATATCCACCCCTGCCTTCGGGAAATATATGTCTCGCGACCGGTACCTTGATATCCTCGCAGCGCTCCATCTTGTCACCAACCTTGACGTCCACCTCCCAGACAAGCTGTGAAAGATTAGGACGTTGTACGAGATGATGCGAGAACGCTTCACCTCCTACTTCAAGCCCTTCCGCAAGGTCGTCATTGACGAGTCTCTTGTGCTGTTCCGGGGAAAACTCAGCTTCCGGCAGTACATCCCCTCAAAAAGACATCGCTTTGGCATAAAATTCTTTGTGCTGTGCGACTGCCAAACTGGCTATGTCCTGGACTTCCTGGTCTACAGCGGGAAGGAAGAGGACTTGCTTGTGGACCCCCTCATTGGCTTTGGCGGAGCAGTGGTGCAAGCCATGATGGACCGCTACTTTCACAAGAATCACGTCCTCTACACGGACAATTATTACACGTCCCCCACTCTCTCACAGTACCTGCATGAGCGCAAGACGGGGATTGTAGGCACAGTACGAGGGAAAAGGAAGGGCATGCCACCTTTCCCTCCAAAGACCAAAAAAGGTGATGTGTTCAAGAAGAAGTCGGGGCCCATTCTGGCTATCCACTGGCACGACCAGCGGAAGGTCAACCTCCTGACCACCATCCACAAGGGGGAAATGGTGGAGACTGGCAAGGTGGATCGCCGCACCCAGGCCAGGGTGACCAAGCCCGATGCTGTCCTGGACTACAACATCAACATGAGGCTGGTGGACAAGTCCGACATGCAGATAGGCTTCATTGACTGCCTGCGTACCTCGTGCAGATGGTACAAAAAGTTCTTTCTGCATATGGTGGACATGTCAGTTCTGAATGCCTACAACATATACAAGCTTCGGAATGTGAACACACCCATGAAGTTCAATAGCCTGCGGAGGTTCCAAAAGCAGGTGTTGACGGAGCTCCTGGAGAAGTATGCTACGCCACAGAGGGCAGTGGCACATCCTGGGCCCGCCGTTATTGACCGCTTGCAGTGTGCTCAATACTTGATTAGGCACAGGCTTGGTTCCCTGCCTCAGAATGAATCAGGAAGAACACAGCAGAAGCGGTGCCATGTCTGCTACAACAGCAGGGTGAGGCCGAGGTCAGGTAAAAAGTCAACCATGGAGTGTGTGGAGTGCAAGGTGGCACTCTGTGCTTTAGAGTGCTTCTTTGATTACCACTCCAAGCTGGAGTTCTAATAATCATACTGAAATTGCCAAATAAAATGACAATATGTACACTATAATTATATATAGGCAAAAAGTGGAAGAAAACCAATTTATTGTAATACAAAAGTCATGTATTATGAGAACATTGATACAAATACAATTACACCATAATAATATGTGAAAGTGACACATATGTATATACCAAGTGACATTCATATGATTAGAACCTATAGAAATATATAAATCAGTGAAAAAAGACACAATAAATTGTATATAAAACGTTTACAAATCATATAACTAAGTGAAAGTGACACAAGACCTAATATTTGATGGCCAAAGTATAATAAATACCTGTGATAACGAATAATCAGTGCCTAATACAACAATAACCTACCTCAATTACTAATAAAATGTACGGTATCGAGTGAAAATGAGCATTATCAGTGACAGTGACACTCTCTAAAGCATATTTGTCAAAGTGAAAGTCACACAAGACCTAATATTTGATGGCCAAAGTATAATAAACACCTGTGATAACGAATAATCAGTGCCTAATACAACAATAACCTACCTCAATTACTAATAAAATGTACGGTATCGAGTGAAAATGAGCATTATCAGTGACAGTGACACTCTCTAAAGCATATTTGTCAAAGTGAAAGTCACACAAGACCTAATATTTGATGGCCAAAGTATAATAAACACCTGTGATAACGAATAATCAGTGCCTAATACAACAATAACCTACCTCAATTACTAATAAAATGTACGGTATCGAGTGAAAATGAGCATTATCAGTGACAGTGACACTCTCTAAAGCATATTTGTCAAAGTGAAAGTGACACAAGACCTAATATATGATGGCCAAAGTATAATAAACACCTGTGATAACGAATAATCAGTGCCTAATACAACAATAAGCTACCTCAATTACTAATAAAATGTACGGTATCGAGTGAAAATTAGCAATATCAGTGACAGTGATACCCTAATAAACATATTTTATATAATTGGCCTCAAAATAACTAGAAAATATCAAATAAACATCACATTCTCAATATCAAACACTAAAATCGTCTAAGGGAGATAAATACTTTGGCGCGACGAGCGGCTAGGTGCGTCGTAGCCATGGCCGGGGCGACGCGTCCGAACGCGGGAAGAATTTGCCGCCGAAAAGCACTCGTCTTCCCGCGCTCACCATTATGCAACCAGAGGGGCTAGAGACCTCTACTCAACGCCATTCGACAGAGGAAGGTTTGTGGAACATTATTCTTTTTTATTCACCACATTACATGCCATATTCATTGACTTACAGAGTAGTTAACATAGGCCAAAGATCGTCAAAACACCCGGTACCGGAGCACAGTCGCAAGCTATAGCCCCCGGGGCTGGAGGGTTAATGTGAGCGCTCGTGAATCCATTTGGAGAATTGGCGCTCGAACAAATAAAATACCAGCATATTATTTTTTATTATTACAAGTTACGGAGCCATATTTAAGACCCCACGCCCATTAACCCATCTGTAATATTACTTCACACGACCGGCCAACCTGGACGGCCCACGGAGCATCAGAAGACATCAAGCAGCTAGTGTTCTACAATTCTAAGAAAAGAAAGAGTATAGAAAAATACCTAAATCAATGCCAGTGACGAGGCAGAAAATAAGTTAGAGTTCAAAAGTGATAAAATAAACAGAGTCCTCTGTCCTCTCTGAGTCCTCTTACTGTATTCAGAATAAAATCAGCAAAGTGTTCAATTAAGATAATCTATAGAAACAGATTGCTTCTATTTATGTACTAGTGATAAATATGTTTAGTACAACTCTCTAACTCGAATAAGAAATAAAATCCAAATAAGACGGATTTAGGGCATAAAATAACTCGTCAAATTTCCGCCAAGTGAGAAAATAAACAGAGTCCATAACTCCCTATTTTTTAGTTAAATCATCAAAGTGTTCAATTAACATAATCTATAGAAACAGATTACTTATATGCGTGTACAGTGATAAATACGTATAGTACACCTCTCTAACTCAAATAACGAATTAAATCCAAATAAGGCGGATTCGCACCTTAACGAACTCTGAAATAATATCAACCAGTGAAAAAATTTTATTTAGAGTCCACAAAACTTGAACTCAAGCTGATAAAGTACATCAGTATATAAGATTACATATTCATAGAAAAGAAATATAGTAACTTTCTTTAACCTCGTCCAATATTATTAGCTAATTCAATCCAAGTCAAGGGATATAGTGAACATTAAGGTAACCCGATTAAGTGTTTATATAAATCTTTCAACAAGAAAATAGTGTTTTGATTCTCAAGAAAAGGATTCACTTTAAGTTGCATTGAGTATACCTGATCTCCATCTAGATCCGCAATCGTGCTAGGAGAATTTTAATTGAGTTGTGCCACTTATGTTCTCGTGTTTAGTGATTCTGATTCAATATTATGTACTTAGTGAATAAGTGAAATAAAGCTGTACTATAAACTATATTTTGATATTATACATATCCTCTATTATCTTACTTATATGTATTAATTTTGTATGAACTTGGATATCCCAGTCTCGAAAGAACTCACCCTAACTAATAGTTAAACCTGAATAAAATCAGGGCATAACAGTTACACATAGCAAAAACCGCTCAAAACCGCTCATTTTTAGCAATTTTGGCTGACCTTTGCAAGATCGTTGCAAGACAACCAGAAGTCATAAAAAGATAATTCAGGTGCCATTGGAAAGCTCAATCACGGTTCTTTCACAGATTATCATTGTATTACGTTCTGGCTCTTGTTTATGCATGAAAATGTGCATGGAATGAAGGTCAATTAAGGCCAAAACCGCCACAGACAAGTAGTAGTAGTAGTCGTAGTTGTTCCCTAGGCTGCCTGGCCGAACAGCTCCTAGCTCCTAAGGAAGGCCACAGCCGAGACAGGGTATTCCTACAAAGTTCTCAAGGAGTGTGTGTTGTGTTGTTGACGTAAGTGGTTGTGTGTTATGCAGTCTTCCATAAAGTGCTTGATAGTGTCCGGTGTTGCGTTACAACCCAGAGAGGTGTCCTGGACGTAGTCATCCAGCCTCTCCAGCCCTGTCAAGGGCTGCCTCAAGTTCTTTACTTTGAAATCAGACCACAGTACCTGATCCCACATCATTCTAGGTCTACCCCTACGCGCAGCTCCCCCCACGTTCACAGTCCGGCATTTCTTCACCAAGTTCTGATCATCCATTCTCTCCACGTGTCCAAACCAACCAAGTCGGCTCATGCGTATCACTTCACTGACACTCCTAATACCCAGATGCCTTCTTAATTCCTCGCTCGATACCCCGTCCCTGAGGTTAACCCCACAATCCCACATATCCATCTCACCATTCTCTTCTCATTCCGTTCCATTCTATTGATATCCTCCGCTTTAACCGGCCAAATCTCCAAGGCATAAGTTATCGCACTCCTAACACACAAGGTATACACCTTCCCTTTAAGGTGAAGTGGGAGTCCTCTCATGGTCAGGAGTGGCAACAGCTCTCTAAACTTCCCCCAGCCACTTCAAACTCTAGCAATGGAGCCGGCTCAGCTTCAGCGCCACCTCCGGCGGAAACCGTATCGCCCAAAAAACATAATATACAGTATTCTCACTTATTTCATAGTGAGAATAAAAATCTGCATATGGGAATCAAGTCAGTTTGAGAAGTTTTGCTTACTAGGGTATCATGAGCATCGTTGTATTATCTGTTAGTATCAAGATGCTACATGAAACTTTATTAATCTGAATAATAAATTGGCAGAACACGCAGCAATTCTGTTCTCCACGGCAGATCGTAAGTGCAATAATTTTGGAAACTATCCTAACAATCACAATAACCAGCACTTGCATCCAAATATTACAAGAAACATAAATTTTTATGCAAATTACCTAACTAGTTTATATCATATCTGTAATATCATATCTAGTTTAGTTCTTATGTAGGTCTGGAAATTTTGTTAACCACTTCGCAGATTTCTTTTTTTATCTATCAATAGCTTTTAACCCTTAACCCTCCAGCCCCGGCTATGTATTATATATATATTCCTCGAAACCCGGGTGTTTTGGCCGAAAAACGTCTAGGCTAGGCTACCGTATATTCGTTAATCAGACTGCTTCCCGCATTCCCGCGCATCCCCAAGCGTAGCTGTGTTATTTACCTGTAGAATGGCATTAAGTAGAGCTCTCTAAGTCAACTGGTTGAGCTGTGATGATGATTTCATTGGAGATAACTTTATGGCCAAAACAGCCACTTTACACCACTTTACACCACTTTTCGATACTTTAACAACATACAGGCACACACGAACAAGCGACGCTCTCCTTCTTGTGGCCGGAGATGCGGGGCGTCGGTCCAGCCGGCTGTTGTTTACATGCGTCGGACCGACGCCTCGCACACGAAGCTCACAGGCTTTCAACCACTGGGGCGTTCAAGAGGCCTTCCGGGTACCTGTTACTGTATATGCTTTTTTATGGGCGTTCAAGAGCCCTTCCGTGGTGAGAGGGTTAAAACTCAAGTGACGCAATATGGCGTCAATAGGGTTGTGTGGCACAATCCTTGGTAACGCCTATTATGGTGTCTGCATGTTTCACGCCAAACAATCAAATTGTCCATAGTGCAATCGTGGCCCTATCGGCCTTGTGTTGAATTAAGCTCCATCCCAAGCCCCTCCTGCACTCTCCCAAGCCTTTCCCTACTCCCCACACCACCTCCCCTACCCACAAGCACCAAGGAGGAGTGTAGCCTTTCTCAGTCATTCCCCATCCATGTGATCGACACACATACACACATGCACACACACACACAAGCAATGATAAATTTTTCCTCAGAGAGTGGATTTTTTTTATTTTGGCTCTCGCAGTGATAAACATCAAACTAAGCAACATAGATGGGTGGGGGTTTTCACCATTTTCAAGCTTAATGTATGTATGTGATCATGATATTTGATTTAATATTGTATAAGCTAATAAATAGTATGTACGGAGATACAACATACAGTATAATTATAAACAAGGCATTTGCATGCCAAATATACCCGGGAGGGGCGCTTGGCGCGTGATTTAAACCCCCAGAGCCTGGGAGTTAAGTCTGTAATAACGAAGACTAACCCCGAGGATCATAGAGAAACATAGTTTTATTTTCATCTGGGGAATACGTCCTTAAAAGTATAAATAAGTTTTTTGAATCACCCTGCATACACGGCATATACAGTAGGGTCTCACATAAAACGAGAAATTGGTCGATAAACGAGGTCGTTTTATGTGAACACGCTTTATGTGAACACGCTTTATGACTGGCTCCCTCCACCCTCCCCGTCAAGGACTCAAACGCCAGTGACGTCACAATGCGCACCTACGTCACGGCCAATCACGCTTTGTACGATATTCCGGCGCGCTAATTGAAAACTCCTCGGATTTGCCCCACTTTGGCGGCGGACTCGTTTTATGTGATCACATTCGTTCTTATCGAAAATTAAATATTAATATGTTAGGTCGCTCGTTTTATCTGAACACGTTTTATGCGGGACCCTACTGTATATATATATATATATACAGTATACAGTAGGGTCTCACATAAAACGAGTTTATGGTCGATAAACGAGGGCGTTTTATGCGATTTCGTTTTATGTGAACACAGCATTTTGGTGGCGCAATATCGTCAATGTTCACTGTAAGCGAAAATTTTCGTACAAAGCGAACGATATTTCGTACAAAGCGAACTATATTTCGTACAAAGCGAACTATATTTCGTACAAAGCGAACGACATTTCATACAAAGCGACGATATTTCGTACAAAGCGAACGATATTTCGTACAAAGCGAACGACATTTCATACAAAGCGACGATATTTCGTACAAAGCGAATTTTAGGTCGGTCGTTTTAATCGAGACTCGTTTTATGCGAACACGTTTTATGCGGGACCCTACTGTATATATATATATACTGTACTGTATATACAGTAAATATATATATAACAGTTGGCCCTCGGGTAACACTGGTCATTTGTGCTGCCATGACACCGTGTTACGTAAAGCATAGGTTATATAGGAATTAAGCCATTTCGTTCTAGCAACTTGCCCAAAGTCCCCTTTTTGAGCATTCTCCGCTCTAAAACCTACCACAAATCACTCAAAATACTGACCAAGCAACACTCATGTACAGTACTCAAAAACTTTGTACTCAAAAACTGTGCTTCCGTGCTAACTCCTTGCCTAGGCAAACTCTTTCGTCTCTGTCTATCTTCTAACGTCTTCCCTTCATGCTGGAAGTTTGCTCTCATTCAACCTGTCCCAAAGAACGGCGACCGCTCTCAACCCTCCAACTATCGTCCAATTGCTCTCATCTCTTGTATTTCTAAAGTTTTTGAAACTATTCTTGCTTCCAAATTTCTTAAGCATTTCTCTTCTCATAATCTGCTCTCAGATCCCCAGTATGGCTTCCTTAAAAACCTAACCTAAGGGTCACTCAACTGGTGATCTTCTTTCATATCTTACTAACTCTTGGTCATCCTCCTTTCGGGAATTCGGTGAGACTTTTTCTATTGCACTAGACATATCGAAAGCCTTCGATAGAGTCTGGCACAAATCTTTAATTTCTAAACTACCCTCCTTCGGTTTCTATCCCTCCATCTGTGCCTTTGTCTCTAATTTCCTCTCCGGCCGTTCCATAGCTGCGGTTGTGGACGGCCATCGCTCACTTCCTCACCCTATAAACTCTGGTGTTCCTCAGGGCTCTGTCCTATCTCCTATTCTCTTTCTAATTTTTATAAATTACTTTCTCAACTGTACCTCAACTCCCATCCATTCATACACAGACGACTCAACCTTACACTACTCCATTAGTTTTTCAGAACGCCCAAGCCAGCAACTTCTCAACGACAAACGGAATGAAGCCATAGAACACTTAAATTCTGATCTAACTACTATCTCCAATTGGGGCAGAGAAAACCTTGTTACCTTTAATGCTTCCAAAACCCAATTTCTCCATCTATCTACCCGTCAGGAACTCCCTGCGGACTATCCCTTATTCTTCAACAATACAAAAATCAATCCTTCATCTTCTCTCAATATTCTTGGAGTCTCTTTTTCTTCTGCTCTCAGTTGGAAGGACCATATTACCAGTCTTGCTAAGGCAGTCTCCCAGAAGCTAGGTGTGCTCAACCGCCTTAGAGGGTTCTTTACCCCCAGGGTGTCTATGCAGAGCAATTGTATTCGAAGACTTGAATGAATATGAGAAAGAATACAAGATAATTAACATAGAATAGCCTTGTTTTGGCCAATTTATCAGTTTAAAAAATATAATTTGAACTATATACCATCATTTTATCTATACATATATAATAATACAGCCTAAAAATAATGCACTCGGCTTTCGTTTGACACCCTGTTTACCCCTGTACAGCTTCTTGCTCTGTACAGGGGCATAGTGCGTCCTTGTATTGAGTATTGTTCACATGTGTAGAGGGGTTCCTCTCACACCGCTCTCCTAGACAAAATTGAAAGGAAGGCCTTTCGTATCATTAACTCCCATCCACTCACCAACTCTCTGCAATCTCTCTCTCTTCGCCGCAATGTTGCATCTCTCTCGCTATTCTATCGCTACTATAATAATCAGTGTTCCTCAGAGCTTTCCCAGTGTATACCACCTCCTTTACGTAGGGCACGTGGTACCCGTCTTGCAACACAATCCCACCCCTACTCTGTGCAACTCTCCAACCCAAGAGTGAAACATTACTCTCAGTCTTTCTTCTATTCAACAGCTGAGCTCTGGAACTCTCCCAGAATCAGTCTTTCCCTCTTCCTATGACTTAAATTGCTTCAAACTCCGTGTGTCCGGGCATTTTGGCTCGAACGTCCCTTGATTTTGGCCCTGTCACTCTTTCAACTTTGGGGGAGGCACTCGCTATAGGCAGTTCTGCCTTTTGCCTCCCTCACTCACATAGAAAAAAAAAAAATCAACCATACTTCACATGCCATATGCATAATATATGATAGCAAAAGGACAACAAAAAGGTAGGTAAGGGTGGTCTAGAGGGGTGGGCTGGCATATAAAATACACTTGGACCGCTCAGTTTTGTCCGCCTAAGCATGGGTGAGAAGGGAAACTAAGTCAGTGGCGTTCCCCGAGCCAAGGCAAACCGTGTTAGAGGAAGGAAAATACTGAGTTACAGATGACTCATCACATTTGAGGTACAGTACCTGTGTTAGAGCAAAACCACTTTGTGAAAAAGCGTGTTACCCTAGGGTCCACTGTATATATATATATATATATATATATATATATATATATATATATATTCTCTTTAATACATACGAGGTTGAAAGAAATGGCAATTTCTGCGTTGGAAATTTTATTATTCAAAGTTTCCAGGTCTCTGATGAGTTTTCGCTGGGTGGCAGGAAGTAGATGAAGGAGATGAGCAAAATTCATGGTGGTACAGGGTTACATAAATGTACATGATGATACAGGATATACGACGCGTTTCACTGGACAACCAGCATTATCAAGTAAGGAAGGAATGAAATAAAAGGTAAACAGGAAGGGTATATATAGAGGGTGGAGGATCAGAGGAGGAGGAAAACAGGGGGCAAAAGTCTGCTATTGGTGGAAGCGTAAACTAGGAGAGAGAAGGGGTTAACCGCTCCACGCATGCGCACTGGATGCGGGATGGTGGTCAGTAGGTGGGGTCGAAGCTGATTGGCTGCGTGTCGAGGGGCGTGGCCTAAGTTGTGTGGCGCCTGCAGAAGACGAAGCTGAAGGAGGTAGCGCGGGGGGCTGCGTCAAGGGCACCGGGGGGCGAGGAGGGGTGTTAGGTCCTGTAGGGTAGTGCCTTTTGGCAGAAGGAAGGATCTGAAGGTCCAGAGTTTGGTTGTTGATGTTGGGATGTAAGGCTTGGATATATAAAGCTTCGAGTATAGGTAATCTCCTTGGGTCACTTTCTTTATCGAGTATGGTGGTGTGTTTCTCTAACTCGTTGCGTGTGAGGTGAGGGTGGTTAGGGGTGAGATAGTGGTCTTTGATGGCTCCAGCCTGAAGGTGAAGAGTTAACCGACGTGAAAGACGAGTCTGCGTCATACCAATATAGGAATGAGGTCCACAGTCCTCATAATTACAGGTATGTTGGTAAATGACGTGATCGTCGGTCATCGGGCTCTTTATCTTGGTGGAGGCTGGTTTGTTGCGGAGAACGAGGTTGGAGGTCTTGGGGGATTTGTAATAAATTATTAATTTGATTTTGTTTTCCGGGTTGGTTGGGTGGACATGCTTGGAGATTATTTCTTTTAAGACGGCCTCTGAACACAAAAATGACGAGGCCGTCTTAAAAGAAATAATCTCCAAGCATGTCCACCCAACCAACCCGGAAAACAAAATCAAATTAATAATTTATTACAAATCCCCCAAGACCTCCAACCTCGTTCTCCGCAACAAACCAGCCTCCACCAAGATAAAGAGCCCGATGACCGACGATCACGTCATTTACCAACATACCTGTAATTATGAGGACTGTGGACCTCATTCCTATATTGGTATGACGCAGACTCGTCTTTCACGTCGGTTAACTCTTCACCTTCAGGCTGGAGCCATCAAAGACCACTATCTCACCCCTAACCACCCTCACCTCACACGCAACGAGTTAGAGAAACACACCACCATACTCGATAAAGAAAGTGACCCAAGGAGATTACCTATACTCGAAGCTTTATATATCCAAGCCTTACATCCCAACATCAACAACCAAACTCTGGACCTTCAGATCCTTCCTTCTGCCAAAAGGCACTACCCTACAGGACCTAACACCCCTCCTCGCCCCCCGGTGCCCTTGACGCAGCCCCCCGCGCTACCTCCTTCAGCTTCGTCTTCTGCAGGCGCCACACAACTTAGGCCACGCCCCTCGACACGCAGCCAATCAGCTTCGACCCCACCTACTGACCACCATCCCGCATCCAGTGCGCATGCGTGGAGCGGTTAACCCCTTCTCTCTCCTAGTTTACGCTTCCACCAATAGCAGACTTTTGCCCCCTGTTTTCCTCCTCCTCTGATCCTCCACCCTCTATATATACCCTTCCTGTTTACCTTTTATTTCATTCCTTCCTTACTTGATAATGCTGGTTGTCCAGTGAAACGCGTCGTATATCCTGTATCATCATGTACATTTATGTAACCCTGTACCACCATGAATTTTGCTCATCTCCTTCATCTACTTCCTGCCACCCAGCGAAAACTCATCAGAGACCTGGAAACTTTGAATAATAAAATTTCCAACGCAGAAATTGCCATTTCTTTCAACCTCGTATGTATTAAAGAAAATTTATTACCTGGCTTTACTAACATATATATATATATATATATATATTTAATAGTGGCCCCTTCATCATTGACGATGTTGCCTATTAGTATAATAGTCTCCATTCAACACCCACGTCAGTCGTTTGAATCAACCGCCGCGAGGAAGAAAGAGATTCATCTTCATAAGTGCAACGCTACTTCTCTTTTGGTGTCGTCATATTGATCGGGTACCCACTACGAAAAAACTTTGTAAAAAATAAGAGAACAAAAAAGGAAAAAGAATTTCCACTTTAACACTGTTATTCACAAGCTTCCCACATTCGGTGGATTTGTTTGCGTTGTGGCTTCTTACCACCTCTCGCCAAGCGCAACAATTCGGCCTGCTCTTCCTCGCGGGCCTACCGTCAACACTTGTGCCCCCCGCGCTCCGGCTTCATTCGACGCTCGCTCTCCTCTAGTGAGTCTTTTCTCATTTGTATGTATCTGGGAGATAGTGAGCAGGGTTTAGACTAGCTAGCACGGGTTATGTTATTGTTGGCCCGCAGGAAGTGTTAAATTAGGGTACGTTTAGGCGCTTACTCCTTGTGTTCAATGTTTCCACCCCACGTGGTGTTTTTTGTCTGTTGCTATGCGCCTTAGTTTTTGCTTTTTTCTTAGTTAGGAGGCTTTCCTTTCAGTTTCTTGCTGTTCCTTTGTACAGCTTGGGGGTCTAGGGACCCTGTCTTTGTTGCAGATGCGCCAGGGTTAGGATTGTCACACGTGGTTGTGGCGTCCTCCGGCGTTTGAGCCTGTGGAGAGGCCCCTCGTGGGGGCTTTTCTCTTCGCCCTTTTTGGCGCTGTTCATGGTTCTGCGTGTAGTCTGTAATGTTTTTTCCGGATAAGCCTATAGGTTATCTAGTTTTGGGAGGTCTTTTATTGTTACTGCTATTGTTATTTATTATGTCCCCTGTGTATTGTGGTCTCCCTGTTGGTTAGTGTGCCACTTTCCGGGAGTCCTGCAAAGGAGTGCGTGAGTTTTGGGTCGGGTTTCCTCGCGGCTGTGCCTTGCTCCAAGTCCCCCCTCCCTTTGCTCTGCCCGCCGGCCTAGGCTTTGTAGCCGTTGGGTCGGTCCGCCGTGCCGGCGTTTTTCACGGGCTCGTGTCTCCCTCGCCGGGTTAGCGTCGGTGGGTGTGGCGGCGCCACTGCCCCCTGGTCCCTGGTCCCTCTGGGATCCGGCGGACTCCGATGTACATCTGGTTGGTAAGGTGCTTTTGAGCCCCTCGGACTTTGCCTCCGCCTTCCGGCGGCTGCACGAGCAACAAGTCCTCCGGCGGGTGGTGTTTTCGTTTACGGAACAAACCGATACCCGCCGTTAGGGGTCCCCCGATCACTAGGACTGGTCAGTTTTGACATGGGATATTAAGGTCGTTTACCCCGCCGTGCCAGCAGCCCAGTGAGTAAATGACCCCGGCGGACACTGCACTTATGTCTCGTCATCAGCTAGCACGCTTACTTCAATGGCGTTTACGCCGCCATGCCGGCGGCCCAGTTGGTAAACGGATCAGCGGCTGCTTGTGTGTTTTGTGGAGCACAGAGCGGTCCGCCGTCAGGGGGGCTTACTGTTCTACAACCTAGGTCATAAAGGTGGCCCTCTGATAGTGGTATCCCCTTCTCATGTTACCCAGGGGCATGGGAAGAGGCTATTCATGCCCTCTTAGGGGTAACAAGAAGAAGGAGGCCGTTGCCTCCTATTCTTCTTACACCGGGAGGTTAGGATGGGTGAGACTCTCCCTGTATATCCTTATGAGCATTGATTCCTGGAAATGTTTCTTTCCAGGTTGACACTCAAGACAGCCGGCTACCGCGTCGTTCCCGCCGGGGAGAGGAGTCTCTGCATCATGCCTTTGTTTACAGTCTGCTCAACCCCCGCCTGTCTTTTGATACCAATACCAGCCCATAGCAGGTGTATCAGGTGTGTTCAGTGTTTAAACACAACCTCTTTCATGTGGACATCTCGTACGTGTCCGGTGTGTTCAGATCTATTCGAAGAATGGCTCACGGCCCAAGATATGTCTTGCTTACTCACTCTCATTGACGTTCAGACTAAATTTAAAGCCTATGCTTCTCAAGTGGCTAACAAAGAACTGTCATGTGATAACCCAGAATTATTGAGGGTAGTTCAATTGTACTCATTTGATGATCATATAGCTCACCAGTCACACAACTCCCCTATACCTCTGTTGACCATTGGGTCCCCTACGTCCTCCACGGCATCTGCACAGAGCTCCTCTCCCCCATCCAAGAGGTGCCGCTTGATGTCACCGGAATGCCTCCAACCTGCCCACCCAGCTCCACCGGCGGGCAACCTGAGGCGCATGGACAGCACGGACTATCTACCTGACAAGATCCGCCGGCTCTCGAGCCCACCACGATGTGTGTTACTTTCTAATGAAACTCCTACTTCTGCGCAAGTAGATCTCACGGGATCACAGCTGGAAGGTCCGGCGGCCGCCTCGGGGACGCAGGGGGTTAGCCCCGGTCTCCTCGGGCCAGACGCCGGCCCCTCTCACACTGCCACTAGATTTAGACAAACTGTACACGTTAGGCTCCAAGGTTCCAAGTTAGTGTTGTCAAACACAGACTCAGCAAGCCAACAGGGCTCATACCTCTACTCAGTCTCCGGGTGTTTTTACATCACACGCGGTTACGACCATACGGTCTCACGCGACACTCCTGGCTCCTTTTCAGGACCAGCTCAGCTTGACGGCCGCCCTCAAGAATATAGGTTCGCAGATTGCGACCGCCCCGGTAACACCTCCGCCGCGTGACCAGAAGTCACCGGCTTGCGGTTCTCACCACCCAGCTACGGCTAGTAGCAGTCAGACACTGGTGAACAACCCTAGGACACAAGCTGCCATTCTCAAACAGGCTGACACTCTGATACCGACAGACCAACAAGATAGGCTAACAACGCATACTACTCCCATGGGGTTAACGGCTGTGCAGCTAAATGAATTATTACAGAAGGTGATAAGTCAGTGTGCCATTAAGCAGGGTCAAGCCCCTACTCGGGCACTGAGACCACCTCACAGTGTAGCTAGGCCCCCCTCTCATATCAATGTAGGCATCCCCTCTCCGGCAGTCTCCTCCGCCGGGCCAGCAACGACCCGCATAATTGACTACCCGCCGCCTACGGGCCCGGCGCTAAACAGACCAGTTCATTCCCGGCCTGCGGGGCAAGAGTCTCAGCCGCGGGCCGTAAATGTTACCCCAGGTTCGTTGCCAGACCCATTAGTCCGTCCCTCAACCTTGACGCAACTCCTAGGGTTAGGAGACCTAGAGTTCATGGGTTTGTCCAAGCCCCCCAATGTAGCTCCCCCTTCCGCCGGCCGACCCAAGCAGGGACTACCGGCGGATAATTGGTCACTTGCTCCTCCCGACCTTAGATCCCCCTTGCATAGGTTGGACACGGGGTCAGTTACTAGTCAGGAACGCCTCAGCCGGAATAGTTCTGTGGGTTCAGACGATACCCAACCTTACTTATCCCCCTCGGTAGACAGGACCCATACGGTGACTAGCCCGCCGGGTCCCTCTTCCACCTCCATTTCTCACCCCAGTGCCCCCCTAGTTCCGCCGGGAGTCCCGACACAATCTCAGGTCATCAAAGCACCAGGCAGGCTCTGGCTTCCGGTTACGGCGGTGACGCAAGGAGAGGGGCATAAATCGACACAAGGGGAGGTCCCAGTGCCAGTGGAGTGGGCAATTGAAGTTAACCGTAAACATGTCTTTAGGGCAAAAGATGCTAACGGTACAGTCATACAGGTTCCTATATATGCTAGACCTGACCCGGCAAATTTTCAGTATTTTGTGTACAACCCATGCCTTCTGGTTCCTCTTCCGGCGGATTCCCCGGTCCAGGATCCTTCTCACCCAGACACTCTCGTTTGCCCTGATTGCCATAAACGATGTGGCCCTAATGGATGTCATTCTCTGTATACACAGAGGGAGCCTTCTCGTAAGTTTCACAGATGTGGTCCACATAAAGACCAAAGGGAGCTGAATCTGACTGAGGTGGGCGATGGGCCGTGGGTAACGTGGGATCAGGAACTGCAGCAATTTGCTGTAGATATTACATACAATACCTTGTCCCCGATTCCCCCTCCCCCCCTTACCGATTTTGACTGGCTAGCACAATGACCGGGTGGAGTTCCGTTCCATATTTTAAATTTTCTTATCGCCCCTCAATTGACGGCGGAAGATTTTCCCTTGACCCTCATTACTCCTGAACCTATTGAACTCCAACGAGAATTTCTGGTCAGAGATAGGGCCCACAGGGCGTTTATTAGCTTCCTGTTAACTAGAGACACGGCCCAGGTTATTGCCCAACCAATGCCGAATCCCTCTCGAAGGACCCAGGAATTAGTTAAAGTCTTTCAACAATATCTCCTCCCTACCCCAGCTAGAACACTCACTGAAATTCGAACGGCCTTGTTTGAGGCAGTCCGGTCACGTCAGCTACTCAGATTCGGTATGGCTCAAGGGTTACCTATGAATGCTTACTATAGGATCTTATTCTCCCCTGTCTTAACTGCGAGGATCATAGATAAACAGACAGAGTGAGATGTTAGGGTAATGTTGCACTTGAAGGGCAAGACCAACCAATAAGTCTTCCCCTGACGGCTCCAAGCTGCAGGCGGACGGGTTCACCTCCAGCTCTTTGGTTAAAATTACATATACTTTTAGGACTACTGTTCAGGACTCTTCAGTCCTCCCTCCTTCGGCCATGCTAGCGCAATAGGGTTTCGAGGTTCGACCAAGTGTTAGTTCCCACGGGGGGGAGCGCCTCCTGATGTCTTCGGTCCGACTGGTGGAACCGGTCCACACAAAAGCACGCCGGAAAGGAAGTTATGCGGCTTTACCTCACGTGGCGTTGCATAACAGACCGATAACCACCCTCTGCATAAGGGATGGGATACTAACTCATTACGCAGGAAAGGGAGACCGCGGCCGCCAACCAGGGTCGGTTCTGCGAAAACCGTTAACCCCCCGGCGGACCCGCACCTGGAGTGTCCATCTCACATTTCAATGACAGAGTGATAGCCGGAGGCACCCATCCGCCGGCTTGCGACTTTAACCCTTCCAGCCCGGGTGTCCTTTTAAAAGGATGGCGCGGCAGATGGGCCGGTACCCAGGTGTCCTTTTAAAATCCCTGTGCTTGAAAGCGTGCTTTGAAAAGCGCGCGGCCAAAATTTACTTTGTAGGGGCGATCGCAGCGCCACCAAGCCTCAACTACTACCGTTATCAGTTCCTACGAGGCCACCATGGCGAGTTATAGTGAAATCATGAATTCCGACGCGTCCGATTCTGTGCAACCTCCCGCGCGCCCCACTGCTACCCCCGCTCGCAACTTCGACGCCTGTTGCAACCAAGAAGAAAGCTCAACGAAAGAAAGTGAAACGTTTGTTGAGTGATAGTACTATACAACGAGAACTTTTTTACCTTGAATTGAGCAGTGGCAAAAGCTTGGTGGACAAAGAACAATTTATAAGTGCAAGCGAAGATGACGATTTCGTTGGTTTTGGAGACGACGACAATGTGGATTTATTTGAGGGGGGAGACAGTAGTGATGATCCTGATGATCCTGATGTGGAAGTGTTTCCGGAAGGTGCTATTGAACTTCCAAGTGTGCTAGAACCTAGGCCTACCCCCTCGCCTAGGCCTAGCCCTAGCCCAGGACCTTCCCCTTTGCCTGCCCGTACGCCCTTGAAAGTGGGCAAATACTTTTACAAACAATCTTTAGTGAAAAGTGCAGCCAAGAAAGCACACAGGGCAGCAGAAAATGCTAGGGAAGGCGAAGATAGTGATAGTGACGCCGACCCTGGGCTAGAAACCACCCGCATTCCTTTGTCCCGACGCCTTGACCCGGGACGCCACGCGGGTCACCCACAGCCCTCGGCTTCATCTCTCCCTCAGGATGTGCAAAGGGCCTCTACAAGTGGTACTAGTGGGGCGGCATTGTCCTCCCACAGTGTGCCACCACAGGCTCTGCATCATAGAGCATTATTTGCTGCGGAGAAGCCCTCAGCTCGCCGCAAAAGGAGCCCAACTCCCGAGGCTCCCATTGTTGAACCTCCCGTAGCCTCCCGCGCCCGGTCACTTCTTCACCAGAATTGTCTCCTGAAGAGGATGTTGACGACCCCAACATTGCCCAAGATGACCTGACGTCGCCTGAGAAGGAGGAGGACGACGAAGAGGATGTGGAAGAGGAGGAAGTCCCGACAAGACGAGTTAGAGGGCGAGGTCGTGGACGTGGTCAGCTTGCCGACGCCGATGCCCCTGGGCCCACGCGTGGGTGTGGGCGTGCAGGGCGTGGGCGTGTGCCAGGGCGTGGGCGTGTGCCAGGGCGTGTGCCTGCTGCACCTGCACGTCCTCGAGCATCCGACCTGTTTGTGTGGACAGATGGGGCTGATTTTGAGCCAGATTGTCCTGCCTTTGATGAGGTACAGATGGGTTCCGGGGTGTCACCAGCATATCCCTGTGGCCCAAATGCTACCCCCAGTGAACTTTTCTGTGGCTTCTATGACAATGAAGTCATGGAATACCTCATCGAGGAGACCAACAACCATCATGACATCTGTGCCAACTTTCTTGGCAGGAAGACCAGTGCCAAGATGGTGGCATGGAGAGCTGTCACTGTGGCAGAACTATATGTGTTTTTGGCACTCACAATGCTGATGACACATATAAGGAAGCACGTTCTGGCCGACTACTGGATCACTGGCGACCTCATAACGACTCCAGCATTTGGCAAGTACATGTCCAGGGACAGGTACTTTGACATCCTCTCATATCTCCACCTGACCAACAACATGCATGTCCACCTTACCGACACACTATGGAAGATCAGGAAGCTGTATGACATGATACGTTATCGATTCACCACCTACAGTACCTGATTCCTTTCCAGAAGATGTGCCTCGACGAGTCCCTGGTCCTGTTCCGTGGTAGGCTGCACTTCCGACAGTATATCCCGTCCAAGAGACACCGATTCGGCATCAAGCTCTTCGTCCTCTGCGACTGCAAGACGGGGTATGTGCTGGACTTTGTGGTCTACAGCGGCAGGGGTGGATAAATTGAGACTGACCCCCTCATTGGTTTTGGCGGCGCTGTAGTAAAGAAGATGATGGAGAGGCACTTCCATAACAACCACATCTTCTACACAGATAACTACTACACGTCGCCTATCCTGACCAAGTACCTCCATGACCGCAAGACCGGAACTGTCGGCACAGTCAAGGCCAAGAGGAAGGGCATGCCAGGCTACCCAACCAAGATGAAGAAGACGGACATCTTTCACAAGAAGAGTGGTCCCATCCTCTCCATCCACTGGCATGACCAGCGGAAGGTCAACCTCCTCACCACATGCCACAAGGCCGAGATGGTCGCCACAGGGAAGGTGGACTGAAGAACCAAAAACCCCGTCGTGAAACCAGCTGCTGTCCTGGAATACAACCTAAATATGTGCCTCGTCGACAAGTCCGACATGCAAATGAGCTTCATCGACTGCGGTACAAGAAATTTATCCTGCATACGGTAGATATGTCGGTCCTCAATGCCTACAACATCTACCGTCTGAGGACTCCAAGAGCCCCGAAGTACAAGTCCCTGCGGAAGTTCCACAAGCAGGTGATACTTGAGCTCCTGGCTAAGCATGCGGAACCTGGGAGACCACTACAAAGACCAGGCCAGCTGGACAGAACAGGGTGTGCCGACTTCTTCAGGAGGCACCAGCTCAACCCCCTTCCTTTCAATGCACCCGGTAGTCGGGTTAGAAGCCAGAAGAGGTGCCATGTCTGCAGCCACACAACTCGCAGACCCCACAAAGTAAAAAAAAACAACATGGCAATGCCTCGAGTGTGAAGTGGCACTGTATGCTGGATGGTGCTTCAATGACTTTCACACTCTCCAACAATTTTGAAGTGCCTGTGACAATAACAGTGAAAGTGACACTCTAAAATGTAGGCTAAGAATAATATAAAATAATAAATAGAAGTGAAAGAGACACAAATAACTAATAAAAAGTGCCCTCATAACAATATGAACAAGTGAAAGTGACACTATATATATTATTAGCTTACCTTACAATACATAAAAGTGAAAATGACACTATCAATTATCATAGTCCAGTGAAAGTGACACTATAATAATAATAAACTAAGTATAAGTGAAAGAGACACATAAGTAATAATAAGTGCCTTCATAACAATATGAACAAGTGAAAGTGACACTATATATATTATTAGCTTACCTAACAATACATAAAAGTGAAAATGACACCATCAACTATCAAAGTCCAGTGAAAGTGACACTATAATCATAATAATAATAATAAAACTAAGTAATAAGTGACAAGAGACACAAATAACTTCATGAAAATAACTTTATTGAGTGAAAATAACATAATAACTATAATAAACAATAAAACACTATCAAATCGCTTCCCGGCATAATTGCGGGTGGAGCGACGAGTGCAAGTGGGCATCGTAGCCGGGGCCGCGGTTGAGTGTTCGGACGCGCCGAGGTAAATACTGTACGCGGCAAAAGTTACCTCCACTTCCATCGCCATAATTCCAGAACCAGTTGAGCTAGAGAGCTCTACTCAATGCCATTCTATGTTTCAAGGTAAGGCGCACATTTTGACACCTCTTTCATTAACCCTCTCACCACGGAAGGGCTCTTGAACGCCCATAAAAAAGCATATAACAGGTACCCGGAAGGCCTCTTGAACGCCCAGTGGTTGAAAGCCTGTGAGCTTCGTGTGCGAGGCGTCGGTCCGACGCATGTAAACAACAGCCGGCTGGACCGACGCCCCGCATCTCCAGCCACAAGAAGGAGAGCGTCGCTTGTTCGTGTGTGCCTGTATGTTGTTGTTAAGTATCGAAAAGTGGTGTAAAGTGGCTGTTTTGGCCATAAAGTTATCTCCAATGAAATCATCATCACAGCTCAACCAGTTGACTTAGAGAGCTCTACTTAATGCCATTCTACAGGTAAATAACACAGCTACGCTTGGGGATGCGCGGGAATGCGGGAAGCAGTCTGATTAACGAATATACGGTAGCCTAGCCTAGACGTTTTTCGGCCAAAACACCCGGGTTTCGAGGAATATATATATAATACATAGCCGGGGCTGGAGGGTTAATGTAGGTAATATATTAAGCGAGATTAGCCTTAGTTTACTTTTGTTGATTTTCAGCCAGATCGCCCCGATACGAGCTCCGTCATTTAGAAAGGCAGCCCGGGCCCCGAGAGTTAAAAAAAAAAAAAAAAAAAAATGTAATACTAGTCACTAACATCTACTAGTATTAGGAGTCGGTAACCAAGGGGTTCCCACCCGCAATTACGCACGTCGGTCCCCCAACAGGTCCCTCTTGATACGATAGGTGTGGTGTAACACATCAGTTTTTTTCCTCACTATACTTAGCAATTCCAACCCTCAGCACATCTGGGGGCCGGACATTCCTTAAGAGATCGCCCCCCGCCGTTGGAGATAGGAAGCCACACCGGCGGGTTTTTTCTCCCTATCTCCATATGCTTAACCTAATTGTAGGTACCCGGAAGATGTTTCCCAGGGTCAGGGACGGCTAAGCAGCGGGGCAAATTTTTTACAAAACAACCACTGCAGGCCGGAGTCATTCTTTCCAACCCCTTTTGAAGTTCTGTTGTAAGAAGCGGGAACCCTTCAGGCCACTCGTTTTTTCGTTTTTTATTCCATATAGAATCATAACCCCATTCCCTTGCTTCAAGCCAGTTGGCATTCTTCACTTGATCTTGCGGACACATCCGTTTGCTTGCGATCATAGTGGCTTATGCTTTCAGTCAAAGCTCCCGACCACCTTTCGGCCCGGCTAGTCCCTAGGCCGTTTCAGTCTCTATAACTCATACTTTCAAGGGAAACTTCTTTTCCCATTCAATCCCAAATGACCTTAAAAAACTAATGACTGTACAAACGGTCCCGCCGTAGGTTAACCTACGGATAGCCGGATCATCCCTAACTTAGTGGCTAGCCGCGCTGTCCCTGAGCTTTCTCTGGCCTCGGGAGTATTGTAAATTATGTTTTAGGTATAAGATCAACCTTTTACCATAATGTCTATGTGCCGGCTGGGTTACGCCGAGAGGTGCAGGGGTCACGGCAGGAGCCCATTAAGGCCTCCGGCTCAGGTTCCCCGAGTGTCTTGCTTGATGCCCGCCTAATGGAACTTATATAATGTTCTCCGGCGGACTAACTGGGATAACCGACTGACTCGGTTACGCGCTGATCCTCGCCGAGGAGGAGGGGCTCAGTAATAGACTTAGGAAGTGCCATCGGGACAGATTGTCATGGCAAAAGTTACTTCCCCGTGTTATTTACAAACTAAATTTTCTTTTTCTTTAACCCTTCCAGCCCGGGTGTCCTTTTAAAAGGACACCGCGGAAGATGGTCCGGTACCCGGGTGTCCTTTTAACAGACAGTAAGCTTGAAAGCCTATTCAGCTTGGTCTGAACGCCGTGCGTCCGACGCATGTAAACAAAGCTGTTCATTGCGTCACCACACCTCCGAAAACAAGGAGACGTCGGATCAATGTTGTTGTTGTATAATATGACGAAATTAGTGTCTGAAAAGCTCCGATATTGTCAACATCGTGGAAAAATTCGCTCCACGGAAATCGTCATCACAACTGAACCAGTTGACTTAGAGAGCTCTACTCAACGCCAGTCTACAGATTGGAAACCGCACTACGTTTAGAGATGCGTGGGAAATTTCTAGCAGTTAAAATAACAAAGATATGGTAGCCTAGGCCTAGACGTTTTTCGGCCAGATCGCCCGGATATGAGCTCCGTCATTTAGAAAGGCAGCCCAGGCCACGAGGGTTTAAAAAAAAAAAAAAAAAAAAAAAAAAAATCTTAAGTACATTTACTCTTGTTGTTCTTACTTATATTCCTAGCTGTTAGTACTGTGATAGATACGCCCTATAAGGCTTCGAAGAAAAAAGGGGGGGGGGGGGGGGATATGTGGATCCCAGTACAAGAGAAGAACTCCCCCTTACACAGGATTAGAAGTTGGTATAGGGCAAGCTAGACGCTGTTTACGCCGGGCTGTGTCCAAAATTAGATACGTATGAGCTTAGAAGCTCGCATTACTTGGTTTAGATAAAACAGAAACAAATTGAGAATTTAAATTACAAGGCTTAATTCAAGCTCATGTTTTATGATTAATAAAAGAATGTTTCAGTTTTCGAGACTAGTTGCACTAGATTACAATAGGTCCTTAGTGACTCTGTAAGTGTTTCCATTGTCTAACTGTCCAGCTTATGTTTTTATGAATAATAAAGAATTGCTTTTTCCTACGGTTTATATAATTTTCAGGTTTCTATGCTAGTCGCACTAGATTCAGAAGGTAGATAGGGGTCAGATGGTGACCCCAGTATGTTCCTGGCTAGTTGCACTAGTTTCAGTATGTTTGATATTGGTCGATATGACTACGCCCAGGAACCTAGCTGAGCTCAGCATAGGTTCAGGGTCGGCGTGATGAAGGGTTTGTTGCTTTTAACTCTGTCTCACCCGGTACAACAAACACCTCACGCATGAGGACTCTGTTGTTGGAGCAGGATTCTTTGAAGCAACACACTGCTCCCACTCTTTCAACATTTTTAACTTTGTTGTATGCACAACTAAAAATACAAATAGCTTTTCCTGTTATGAGGTTTCTTGACTTAACCATGCGGTTATTGAGAGTTTGATATTACGAATGTCCCCCTCCAGTCTTGGAATTCAGGCAACATCGTCAATGATGAAGGGGCCACTATTAAATTATAGGTTTGATTCCCGAAGGGAAGTAGAGAAAACCTAATATTTATTAGTGGCCCCTCCATCATTGACGAACATGCCTATTACATAAGGCATCCTCTTCAAACACTAATCCGCCGTAGTTTGAATCTACCGCGCAGAGCATTTAAAATCTGAGGAGCCTTCATCATGAGCGCACGCGACCTCACTCATGGCTTCAGTCATTATGAATTGGGTTCTCACTACGAAAAAAACTTCGTAAACAATAAAAACAAAAAGAAAATAAGAATAACTATCCAATAAGCTTACCATCATATCGTGGATGTACTTGTGTGGATCTTTGACCAGACGCTGATTCAGGCGTCATTCTTCCTTCTCTGCTCTGCGCTCAACCTGCCCGGACGTGTCTCCCCACGCTCCGCTGGTTCCGCATTTGCTGCGTCCCTAGTGAGTTTTTTCTCATTTGTTTACTCCGGGATGTATCGAGTAAGGTTAGGATATGTGTAGCAGGAGTGTCCTGGGCTGGTTGCCCGCAGTGCAGTGTATTTTGGGTCGTGTGTTTGGGGCATCTATTTCGGATGTACCCTCGTGGTCCTGTTGTGGACATGTGATCTTTTCACAGTTGAGTTAGCTTGTGATGCAGGCGGCTTTCATTACGCGTTATTTTATGCTGCCTTTTATCTTTCTGATGAGGTAAGCTGTGCTTCTGACGTTCCCAGCGTATTTTTCTTCACTTAGTGAATTTTTTTCTGGGTCCCGAGTCAGTCTTCCCTTTGTCAGAAGTCTTTACTACAGCGGTGTGTTGGCGGTGGTTCCTGTTGTTATATTTCCAGTGTTTTTGTTTATATTTCAACATTTCTTATGCCGTCTGCTTAGGCCTAGCCAGCCGCTCGTAGCTTTGCCACATGTACAAGTGTTATTGTTTATTTTATAAATATGTCCTACTGTGTCATGTGTTTTTTTTTTTTTTTTTTTTTTCTATGTGATTGAGGGAGGCAAAAGGCATAACTGCCTATAGTGAGTGCCTCCCCCATAGTTGAAAGAGTGACAGGGCCAAAATCAAGGGACGTTCGACCCAAAATGCCTGGACACACGGAGTTTGAAGCAATTTAAGTCATAGGAAGAGGGAAAGACTGATTCTGGGAGAGAGTTCCAGAGCTCAGCTGTTGAGTAGAAGAAAGTTTGAGAGTAATGTTTCACTCTTGGGTTGGAGAGTTGCACAGAGTAGGGGTGGGATTGAGTTGCAAAACGGGTACCACGTGCCCTACGTAAAGGAGGTGGTATGCACTGGGATAGCTCTGAGGAACACTGATTATTATAGTAGCGATAGAATAGCGAGAGAGATGCAACATTGCGGCGGAGAGAGAGAGATTGCAGAGAGTTGGTGAGTGGACGGGAGTTAATGATACGAAAGGCCTTCCTTTCAACTTTGTCTAGGAGAGCAGTGTGAGAGGAACCTCCCCACACATGTGAACAATACTCAATACAAGGGCGCACTATGCCCCTGTACAGAGCAAGAAGCTGTGCAGGGGAAAAGAACCCCCTAAGGCGGTTGAGCACACCCAGCTTCTGGGAGGCTGCCTTAGCAAGACTGGTAATATGGTCCTTCCAAATGAGAGCAGAAGAAAAAGAGACACCAAGAATATTGAGAGAAGATGAAGGTTTGATTTTTGTATTGTTGAAGAATAAGGGATAGTCCGCTGGGAGATCCTGACGGGTAGATAGATGGAGAAATTGGGTTTTGGAAGCATTAAAGTTAACAAGGTTTTCTCTGCCCCAATTGGAAATAGTATTTAGATCAGAATTTAAGAGTTCTATGGCTTCATTACGTTTGTCGTTGAGGGATTGCTGGCTGGGGCGTTCTGAAAAACTAATGGAGTAGTGCAAGGTTGAGTCGTCTGCGTATGAATGGATGGGAAATAAGGTACAGTTAAGGAGATCATTTATAAAAATTAGAAAGAGAATAGGAGATAGGACAGAGCCCTGAGGAACACCGGAGTTTATAGGGTGAGGAAGTGAACAATGGCCGTCCACAACCGCGGCTATGGAACGGCCGAAAAGGAAATTAGAGACAAAGGCACAGATGGAGGGATAGAAACCGAAGGAGGGTAGTTTAGAAATTAAAGATTTATGCCAGACTCTATCGAAGGCTTTCGATATGTCTAGTGCAATAGAAAAGTCTCACCGAAGTCCCGAAAGGAGGATGACCAAGAGTTAGTAAGATATGAAAGAAGATCACCAGTAGAGCGACCCTTAAGGAAGCCATACTGGCGATCTGAGAGCAGATTATGAGAAGAGAAATGCTTAAGAAATTTGGAAGCAAGTGTATCCTGGTTTAGTTGTGTATTGGCTAATTCCACGGACTATGTATGTTTCCTGGTTTAGTTGTGTATTGGCTAATTCCACGGATTATTGTGTGGGCTCTGGGCTAGTCGTGCTTGGCTTGCTCCCAGGTCCGTTGTGCGTTCAGTTGGTTTCTGAACGGGGTGGGTTACTTTCCGGCGGGTTTTTCTCGGTTTCACCATGAAAAACCCGGCCGAGAGCCGTGTTGGGCCACGCGTGGTTTCAACACAGGATTGTGTCCCCGGCGAGGAGGTGTCTGTGGCTCTCCAGGACTGCATCTCTGTGTTGGTGCCTGTTTCAGGCTCCCTATGATCCCCGGCGGTCTGGCTGTACCCATCTAACATTGTTCATGCGGACAGATGGTATGAAGTTTTTCTACCCGGTTTTACAAACCAAATAGAACAAACCTAGCTGTTGTTTGAGGGCTTTCCTCCCCGGCGATCTTTTACAAAGAAGTGGGGACAGGAATTTATGGGGTTAACATAGTTTACATCTCACCCGGCGGGTGCACCTTGGTAGGGTGGGATGAACGTCTTGGTCATTCAATTTAGTTAACCGATCCATTTTAAGTGGTACTTTAGGTATCACCACCTTCAGACTTACAGCAATCGAAGGCTCAATTAGGTTTAACATCTTTTCACAAATTTTTCACACCCGGCGGGTGCTCCTGGGAGGAGGAAATAAGGAATTTACAATTCCATATAGTTAACCAGTTAATTGAGAGATACGTTAATGTATCGCCGCCTTCAAACTTACGGCGATCCTTTGTGACAATTCGTTAGAAATCAGATCTCGTATCAGCCTGCCCTGGGTTATTCTGCTAAATAATTCTGGTGCCGGCGTCTTTGTGGGGGGTTGTTTTTCCAAAATTGAATCTTGAAACAGTCACCACCAGAAAGACTGTTATAAACGCCATACTGGTCCTTTATATTATGTCAGAGGGTATTCTTAACTTTCTTAGGACATGTTTAGATATTCGGAAATCTTTATAGGATCCCGCCGCGTAGCGAGCTGTGATCGTTGTGACATTACGTCTCGTTACCCGGCGGGTTATTGACACATATGTGTGTGTGTGTGTATGCGATCATGTTGGGTTACCCTTATGAGCATTAACTCCTGGAATTTTTTTTGTTTCCAGAGCTGGGCCCCGGCGGACCAATACAGACCCTGCAGTAGTTTCCCACCAGTCTCTGTCATGGCTACCTTTGCCCCAGTTTTTGCTTTATGCATTACCCCTACCTGTGCCGGTATCCCTATTTTTGCGCACACTCTTTGCATCAAGTGTGTTAAATGTCTAGACCGTTCAAGGGGTCTGTGGGTGATGCGCAAATGTTCCTTTTGCTCCCAATTAAGTGTCAAAGTCCTCCGCGATAATGATAAGACCGCAGCGGCCGCCTTACGAGAGGTTAGGCAACAGTTGGCAGCGTATACTACGATTGTAGCTCATAAATCACTTCAATGTGACAACGTCCCTCTTTGGGATAGGCTTCTTGTTGAGCACCCTCCCCCTAAACGTCCCTCTCGAGTAACTAGTCGTAAGCCGGCAGAGACTGGTCAGGTTTCTGTGTCTTCTCCTACTGCTACTGCGAAACGTCAACGAGAGCCTACACCCCCGGCGGCAGCCTCCTCGTCCCGGGAGAGATCTCGGTCTAGGTCACCTCTCAGACACCAGCCATCTAGTCTTGCCTCTTCACCATCGAGTAAGAAGAGTAAGACAGAAAGTTCCACCAGTGGTCATGGCGATAAATCCTATAAATCGAAGAGTAGTTCACGGTCACACCGCAGCCATAAATCTTCAAAGAGGGATTCCCATGATAAAAAGGCCTCACGACATTCACCAGTTTCTAGTGCTTCTCATCGTACCTCTACCCCAGACAGAGTTTGTGTTCGGGCTCAGGGGTCCAGTATAGTGCCTGTACCTAAAGATGATTTACCCATTAACATTTTAACCCTGGAATTGGAGAATTCAGGTGGCTCAGGGGTTGAGAGTGTTACGGACTCCCAAGGGAGTGTAGGCCAAGGCCTAGGTGTTTGGCGTTATTCTCAGCCAGGACCTGACCACCCACTTCCGGCTCAAACTATTCACACAGTGGCTGACGTCCACCGGGACGCGGCGATCCCATCCTCTATCCCTGACTTATCTTGGCAACAAGGTGATACCCCAGCTTCGGCGGGGTCTTCTCAGGAGGAACAGGATCAAAAAGACGAGGTTTCAATTATCTCAGATATGGAAGGGCAAGAGTCAGGTTCAGGCTTAGACGCCGCACAAGATCTTAATGATTCACTAGTTAGTACATCAAGTCAATTTGTCACTGCACAGGAAATTGATGGGCTACTCAGTAATGCTTTATCTAAAAATTTTAGCCAACAGCAGGAAACTCCCACAGTGGACTTGGGAGCTCCCACGACAAGCTCTACGGTACGGCCTCTGATGACTTCTATTGCTTTAACTCAGATCCTCACCCTCCCCCTCTGTCACCATCAGTGGTTACTAGGCCTGCTACGGCGGCATTGACCACTTCGAATGTAAGGGTTATAACGGATGTCAATCCGCCCCCTCTAGACAGAGCACCTCTCAGAAAGGTAGCTATGCCCTTGCTTTACGGACCAGACGAGTCATGGGTCCTTTTGACCCCCACTAAACCAGAGATTGCCCAACCTACCTTGTCAGGGGAACTCCCAGTACCGCGTGAGTGGGTCATCCAGGGCAATAAATCTAGGAAATTAAGGGCCTTGGATACTTTAGGCAATGTACTAGATGTCAACATCAAGGCTATACCTAGTTATTATCACCAAGATTATTTTGTTTATGCTGCTAAGCCGGCTTTACCCTCTGCCTCAGCTTCAAAACTTTTTTCAGACTGGTCTAAGCATGACGGATTTAATGACATTAAGACTCTGTCAGCTCTCACTCCAGAACTCGATTTGTTAACCGTCACAGACACAGCAGCTAATCCAGTCTTGAAGGTGGGGCAGTTGGGTCCAGGACCTTGCGTGGAATGGGAGGCAGAGGCTCAAAACTTTGCGACCACATTTACTTCCAAAACTTCCCACCAAATCCCTCAAGATACTCATTCTTGGTTCTCCATGCCAGTGTGTTCTGCCGGCGGAGTCCCTTCAGCTTTGTTTGCTTTCTTAGCTGCCCCTAAAATTAATCTCTGTGAGCTAAAAGAACCTTTCACTACCCCTACCTCAACTCACCTAGAACGAGAATTTAGGCTAAGGGGGAAAGCTTTGCGCCTGTTCTCTCAATACATAGTGTCTCAACAGATAGCAAAGTCTTTGCTCCGGTCCACTCAGGCAATCGCAGACACGGACGCCAGACGATCGGTTGAATTGTCCCGGCGACTGCTTCTTCAGTCGTCAATCCAATCTTTGGGTGACATCCGCATCGCCTTGCTTGAGGCGGTACGAGCGAGACAAGACCTCAGAATGTCCTTAGTCCGTAAACTGCCTGATCGCATTGCGAATCAGGTGGTCATGTCACCAGTGCTCACTCCCTCTTTAATGTCCCCTGACGTGTGGCGAACGGTGTTTAATATGGCTCAGGCCTTTAAACACAGTCCCACCCCTTCTAAGAAACCTGCCTTTAACTTCCCCAAACCCAGGCCAGTCGCTAAGGCTCAGCCAGGGGGATCTAAGCCCTTTCTTCCACCTAAGTCCTCCTCCTCCCCTCAAGGTCAGTACAGGCATAGACAGAGTAGGTTTTCAGGTCAGAGAGGACGCGGCCATAATAAGCCAGGTCAGGGCCCGTCTTCGGCCAACGCCAGCCAGCCGGCGAAGCGTCCACCACCACCAACTCCACCACCATCAAAAAACTAAAGTCTCTCTCACTCCCGGTGCCAGTCTTAAGGCCGGCGGATCCGAGTATAGTACAGCCGGCGAACCCTTGTCTGCTAACTGGGTCGTTCCGAACGTGTCACCAAGCATGGCCGTTAAACACTTGGGCACGGATGGTGGCACGCAAAGGCATCACTTGGCAGTGGCTCCGGCGACCTCGCTTATGTCAGCCGACAACGGCGAATTTTGTTTCATTAGAGGTGGAGTCACTGGTCCAGGAAATGATTGCCAAGAATGTCATCATCCCGGTCCCCCCAAATTACCCTGTATTCACGTCCAAGCTATTTTTGGTTCCCAAAAGGGACAGTGTTCAGATGAGACCAGTCGTAGACCTGTCTTATCTGAACCTTCACATTCACAACGAGTCATTCCGTATGTTAACAGTACACCAAATCAGGCTAACACTTCCGCCGGGAGGTTGGATGTGTTCCCTAGACCTGACAGACGCTTATTGGCACGTATCGGTAAACAAAAGGTTTCAAAGGTTTCTGGCCTTACGGATCAGGCACCAAAATTTTGTTTTTCAAAGGATGCCATTCGGTTTGAACCTGGCACCTCGATTATTCACGAAATTAGTCCGGCAAGCCCTGATGCCGTTATTAAAGCAAGGAATCAGAGTGTTGTGGTACCTAGACGACTGGCTGGTGGTGGCAGAGACAGAGCAATTATGCATCAAACATGTCAACATAATTTTAAATCATGTCAAAACTCTAGGGTTCAAGGTAAATCTGGTAAAATCAAACCTTGTTCCCTCATTAGTAATTCAGTGGATAGGGCTGGTCTGGGACACAGCTGCTCTCACTCTGAGTCAGAGTGTGGACAATCGCAACAGGTTTCGCAGGAAACTGTTCAGGTTTCTTCACAGTCTGACTACGACACGAAGGGTCTGGGAGTCTCTGGTCGGCTCTCTCAACTGGATTCAACTAACTGTAATGTTGGGCCGGTTGAAAGTAAAACGTTTAATATTGGAAGGCAACAAATATTTCCCACTCTTACCGGCGGGAAAGTTATGGCCCATCCCAAAATTAATCCACACTTTACTAGCGGTCTGGGCGAAGAGGGAAACGTTGCACTCAATAATGTCATGGACCTCTCCTCCGCCAACAGTATGGGTAGACACGGATGCGTCAGGCACAATAGGTTGGGGATTTCAGTCAAATCAGGGGCACCAGGGTCAGGGGCTTTGGTCCCACTTAAAAATCTCTCACATCAATGTCAAAGAATTACTAGTCCCCTTGTATTTCCTTCAGGCTCACGGCCCTGCTATATGGGGCAAGTCGGTGGCCTTCAGAATGGACAATCTGAACGCAGTTCACTGTATTCAGAAACAAGGGTCAACGAGGTCAAGGAAGTTGCTAAACGTGTCGGAAGAGATTTTTACTCTAGCCAACAGACTAGACATTTATCTTCACGCATCTTATCTCCCAGGCGTAGCAAACGTCTGGGCAGATGCTCTGTCCCGGAGACAGAGCACGACAGTAGAATGGGAGCTCAAGCAAACCATTTTCAACCAAATGATTGCAGAGCTCTACCATCCACAAGTGGATCTGTTTGCGTCCGAGGAGACTCACAAGCTCCCTCTATACCTCACCCGCCGGACGAAAACGCCGGCAGGGGGGCCGGCCGCTCTGGTGACAGACTGGAACAGATGGAGCTCCATCTATCTGTTTCCGCCGCCAGATGCGTCACTAATGTGCCACGTAGTGAACAAACTACGAGATTATCGAGGCTTAGTCTCGCTAGTCGCACCCCTGTGGCCGGCGCAGTTGTGGTACCAGCAATTAAAGACGTGGTGCCCGCACCCGGTGTCGCTCCCGGTCGGGTATTTCCACTTAGACACGATTGGCAACCTAGCGACCTCGCTGACTTTTGCATTATGGACATTCAGGAGGCCAAGTGGCTAGCACCATACGGTAGAGAGGTGACCAATAAATTATTAAATCAATATACTCAGTCTACGAAACGACAGTATCAATCACATTGGCAAACCTTTACTTCTTGGATCATTAGAACAGAACAGACCGTGCCATCGGTAGCTTTAGTTTTCAATTATTTAAATTATCTGTTTGAGCAGAAACGTTTATCTGTGGTAACGTTAAAAAATCACTTAACTGCGATTAGAGTGCCCTTTTTAGACCTTACAGGTCTCTCCATACCGGTAGCGGAGGAAACAGGTTTTATGAGGGCATGTTTTAAACTCCGCCCACCTCCCCGTCAGCTCATGCCTACTTGGTCTCTGGACAAGGCATTGTCTTTACTTCACTCTCGTCTGTACCAAAATACTGCAGATTTTGCATTACTCTTAAAAAAGGCTGTATTCCTTTTGGCTTTGGCCACCGGGAACAGAGTGTCTGAGCTGGCGGCGATGAGCAACACACCTAATTGCCTTAGGTTTGGTAGACTTAATGAATGTATTCACATTGCACCTTCCCCGGGATTTGTAGCCAAGAATGAGCACAGTGCACACATGTTTTCTGAGTTCACGGTGCCGGCGTTAAAAAGGGGAAAGGTGCACCATAATCTATGTCCAGTGCAGGCTCTAACCAAATATTTGAGAGTGGCTCCTCTCAACCCCCAAGGTGCTTTATGGGTAGCAAGTACGGGTAAACGCTTACTGAAACGGAGATGAGCTTCTCTTCTGGTCGAAGTCATTAAAGAGAGTAATCCCGGCGTTGTGGGTAGGGCCCACGATTTACGCAAATGGGCGGCCTCTTTACGTTTCCTGAAGAATTTTTCAGAAGATATTGCGTCCACACAGTTGTGGGCGTCTAATCATACGTTTTTGACTAGATACTTGTCAGTTGCTCTGGACAAACCTTCCTTACCATGTATAGCTTTAAGGCAGAGGGTCTAGGTGGCCCTACTGTCACTTTTGTTTACTTTCAAGGAAAAGGGGGGGGGGGGGTGGAGTCAGTGTAACATAGGACACCCTAGACCCCGCCAGAGTATAAGAGCTGTGATACAATTAGGGTTAATGTGATATGAAAATTTCTCTGCGAGAAATTGTGCTAGTAAAATGTTAGTACAAAACAATGGAGTTGTTATAGTAGTTTTAGCTGTGAAAGCAATTTAGTATTAAACAGTGGAATTTTTTGCAAATTATTTTTCACGAATATTATGGGGTTTATTATGTGCACATGTAAACTTATAACTTGTTATTTTTTGTCACCACTCGTTGAGTGGGGTGCCTTGGTAACTATAGATCTGTTCACAGAATCTCCAGAGTTATCCCCCTTTTTGTCAAGCAGGCTTCTTTGAAGCACGCACCTGCTTGAACCCCCTTTTTTGTATTTATATGGTCTGCGCCGTAATTAAATATATTTGTTCAAAGTAAGAATACTATGTGGTTGTTTGATTATCTGCTTTGCTAGAGTTATGATATGATTACGAATGTCCCCCTCCAGTCTTAGAAATCAGGCATGTTCGTCAATGATGGAGGGGCCACTAATAAATTATAGGTTTGACTCCTGTAAGGAGATAAAGAAAACCTAATATTTAGTAGTGGCCCCGTAATCATTGACGACTGGGGCCCTCCCGACCGTCCCCTTCCCATTCGTTGATGTATTAAGGATTTTGGTTTACTTGATATGTCAGTGAAGGAAGAATGACGCCTGAATCAGCGTCTGGTCAAAGATCCACACAAGTACATCCACGATATGATGGTAAGCTTATTGGATAGTTATTCTTATTTTCTTTTTGTTTTTATTGTTTACGAAGTTTTTTCGTAGTGAGAACCCAATTCATAATGACTGAAGCCATGAGTGAGGTCGTGTGCGCTCATGATGAAGGCTCCTCAGATTTTAAATGCTCTGCGCGGTAGATTCAAACTACGGCGGATTAGTGTTTGAAGAGGATGCCTTATGTAATAGGCATGTTCGTCAATGATTACGGGGCCACTACTAAATATTAGGTTTTCTTTATCTCCTTACAGGAGTCAAACCTATAATTTAGTAGGGGCCCCGGAATCATTGACGACGACGTCCCTCCCAGCCATCCCCTTCCCATTCGCTGATATTTTGAGTTATCTTGATATATCATTGAAGGCCGAATTGTTGCGCTTGGCGAGAGACAGTAAGGAGCCACAACGCAAGAAAATCCACCGAATGTGGGAAGCTTGTGAATAACAGTGTTAAAGTGGAAATTATTTTTCCTTTTTTGTTCTCTTATTTTTTACGAAGTTTTTCGTAGTGGGTACCCGATCAATATGACGACACCATAAGAGAAGTAGCGTTGCACTTATGAAGATGAATCTCTTTCTTCCTCACGGCGGTTGATTCAAACGACTGACGTGGGTGTTGAATGGAGACTATTATACTAATAGGCAACATTGTCAATGATTCTGGGGCCCCTACTAAATATTAGGTTTTCTCTACTTCCCTTTGGGAATCAAACCTATAATATATACAGTATACAGTATATACTGTATATACTGTATATACAGTATATATATATATATATATATAGTGTATATATATATATATATATATATATACTGTATATACAGTAGAGAGAGAGAGAGGGAGAGGGGTACCGGTACTGTACATGTATTTATGTACATGTACACATTGTACAGTACTGTATTTAGACAAAAACTATTTTGCTCAATACTGTATTCGGTATCTGTAATCCTAAAAGATTTTGGTTGTAAGGGATGCTAGTAAACTAACAAGAAGTTGCTGTTCTTGGGCCTCTCTCTGCTTGCTCATGCTTTTGATGAGGTTTCTGCAGCCAATAGCCTTCATCTTCTCTCCCTCCACAGCTTTACTCAGAGTGTCAGCCACCTGGATGAAGTGATCAGCTCTCTCATGGAATTCTCGGATCTCTGAAATTATCAAAGTACGGTACTTAGTAAAAATACAGACGACTCCCATAACTTGTTATTTGTACTACAGTAAACTTCCGTTAATCCGAAGGGCAGCGGACCGGCTCTCGTTCGGATTAGTGGATTTTTCGGATTATCGGACTTTACCCCTATGAACCTGTGTATGACGAAAACATTGAGACATTAGGCCACCCAAATGACACAATGGTGCACACACACATATCATATGTTCATGAAATCACTTCAAAAGTTTACCATTGTCATTGTAGCCTATTAACTACTTCAAAACATTCAGATTAATGGTCAAAGGAATCTGCTGATATAAACGTCTTCTTCTTCTTCCGTCTACTAGCGAGTTTTTCTTGCTCTTGAAGATCAGATGTGGTTCGGGAAGTAATGCCTTAACAACGGCACTTCCCTGAGAGGTTCTTGTAATTTTCCTTTTGTGATTTTCCTTTTGTGACGTGCTCTGTTATATTATATTGTATTGAAAGCACCCTTGTATGTTGTCTTGAAAGCACCCTTGGGATGCTCCGATCACTGAACTATAAATAGTAGCGTATCGGAACATCCAAAGGTGCGTTTTCAAGCTCAAGACTAATACGTCCAAAGGTGCGTTTTCAAGCTCAAGACTGAATGCGCTTGCAGAAAATGCGGTGCAAGCCAGTAGCGCATCGGAGCGTCCCAAGGATGCGTTCAAGAGCAAAACAAACTCTCTAGCAGACGATGTGGAAGAAGAAGAAGACGAAGGTGTTTACGATTATATCAGTAGCTTCCTTTGACCATTAATCTGAATGTTTTGAAGTAGATAATAGGCTACAATGACAATGGTAAACTTTTAAAGTGAATTCATGAACATATGATATGTGTGTGCTCCATTATGTGTCATTTGAGTGGCCTAATGCCTCAAAAAGGGGACTTTGGGACTTCTTGAAAGGTGCGTTTTCAAGCTCAAGACTGAATGCGCTTGCAGAAAATGCGGTGCAAGCCAGTAGCGCATCGGAGCGTCCCAAGGATGCGTTCAAGAGCAAAACAAACTCTCTAGCAGACGATGTGGAAGAAGAAGATGACGAAGGTGTTTACGATTATATCAGTAGCTTCCTTTGACCATTAATCTGAATGTTTTGAAGTAGATAATAGGCTACAATGACAATGGTAAACTTTTAAAGTGAATTCATGAACATATGATATGTGTGTGCTCCATTATGTGTCATTTGAGTGGCCTAATGCCTCAAAAAGGGGACTTTGGGACTTCTTGAAATTCGGACCATCGGGTGAATTCGGATTTGGCCTCAAATTGAAAAATTCGGACTATTGGGAGATTCGAATCATCGGTCGTCGGATTAACGGACTTTTACTGTACTAATATTTTATAATATACTCTATCACTTTATCAGCCACCAAAACAACCATAAGTATATTTTCCTACATTCTCATTGGGCAATCATTTACAGTATGGGTAAAATTCAAGACAGCTAGAACCGCCTTATTTACCAAGTTTTCTGTATATTTTTTTCAAGGAATATAGTGTTTTATTGTTGTTTTTCATGGTTGGAGTGGAGGATTTGCATTAACTTACCCATTATTCATGAATCTGAAGATACGACGTCAAATGGCGCCATTTATTGGGTGAATCGCGCATTTACAGTAGGCAAGGGAAATTGTGGGGTAAATTGGATACACGATGGGTTGAGGGGGGCGTTGCCCCCCTCACCCCCCCTTGATTTATTGTCATCCTCATATATGTAGATCAGTAAGGGGGCTAAAACAGGTTGCCGGTAGGCCTATTTCGTTTTTGTGACTAACATTCACGCCATTTATTGGGTGAATCGCATCCACCCCATCGTTCAAAATAAGAAGAAGGAAAGTTAAGTCGAAGGATTCATTGTGCGTAATGCTTTGTTTACGGTCGGGACTTATTATTTTGGTGTTATTTTTCATTGTAATCGGGTTTTTTCAAGTGTCAATAACGAAATTCCTCCATGCGGACTATTATGAGAAAAATATGGCGAGTCTATAGGTCCCTATTTTCCCTAATACAGTATATTATTTCGGTACGATTTTAGTTACTGGACACCTATTTGGAGTGGGGCGGTTTACCTAGGATATTCAAACCTATTGTGCATTTTTTGATAAAAGCACCAATTTTGGCACAGAGGTAGACCAATATATTATGAACAAATTTGGATGTGAAGCCATCGCCCAACTGCCCCCTGGCGGCCATTTTCCAAAATGGCCGCCATGTGTCTGCCGAGGAAGACTTATCCCTAGGTGAATGAGATGTACTGAGTAAATGTGCAGGAAAAAATTATTGTTTTGAATCTGCAATGTTGTGCAAACATTATGTTGCGTGTTGTTGCTAATGTAGGGTAGCACTTAACAACAAAGAAAGGTGCCCATGTGTTTTTAGAATCTTATCTTATTATCGATTTATTGAATTATTCATAGATTAGCATAACAACCATGACAAACATCTCTCAATTGAACATGTCCTAATTCACTTGGATTCTGAGTGCTCCTTTCATACAACTTTGTCATTTTCCATTTCCAGAACAATGTCGAAGAGCTTCAAACTCGTTGAGCTTCGTGGTGCAGAAGCAGCTCCGTCTACCTCCGCCCAGCCAGCAACAGAGACAGACTGGTCATTATGCTTCATATGCCAAGAAACGACGCCAGAGTCGCTGACAAGTCCATCCCAGAATACACGCCAAGACAAGGGGAGCAGCTACAGCATTCTCGCTGGACATCTGAGAAGGTTCAATGAGCTTGGATTGCTCCCCAACTCTTTTCTGTTGAGCCGATTAGATGAAGGCAGTAGCGTTGAAGCAGCATTGAGCGCCAACAATGCACGATACCACAAGACCTGCAGGCTGAGGTATAACAAGACCAAGTTAGACAGAGCTGAGAAGAGGCACCTGAAAATAGGCGCTGACGAAGAAGAGGAAGATGTTGCCCGCAAGCGAACTCGATATCTGTCACGACCATCAAGTACTGAGACGAAACACCAAGAAGTGAAATGCTTCTTCTGCGGAGAAGCTCCTGGTAGTGTTGGTCTTCATGAAGCTGCGACATTCCAACTGGACTCGCGTGTCAGGTCGTGCGCACTGATTCTGGACGACATGGACCTCCTGACGCAACTGAACGCTGGGGACATGGTTGCACAGGAGGCCAAGTACCACCGAAATTGTCTCCTGAACTTGTACAATCGTGCACGGAAGATTAAGGAAATGACGGGCAAAGGTACAGACGATAAACACGCAATAGCAGGACTTGCTTTCGCAGAGCTGGTGGTGTTTATTGAAGAAGCTCACATGGATGACGAGACGTCTCCGGTCTTCAAACTTGCTGACCTGGCGCAGTTATACACGTCAAGGATGGAACAGCTGGGAGTCAAGCATGAGGGCAAGGTGCACACGACCCGTCTTAAGCAGAGACTGCTTGCTCACTTTCCTAACATGTGTGCATAGCACCAGGGGCGCAATGTCCTGCTTGCATTCAATGAAGACCTCGGCGATTCCCTGGCAAAGGTTGTGAACTGGACAGAGACGTTGATGCTGTCCACCTGGCGCGTGCTGCCCAAATTGTGAGACGCCACATCATCGGAGATGCCAAGGTGTTCAACGGGTTTCCTGCAGGATGCCAACAGGACTCCGTGACACCCATGCTGCTTGCCTTAGTCACTATGATCTTGGAAGGTCCCAGTATCAAGCACCAGAGTGAAAGCACAACACCAGCGGCACTGAGCATCGCCCAGCTCCTCAAGTTCAACAGCGTTATGCACCGACGGGCCGCCACAGGCAGTACGCCTCGCCCAGTCAGGCACGCCACCACACAGGAGACGCCAGTTCCAACCTACATCGGTCTAATGATACATACACACACGCGCAAGAGGGAGCTCATCGACAGGCTGGCACACATGGGGATTTCTATCTCCTATGATCGGGTCCTGTCCCTTTCCACACAGCTGGGGAACAGTGCCTGCCGCCTCTACCACCAGGAGCAAGTAGTCTGCCCTCCCAAGATGAGAGGCAGAGTCTTCACGACTGCCGCGGTGGACAATATCGACTACAACCTAAGTTCCACCACAGCAAAACAGTCATTCCATGGGACTGCTATTTCCCTCATGCAACACCCTGCGGTCCCTGGGGCCGGCATTGACTAACCGCATCATCATCATCCTCGGAGGGCCGAACGAAAGAGGCCTCAAAACAGTTGACCGTTTGCCGCACTACTATACAGATGTCCCATCCGTCGGCAGCATCAAGAACACCCCCGTGCCGGCTACCAGCGTGACATCCCTGAGCAGCAACAGCGGCCTCAAGCAACATGCTGAAAGAGAGCATCTCTGGCTAAAACACACCCAAGTCACCCTACAAGAAACTTCTCCAGTGGAGAACACTTCATGGGCTGCATACCACGCAAGCCAGCAGGACATGCCAGCCAGTCGGGTCATCTGTCCCACCGCACTGCTCCCACTCTTCCTGGAGAGCGCCCACACCGTGGCTATGATCAAACACTCCATGGATGTGGTCAGGATTGCAGTGGAACATCTCAACCCTGGCCAGACTCCAGTGGTCACATTCGACCAGCCGCTGCTTGCTTTGGCAAAGCAAATCCAGTGGAGGTGGCCACAGGAGTATGGTGAAGAGAAGTTTGTCGTCCTCTTCGGCGGTCTTCATATCGAGATGGCAGCACTGAAGACCCTTGGTGACTGGCTGCAAGGGAGCGGATGGGTGCAAGCACTGGTTCAGGCAGAGATCACCAGTGCTGGGACAGCGGACTCCTTCCTGCGGGCATCCCATTCAGTCGAACCAAGAGGGCTCATCAAGTGACAGCAGCAGCCCTCTTCACCCTGCAGCAGCACGCCTACAACCACTACATTGACCAGCTGGGTGATGCACGCAACGAGCAGCTGGAGTTCGACGATTGGTGCCAGCAAAAAGAGGAGACCTGCCCCCAGTTCGACTACTGGGCAACTGTCCTGCAACTGGAGGTGACGGTCCTGGTGTACGTGCGCTCTCTGCGCCAAGCGTCGTTTGCGATGTACGTAGATGCCCTGAGAGAACTAGCAGTGTAGTTCCATACCCTGGATCACACCAACTACGCGCGCTGGATTCCTGTGCATCTGCGAGACATGGTGGAACTGCCGACGACACACCCTGAAATAGCCCAGGAATTCCGAGCTGGGAACTTCACCGTCCAGAAGACAAACAGGTCGTTCTCCGCCATACCCGTCGATCAGGCCCACGAGCAGAACAATGCTGCCATCAAAGGAGACGGAGGTGCAGTGGGCCTGACTGACAACCACAGCGCTCTACGACGGTGGATGGTGGCAGGACCAGAGGTTGCCATGCTCATCGAACAGTTCCACGATGAAACTGACCCGGGGAACAGACCACAAGACACAAGGCACCATGACCAGTCAGCAAGTGTGCAGACTGCTTTCCTGAAAGATGTACAGTCGATGGTCAACGTGATGGAAGACTTCGGGAATCCATTTGAAGAGGAGAGTCAAGATCTGCTGGTACTCGACACCAAGGAGATCGCGCCACCTGGAGCTGTAGACGCCCTCCGTCATGCACACGAAGTGGGTCAGCTGCAGTTTGACAACTTCGTCAGAGAACGCCTGGTGGAGAGAACGAAACCCATAGGAGATGCCATCCACAGAAACAAGCTGAAAATCTTCGGTCAGCCTGCTTCAAAACCTCCGGGAAAGGGCAAGCAGCAGATGAAATCCCTGAAGAATGACGTGGACCTGTTCTCTCGTCTGTATATCGGGTGCCAGACCCGGGATGGGAATCTAGAGGAATTCTTCCAACATGAAAACCAAGCCTGCCCCCCTGCACTATCAGATGGCGGTGGCATCCGGCTGGGTGTCAAGAGTGATCTTCTCGCTTGTCTAGAAGACCTCAGTCAGCCCAAGTCTGAGGTTCCTCCAACCAGCTGCATTGTGCTAGATGGAGCGGTCATCATCCAGATGCTGAAGCCAGATACAGCAAAAAGCTTCAATGAGTATGCACAGCAGGTCTTTGTGCCCTACATACTCTCAAAACTCCATCAAGCCACGCGACTGGACCTGGTGTGGGACCGCTACAATACAGACTCGTTGAAGGGTACAGCAAGAGCCAAGCGCGAAAAAGGGGTGAGAAGACGGGTGGTGGGTGGTGCAACGATCCCCGGGAACTGGGCCAGCTTCCTCAGAGTCGACGAGAACAAGACAGAGCTGTTCAGCTTCCTCTCTGGCGTCCTCCACAACTCATTCCAGCTTGCAGACAAGGAGCTGGTCATCACTGAAGGAGATGATGTCTTGAGCAAGCCACCGCTCCTAGATACTGCAGCCCTGGCTCCTTGCAACCACGAAGAAGCTGACAGCCGCATGATGTTGCATGCCGCCCACAATGGCCACAAGAAGATCCTCATCCGCACAGTTGACACTGATGTTGTTGTCCTGGCAGTGGCTCTGGCACGCACCCTGGAGGAGGAAGCCGAAGTGTGGGTGAAAGGCTTTCCGGTTCTTAGCAGCCCATGAGATGGCGCGGGCTCTGGGCCCTGAGAAAGCACAGGCACTACCGATGTTTCATGCTTTGACGGGCTGCGACACGGTCTCCTGCTTCGCCGGACATGGCAAGAGGACAGCATGGGCAGTGTGGACAGCTCTACCTCAGCTGACCCAGACACTCACTGACCTCTCCACTACACCGGATCATATTGATGAAGATGCCATGCACACCATCGAGAGGTTCGTCATCCTGCTTTACGACAGAACAAGCACCGCAACCGATATCGACAAGGCACGCCGCAAACTGTTTGCAAAGAAGTGCAATGTCCAGCTGATCCCACCGACAAGTGCAGCCCTGAAGCAGCACGTCCGACGAGCAATATACAGTACCAGGGCGGACATGTCTGGGGTCAGGCCCTGGTTCCTGCACCAACATTTCCATCACCAACCGACTGGGGTTGGATCAAGACCAGCGACATGTACGAACCTCTCTGGACAACGCTCCCCGAGGCATCCAAGGTCTGCCGGGAGCTTGTCTCCTGCAAATGCCAGAAGGGCTGCATCAAGAAGTGCAAGTGCAAGAAGGCCAGTCTGGAATGCACACCACTGTGTGCTTGCGACGGGGAGTGCTCTCAGAACTGAACTCGCAAACTAAGATGAAGATTCTGAACTGTTCCAGACAGTACACAGGTACTGTAAAACAGTCAACTTATCTGCATATTGCATTTAGCAGATTATGTGTTAATTAACATGATAATTAAATGTAGTAGTGTCCATTGACCACAGAAGTAAAACATTTGACTTGCCCAGGATTGATCTGATGAGAGCAAGCCACCATAATTATCACTATCTGGTTATAATAATAATAATAATAATAATAATAATAATAGTTCTTAAAGCTAGCGCATGCTAAGCTAGCTAAGGATAGCTCAATAAGGCCGATTAGGCGTATTTCCATTGAGGTCCTGTACTACTACCCCATCCCTTTGCTCATGAGGGATGGTAACGACTCAGTGCTTGTGAAAAATCTTTAATGCGCCGAGCGTGGGCGCGAACCCGGGCCTTCTGGGTGGAAGTCCGAGACGCTAGTCACTACACCAAGCGAGCCGCTATTGTTATTGTTGTTGTAATTTTTTTTTTTTTTTTTTTTTTTTAAGAGACAATGAACGGAGGAAGGAAAAACACAGATAAAACAAAAAGGTCCATGTGCCTAAAGGCATCCTCCATTCATAAAATGTTTGTAACAACTGGATTTAAACATTTGTAGATTGTAAGTTTGTGGAAAGCAATTCGAGGGAAGTGAATTCCAAAGAGTAGTAGCTCTGGGGATAAATGAATTCTGATAAGCAGAAGTTCTGCATTGTGGAGGAGAAAGTGTAAATTCATGGGCGCTCTCAGCTGCCCTAGTTCTACGGGGAAAGATGTGGAGAGGCGGCACAATTGAAGCAAGTTCCTCGGAACAATTGCTGTGAAAATATCTGTAGAATAATGCAAGGGATGCAACGTTTCTTCGTATGGATAATGTAGGAAGGTCCTGTGTGATTGCAGGGTTATTGATTAATCTAATAGCTTTATTTTGAATTTTGTCCAACTGCCTCAATGCAACCACTCCACTTCCACCCCACAGAGGTGAACAGTAATCCATCTGAGAACGCACATGACTTTTATATATCACGGCCAACTGCTCGTCAGTGAAGAATTCTCGAACTCTGTACAGGAGTCCCAGTTTTTTAGAGGCATTCTTAGCAATGCTTCTAACATAATGTGTCCAGCTCAAGTTAGTAGTTAATGTTACACCGAGAATGTCAATACTAGGGGAAGTGGGAATATTTACATCATTAAAAAATATGGGAGTCAGTGAGATTCTGTCGGTTAGAAAATTGAATGTACTTGGTTTTCTGTGCATTAAAGGAAACTAGATTCTTTTGTCCCCATCCATTAATTCTAGAAAGGTCCTGGTTCAGAGAAATTGCAGTGTTTATTTTTGAATTTATAAGATCGGGTTGGGTGAAAGAATTGGTAAATGTGAAGGAACTGTGGAGTGTTGAGTCATCTGCGTAGGAATGTATTGGATTATGAGTGGTAGATATGAGATCATTGATATGAATGAGGAACAGAATTGGGGCCAAAACTGATCCCTGGGGAACACCAGCATTTATTGAGTGAAATTGAGAATAAAGGCCATCTACCATTACACGTATTTTTCTGTTATGAAGATAAGAAGAAATTAGTGGAACTAATGATGCAAGGCCGTAGTGTGACATCTTCGACAATAAGGATTGATGCCAGACTCTATCAAATGCCTTTGATATATCCAGGCTATTGTATGTGTTTCACCATGTTGGTCTGTAGCTTGGTTGATTTGATGCGTAAGAAGGCAAAGCATGTCTGCAGTTGATCGACATCGTCTAAAACCATATTGCCTATCACTGATTAATTTATTATTCTCAAAATGCTTAATTATGTGATTATTTAATATAATTTCAGACTTTACCAAGAGTGGAAGTTATAGCTATTGGTCTGTAGTTTGATGGATCTGAAGAGGCACCTTTTTTAGGAACTGGATGGATGTTTGCTTCTTTCCAGGGTACTGGGAAGCATGAGGTATGAGTACACAGACGGAAAAATTTTGCCAATACAGGAGCGAGCACCAAGGAGCAATTCTTGAGTACTATTGGAGGAATTTCATCTGGACCAGGAGCCTTATCTACCGAGAGATTCTGCAAAATAGTTTTGACATGTCTGGTGTGGATCTTAAGTGAGGGAATTTCAGGCGAATTATTTCATAAATGTTTATACATATTTTAATAATGCATCACTTAGCTCTACTCCCACTAGTTCTGTATATTTTGATAGAACTAAACTTAAAGATGCCCTTAAATTTCTCCTTTTCAATACTTATGTTAGATTCGGGCCGTACATTTTCAAACAAATATTAGGAATTCCTATGGGTGGAAATGCTAGCCCTTTAATTGCAGACTTATTCTTGCTTACTTTAGAATTTAAATATATAAAAGACTTAGTTGACAGTAGCAAGAAAAATAAAATTCCAGAAAAATTAGCACTTGCTAAACTGTTAAGTAATAATAGTAGATATATTGATGATATTCTTGTTTGCAATTTGTTAAATTTTAATCAAGTTGCTAAACTTATTTACCCTAATTCTATTCCCCTCACACAATGTAACGTAAATTATAAAGTTGAAAATTTTCTTGATATAAATATAGAGATTGTTAATGAACAGTGCATACTTAAAGTATATCACAAAGTTGATGATTTTAATTTTAACGTAATAAACTTTCCTTTCCCTAGTAGTAATATCGATAGTAAAATAACTTATAATTGTTTTTATTCCCAATTAATAAGATTTTGTAAAATCTGCACTAAAGTAGATGACTTTTGGGCTAGAGCTAGGTTACTATACAGACTCTTAGTAGACAGAGGTTTTGAGGCAAGTAAATTGTTCCATAAATTTAATCTTTTTAGGGTCAATTATTGTGACTGTATTCTAAAATTTGACATCAATAATTTTAATCAAGCATTTTTAACTTGAAGTTTCTTGTATAACCTCTGCTTACTTTTTGTCTGTATTTATTGTTTATCTTTTTCTTTTTCTTTTTCTATTATTATTATTATTAATATTAATATTGATGATTTTTTAAATTTATTGTTCTTGTTAAAAGAGTACTCTTTGTTTAAATCTGTTGTTACTTCATATTTTGCAATTATTTGTCTTTATATTATATGTATTCATTGTCGATAGTATCAATTGCTTACTTTTGCGATTTCCTTAGTTTATTTGTGCTATAAATGTAGGTTATTTGTAGGGTAGTTATTGATAGGGGTCACTTGAGGCATGCTATGCTTACAGGTACCTACCCGATAGCACTATCGTTAGTGAGTGCTGTACTGTATTTTATATATTATTTTGTAATAGTATAGATATCTTATCAATATTTGTATTTTGTACTATTGTTAATGTCTTGTCATGTTGCAAATTTGATTTTAAATAATATTTTGGCATTTAACATGTAGTTTCTTTATTCATGCAGAGTTTAGTAAAATTTGCCAGAACGTCCCGGACTTCCCAAACTTGACTACTTCCTTTAACGTGACGATAGTGCGTTGTTATATGTGCGATTAGTTTGCTTGGGAAACAGATTAACTTGCTCATGTAGTAATGTACACCCTATGTGGTGGATTGTGTTCTTTTATTTAATAATTTTCATTTTAGTAAACGTTGTTTCCACATAGCGATTTTGATAATTTAATTTGACTTTATATTGTCCTTGTCCCAATTTTGGTTTGTTTAGTTTGCAAGTTTTACATTTTAATTAAGTACAGGGACATCTTGATTTATTTCATCTAAGGTTGAGTTGGTGGAGAAAATATCCGCAAGAAGGTTAGCTTTACCTCGTGGGTCACTTACAAGATTGCCAGTCGGAGATTTTAATGGTGGAATGGATGAAGCAGTAGTGAAGTTGGATTTAAATGAGTTAAGAGTAGACCAAAATATTTGTTATCATTTGGATTATTTAGAAGTTTATTTGCCTGCTTGTGGAGAAAGTTTGATTTAGTTAGGTTTAATACAGTTTTGGCATGATTTCTGATGTTTCTAAAGTAATTAAAGGCTTCATGTGTTTTTGATCTTGTGTATGCATTGTAGGCTATTGCTTTTTGTTCAGTTACTCTAGCACAATTATGGTCAAACCATTTAGGTGAATTAGATCTTTTACTGTACTTTTGATGAGGAATAAAAGTTTCCATTCCAATTTTTACAAAATCTTGTATGTGGCTCAAGGTGGAGTGTGCATCATTAGAAGAGAAAGAGGTCCAGGGAATATCAATAAAGAAACCTTGAAGACCCTCCCAGTCTGCCCTATCGTAATGCCATTTAGTCACCAAAACAGGTTCAGAGTGGGAAGGTGTGGTAGGTGATAGACATGTGGCCTGTATCAGACAGTGATCAGAAGATCCAAGCGGGGACCTCACTGTAACATCATAATTTTCTGAATTGGTTGTTAAAAATAAGTCCAGTAGGTGGGAATTATGATTAGGATTATCTGGTACATGGGTGGGTTGGTTGACTAGTTGAGTGAGATTAAATGAGTCTGCAAATAGCTCACATTCAAGACCAGCATCATCAGTCCTGGCTGAATGAGTGAGCCATTCAACATTATGGACATTAAAATCACCCAACACAGTGATTTCAGAAGAAGCATTTAAGTTGAGGACACTGAGTTGTGAGGACAGAGAATCAAAAAGACTTTGATCTGGAGGAGTATTTGGGGAACGGTAGATGCAACATATGTATTTAAATTTACCAGCAGAAATTAATTTGTATATAGAATAATCAAAATAGGGACAATTGAAACTAGTAACCTCCTCCAGGGCAATTTCAGATTTTGCGAAGCAACATACACCTCCTTTAGGTCTGAAATTTTGGAGCAGTTGATAACCTGGAAAATTAAATCTAGACGTGTCAGATGTGGATGTTACTTGAGTCTCTGTCAAAAAAAGGAGAGTAGGGGATTCTGCTTGAAGAAATTGGTGTACAGAATTGATGTTAGAGTGAAGTCCCCTTATATTGCTAAAGAAAAAGCTGCACCGACGAGCAGCTTTGGGACGTTGCAATGCTCTTGACACAGTCGCATGATGACGACCGGGAGGGCCCTGTGTCAATGACCCAACCCTGCCGGGGGTGGATATCCGAGGGACCACCAGGTTTGCTCTTAACAATTGTACTGCCATGTTTATTGGGTAAGGTGTATGGTGTTACATGTATGATATGTAGTGGGAAGAGTAGTGTTTTATGGATAGAGGATAGCAATGTAGGGCAATGTCGTGAAGTTGGATGTGTATGTTATATAAAGAGGGTTTTCCTGATACCCCTGATGTGTGAGGCAGAAAGATATGTATCCAGCTACCAAGGCCTGGGAGAGAAAATGGAATTCAGGCTATTCCCTGAGTCTCCCGAAACCTTGGCGGTAGTACTTCCCTGGGCGGGGCTGCCTACCCCTACTACCTATTATCGATATAATTAGCATAATTGTGTTAATAATTTTGTTAATTGGCGTGGGCAGTGTCCATGAATAGCTATTGACAGACAGAGGAAGAAGGTCAGATAATATTTCCACAACTTAAATGAATCTAGCCTATTCACAAGGAATGTCAGCATTTGATGCCTGATCATGGGTTTCCTTGTCGGCATTTCATCTGCAATTAGCCTAAATGTGTTAATTAATATCAGCAGCATCTCCCAAAATATGACTAAGAGCTATCTGGCATGTCTTGATCCAAACATTCAATAAACATTCACTAAAACCTTCAGCAGCAAACTTTATCTAACTTCTGTGTGTCTTTTGGGTGTCTGCTGGCGGCCATTTTGGAAAATGGCCACCACGGCCACCAGGGGGCAGTTGGGCGATGGCTCCAAATCCAAATTTGTTCATAATATAATGGTCTACCTCTGTGCCAAAATTGGTGCTTTTATCAAAAAATGCACAATAGGTTAGCTTACCCGCTGTACTGATATAACAACTTTTTAAATGTGGTTTTCGACGAGAATAAAAAGGCGCGTTTGTGCCGAAAATCGGCGGCGAGAGTCCGTCGTCGCTTCGGATCGTCGCGGTTTGTTTACTCAGGACGCTCAAGGTTACGGCCAGCTGTTTTACTTGGCCCCTGCTGGCAATATATATGACGATTATTATAATTCACGGGGGGGTGAGGGGGGCAGAGCCCCCCCCTCAACCCGTCCGGTAATTATAGGGAATAGGCTCGCACCCTTATTTTTCATGTTTTTTCCTAAAGATTTTGAGAAATTAGTGTTTTCATGGTCTTAGTTATAATTCCAATGTGGGATACACGATGGGTAGGTTGCCTTGCCCCCCCCACCCCCCCCCCCCCATGAATTGTTGAAATTGTCATCTATGTTGCCAGCAGGGGGTAAATATCGATTATACTGCATACAGAAGGCGTTTGTAAACAGTAAGGAAGTCTGAAAGAGCTCGGAGATTGATTATAATGGGCGTTTTTCTATTAATATCGGGTTTTATAAATGTGATCAATATTATTCTCCCACAGTAGATTATACATGAGTACAGTACCGGTATAAGGATTCCATAGACCTGCATTGTCCCTAATAAATTATGTATAATAAGACTGCGAGCCTATTCCCTATAATTATCGGAATTTATCGCCATTTTAAGTCGACCGCCAAGGTGCCGGGAAGTCACTCCGAGCGTAAAGTAAACAAAGCGACGCTACTTCCACGAACGCAACAGAGTTGTCTTTATATTTCGTCTCATAGGCCTATTATCATTATTAAAGTGTCCCCATTGCGTTTTTAGTGTTCCGTACGGGGTACACCAGAAAAGAGTGTAGCTTGGTGTTGGATGCGTGGAAACCGAAAACAAATATTAAATTGTTGGCGGTACCAGTCAAATAGGTGTCCAGTAACTAAAATCGTACCATTATTTCTAATAGGGCGGCGAGAGGTCTTGAATATTAGGCTAGCCTATCTCAATGAATAAATGAAGGAACTTAGATGAGAATAAGAATAATAGGCTAGGCTAGGCCTAATACAAAAATCGGTCAATATTTACGAGTCGCACCACAGCTGGGATCTCATTTCTGGATGCAGTACGTTTCGTCACCACCTCTTAGACTCGTTTCGTCACCGCGATTTCGGACGTTTCGTCACCATTATTAGCCACTACTATTTCAAGGCCATTGAACCTTGACTTGGTAAAAATTTACCTATGGTCCCGTTAAAATATCCTCAAGTAACCTATTAAGAACTGGTCAGGGGACTGCCCAAAATGTACAAATATTATATTAGATCAGATTAACCTAACCTAACATAATATAATATAATTATTATGTTCCTTCCAACAACCAACCATACTCCTAAAATCGATTAATGAAATTTACAAACACATGTGGCAGTCCGTGGATTTATAATATAATATAATATAACATAACATATACATTTTGAAAAACTCACAAATTGCGAGACGAGACTCTCATTCGTTCCATTTCGAAATGGAGTGACATGAATCGAAATGGAACGATATATTTCGGTATATATCGCTACATTCCACTCTCTTTGACATCCTGGGCGAGAATATACATTGAAGTGATTCATTAGTTTCGAACCAAGCTAATAATAAGGCTTTTTGGGCGAGAATATACATTAGAGTGACGTATTAGTTTCGAACCAAGCTACTTTGGGCTACTAAACGGGTCGGAGTTTTGGTGACGAAACGGGTTGGTTACGAAACGGAATGGTGACGAAACGTCCATACCCCCTCATTTCTAATGGTAGTTTTGGGTTCCTATCATTATATGCTTCATTGCTAGAGTCATGAAGAAAATAGAAGAAAAACAAGAGGGAGAGCGGCGTAGAAATAATTTAGTGGTGTATAACATATCTGAGTCAGAAAAAACAGATGGGAAGGAGAGGGAAACTGATGACAAAAAGAGCTGTGATGTGCTGTTTCAGGAATATTTAGAAGTGAAGGAATATAAAATGATGAAAGTAATTAGGTTAGGAAAGAAATTTGACGGTAGGGTTAGGCCAGTGTTGGTAACATTTGAGAAAGAGGGGATGAAGTGGGCTATGCTCAGTAATGCCAAAAGACTTAGAAATAGGGAAGAACTTGGAGCAAAGAAGATAGGAATATCACCAGATCTAACAAAGGAAGAAAGGTTGAAAAACAAGGAATTAGTGGTAGAACTTAAAGCCAAACGGCAGATGGGAGGAAGGTGGATAATTCGAAGGAACGAGGTGATAAGAGTTACAGAAGATGGCAGACCCAGATTTGAATACAATATCGGTAACCCTAGTCCTAGGCCAAGGCAGGAGGTCCCTAAGAGGAAGGAGGAGGAGGAGGAACCTATGCCAGAACTTGAATCGGAGGATGAGGAAGAGCAAGATAACAAAGACTGAAAAAAGACGAAGGGAAGTGAGTACAGTATTTAGTATTTAAATTAATAAATGTACAAGGATTGACTAAAGCAAAATATGAAGAATTAAAGGGTTTAGTTACCTATAATAATAATAATAAACATATTTTTCTTTGTCTAACTGAGACACAATTTAAAATACAAAACATTTTGGTGGATGGATTTGAAGTAATTGAAAGTATGAGGAATATTAATGATAGGAAGGGTGGTGGTTTAATGTTACTCTTTGAAACAACAGATAAAGTAAGTTTAAGCAAGGTAGAGTGTAAAAATAAAGATTTACTTTATGTAAAAGGATCTATACATGGGAAATTTGTACACTTGTTCTTGTTATACTTTTCTGTAAATAATAAGGTAAGGAATGATGAAATGAAGAAGGAGATAGAGAGACATTTAGACCAAATGGAAGATGAAAGAGTTATAATATTAGGTGACATGAATGCCCATGTAGGGTTCAAAGGTAAACAAAAACTAAATTATAATGGACACATTATACTAGATTTGATTGATAAATTTAAATTAAATATGTTAAATGATGACCAGGAGTGTAATGGGGAGATATCATGGCGAAGAAACAAGCAATCTAGCGTAATAGATTATGTTTTAATTTCAGATAAAATGTATGAAGATTTTAAAAGTATGGAAATAGATGAAAAGCAAGACGTTTATGATCTGTCAGACCACAACCTTATTGAGGTATATTTTGAGTGGAATAATTCAAATAGTAAATCCTTTAAAGAGAAGAAATGGGAAACAAAAGAATACTATAAAATAAACGAGGAGACCAAAGTCAAATTTATTAGGGAACTAGAAAATAGAATAACGAGAGAAGAGAGTAACGATATAAGAGTGTGGTGATGGGCTGGTCTATCCGAGTGAGAACTGAGCGATCTCTGCCATATCCATAGCTTACTCTGACTGTTCCTTTTACTTATATATCTTCTAGATCTCAAGTGGCGGCGTCTTTTCCGTGGATTGACCTCCCTACTGCCAACCTAGAAGTTGGCAGATTGGGTGCCAAAGAGTCACATTTTTCCCTTACCCCTCAACTTTCCCTTCATAATTGCTGAGGGGCACAGGGCCTTGGGTGGGGCTTTGGTTCCCCGGGCGTTTCCGCACCTTCCTCAGCTCCCTGCCTTGGAGTGGCTTCGGTCACCCGGGCTTTGTTAGTGGTAAGCAGGGAGGATTTTGTGGGGGCGCTCGTTTATGGCCTTAGCCGTGCTCGAGACCTTGGGGCTGTTCGGCCAGACAGCCTGGGGAACAACAACAACAACAACAACAACGATATAAGAGTCTTCAATAGAGTAATGAAGGAGACAGCTGATGATATACTTAAAACTACCTATAGGAGGAGATTAGGAAGAGACAAAATAAAACAAGAGGCACCATGGATGAATGACAGTATTAGAAAAGGTATAAAAAAGAGGAGATATTATAATAGATTAAGAAGAAATGCTAAAAATAGAGAGGAAGAGGAGAGAAGTAACATACTTTTCTTGGAACAAAAAAGTAAAGTACAGAAAGAGATCAGGGAAGCCATTTATATACATGAGAGGAAAAAGACTAGAGAGATAATAGAGGGAGGAGATGCGAGTAAAAAGATGTGGAAATATATAAATAAACTAAGAAACAAAAGTCAAAACGAAATAAAAGAATTAAAACTTTATAACGATGAAGAAGTATTGTCAGATAAAAGGGCTGTAGAGGAATTAAATATGTTTTGGAGTGGTATATATAAAATGCATGACAATAACATCGAGGAAGTTTGGAATGAGGATATAAATAGGGAATATAGAGAATTAAAAGAGAAAGAAATGGAGGACAGGCAAGAAGGTAAATTATTTAAAATAGGGATGAATGTAAATGATGAACACAATTATAACATACAATCAGTCACAGTTAAAGAGGAGTTACGGAACACATGGAAATGGCTTTAAGAGTTAATAAAAACATAAACTACATGGAGAAACCATACATTACAGTGGGAGAATTAAAGGAAAATATAAAGAAATTAAAGAATAGAAAAGCAGCAGGCCTTGATGCAATGAAACCTGAGTTATATAAAGCATTGTCACAAAGTGATAAGTGCTTAGAAAAACTTGCAATGTGCTTTAATAATATTATGGACACAAATGTAATTCCAGAAGAGTGGAAGAAGTCAAAAACTGTTATGTTACCAAAAGTAAATAAACCAAAGGTTTGAGGCCAATTGCTCTGACAGACATATCATATAAACTTTTCATGACGACAGCAATTAAAAATAAAATAGAAGAACACATTAGGGAGAATGGAGAGGTAAGGGCGACACAGAGTGGGTTTACAAATAAGGGTAGAATCGAAAATAATCTTTTTATATTGAAATACTGTATAGATAAAATATTTAAACAAAAGAGGTCACTCATAGTAATCTCAATAGACTTTAAAAAGGCCTATGACTCAATCAGAAGGGAGAAACTGATAAAAGTATTAAAAGATTACAATATAAATTCAAATGTTATAGACATAGTAAGTAACATATATAAAGAAGATAGTACAATTATAAATAAGGGGCAAGTGAATGAGACGGAGATTAAGGTAACAAGCGGCATCAGACAAGGCTGTACGGGGTCCACAACATTATTTAAATTAATAACTTATGAGATAATTAAACAGTTAGAAAATAAAAGAGGGTTTGTAGATGAGTGTTTCAAAATAAATTCATTGTTTTATGCCGATGACGGGCTACTCTTGGCTCATACAATCCAGGAAGCAGAAAGAGTAATAGATAAATTAATAGAGATAGGGGGAGAGTGTGGCTTAAGTATAAATAAAGACAAAAGTAAAATCCTAATATTTAATATGAAAAACAAACCAAACAACATACGAGAAATAGAAGTGGTAAAACAAATTAAATATCTAGGAATACAAATTAATGATAATAAAAAATGTTTTAAAACCCAGAAAATAGAAGCTTTGGATAAAGCAAATAGAATGGCTAACCTTACATACCCGGTAATATCACAAAGTTGTAATAAGATACTTATTGGAAAAACATATTGGAAAAGTATTGTGATACCAGCAGTCCTGTATGGCTCGAATGTTATAGGTTTTTCAAAAACAGAAATAAATAAATTACAAAATATAGAGAATAGGGTTTTTAGACACATATTAGGGGCACCCAGATATGCCCAAAAGGTAACCTTAAGGGGTGAAATAGGAGTCTCATCAATGGAGGCAAGAATTATGGAAGGTAACATAAAATATCTTAAATATTTAGTAGGAGAGGAAAGTAATGACTTGCTAAGAAGAATCACAGAGGAAAAACTTAGAAATAGTAAAGATTCCTGGACTGCAGAAATTAGAAAGTATGTAGGGAATTTGAAGTTAGGAGAAACAAATTTAGCAAATATTAAGAAGGACGACATTAGAAAAAGAGTTCTGGACTGGGATTCGGGAAGATGGCGAGAGGAGTTGGCAGAGAAAAGTAGCCTAGAAGTGTATAGGAGTTATAAAAAGGAGATTAAGAGCGAGGAAGATATTTATGACAACACACAGGCATCTATAATATTTTACAGATGTAGGACAAATAACTTAAATCTAAAAGATAGAAATAGGCATGTGGGAGGAGAGACACAATGCGATATGTGTAAGGAAGGAACAGAAGACCTAAAACATTTTCTACTGCACTGTTCATTTTATAAAGCATGCAGAATAAAAGATCCAGGGTTCCAACAGCCTTATATTGAAAATGAAAACCAAGTCATCGGACATCTTTTATTTAACAAAGAAATAAGCGATAGAGTGAAACAGACAATCTATCAAATGTGGAGAGTACGAGAGAAAAAATTGAAAGAACTGAAATAAGAAGACTGAAGAGAGAAGAAACAAGAATGAAGGAAGACGAGAGAAGAAACAAGACTGAAGAGAGAAGAAAGAAGATTTCAGAAAAAGGGATGAAAAATTAGATATATTTATTTTTAGACAAATGAGCACGTCACAAAGTCACAAAAAGAAAAATAACAAAACCTCTTAGGGAAGTGCCGATGTTAAGGCTAAACTTCCCGAATTCCAACTGAACTACATATGTATATACTTTTTATCCACGGGATTTTTTTTTTTTTGCAACCTAACCTAACCTAAATGTATTTGGGGGCTGTTAGGTTAGGTTAGGTTAGGTTTTTTGGTTAGGTTAGGCCTAAGTGAACCGGAAGGTTCGCCCAGTCGGAAAGCTCGCCCCCTACATTTTCGGAAGTTTCGCCCATCAGAACCGCCCACCCAACAGAACATTGACAAACGAGCGAATGGGATATTATTCAATTCTAGTGTATTTCTAGAATCTAAACACTGCTAATTATTAGTGTATATGTATGACATTGCTAAAATATAACGGCTTGTGTGCTTGCTTTTGTGCGTCTGTGACCTGTGTAGCCTATAGCCTAATTGTTCGATTTTTGGTTTGTTTGCTAGGTTTAAGGTACGAGTGAAGCTATATACTGTACTGTACATGTTCGTGGTTTGGGGTGTTCTATCTATCTATCTATTGCCTGACGCCGTGATCCCCGAAGGGGTGGCCACGAACGAACCGCCCCCTGTCAGTCGATGCCCCTCCCCCCAACCAGCACCGCCTTCGTTCATGTACTTCCTCACTCCATCCTTCCACCTCTCATTCGGTCCACCTCTCCCTCTCTGTCCCTCCACCTTGCTCTCATACACCCTCTTAGTCATTCTCTCGCTTTCCATACATTCCATATGGCCGAACCATCTCAAGTTGTTCCTTTTCACACTTTCCAGCACATCTACCTCCACACCACACCTCCTTCTTACTTCCTCATTAGTCTGTCTATCCCTCCATGTAACTCCGCACGCACTCTGTAAGTAATTCATTTCCACTGCTCTCACTCTTGGTCTGAGTCTCTCAACCAACGTCCATGCTTCGCTTCCGTAAGTCAGTGTCGGGATTACCACACTGTCATGCAAGGACTTCTTCACTTCCATACTGACCACCCTATTTCTTGTTACTGCTTTTAGCGTTCCTACAACCCTCTTCCCCTGTTGTACCCTCTCCCGCACTTCTTCATCCATAGTCCCATCTTTACTCAACACACTGCCCAGATACTTAAAAGAGTTGACGATCTCCATAGCCTGACCGTTCAGCTTCACCTCACACTCTGTGACTTCACCCCTTTCGAAGACCATAACCTTGCTCTTCCCCGCATTTACCTTCAAATTCCGTTTTTCGCACACTGTTCCAAATCATTTACCAGACCCTGCAACTCCCATTCATTATCACTCATCAGAACTGTATCATCCGCAAACAGCAGTATAGGTAGCTTCCACTCAATTCCCTCCCTTTTCAGCGATACACCAACATCCACTGCTCTTGATAGTATTCTTTCATGACTCCATATATACAGTAAACAACCACGGGGACATCACACCCCTGTTTCAAACCAACATTCAGGTCAAAGAACTCGCTCTGCTCACTCTCCACACGTACTGCCGCCTTTGCACCCTCATACATGCTCTTCACTGCTTTCAGCAACTTGCCCTCTACTCCGTATATTCTAAGTACTTTCCACAAACCTTCTCTATCCACTCTGTCATAGGCCTTCTCCAAGTCCATAAAGGCAACATACACCTTTTGTTTATTCTCCAGATACTTCTCCACAACACAATTCAGGGTAAAAATCTGATCTACACATCCTCTTCCCTTCCTAAAACCTCCCTGCTCGTCGCCTATCCATTTCTCCGTTCTCACTCTCACTCTCTCAATCACTACCCTACTGTATACCTTCCCTAATACGCTTAGAAGACATATTCCTCGGTGGTTACCACACACTCCTCTTTCCCCTTTGCCCTTATATAGGGGGACTATTATGCCAGTCTTCAAGTCATCGGGTGCACTCCCCTTCGCCCATGCTAGTTTGCACATTTTCCATACGGTACCCATTCTATCACTATCTCACCACCATATCTCAACATTTCCCCACACACTCCATCTGTTTGGGGTTCTAGTAATTTAATTTTAATTTTATTTTAATCAATTTTTGGTTTAGTTTGTCACATTACGGTATAATACTATATATACTTGAGCTGGACACATTATGTTAGAAGCATTGCTAAGAATGCCTCTAAAAAACTGGGACTCCTGTACAGAGTTCGAGAATTCTTCACTGACGAGCAGTTGGCCGTAATATATAAAAGTCATGTGCGTTCTCAGATGGATTACTGTTCACCTCTGTGGGGTGGAAGTGGAGTGGTTGCATTGAGGCAGTTGGACAAAATTCAAAATAAAGCTATTAGATTAATCAATAACCCTGCAATCACACAGGACCTTCCTACATTATCCATACGAAGAAATGTTGCATCCCTTGCATTATTCTACAGATATTTTCATAGCAATTGTTCCGAGGAACTTGCTTCAATTGTGCCGCCTCTCCACATCTTTCCCCGTAGAACTAGGGCAGCTGAGAGCGCCATGAATTTACACTTTCTCCTCCACAATGCAGAACTTCTGCATATCAGAATTCATTTATCCCCAGAGCTACTACTCTTTGGAATTCACTTCCCTCGAATTGCTTTCCACAAACTTACAATCTACAAATGTTTAAATCCAGTTGATACAAACATTTTATGAATGGAGGATGCCTTTAGGCACATGGACCTTTTTGTTTTATCTGTGTTTTTCCTTCCTCCGTTCATTGTCTCTTAAAAAAAAAAAAAAAAATATATATATATCTCGCTATGGACAAGCTAGCACCTCAGCTCTGTATTGAATGTAATGAGGAGGTCCGTCCTCTACAACATGGGGTAGAATGCGATGTTTGTGGAAAATGGCAACATACGTAGGCTCTACAAAACAAATATCACCAACAAGCAATATAAGAGTGGGGAAAAAAAGAGGCTTTATTCCCTGGAATTGCAAGCCATGCCTAGAACGCACCCCACCAGCCTTGTCCTCTCCTTCAGTGCCTCCACAGGTCTCAGATTTTGCTATCTCTCCACCACTCGAGCAACAACGCACCAATTTCTTCTACTCTACACCAACACATCTTACACTCAACAGCTTTTACCGGTGCAGCAATAGACTTTTATCTAAGTCTCAACGAATCCCCTGTGAACAACAACTACTGAATTATCTAATCTCAACGAATCACCTGTGAACAACAACTACTGTATGTCCAGCATGGTGAATCTCTGCACAGCAATTGTTCAGCAATAGGGTGAAGTTTTCACACCTAGTAGGCCTATTAAGCCACATGCACATATGCATCCCTTAAACTACTGTATGTCCAGCATGACGAATCTCTGCACAGCAATTGTTACTGCACAGCAATTGTTCAACAATAGGGTCAAGTTTTCACACCTAGTATTAAGCCACATGCACATATGCATCCCTAAGAATCTGCCTTATCTGCAGTGAGAATCATCAAGGCCAAAGTCAGCAAAGAATTACTCGCCAACCCATTCAAGTCTGCCCAAATAATTCTAGATTTAGCCCTACAAACTCATCTTCCGTCATCAGCACCCATCACTGCTCTCCCCAAGTCCTCGTCATAATCGTCATTAGCAAGAGCTGCTAATGGTGATGGCTAATTATAGGGGCTATATTTTTTGGTGTTACCTAAAACAAATAGGAACTTATTTCGGTGGGCGAATCTTCCCATGGGCGAACTTTCGGGTAGGATGTAGTGAGCGGGCGTACCACCATCTTTGTTTACATTACGCGTAGTGGCGTCGGACCTTTCCCATCATGTTCCCGTCTATTTTAACCTAACCTAACCTAGTATTCATGTAGGCCTAGTAATGACAGGGGGCAAATAGCAGAAAATATAGCGTCGAAATAGACTGGAACGTAAGTGCGAGCGCGGCGATCGCCCTATGTAAACAATGACGACCGTACGCCCGAACTCTACATCCATCCCGAACTTTCTTCAGGGCGAACATGTACCGCGGGCAAACCTTCTGGCATCCAGGCCTAGGCTAATGCTAAAAAAAAAAAAAAATAATTATCGCGAATAGACTCGCAGCGTTATTATACATAATTTATTAGGGAAAGTGAAGCTCTATGGAATCCTTATAATATACTCACATAGATTCCATTGTGGTAGAATAGTTTTGATAAGTTTTGTAACTCGATTTTGTCAATATAGGCCTAAATAGTCCCGCGCGTAAACAAACTCAGTCCCGCAATCTTGAGAGCTCTGTTACGGACGTGTTCATGTTTACAAAAAGTGTTCGAAATGGAGTACACTCGCTACGGTAAAGTGTTATGTTCTACAAAGATGTTATTGTATGTCTAATATATGAACCCACAGTAGCTGGCATGCAACTTGCAAGGGCTAGAGTGTTGTATCCCACGTACTGGGTCTAGGGCACTCTAGGGTTAGGTTAGGTTAGGTTGTTTGGTTAGGTTAATATACTAGGTCTCGGAAACAAGATTCCTAGTTGCGGTAGTATTTACATCAAAACTATAGTTAACTATCAAAACTATTCTTCCACAGTGGAATCTATGTGAGTAGGCTATATTATAAGGATTCCATAGAGCTTCACTTTCCCTAATAAAGCTCCCTAATAAATTATGTATAATAATGCTGCGAGTCTTTTCAAAAAAATTAGGGGTAAATTAGGCTAGGCTAGGGCCTAGGCTAAGCCAAGAAAAAAAAATCGGTAATTCTGCATAACTACTACTCCTGTTATTTTAGGTTTTATTTATTTTATTTGTGTATTTTAATGGTTAGTAAGTGTGAATTATATTGTTAGAAAGTGAGGAAAGCACTATTTATCAGCATTTGCATTGTTAATTGAAATTCAGATACCCAAACAATCTAAGAGTTTACTCGATTTAGTCAACTTTAAAAAGACATTAGCCTAACCTAACAACCTTACCTAACCTATCCTAGTATTATGGGTGGGGGCTGCCGCCCCCACTCCCCCGCTAATTGTGTATTAAAACTATAAAAATATTGATGGGATAAGTCTATGGTGTTTACTCTGCAATCTTCAGGTTTGGCTGTCGATAACAGGAAAATACCAATAAAAATTTACTGACTTTTTGTAGGTGAAGCTCCACTCTAATTGGCTACTAAATATCAGGGAGGAGCCTCCAAGGAGGCTAGAATGTAAACATAGTGTCCTGGACTGGCAGTACAAAAATAACTCTGATAGGGCCTAATGTTATAGGGGAGTGAAAATCAAATTGACAAAATAAGAAAAGTAGCCCTTATCCGCACATCAGTAAGGTCCCCTGAGTAAGGTAAGAGCGAAAAAAAAAAAATCCACGAGACAGGAATCCCGTAATCGAGGAGTAGTTGTTCTGCAGAATACCCAAAAAATCCCGTGGATAAAAAGTATATAGCCTAGGCTAGCCTAGGCCTAGCAATGAAGCATAGAATGATAGGAACCCAAAACTAGCCTACCATTAGAAATGAGATCCCAGCTGTGGTGCGACTCGTAAATATTGGACACAAAAAACACATAGGCTATGTGACCGAAAATGCATAACCTAGGCCTATTGACCGACCATTCGACCAAAGTAACAACTGTAGCCAACTCACTGTCAACAAATTCTTTACATTCATCCTTTAGCTCAGCAGTTTGTTGGGCGACTTCAGGCTCCAGTACTCGGATCTTGTTCAGCTCATCAAAGTAGAGCCCGGCCTTTGCTAACGTCTCATCAGCCATTTCCTTGCACTATTTTGGTCTTGATTTAAATGTCTAATCGTCGTCTACAAATTATAGCGGCTCGCTTGTCGCTTTTGACGTTTGGAATGTAAACAATAATAGCCTAAGCAATAAGGATAAAACATGGAAATTAATCTTACGATTGCTGCATTTTTAACTGTTGGAGCATAACTTGGAGTCATTATTATGCATATACCTAAATAATATGTAAACTAGTCTGTTACTTATATCAATACAATGGTCTTATATTAAAATACATGTCATCATGTAGGACGAAAAACATGGAGTAGGGAGTAGGGCTTTCCCGCCCTCTTTCCGAATCCGACTAGACGATCCCGCCCGCTCACTCCGCTCAGCCGCTAGGACCTTTTGGCCTGAAAGGTTTGGGCGGGAAGAACCATTGAACAATCAATCCATCCTTGGATGATTCCGCTCTCTAGGATTAGACCGTCCCGCCCGTTTGTAAAGTTCACATAAAACTTGAAACTGTTCTTGCCTAAGTGTGTAATGAATAGGCCGGCCAGTAAAAAATCGTGATTGTATAATTATATCTAACCTTGTGTAGCCTATAACTAGCCTATATGTGACGATTAGTGTTATGCCCTGTTTTTCTACAGGTTTAACTTGGGTAATGTGAGTTCTAATTGACTGGGTATATAAGGCTGCATGCACAATACAAGATATGAGGAATAGAGAACACAAAGAAACACATGGTAGCAAGTTACATGATCACGTTTATTGATATACCACTGCAGAATACTTGTGTAAGACAATATAATAGAATCGAACAACACTAGCATAAGTGGATCTGGATGGAGCCTAGTCTCCCACTTCCAACGTTCAGGTATTAATCTTCTGATCACTGGCTTTGATTTAACAGGTTTATATACCGAAGACCATCAATGTTACTTATAGAATCATATTCACTGTTAGATTTCTTACTGGTAGTTCTGGTGCACAAGTAGTAGTTCACAGACTAGATTAGACACGCGTATTTTAGAGCACGGGAATTCTAGTAACCTCAGGGGGTACTGATCTAAGTTTTCTATTCTTGTCTCAGAAATACATAGAACGCAAATCAGTGGGCGAACCTTCAGATATTACTAGGGTTTCCTTCTAGGTAATAATATCTGGGCATATGGTTGATTACGAGAGTTAGTATCGCCTGTTAAATAATGAACACTGATACGCTTAGCACTTCCTAATTGAATGGTTATATGAATTATACTGGGGCAAAGAGATAGCCACTTCGTAGTAGAAATATTAATTAGTGAATCTCTAAACAGCACAGTAATATGTAGTACTGCTAAAGGGAATCTTAGGTAGCATCTGATGGGTCTGGTCCTGGTTATCTTGCGTCCATGATGTTGGGGGCTAACGATTGGTTCCGCGGCCGTCCAGGGGGCCCATATGTGTGAAGTTCTTAAATACGTGGGCAGGTCCTTCTATCCAAATCTGCCACAGAGTCTGCCGGCTCTGGGATCTCACTCCGGAACAACACAAGGGCAGAGCTAGAAGTTAACTGCAGGGTAGTGACCCCTGGTTGGTGTCTAGCTTTCAACTGATTTGACTGGGGGCGGGAGTTAGATTTATAGGCTCGGTTCTGGACCCTGTAGACAGTAGGGATCTCGAGTCTTATGGACTTAATTGAGCTCTCAATAGATATGGGGACTAGGTAAGATGGTATTTACTGTTGTGGCACAGGGCTATAGGAAGCCTTTATATTTTCATATAACTGAGCCTTAGTAAGAGGTACTATTTTGGCTATACTGGAAGTATTTAGGGGAGGGAGACTAGATCTACTTTGCGAGGAGGATGGGGACAGCTGTGATAGGAGCGTCTCTCTTAGATTGTGCAATCTTCATTCTATGGTATAGCTGAGGTGCTAATTTAGTGACCAGAGCATGCAAGAAAGGTAAATGGTTTATTGTGAGTAAATAGAGGTTAGTAAAGGTGTTAGTCGTAGATGGTAAGTCCAATAAACTCGTCTCGAGAGACTATCACCGTGGTTCGAAAATAGTCGTAGATGGTAAGTCCAATAAACTCATCTCGAGAGACCATCACCGTGGTTCTTAAAAATCGGACTAAGGTTGCTATACTTTTGTACGTCCGTGGTAGTACAGTGGGTTAGCGCGCGGGCCTGGTGGTGATGGTGGTGCGTCACTAACCAGGGTTCGAACCCCACCCAAGGCATCTCAAAACCTGTGGGTTTTTAGGGGGGTTAAATTCCTTTCAGAGGTTCGTACCCCGCGCCAGGTACCAGGAATGGTTGATCCTAAAGGTAGCCTGGGGATAATTCCCATTCCTATTTAACCTGGAAAAACCTAGCATTTCATTGGTGGCAGCGGTGGGATACGTGACCAGGTAGCTACGTGGAGCACCCGTCACGCGAACCCTATACCAAGAATTGAGATGGCTAAGGTAAAAAGGCTACGATACCCTACGACCTTACGAGGCTAGGGACTAGCCTAACTAAAAAGGAATGTGGTGTAATGCCCTCGAAAATGTCCCACACCCACAATAATACTAACCCGAGTTGACGTCAGGTATAGCGTAAAATAGTCGTAGATGGTAAGTCCAATAAACTCGTCTCAAGAGACTATCACCGTGGTTCGAAAATAGTCGTAGATGGTAAGTCCAATAAACTCATCTCGAGAGACCATCACCGTGGTTCTTAAAAATCGGACTAAGGTTGCTATACTTTTGTACGTCCGTGGTAGTACAGTGGGTTAGCGCGCGGGCCTGGTGATGATGGTGGTGCGTCACTAACCAGGGTTCGAACCCCACCCAAGGCATCTCAAAACCTGTGGGGTTTTAGGGGGGTTAAATTCCCTTCAGAGGTTCGTACTCCGCGCCAGGTACCAGGAATGGTTGATCCTAAAGGTAGCCTGGGGATAATTCCCATTCCTATTTAACCTGGAAAAACCTAGCATTTCAATTAGATTGAAACACGCCCATTAATTAAAAATATTGTTATGCCCTGATTTTGTTCAGGATTAACTATCGGTACAGGTGAGTTCTACAAGACTGCCATGGGTTATTGAATTTTAAAATACCCCAAAAAAGGATTTCCCCCACCACTCTCCCAAGCAGCAACCCAGTAGCCTAACAATCCCGAAAGAACCAGAGCGAAAGCCGACAGACACGAAGGTACCCCAACAGCCAGAGGAGAAAGAAGAAGACACACGCAGGATCAAAGGACGCCGCCACACCTGTCATTCAACGGAGGGTCGCCCGGATGGACCAGGAGACCGACACCAACACGGCAGGAAAGCAAAGGATCCCAAAGGCACGTCGGCCAAGAGTGATTTACTCCCAACCTTTTTAACATCCACAGCACCTATATACCACACACATAATCATACTAAGGTAAATAGTATAATTCTACCAGTGTCAAATATGATTCTCCCCAGTTGTAGGCTACTACCGGCTAAATAATTTAACCACGACTCTATGCACACGATAACCCTATGCCCAGTTATTGTATTGATTTATATCTGTTGATTTATATATGTTTAATTATGACCAATCTGCATACGACCATCTCAAGAGAGAGATGCAGGAAAGACACCTAGTATCTCTCTACATTACGAGTATACAGTATATATATATGTAACCCCCATGCCAGTTGTTCCCTTCTAGTAACTAAGTGTATATGTAGTTAAGCCAGAGTTATGCCATACCAATATTAATGACGAAGCGGTAGTCCCTTTGTTGTGTTGTGTCAAGTGCGTAACAACCAGGTCCCATTATCTTAATATGACGACGGCTATAATACCGTCATGTGTGCGCATGTATTCATTTTGGGATAACTATCTTTATCCACGATTTTTATTTCTCTTTTCCATTTCTTTCCACATCTGTTATACGTCTTGTCAATCACCATCTTCTAGTATACAATACACATTACTCTGCTTCGTGACCCCATGCCCAGTTGTAACCTTTTGAGTCACCCTGTCACTTCTTCCCTCAGACACCACTATACCTGTTTTCATCGTAGGGAAATGCCACCCCTATGCCCAGAGTGTTAAGGGTCAATGTCAAAGTTCACGAGAGACAACCGCGACCTAGCCTCACACCAGACGCCCCCCAAAACACAACCCTCCACCTGCAAAGACGTCCATAAGGATGTTATAAAGTGCCGATTCAGTTTGTTCCCAAGCCCCAGTAAGTAGAAGGTAAAACCCTATCCTGGTTACCTCCATTAACTATCCTCTAACATGTATAGCCAAACTCACAACTTGACCCAGGACAGACAGCGCGAGGCTAGGGCAACCACCTCGAACCCCCTTAAGAGTGTGTTTCCCCCCCCCCCCCCCTGACTTGCACGTTAACAAAACCACTATTCCTAACCCCCATGAGTGATCCTCGTAAGTGAAAACTAGATTCAATGATCAACCATAACTAAAAGTGTATCTCATGACAACCTAAAACCATATCACAACCCAATTAACGTAAAGAACTCCATGCCGCAGTATTTAAGGTGCGGCATGTCCCCCTACCCCAGGGGACCCCACCAACCCCTGACCTGCGTGTTTTTCCCCGCGTAGGTATACACGGACCCAGACGGGCCAACCAAATTCTTGCCAAACACCAGATGAGCCTCCAACCTAAAACGAACTAGAAAGTCTAGTTACTTGTATACCAACATGCTATCCTATCCCATCCTTAACAACAACCCAAAATCCCCCTTCACCAGTCCTAGACTCCTAATAGCATTTCAGCTAGACCAGAGCAGGATACATATGTGAAATGATGAATAATGCCTTCCAGCCTGGGCCAGTACGGCGCCCTGTAAAGTAGTGCCCCCCTTGACCAAATCCTATACTCTCTACAACCCTAATAGTAACTTGTACTAGAGTAAAGATGTCCACATTAATCAATCACATTACGAACTACATACTGAAGAGATAAAGACCTTTTGCACTACCCCCCTAAGTTAAAAAGAATAAATTAACTTCTGCCTGACCCCCGACATCCAATAGTTCTAGAACATTCTCCCCCCTTTGACCAAACCTATAAATGCTCCTACCGAGACAAAGCTCGGCCAGTTCATTATTAGCTCTCAAATCAACGGCCTATACCGCTCTGCTTGAAGTCTAGTATACTCCGTCCCTCAAGATCCCTGATAATTCGGCACCCCGTAGTCTGTGAAATCTGTGAGTAGGTAAATTAACCTTTTGTGAATATTGTATTATACCCGGACTCCCGAAAGGTAATATCATATCTACAAATAACTATATAATTTACCAATTATTGATTGTCTTATGAATGCATTGTAGTGTGTCCTCTTCTACTTGGGTTTACAAGCAATCATAGAGTGTAGTAGTAACTCCTTTTGAATGACACATTGGATTCTGGACTCCCAGATTCAATGGTTATTCATCCGAGTACGTTTTCTGTTGTAATTTAGTGGTTGTTGAAGCAGGAAAAACCCGCCTTTCCAACAGTGACTAAATTAGAATAGTGGACACTAATACCTCAAACTCATACTTGATCTTGGACAGAAAGATCTTGCTATGTTAGAAGGAATTATGCGAGAAACTCTTAATTGAGGACGCTGCAAGAATAACTCCTTGGTAACAATTGTCTGTGGCCTCCCAAACAGAATTGTTAACTAAAAGGTTTCAAAACCGCCCGAGTCCCTTGAACCTCTTTCAAAGACCAGACACAGATAAGAAAGTTGCTTTTCCCGACTATCTTACGTTCGTCCGATACCTTGTTAATCCGGCCTGTGCCTGAGACATTGTATTTAAGGTCCCCATCCAAGAGTAACATATCGGAACTTCATCACCGGTTAAGCAAGTAACCCATCTAGCTAGCTGTAACCTTCTCTACACTACCGGACAACTTAGACGGCTCCAGAGCAGCTGTTAACCCCCGACATCACCAACTCAAGATAACCAGGAAACTCCATCACAGTGCTAACTCTCAAAAGTATCAGTGCTACGATACTATTAATTCTACCATACAGTGTATATCTATTATGTCTCAATTATCTCTGATGTTACGAAGAAAGTGATTACTATGCTAGTGTGTGTTAAAGTATATCAGTGAATCTAGACTAGGCGAACTGACTCCCGTAATTATTCTTGCCACCAGGTTTAACCTCGCCGAAGAAATAAGTCTTAATTATTTGGACTACGGCTCGAGTGAAAGCAATTCTAAAGACTGCTACTGTTATTCCCTTTACATACCTTCTTGGGAACAACTATATTACTTATATTTTCATCTTTGATTACGAGTCATATTACCAGAGATTTAACATAACGAGATGCCTAGCCTGTGTGATTCGTGTACCCTACATATCGTTGAATTAATTGTGATCAGAAGAATAATACCTGAACGTTGGAAGTGAGAAGTGTGTCTCTATCTAAATCCGCGATAAGTGCTAGAGATTATAAAAGTCCAAAGTACGCATTTGACTTATCCAATTTACCATTGTTTCTTGTGCATACATAACCAATATTCTGCCTAGTGTTGTGGAGAATAAAGCTGCATTATAAACCATTATTTTGATATTATCTATGTCCTCTATTGATTCCATTGGTGTACTGTGCATGAAATCCGATAACCCAATCTTGTAGAACCCACCTACACCAAGTTAATCCTGCATGAAAAACAGGGCTTAACAGATTTCACAGATACACAATGGGAATCAATAGAGGACATAATATAATTTCGGAAGATGGTTGGTAATAAAACTTTATTTTTAATTAACACTTATGCAGAATAGAAATAAAATAATTCACACAAAATAGTATGGGCATATGGTGAGCATCAATGTTGTTGGACTTTTTATAATCTTCAGCACTTATCGCGGGTTTGGATGGAGCGCACTTCCCACTTCTAACTATCAGGTATTCTCTTCTGATGTAAGGCCTAGAATATTACATAGGATTCACTCATAGATTAGGCTGTTAATTCTGTGTTATCTTGATAAGGTTTTGTGTGTTTAATGATGATGAGACTAAATTTTGTGATATATGTCTCTCCAAGAATATTACGTAAAGGAGGTGTAGTAGCTAGCTTCAACTCATGTGGTGTAATCACTTGTCTCAATAACAATTAAGACAGATATCAGTTATGGCGATTTAGGTTTTATCAATGATTACAAAGACTAAATTAGTGGGAGGTACTCCCAACCTACCAAATAGGAAAACCTACTATTTGGTAGTAGTCTTGGAAAATCCAACGTCAAGGCTATTAACCTAATTGCAATGACGACTTGTCTATTTTGACTGCTATGTCGTCATTCCAACCGCGGTTAAAAAGAAAACGTCTAGAGTCTACTCCTTATATTGCTCTAGGAGACGTTGTACATTAACCAAAACTACCACCGAAGGTGAAAAAAGCATAGAAGAGAAGAAAAAGGGGTTTACCTTAGTTACCGCTTAAGGCCCATCCTGTGTTCCGTCATGTGCAGATCCCTGTCAAACGTGCGCATGAGCGACCCTCTCTTGTCATCATATCTCACGTCAGCAGAAGAACGCGGATGGGCAGGGGTCCGGCGTGAGGGAGGGTATTATGTACGTTGGATTTTCCAAGACTACTACCAAATAGTAGGTTTTCCTATTTGGTAGGTTGGGAGGTACGTCAAACCTCCCAATTTGTTAGTAGTCTTGGCAAATCCAACGTCAAGGCTGCATAACAAATAGGAGGAGGACATCCAAGCCCAACATAAGAAAAAAAAACAATGCATAAAACAAAATTATGAATGACAAAGACACAATTTAAACAAGAGAGTTTAAGAAAAGAGTGAAAAACTGAGGAGTAGCTAAAAAGAACAGTTTTAACACATGCCCATCATTCATAGTAATGCAAAAACATAGACTTGTCTTAAACCAAAAAGGTACTGTACCCAAATCCCTTTTCTTCCAAAACCAACAAACACATTGAACACAATAACAAAACACAATTTTCAATGTGGCAAAAACACTTATGTACTGTAACAATACATAATCCCAAACTTGCAATCAAGTGTTGCAAACCCGTACTCCCCCCCCCCCCCCCTTTGTCAATTAAAACAAAGGAAAAGAACGAGGTACAAGGGGGGGAGACCAGGTATCTTCGCCAGAGCACTAGGAAACACGACCCCCGAGAGCCATCACCGGCCGAGGGGGTCGAACACTGGACATGGAGAGGTAGGAGGAGATGAAGGAATTGATAGAAGACCACAAAACCGCCGAGGCGACGGCTGGTAAGGATCGACGCTGCAGGAACCGGAAGGAGGCAGCAAAGGTTCGCACATCGTGCGCAGAACCCCTACAAACAGGGTTACTGGCACGAATGGTCCGACAAATGTGGCGTCCCATCTACACCTGCGAGAGCCTCCCACCTGTCCGAGGAGACACCCACACAGCAGTACCCGAAGGCGGCGCCACAGACGCAACAGAGGAGTGCAAGGCTGACACCGGGCACAACACATGGCGAGTAGGCCTACGCCCACGCTGGAAAGCCTGGACGGGGAAAGGCCGGAAAACGTGGGTCTCCCTCTTATTCGTGGCAACAAAAAGAGGGGAGGAGGCGAACGTGATGCCATGCAAGGACGGGCAGAATCGCACGCAGACCCGGGGCCGTAACAATGCCGCTAGTGCAGACACCCGATCCCCAGTGGTCAGAGCGACAAGGAAGAGTGTACGCCCGAGCAACGGAACCGGTGTAGCGGCCCGTGTATACGCGGGTGAAGCCAGAAGGTCCAGAGCCCACCCCAGATCCCACTGTGGAGGGACCTGGCGCGGAGGCGGGCGTTCCCGGAAGGCAGCCGGCATGAAGGAATCCAGCTCCTGCGGCGGAACGACCAGCCCAGCGACGGACTCAAAGACCCCCCGGACGGCAGACAAGTGGTTACGTATAGCGTCGACGTGAAAGTGACGTGTACGGAAGAGGTGAAACAAGGAGTGGAGGACGAGGGAAGGAGAGCCAACTGTCTGGCGAGTGTCCTGTAACCACCTAGGAAAAGACCTCCAGCGGGACCCGTAAGTCCCCCAAGGAGAAGTCGGCCAGGAACGCTTCAGGAAGGCAGGCAGGTCCCGTCCGTGGACTGGGAGCCACCGTGCCTCATGAACATCCACGATGCGAAGGCCAACGAGGTCCGCAGGGCCCCAACCTAGCGCAAGGGGAAGTCGGAGACAGGTAGAGGGACCAGACTGGGGCACCACCGCGTCAACTGGGCGTACCAAGCCCGTGCCGGCCACAGAGGCGCGAGGAGCCAGACGCTTCCGCGGTACAGCCGCAGCCTCGCGAGGACATTGCACAGCAACAGTGCGTCTGGTGGCGGAAATATGGATATCGACCGCCACCTGTGCCAGTCTACCATGAAAGCGTCCGGACCCCCCTCCGGAGTGCGAGGCCGGAGGGAGAGGTACCGAGGCAACTGGCGCGGCACCTCCGATGCGAACAAGGCGACCTCCGGAACACCCCAGGAAGCCGCGAGGTCGTCGAACACAGTCCGTTGCATTGCCCATTCTACAAGAACGCCCCGTCTTCTCGACAGGGCGTCCGCCCACAGGGTGGCAGGCCCGGGCAGGGAGGAGGCATGCAGGGAGAAGGGGTGTCGGTCCGCGAGGAAGAACAACTTCACGGAGATCCCCAATAGAGTCAATGACTTGGAGGACCCCCGCATTAGGAAACAGTGGACAGCTGTCTGAGTGTCCATTCCGAAGGCCACCGACTGTCCCCGAAGGGCCAGCGCGTGGTCCCTCAGGAAGAACAAAGGAACCAACAGTTCGAGGGCATAGACGGGTAAGGGGCGTGAGTCCCACCCATCTGCCGGGAAGTCGACGGCCCAGGTTTGATGGGTAACCTCACCCTACCTCGCTCGACGCATCTGTGTCTACCCAGATCGTCGGCGGGGGGGGCGGGTCAGGGCACAGCCGCAGAGAGCGTGCCCCGAGCAACCCAGTGTCCGAAGTGTCTGCGAATGGTACGCGGGAGCGGCAGGAGCCGATCCATAGGGGTCAGCAGAAACACCTCGGTGCCCATGAGGAGTAGGCGGCGTAGCCTGAGGCTCCCTAAGGGAATGGGCAGAGCGGCCCAATGCAGCGAACCCACTAACGAGTCCCAGAGCCACCCCGGGAGGGAGACCGAGTGCAACACGGCGAAGACCCTCCGCCGAAGGTGCACCGCGTCCGGCAGACCCTGGGTCACCGGAGCGCCGGACAAAACCCATGCGAGACCGACCCATGGCACGACACGCGACGGGGTCAAGCGTGACTTGGGAACATCGATGGGGAACCCTAACTGTGCGACGTGGCGAACGACTGTGAGGGCGTCGCGTACGCACAGTTCGAGGGCTTCGGAAACTATCAACCAATCGGCCAAGGAAAACAGGAGCTGGAGCCCGCTCCTGAGGAGAGGACCCAGAGCCTGTCCCACCAGTGCGGAGAAGATCCACGACGTGATGAGGAGACCGAAGGGAAGGCCGACGAACAGGAACACACGATCGGAAGTCCGAACGGCCAAGAATCGCTGGAATCGAGGATGGAGAGGAACGAGCCAAGACGCATCCTGGAGGGCCAGCGACACTACCCACGACAGAGGGCGCAGGGCCAGGCGTACCTGGGGTACCGGCAGCATCCGAAACCGTGTGTGCACGAAGCGCCCGGTGAGGGCCGACAGAGCCACCACCGGGCGCATCGTGTCGCAGTTCTACTTCGGTACCAGAAATACACGGGAGAGGAAAACCGGGTGACCGGCGGTCAACTCCCTCGACGATACCTGCTCGTGCATGGATGTGAACACGTGGGCCACCTCTGAAGAACTTTCGAACTTCGTCGAAAAGGGCGGGCCGCCCCAACCCCTGGCCATCGCGGGGCTGACCCCGGCGAAGGGCGGCCGGAAGTGGAAGGCCGCCCAGCTCCGACACGGCGGGGATGAAAAGGGGGCAAGAACAGAAGGGCGAGGCGGAACTGACGCACTGGCCTGTAACGTCCCAGTCCTGATGGCGGCAGCACCTGCAGCAGCACCCCGAAGAGGACCGGCAGAAGGACGGGACTGAGAAGACCCCACGCGCGACACAGCGCGTCGTTGCGTGTCGTAAGCAGGGTCCGCCGATAGAGAAGCGGAGCGGCCCCAAGCATCCCGCGCAAGAAAGCCCCGACGGAGAGAGCGTAGAGTACAACAAACCCTGACGAATATCCAAGGGGGCTGTCCGGCAGAACGAGGACCGTACCGTCCGGCGTTGCCGAGTTGCCACGCACAAAACCGCCTTCAGCTCGGAAACCAAAGACACCGCGAGCCGAAGGGGGATTCGCCGAACGCGGCCCAAACCCTCGCGAAGATCGCCTGGTGCAGACGCCGCGATAAGCCGCAGGTGGCGAACAGAAGTCTGGAGGGAACCAAAAGACAAGAGAAGAAGTTCGGCACCCACCGCCGCAAGGGAAAAACCCTGTCGACAGAGGACGGAACTGGGTGAGAGAAGAACGGGGTAGCAATAGAACAAAGTTCAAGAATGGGCACGCTGAAGCAGGACCAGAACGCGCCGTCCAACCCGCCGACAGACACAAGAGGAGGCAAAAGCAGTGATGACTCTGGGGGAGGGACTGAAGGAGAGCCGGCGACGGAACGGCCGGCAAAGACGAAGGCCTCAGCAAACCAGGCCCCCAACGGGAGAGGGTGATCGAGCAAGATGGCTAAGCCAGGCGTACCGTCGTCGCACAAACCCGTCCCATAGGAGGACAGTCCCGTCAACACAGCCAGGGACTGAACATCCTTAAGGATGTCCCGGCGGCTGAAGTCTGACCAGAGCGTAGGCCTGCAGAAGGGAGGGGGACCGTAGCAGGGGTAGGTATGGTGAGGCGCTGAGGGTGTGTCACCGCCAAGAAGCGCGATAAGAGGGAGTCTTGCATCGACTCCAAGCGCCCGTCGATGTGTGACACAAGTCACCCCTGCATAGCCGACAATCGATCCGAGAGAGGCGACCCCCCCCCCCCCCCCAAGAATGGTCGGCCTGCAGGGGTGAGCGCGAGCTGGAGCGAGACCCACGACACGAACCAGCAGAGTCGCGGCCCAAGGAAGGCGAGCGACCACAGTTGTGTCGCCGCTGAGGAACTCGTCCCTGAACACGAACGCCTGAGGGGGAAACAGCACTATCCCCCTCTTCCAGCGACACGGCAGCCCCTGAGAAAGGGGACCCCGAAACCACGCGATACCCCACCGAGCCAAGAGGAGGGGTACCCCCGTGGCGAGACGGTAAGTGAAGGTCAGGGAGAGAAGAAGGAGGAGCAGGACGACGGGAGTGGGAAGGCTGGCCGGGTGAAAAGACAGTATCTGGTGTTCCCAGGCGGTCACCCATCCAAGTACGAACCAGACCCGACGTTGCTTAACTTCGCTGATCGGACGAGAAGCGGTGCATTCAACGTGGTATGGCCGTTGGCTGAAAAGAGGTCAGAAGTAGCTGCGGGGGGAAACAGAGCAAGGATCCCCGGGGCAGAGATAACAGGGCGGCCCGACACCGAGGCGGAGGAGGGAGGGACCTCCACCGTGGGACGAGACAGTGAAGGAAGAATAGGCACCGAAGCAGGTGAAGTAGGAGGAGAAGCAACTACATCCTGGCGGACCCTCCTGGACAGTGTAGGAGGAGGGAGCAGAGGGCCAGCTACAGTCTGAACCTCCGCGCGCGTAGAGGACAAAGGAAGAGGACGTCGTACGAGCAGGGGAAGCGGGCGGAAGGTAGTAGAGCCCCGACCCGGAGAGGCCAGGGGAGGGTGCACAGGGGCAGAGCCGCTAACCCTCTGGCCTCAGGGCGAGAACCATGACGAGGGCGATGGGCGCCGTCAAGGCGATCAGGAGGACAACGAGGGGCAGGAGAGGACGGGCGACGAGGCGAGCGAGAGCGTGGACGGAGCAGGGGATCCCCCCGACGATGTGACGACCGGCTGCGGGACCCAGGGGAGAGGGCCCGAGCAGGGAGAGGGCCAGGCGAACGGCCTTCAGTCAAGTCAGGGATACCCAGGGCGACGCGGATCCGGTCGGCAACAAAGGCCGGGGAACGGTGGCCCACAGTCCAAAAGTGGCGGGAGACTATCGCCCACACCGACTGAAGGGAAGCAGAGGCCACTGCCGCCGCCGAGGAACCAGGGCTATGGTGCACCACATCCACCAGGGCCAGACACGGGCCACACAGAGCAGGGAGGTAGGCCGTAGAGGACACACAGTGCGAGTGGCGCAAGCAGGACTTGTGGCTCACCAAGCACGGGGAGCTACAACCATGGCGAAAGCAAGGCAGCCTACCTGCACTGGAAGAACACACACCATAATCAGCACATCGAAGGAGTAAGTGGAGAGAATGTCCAAGAAGAACCAGGGAAGGAGCATGGGGAAACAGGAACACACATGCAAACAGGTATCCGTACTCACCCTAAACCGGGAGCACAGAGGTAGGTGAGTAGGGCGGCCGAGGTGGAAGAGCACGAGCAGAACCTGCAAAGATGGAGAAAGTGTTAACCACCACTCAACATCTTACATGCAGGGCCTATAACACCAGTAAAGTGCACACACCAAATAGTATCAGGCAACAAGATGACATAAAAAAGGTCAATAGTGAAAGCCAACTATTACCGCAAATTTGCGGGCCAATGGAGGCATAACCGTATTTGTTAGTAGTCTTGGCAAATCCAACGTCAAGTCTATTAACCTAATTGCAATGACGACTTGTCTATTTTGACTGCTATGTCGTCATTCCAACCGCGGTTAAAAAGAAAACGTCTAGAGTCTACTCCTTATCTTGCTCTAGGAGACGTTGTACATTAACCAAAACTACCACCGAAGGTGAAAAAAGCATAGAAGAGAAGAAAAAGGGGTTTACCTTAGTTACCGCTTAAGGCCCATCCTGTGTTCCGTCATGTGCAGATCCCTGTCGAACGTGCGCATGAGCGACCCTCTCTTGTCATCATTTTTCCACGCGCTCCATTGAATGCAGTCGCTTTTGTTGTGCTCCTTTAATTCACCCTGTTTAGGTTCGTTTCGGCTTATCTGGCCTTCTTTTTTGTTAGACAGATGTTACGTGATCTAGGGCACACGTAAATGGGCTCCTCAGTGTGTTTAATGGAGACGCGTGTGGAAATAGCTACCGAAGGTACGGGGGCGCCTCGCGTTCCTCGTGTGTGTTTTTCATTCCTTTCTCTTTTCATATTATTTTTTCCTGTTAGTCTGGGCATAGTTTAGCTTTTAGCTTATTTTAGCCTAGCTTGTTTCTCATTCAGGAATTGCTATGCCCCTATGAGTTTTCATATTTTCATAGCCTAGGTGTACAGTTGGTTCACGATCTGAGATTTCGTGGTGGCGGTGCTGTTTGTAGGGTTTGTGTCGGCCGCATTATTAGCGTTATTCCCGAGTCCCCCCTTTCGAGCCTTCACTGTGTCTCAAGGGCCTGGGCGCTTGGTGGTTCGTGATATCCTGGGGTACCCCACGGGGGCCCCTCCCTCACACCACAGGGTTTTTCGCCCCTGACACATTCTCTCCTCACGGCTAGGCCACCCTTTTTCTCGCCAGTTTCATTTACTGGTTTTTGTGTTCCCTTACTGTTTTCACCTCCATCCTTTCATACCCTTTTGCCCAATCCTGGGGTACCCTACGGGGGCCCCTGTTTGTGCCAAACCACCCTTCCTGCCACTTCTCCTCATGGGCTTTGCTCTATCTCTGTGGGTTGGGTGGTTCCTAGGGGATGTGCCTCCTCTCCCCTGGTGTGTCTTCCTTGCCTCTCCCTTGACCGGTTGAGTCAGGATATTATCAAGGAAGACACTGCTCAGCTTGATGGCCATCGTCGCTTGGAGTTCATAAGGAGATGACGCTTTTTTCTGGGCCTCTTTTGGTATTTCCTAGACGCTCCTCTCGCTTTTTCGGCGCCGGACCATCTCGGCCGGTCCCGCAAATTTGCGGGGTGCTCGATTCGGTCCTCTGGGACATTTCGGTTCCCCGCAAATTTGCGGAGATCGTTGGGGGGGTCCCGCGAAATTGCAGGAGGGTGGTGTCGGTACGGTTATGCCTCCATTGGCCCGCAAATTTGCGGTAATAGTTGGCTTTCACTATTGACTTTTGTTATGTCATCTTGTTGCCTGATACTATATTGGTGTATGCACTTTACTGGTGTTATAGGCCCTGCATGTAAGATGTTGAGTGGTGGTTAACACTTTCTCCATCTTTGCAGGTTCGGCTAGTGCTCTTCCGCCTCGGCCGCCCTCCTCACCTACCTCTGTGCTCCCAGTTTAGGGTGAGTACGGATACCTGTTTGCATGTGTGTTCCTGTTTCCCCATGCTCCTTCCCTGGTTCTTCTTGGACATTCTCTCCACTTACTCCTTCGACGTGCTGATTCTGGTGTGTGTTCTTCTAGTGCAGGTAGGCTGCCTTGCTTTCGCCTTGGTTGTCGCTCCCCGTGCTTGGAGAGCCACAAGTCCTGCTTGCGCCACTCGCTCTGTGTGTCCTCTACGGCCTACCTCCCTGCTCTGTGTGGCACGTGTCTGGCCCTGGTGGTTGTGCTGCTCCATGGCCCTGGTTCCTCGGCGGCGGCTGTGGCCTCCTGCTTCCCTTCCGTCGGTGTGGACGATGGTCTCCCGCCACATTAGGACTGTGGGCCACCGTTCCCCGGCCTTTGTTGGCGACCGGATCCGCGTCGCCCTGGGTATCCCTGACCCGACTGAAGGCCATTTACCTGGCCCTCTCCCTGCTCGGGCCCTCTCCCCTGGGTCCCGCAGCCGGTCGTCCCATCGTCGGGGGGTTCCCCGGCTCCGTCCACGCTCTCGCTCGCCTCGTCGTCCTCCTGATCGCCTTGACGACGCCCATCGCCCTCGTCATGGCTCTCGCCCTGAGGCCGGGGTTAGCGGCTCTGCCCCTGTGCGCCCTCCCCTGGCCTCTACGGATAGGGGCTCTACTCCCTTCCGCCCGCTTCCCCAGCCCAGACGACTTCCTCTTACGTTGTCCTCTCCGCGCGCGGTTGTTCATGCTGTAGCTGGCCCTCTGCTCCCTCCTCCTACACTGTCCAGGAGGGTCCGCCTGGATGTCGTTGCTTCTCCTACTTCACCTGCTTCAGTGCCTATTCTTCCTTCACGGTCTCGTCCCACGGTGGTGGTCCCTCCCTCCTCCGCCTCGGTGTCGGGCCGCCCTGTTATCTCAGCCCCGGGGATCCTTGCTCTGTTTCCCCCCGCGGCTCCTGGCCTCCTTTCACCCGGCCAGCCTTCCCACTCCCGTCGTCCTGCTCCTCCTCATTCTTCTCTTCCTGACCTTCACTTACCGTCTCGCCAGGGGGGTACCCCTCCTCTTGCCTCGGTGGGGTTTCGCGAGGTTTCGGGGTCCCCTTTCTCAGGAGCTGATGTGTCGCTGGAAGAGGGGAATGGTGCTGTTTCCCCCTCGGCCGTTCGTGATCGGGGACGAGTCCCTCAACGGCGACCCAACCGTCGTCGCTCGCCTTCCTTGGGCCGCGACGCTGCTGGTTCGTGTCGTGGGTCTCGCTCCCGCTCACGCTCGCCCCTGCGGGCCGACCAATCTGGGGGGGGGTAGCCTCTCTCGGATCAATTGTCGGCTATGCAGGGCTGGGTTGTGTCACGCTTCGACGGGCGCTTGGAGTCGATGGAAGACTCCCTCTTCTCGCCCTTCTTGGCGGTGCCTCACCCTCAGCACCTCACCCTACCTACCTCTGCTATGGTCCCCCTCCCTTCTGCAGGCCTACGCTCTGGTCAGACTTCAGCCGCCCTGACATCCTTCCGGCTGTTCAGTCCCTGGCTGTGTTGACGGGTCTGTCCTCCTATGGGACAGGTTTGTGCGACGCCGGTACGCCTGGCTTAGCCATCATGCTCGGTCACCCTCTCCCATTGGAGGCCTGGTTTGCTGAGGCCTTCGACTTCACACACCGATCCGTCGACGGCTCTCCTTCAGTCCCTCCCCCGGAGTCGTCCCTGATTTTGCCTCCTCTTGTGTCTGTCGGCGGGTTGGACAGCGCGTTCTGGTCCTGGATGAGCGCGCCCGTTCTTGAACTTTGTTCTATTGCTACCCCGTTCTTCTCTCACCCGGATCAGCCCTCTGTCGCCAAGGTTTTTCCCTTGCGACGGAGGGTGACGGACTTATTGTCTTGTCTTTAGGTTCCCTCCAGACGTCTGTTCACCACCTGCGGCTTTTCGAGGTGTCTGCGCCAGGCGATCTTCGCGAGGGTTTGGACCGCGTTCAGCGGGTCCACCTTCGGCTCGCGGTGTCTTTGGTTCCCGAGCTGAAGGCGGTTTTGTGCGCGGCAACTCGGCACCGCACGACGGTACGGTCTTCGTTCTGCCGGCCGGCCCCCTTGGTTATTCGTCAGGGTTTGTTGTACTCTGCGCTATATACGTCGGTTTTTTTTACCCAGGATGCTTGGGAATGCTCCGCTTCTCTGTCGGCGGCCCCTGCTTCCGCCACACGACGCCGTGCTGTGTCGTTACGGACCCTGCTTACGTCACGCACCGACGCGCTGTGCCGCGCGCGGGGTCTTCTCAGTCCCGTCCTTCTGCCGGTCCTCTTCGGGGTGCTGCTGCAAGTGCTGCCGCCTTGCACGGGCGCAGGACTGGGACGTTGCTGGCCAGTGCTTCGGTTCCGCCTCGCACTTCTGTTCTTGCCCCTTTCATCCCCTCTGTGTCGGGGCTGGCCGGCCTTCCACTTCCGGCCGCCTTTCAAAGGGGTCAGCCCCGCGCCGGCCTGGGGTTGGGGTGGCCCGCCCTTTTCGACGAGGTTGGGGGGGCGGGGGTAGAGGAGGTCAACGTGGCGCTCATGCCCGCACGGCCCGTACCGGGGGTACCTCCACGTCAACACAATGTGTAGTTCTCTGGGTCGGCCTCCTTGTTCTCCTTCTCGCCTGGGCGTACCGGGTCGCTCCCCTCCTCTCGGGTGCTCCCTCGGGTTGTTTTCGCCCTTGCGCCCCTCGGTAGCCGCGAGGGACGTTGGGGGCGGCGGGTTGCGCGGAGGGGTCTCACCTGGAGGTGGACGTCCAGACCCCCACTCCGCTCTTGTCACCGACAACGGCCCATCTCTTCAGAGGTGGCCCTCGTGTTCACTTCCATGCCCGAGCTGGGTAGCGTCGAGGGAGTTGGCCGCCGGTCACCCGGTTTTCCTCTCCCGTGTCTTTCTGGTTCCGTCGCCGACCTGCGACGCGATGCGACCGGTGGTGGATCTGTTGGCCCTCAACGGGCACATCGTGCACACACGGTTTCGGATGCTGCCGGTACCCCTGGTACGCCTGGCCCTGTGCCCTCTGTCGTGGGTAGTGTCGCTGGCCCTCCAGGATGTGTCTTGGCTCGTTCCTCTCCATCCTCGCTTCCAGCGAGGCCGTTCTTGGCCGTTCGGACTTCCAATCGTGTGTTCCTGTTCGACGGCCTTCCCTTCGGTCTCCACATCGCGCCGCAGATCTTCTCCGCACTGGTGGGGCAGGCTCTGGGTCCTCTCCTCAGGAGCGGGCTCCAGATCCTGTTTTCCTTGGCCGTTTGGTTGGTAGTTTCCGACGCCCTAGGCCTGTGCATTGGCGACGCCCTAGGCCTGTGCATTGGCGACGCCCTCACAGTCGTTCACGACATCGCACGGTTAGGGTTCCCCTTCGATGTTCCCAAGTCACGCTTGACCCCGTCGCGTGTCGTGCCATGGGTCGGTCTCGCATGGGTTTTGTCCAGCGCTACGGTGACCCGGGGTCTGCCGGCCGCGGTGCACCTTCGGTGGACGGTCCTCGCCGTGTTGCACTCGGTCTCCCTCCCGGGGTGGCTCTGGGACTCGTTCGTGGGTTCGCTGCATTGGGCCGCTCTGCCCCTTCCCTTAGGGAGCCTCTGGCTATGCCGCCTCCTCCTCATGGGCACCGCGGTGTTTCCGTTGCCCCTATGGATCGGCTCCTGCCGCTCCCGCGTACCGTTCGCCGACGCTTCGGTCGCTGGGTTGCTCGGGGCTCGCTCTCTGCGGCTGTGCCCTGGACCTACCCCCCCGCCGACGGTCTGGGTAACCACAGATACGTCGAGCGAGGTTGGGTGAGGTTCCCAATCGAACCTGGGACGTCCACTTCCCGGCAGATGGGTGGGTCTCCCTCCTCTTACCTGTCTATGCCCTCGGATTGTTGGTTCCTTTGTTCTTCCTGCGGGACCACGCGCTGGCCCTTCGGGGTGAGTCGGTGGCCTTCGGGTTGGACACTCAGACAAGCTGTCCCCTGTTTCCTTATGCGGGGGTCCTCCAGGTCGTTGACTCTATTAGGGGTCTCGGTGGAGTTGTTCTTCCTCGCGGACCGACACCCCTTCTCCTTGCATGCCTCCTCCCTGCCCGGGCCTGCCACCCTTTGGGCGGCCGCCCTGTCGAGAGGGCAGGGCGATCTTGTAGAATGGGCGTTGAAACGGACTGTGTTCGCCGACCTCGCGGCTTCCTGAGGTGTTCCGGAGGTCGCCTTGTTCGCATCGGGGTGCCGCGCCAGTTGCCTCTGGACCTCTCCCTCCGGCCTCGCGCTCCGGGGGGGTCCGGACGCTTTCATGGTCGCCTGGTACAGGTGGCGGTCGATATCCATCTTTCCGCCACCAGACGCGCTGTTGATGTGCCCAGTCTTCGCGAAGCTGCGGCTGTACCACGACTGCGTCTGGCTCCTCGCGCCTCTGTGGCCGGCACGGACTTGGTCCGCCCGGTTGCCGCGGTGGTGCCCGGGTCCGGTCCCTCTACCTGTCTCCGGCTTCCACTTGGGCTAGGTTGGGGTCCTGCGGACCTCTTTGGCCTTCGCATCGTGCTTGTTCATGAGGCACGGTGGCTACCGGTCCCCGGCCGGGCCCTGACTGACTTCCTGCAGCGTTCCTGGCCGTCTTCTCCTTGGGGGCCTTACGGGTCCCGCTGGAGTTTTTTTTTACTAGGTGGCTACAGGCCACTCGCCTGCCAGTTGGCTATCCTTCCCTCGTCCTACGCTCCTTGTTTCACCTCTTCCGTACACGTCGCTTTCCAGTCGACGCTATACGTACCCACTTGTCTGCCGTCCGGGGGGTTCTTTGGGTCCGTCGCTGGGCTGGTCGTTCCGCCACGGGAGCTGGATTCCTTCCTGACGGCTGCCTTCCGGGATCGACCGCCTCCGCGCCAGGTCCCTCCGCAGTGGGATCTGGGGCGGGCTCTGGTCCTTCTGGCTTCCCCCACGTATACAAGGGCCGCTACGCCGGTTCCGTTGCTCGGGCGTCCACTCTTCCTTGTCGCTCTGGCCACTGGGGATCGGGTGTCTGCACTAGCGGCATTGTCACGGCCCCGGGACTGCGTGCGATTCTCCCCGTCCTTGCATGGCGTCTCGTTCGCCTCCTCCCCTCCTTTTGTTACCACGCATGGGAGGGAGGCCCCCGTTTTCCAGCCTTTCGCCGTCCAGGCTTTACGGCGTGGGCATCCTCGCCATGTGTTGTGCCCGGTGTCAGCCTTGCACTCCTCTGTTGCGTCTGTGGCGCCGCCTTCGGGTACTGCTGTGTGGGTGTCTCCTCGGACAGGTGGGAGGCTCTCGCAGGTGCAGATGGGCCGCCACGTTTGTCGGACCGTTCGTGCCCGTCACCCTGTTTGTAGGGGTTCTGCGCACGATGTCAGGTCCTTTGCTGCCTCCTTCCGGTTCCTGCCACGTCGATCCTTCCCTGCCATCGCCTCAGCGGTTTTGTGGTCTTCTATCAATTCCTTCATCTCCTCCTACCTCTCCGTGTCCAGTGTTCGACCCCCTCGGCCGGTGATTGCTCTCGGGGGTCGTGTTTCCTGGTGCTCTGGCGAAGATCCCTGGTCTTCCCCCCTTGTCCCTCGTTCTTTTCCTTTGTTTTATTTGACAAAGGGGGGGGGGGGGGGGTGTATGGGTTTGCAACACTGGATTGCAAGTTTGGGATTATGTATTGTTCCAGTACATACGTGTTTTTGCCACATTGAAAATTGTGTTTTGTTCTTGTGTTCAGTGTTTTTGTTGGTTTTTGAAGAAAAGGGATTTTGGGTACAGTACCTTTTTGGTTTCAGACAAGTCTATGTTTTTGCATTACTATGAATGACGGGCATGTGTTAAAACTGTTCTTTTTAGCTACTCCTCAGTTTTTCACTCTTTTATTAAACTCTCTTGTTTACATTGTGTCTTTGTCATTCGTAATTTTGTTTTATGCATTGGTTTTTTTGGTAGGTTGGGCTTGGATGTCCTCCTCCTATTTGTTAGGCAGCCTTGACGTTGGATTTGCCAAGACTACTAACAAATTGGGAGGTTTGACGTACCTCCCAACCTACCAAATAGGAAAACCTACTATTTGGTAGTAGTCTTGGAAAATCCAACGTACATAATACCCTCCCTCACGCCGGACCCCTGCCCATCCGCGTTCTTCTGCTGACGTGAGATGTGATGACAAGAGAGGGTCGCTCATGCGCACGTTCGACAGGGATCTGCACATGACGGAACACAGGATGGGCCTTAAGCGGTAACTAAGGTAAACCCCTTTTTCTTCTCTTCTATGCTTTTTTCACCTTCGGTGGTAGTTTTGGTTAATGTACAACGTCTCCTAGAGCAAGATAAGGAGTAGACTCTAGACGTTTTCTTTTTAACCGCGGTTGGAATGACGACATAGCAGTCAAAATAGACAAGTCGTCATTGCAATTAGGTTAATAGCCTTGACGTTGGATTTTCCAAGACTACTACCAAATAGTAGGTTTTCCTATTTGGTAGGTTGGGAGGTACGTCAAAACCTCCCAACCGACACCACCCTCCCGCAATTTTGCGGGACCCCCCAGCGATCTCCGCAAATTTGCGGGGAGCCGAAATGTCCCAGAGGGCCGAATCGAGCTCCCGCAAATTTGCGGGACCGGCCGAGATGGTCCGGCGCCGAAAAAGCGAGAGGAGCGTCTAGGGAATACCAAAAAAGGGCCACAAAAATGCGTCATCTCCTTATGAACTCCAAGCGATGATGGCCATCAAGCTGAGCAGTGTCTTCCTTGAAGTTATCCTAACTCAACCGGTAAAGGGAGAGGCAAGGAAGACACACCAGGGGAGAGGAGGCATATCCCCCAGGAACCACCCAACCCACAGAGATAGAGCAAAGCCCATGAGGAGAAGTGGCAGGGAGGGTGGTTTCACACAACAGGGACCCCCGTGGGGTACCCCTGGATCGGGCAAAAAGACTATGAAAGGATGGAGGTGAAACAGGAAGAGAAAACAAAAACCAGTAAATGAAACTGGTGAGAAAAAGGGTGGCCTAGCCGTGAGCAGAGAATGTGTCAGGGGCGAAAAACCCTGTGGTGTGAAGGAGGGGCCCCCGTGGGGTACCCCTGGATATCACGAACCACCTGTCGCCCAGGCCCTTGAGACACAGTGAAGGCTCGAAAGGGGGGACTCGGGAATAACGCTAATAATGCGGCCGACACAAACTCTACAAACAGCACCGCCACCAACGAAATCTCAGATTGTTTACCAACGGTACACCTTAGGCTATGAAAAAATTAAAACTCATAGGGGCATAGCAATTCCTGAATGAGAAAACAAGCTAGGCTAAAATAAGCTAAAAGCTAAACTATGCCCAGACTAACAGGAAAAAAGAATATGAAAAGAGAAAGAATGAAAAACATATACGAGGAACGCCAGGCGCCCCCGTACCTTCGGTAGGCTATTTCCACACGCGTCTCCATTATACACTCTGAGGAGCCCATTTACATATGCCCTAGATCACGTAACACCTGTCTAACAAAAAAGAAGGCCAGATAAGCCGAAATGAACCTAAAACAGGGTGAATTGAAGGAGCATAACAAAAGCGGACTCAAGCAATGGAGCGCGTGAAAAAATGATGACAAGAGAGGGTCGCTCATGTGCACGTTCGACAGGGATCTGCACATGACGGAACACAGGATGGGCCTTAAGCGGTAACTAAGGTAAACCCCTTTTTCTTCTCTTCTATGCTTTTTTCACCTTCGGTGGTAGTTTTGATTAATGTACAACGTCTCCTAGAGCAAGATAAGGAGTAGACTCTAGACGTTTTCTTTTTAACCGCGGTTGGAATGACGACATAGCAGTCAAAATAGACAAGTCGTCATTGCAATTAGGTTAATAGCCTTGACGTTGGATTTGCCAAGACTACTAACAAATAATTGTTTTCACTCGAGACGTAGTCCCAATTGTTAAGACTGTCTCGCTTCTGCAATATTACACTTGATGGCAAGAGTTATTATATGAACAAGTTCGCCTAGTATTAACTTCACTGATATACTTTACCAACACATTAGCATAGCAATCACTTTGGTCATAGAATAGTATGAGTTTATAAAGCACAGGGAAAACACTTTATCATCGAATATATATAGTATCGAGGCACTGATACTAATTTATGAATTTAAGCACTGCTGAGGTATCTTCTGGTTATCTTGAGGCACGACGTTAGGGGTTAACAGCTGCTGCTCCTGGGGCCGTCCAATGTGTCCGGTAGTGTGAAGAAGGTTACAGATGGGCTAATAATTAACCGGTGATGAAGTTCCGATATGTTACTCTTGGATGGGTGTTTTAAATGCAATGTTTCAGGCAGAGGCCGGATTAACAAGACATCGGACAAACGCAAGATAGTCTAGTGAAGTAACTTTCTTGACAGTCGCTAACCTTTAACCCTCCAAACCCGGCGCCCTTAGCTCGCGACTGTACTGTGGTCTCGGGTGTTTTGCCGATTATTGGGCTATGTTCACTCACCTGTAACTCAATAAATAGGGCATGTATTGTTATGAATAAAAAAAATAATGTTTCACAAACCTTCCTCTGTAGAATGTCGTTGAGTAGAGGTCTCTAGCCCCAGTGGTTGCATAATGGCGAGCGCGGGAAATAGTGATTTTCGGCGGCAAATTCTTTCCGCGTTCGGATGCGTCGCCCTGTGGGGATCGGTTTTTACACCATACCCGAAAGAGGATTTCTGGAGCTCCGATCTTACTCTCAACCATCTGAACAATTTAACCAGCACACCTAAACTTCGTTAAATGCGGAAATAGCCTCACGAAAATATCATGCCCTGGTGGGGGCACGAACTCTCGACCCTTGGGTGTGAGGCAGGCACCTTACCAGTTAGACCAATAGAGATATCCCCCTTGGCCTGTGCGGCTCAGGGTATTTCCGCATCCGAGGTCTGTTTAGGCTAGCCTATTTTCACTGACTTTACAGCCCCGGCCCCGGCTACCACGCACCTAGCTGCTCGTCACGCCAGAGTGTTTGCCTCCCATAGACGACTTTAGTGGTTGATATTGACAATGTGATGTTTATTTGATATCTTTATAGTTATTTTGAGGCCAATTATATAAAGTATGTGTATTAGGGTATCACTGTCACTAATATTGCTCATTTTCACTCGATACCGTACGTTTTATTAGTAATTGAGGTAGGTTATTGTTATATTAGGCACTGATTATTCGTTATCACAGGTGTGTATTATACTTTGGCCATCAAATATTAGGTCTTGTGTCACTTTCACTTTGGTAAATATGCTTTAGAGAGTGTCACTGTCACTGATAATGCTCTTTTCACTCGATACCGTACGTTTTATTAGTAATTGAGGTAGGTTATTGTTATATTAGGCACTGATTATTCGCTATCACAGGTGTTTATTATACTTTGGCCATCAAATATTAGGTCTTGTGTCACTTTCACTTAGTTATATGCTTTGTAAACGTTTTATATACAATTTATTGTCTTTTTTCACTGATTTATATATTTCTATAGGTTCTAATCATATGAATGTCACTTAATTTATTAATGGCCCCTCCATCATTGACGATTATGTCTTCAAACACTCATCCGCCGTAGTTTGAATCTACCGCGCAGAGCATAACAAATTGAGGAGCCTTCATCATGAGCGCACGCAACCTCACTCATGGTTCAGTCATTATGAAATTGGGTTCTCACTACGAAAAAACTTTGTAACAAATAAAAAACAAAAAGAAAATAAGAATAACTATTCATAAGCTTTCCATATAATCGTGGATGTACTTGTGTGGATCTTTGACCAGACGCTGACTCAGGCGTCATTCTTCCTTCTCTGCTCTGCGCTCAACCTGCCCGGACGTGCCTCCCCACGCTCCGCTGGTTCCGCATTTGCTGCGTCCCTAGTGAGTTTTTTCTCATTTGTTTACTCCGGGATGTATCGAGTAAGGTTAGGATATGCGTAGCAGGAGTGTCCTGGGCGGGTTGCCCACAGTGCAGTGTATTTTGGGTCGTGTGCTTGGGACATCTATTTCGGGTGTACCCTCGTGGTCCCGTGGTCCCGCGGTTAGCTAGCTTTGTGATGTAGGTGGCTTTCACTACGCGCTATTAGGCTTCTTCTTATCTTTCTGATGAAGTAGCTTTTTCTTTTCTCTGATGGTCCCAGCGTATTTTTCTTCACTTAGTGAAGTTTTTTCTGGGTCCCGAGTCAGTTCTTCCCTTTTCCGGGAATTTTGTGCTACATTGGTGTGTTGATGGTGGTTCCTGTTGTGATATGATTCAGTGCTTTTTGTTTATATTACGACATGATTACATATTATTTCCGTCTGCTTAGGCCTAGCCAGCCTCTCGTAGCTTTGCCACATGTACAAGTGTTATTGATTTATGTTATAAATATGTACTACTGTGTCATGTGTGTCCTGGTTTAGTTGTGTATTGGCTATTTCCACGGACTATTTGTGTGTCCTGGATTAGTTGTGTATTGGCTATTTCCACGGACTAATTGTGTGTCCTAGGATTAGTTGTGCTTTGGCTAATTCCTCGGTCTATTTGGTGCGTTCAGATTGAATCTGGGCGGGGTGGGTTGCCTTTTCCGGCGGGTTTTCACGGTTACACCGTGAAAACCCGGCTGGTTGCCGAGTTTTAATCACGCGTGGTTAAAATAGGCTTGTTTCCCCCGGCGAGTGGTGGCTTGAGGCTCTCCAGGACTGCGTCTCTGTGGTGGAGCCTGTGTTCAGGCTTACTGTGTTTCCCCGGCGGGATGGCTTTACCCATTTAACTAAGTGTTCAAGCGGACACTTGTTGAGTATAGTTTTTCCCGGTTTTGCAAAGCCAGTAAAACTAGGCTGTTTGTTGATTGGTCTTTCCTCCCCGGCGATCTTTTGCAAGAAGTGGGGATAGGAACAATTGGGGTTAACGTTATAAACTTAAATTCACACCCGGCGGTTGCACCTTGGGAGGGTGGGATTAACGGATTTGCAATTCAGTATAGTTGACCAGACAATTGAGGGACACGTTAAAGTATCGCCGCCTTCGACATACGGCGATCTAGGACGCTTCGGGAGAAGTCAGATCTAGCATTTAAGACAGGCTTCCCAGTTTTTGATCTGCGAGATAATACGGGGGCCGGCGTCTTTTTATGGGTTTTCCAGTAAAACTTAACAAACACCACTGGGAAGACTGCGTCATTTATAAAAAGCCATGCTGGTCTTTATATCGTGTCAGAGGATATTCGTAAATCTTTTGGACAGGTTAAGATATTCTGAAATTTTTACTTATGAACCTCCCGCGTAGTGAGCTGTGATGGTTGTGTATTACATCTCGTTACCCGGCGGGTTATTTAACACGTGTGTTCGAACATATTGGTGTAGCCTTATGAGCATTAATTCCTGGAAATTTTCTTTTTTCCAGGGCGGAGTTCCGGCGGGTCTTTCGAGAACCTGGAGTAGACCCTGGGGTGGGTTAGTTTGCCACCAGTCTCTGTCATGGCTGCCTTAGACCCTGTTTTTGCTTTGTGTGTTACACCCTCCTGTTCAGGTATCCCTATCTTTGCACACACTCTTTGCATTAGATGTGTTAAATGTTTAGATCGCTCAAGGGGTTTGTGGGTGACGCAGAACTGTACCTTCTGTACTCAATTGAGTAATAAAGTATTGCGAGACAATGATAGACCCGCGGCGGTCGCTTTGCGAGAGGTCAGGCAGCTGTTGTCCACTTATGCTACCACAGTGGCTCATAAAGCCCTTCAATGTGACAACGTTATTCTTTGGGATAAATTACTTATTGAGCACCCCGCTATTAAACGTACCCCTTCTAAATCTAGAGTCATTGTACGAAAGTCGGCAGAGACTGGGCAGGGTACAGCACTTACCCAGCCCCCGGCACATCTAAGAGACCTCGTGAACCTACGCCCCCGGTGACAGCCTCCACGTCACGGGCGCGGTCCAGGTCCAGGTCGCCCCTCAGACAACAGCTGCTTAGTCACTCTTCTTCACCGGCGAGGAAGAAGAGCAAAGAGGAGAAGTCCAAGAGCAGTTCTAGTGATAGGTCTGAGAAGTCCAAGAGCAGTTCTAGTGATAGATCTAAGTCACACCGAAGCCACAAATCTTCCAGGAAAGATTCTCATGAACGAAAGGCCTCCCGGCATTCGCCGGAGCCTCGTGCCTCACTTTCTGCCTCTACTCCCGACGTATCTAATGTCCAATCTGATGGGGCGGGAGTGGAGTCAGAGACTGTGGTGGGGGTGTTACCGGCGGACAGGTTGCCAATGGATATTATAAACTTAGAATTAGAGAGTTCTGTGGGCAGTTCTCGCCCTCTAGAAGGGTCTAGTGGGGGCTCAGTGGTTGATGGGGTAACTGACTCCCAAGGGAGTTCAGGCCAAGGCCTGGGTGTGTGGAGGTATTCCCAACCATGGAATGAAGGCCCACATCTGGTTCAGGAGACACAGGTAATGGCGGACGTCCACCGGGACGCTGCGATCCCATCATCCATTCCAGACTTAACATGGCAACCCGAAGGGGTCCCGGCTTCGGCGGGATCCTCTCAGGACGGGCCAGATGACAAGGATGAGGTGTCTATAATCTCTGACATGGAGGTGCAGGAGTCGGGTTCAGTTTTAGACGACTCACAGGATAGGAATGATTCACCTCTTAGTTCTTCATCTGCTAAATTTGTCACGGCGGAGGAAATAGATGGGTTATTAGCTACTGCTCTAACGAAATTTTTTGGCCAACAGCCGGAGACTCCTACAGTGGACCTGGGAGCTTCCATGACAATTTCAAGTGTTCGGCCTCTGACTACTTCCATTGCTTTAACTCAGATTCCGCACCCTCCCTCTGTTTCACCTACTATGGTCACTAGGCCTGCTTCGGCGGCACTGACTACTCCTAGTGTAAGGGTAGTAGCGGATGTGAATCCTCCCCCTTTAGATAAAGCACCGTTAAGAAAGGTAGCTATGCCCCTTTTATACGGTCCAGATGATTCATGGGTACAAATGGTCCCAACTAAACCAGAGGTAGCACAGCCCACTTTGTCAGGGGAACTTCCAGTGCCACGAGAGTGGGTAATCCAAGGAAATAAATCTAGAAAGTTACGAGCTTTAGATATTATGGGTAATGTACTTGATGTTAATATTAAGGCCATTCCGAACTATTATCACCATGACTATTTTGTGTATACAGCTACACCTGCACTACCCCCTGCATCAGCTTCAAAACTGTTTTCTGACTGGACCAAGCATGACGGTTTTAATGATATAAAAGCACTGTCAGCTCTCACTCCAGAATTAGATTTACAAACGGTCACAGACACAGCCGCTAATCCAGTTTTGAAGGTGGGGCAGTTGGGTCCAGGACCTTGGGTGGAATGGGAGGTAGAGGCTCAGAACTTTGCGACCACCTTCACCTCAAAATCTTCGCACCAAATTCCTCAGGACAGCCATTCTTGGTTCTCTCTGCCAGTCTTTTCTGCCGGCGGAGTTCCATCTGCTTTGTTTGCATTTTTAGCTGCCCCAAAAATCAATCTATGCGAACTTAAAGATCCTTTCACTACACCTTCCCCAGCTCACCTAGACCGGGAGTTTAGGCTACGGGGGAAGGCGTATAGACTTTTTTCCCAATACATTGTTACGCACCAGGTGGCGAAGTCTATGCTAAGATCTACTCAGGCAATCGCGGACGCGGATGTCAGAAGATCAATTAAACTATCTCGACGTTTACTCCTTCAGGCTTCTATTCAGTCATTGGGGGATATCCGTACAGCCTTGCTCGAGGCGGTGCAGGCGAGACAGGATCTTAGGATGTCCCTGGTGAGGAAACTTCCTGATAGAATTGCGAACCAGGTGGTCATGTCGCCGGTGCTAACTCCCTCTTTAATGTCCCCTGATGTGTGGAGAACTGTATTTAACATGGCTCAGGCCTTTAAGCACAGTCCCGCCCCTTCTAAGAAACCTGCTTTTAACTTTCCCAAACCCAAGCCAGTCGCAAAAGCTCAGCCGGGTGGGTCAAAGCCCTTTCATCTACCTAAGTCCTCTTCCCCCCAAGGTCAGTACAGGTATAAACAAGGAAAGTTTGCAGGTCATAAAGGACGAAAGTATAACAGAACGGGCCAGGGCCCGTCTTCTGCCAACGCCGGCCAGTCGGCTAAGCTTCCACTACCACCACCACCACCATCAAAAAACTAAAGTCTCTCTCACTCCCAGGGCCGGTCTCAAGGTGGGTGGATCAGAGGGTAGTACAGCCGGCGAACCCTTGTCTGCTAACTGGGTCGTTCCGGACGTGTCACCGCACATGGCCATTAAATACTTGGGCGAGGATGGTGGCACGCAAAGGCATCACCTGGCAGTGGCTCCGGCGACCTCGTTTACGTCAGCCGACAAAGGCAAATTTAGTTTCATTAGAGGTGGAGTCACTGATCCGGGATATGATCGCCAAGAATGTCATCATCCCGGTTCCTCAAAATTACCCAGTCTTTACATCCAAACTATTTCTAGTGCCCAAAAGGGACAGTGTTCAGATGAGACCAGTCGTAGACCTGTCTTATCTGAACCTCCACATTCACAACGTGTCCTTCAGGATGCTGACAGTGAATCAAATCAGGCTAACACTTCCGCCGGGAGGGTGGATGTGTTCTTTAGACCTGACAGACGCGTATTGGCACGTCTCGGTAAACAAAAGATTTCAACGGTTTCTGGCCTTACGAATAATGCATCAGACTTATGTCTTTCAGAGGATGCCGTTTGGATTGAACTTAGCACCTCGCTTATTCACGAAATTAGTCCGGCAAGCCCTGATGCCCTTGTTAGAGCAAGGGATCAGGATTTTGTGGTATCTAGACGACTGGCTAGTGGTGGCAGAGACGGAACAATTATGCGTCCATCATGTCAACATAACATTAAATCATGTCAAATCTCTAGGATTCAAGGTAAACCTGGTAAAGTCAAACCTTGTTCCCTCACGAGTAGTTCAGTGGATAGGGCTGGTTTGGGACACAGCTACTCTCACTCTGAGTCAGAGTATGGACAATCGAAACAGATTTCGCAGTAAATTGTTTCAGTTCCTTCACAGTCTGACTACGACACGGAGAATCTGGGAGTCTCTGGTCGGCTCTCTCAACTGGATTCAACTAACTGTAAAGTTGGGCCGGTTGAAAGTCAAACGTTTAATATTGGAAGGCAACAAATGTTTTCCACTATTACCGGCGGAAAAATTATGGCCCATACCAAAATTAATCCCCAACTTACTAGCGGTCTGGGCGAAGAGGGAAACGTTGCACTCAGTAATGTCATGGATCTCTCCTCCGCCGACGGTATGGGTAGACACGGATGCGTCAGGAACGATAGGTTGGGGCTTTCAGTCAAACCAAGGGCACCAGGGTCAAGGGCTTTGGTCCCATTTAGAAATCTCCCACATCAATGTCAAAGAATTACTAGTCCCCTTATATTTCCTTCAGGCTCACGGCTCTACTTTACGGGGCAAGTCGGTGGCCTTCAGAATGGACAATCTGAATGCGGTTCACTGTATTCAGAAACAGGGGTCAACGAGATCTCGGAAGTTGCTAAACGTGTCAGAAAATATTTTTATTCTAGCCAACAGGCTGGACATTCATCTTCACGCATCTTATCTCCCAGGCGTAGCAAACGTCTGGGCAGATGCTCTGTCTCGGAGACAGAGCACAACAGTAGAATGGGCGCTCAAGCAAACCATTTTCGACCAAATGATTGCGGAGCTTTACCATCCACAAGTGGATTTGTTTGCGTCAGAGGAGACTCACAAACTCCCACTGTACCTCACCCGCCGGACGATAACGCCGGCGGGCGGGCCAGACGCACTGGTGACAGACTGGAACAGGTGGAGTTCCATTTATCTGTTTCCGCCGCCAGACGCGTCTCTAATGTGCCACGTAGTAAACAAACTACAGGATTATCGGGGCGTAGTCTCGCTAATCGCGCCCCTGTGGCCGGCGCAGTTGTGGTACCAGCAATTGAAAACGTGGTGCCCGCACCCGGTGTCACTCCCGGTCGGGTTTTTCCACTTAAGACACAATTGGCAACCTAGAGACCTCGCTGACTTTTGCATTATGGACATTCAGGAGGCCAAGTGGCTAGCACCATATGGTAGAGACATGACCAATTTGTTAGTAGTCTTGGCAAATCCAACGTCAAGGCTATTAACCTAATTGCAATGATGACTTGTCTATTTTGACTGCTATGTCGTCATTCCAACCGCGGTTAAAAAGAAAACGTCTAGAGTCTACTCCTTATCTTGCTCTAGGAGACGTTGTACATTAACCAAAACTACCACCGAAGGTGAAAAAAGCATAGAAGAGAAGAAAAAAGGGTTTACCTTAGTTACCGCTTAAGGCCCATCCCGTGTTCCGTCATGTGCAGATCCCTGTCGAACGTGCGCATGAGCGACCCTCTCTTGTCATCATTTTTTCACGCGCTCCATTGAATGAAGTCGCTTTTGTTGTGCTCCTTTAATTCACCCTGTTTAGGTTCGTTTCAGCTTATTTGGCCTTCTTTTTTGTTAGACAGATGTCACGTAAATGGGCTCCTAAGTGTGTATAATGGAGACGCGTGGAAATAGCCTACCGAAGGTACGGGGGCACCTGGCGTTCCTCGTATATGTTTTTCATTCTTTCTCTTCATATTCTTTTTTCCTGTTAGTCTGGGCATAGTTTAGCTTTTAGCTTATTTTAGCCTAGCTGGTTTTCTCATTCCGGAATTGCTATGCCCCTATGAGTTTTCATTTTTTCATAGCCTAAGGTGTACCGTTGGTAAACAATCTGAGATTTCGTTGGTGGCGGTGCTATTTGTAGAGTTTGTGTCGGCCGCATTATTAGCGTTATTCCCAAGTCCCCCCTTTCGAGCCTTCACTGTGTCTCAAGGGCCTGGGCGACAGGTGGTTCGTGATAATCCAGGGGTACCCCATCCTTCACACCACAGGGTTTTTCGCCCCTGACACATTCTCTGCTCACGGCTAGGCCACCCTTTTTCTCGCCAGTTTCATTTACTGGTTTTTGTTTTCTCTTCCTGTTTCACCTCCATCCTTTCATAATCTATTTTGCCCAATCCAGGGGTACCCCACGGGGGCCCCTGTTTGTGCGAAACCAGCCTCCCTGCCACTTCTCCTCATGGGCTTTGCTCTATCTCTGTGGGTTGGGTGGTTCCTGGGGGATGTGCCTCCTCTCCCCTGGTGTGTCTTCCTTGCCTCTCCCTTTACCGGTTGAGTTAGGATCAATTCAAGGAAGACACTGCTCAGCTTGATGGCCATCATCGCTTGGAGTTCATAAGGAGATGACGCTTTTTTGTGGCCCTTTTTTGGTATTCCCTAGACGCTCCTCTCGCTTTTCGGCGCTGGCCCATCTCGGCCGGTCCCGCAAATTTGCGGGAGCTCAATTCGGTCCTCTGGGACATTTCGGCTCCCCGCAAATTTGCGGTGATCACTGGGGGGTCCCTCAAAGATGCGGGAGGGTTGTGTCGGTACGGTTATGCCTCCATTGGCCCGCAAATTTGCGGTTATAGTTGGCTTTCACTGTTGACCTTTTTTATGTCATCTTGTTGCCTGATACTATATTGGTGTATGCACTTTACTGGTGTTATAGGCCCTGCATGTAAGATGTTGAGTGGTGGTTAACACTTTCTCCATCTTTGCAGGTTCTGCTAGTGCTCTTCCGCCTCGGCCGCCCTCCTCACCTAACTCTGTGCTCCCAGTTTAGGGTGAGTACGGATACCTGTTTGCATGTGTGTTCCTGTTTCCCCTTGCTCCTTCCCTGGTTCTTCTTGGACATTCTCTCCACTTACTCCTTCGACGTGCTGATTATGGTGTGTGTTCTTCCAGTGCAGGTAGGCTGCCTTGGTTGTCGCTCCCCATGCTTGGAGAGCCAAGAGTCCTGCTTGCGCCACTCGCTCTGTGTGTCCTCTACGGCCTACCTCCCTGCTCTGTGTGGCACGTGTCTGGCCCTGGTGGATGTGCTGCACCATGGCCCTGGTTTCTCGGCGGCGGCTGTGGCCTCTGCTTCCCTTCCGTCGGTGTGGACGATGGTCTCCCGCCACTTTCGGACTGTGGGCCACCGTTCCCCGGCCTTTGTTGCCGACCGGATCCGCGTCGCCCTGGGTATCCCTGACCCGACTGAAGGCCGTTCACCTGGCCCTCTCCCTGCTCGGGCCCTCTCCCCTGGGTCCCGCAGCCGGTCGTCACATCGTCGGGGGGTTCCCCGGCTCCGTCCACGCTCTCGCTCGCCTCGTCGTCCGACCTCTACTGCCCCTCGTCATCCTCCTGATCGCCTTGACGACGCCCATCGCCCTCGTCATGGTTCTCGCCCTGAGGCCGGGGTTAGCGGCTCTGCCCCTGTGCGCCCTCCCCTGGCCTCTACGGATAGGGGCTCTACTCCCTTCCGCCCGCTTCCCCAGCTCAGACGACTTCCTCTTACGTTGTCCTCTCCGCGCGCGGTTGTTCATGCTGTAGCTGGCCCTCTGCTCCCTCCTCCTACACTGTCCAGGAGGGTCTGCCTGGATGTCGTTGCTTCTCCTACTTCACCTGCTTCAGTGCCTATTCTTCCTTCACGGTCTCGTCCCACGGTGGAGGTCCCTCCCTCTTCCGCCTCGGTGTCGGGCCGCCCTGTTATCTCAGCCCCGGGGATCCTTCCTCTGTTTCCCCCCGCGGCTCCTTCTGGCCTCCTTTCACCCGGCCAGCCTTCCCACTCCCGTCGTCCTGCTCCTCCTCATTCTTCTCTTCCTGACCTTCACTTACCGTCTCGCCAGGGGGGTACCCCTCCTCTTGCCTCGGTGGGGTTTAGCGAGGTTTCGGGGTCCCCTTTCTCAGGAGCTGACGTGTCGCTGGTAGAGGGGGATGGTGCTGTTTCCCCCTCGGCCTTTCGTGATCGGGGACGAGTCTCTCAACGGCGACCCAACCGTCGTCGCTCGCCTTCCTTGGGCCGCGACGCTGCTGGTTCGTGTCGTGGGTCTCGCTCCCGCTCACGCTCGCCCCTGCGGGCCGACCAATCTTGGGGGGGGTCGCCTCTCTCGGATCGATTGTCGGCTATGCAGGGCTGGGTTGTGTCATGCATCGACGGGCGCTTGGAGTCGATGCAAGACTCCCTCTTCTCGCGCTTCTTGGCGGTGACACACCCTCAGCGCCTCACCCTACCTACCTCTGCTACGGTCCCCCTCCCTTCTGCAGGCCTACGCTCTGGTCAGACTTCAGCCGCCCTGACATCCTTCCGGCTGTTCAGTCCCTGGCTGTGTTGACGGGTCTGTCCTCCTATGGGACAGGTTTGTGTGACGCCGGTACGCCTGGCTTAGCCATCATGCTCGGTCACCCTCTCCCATTGGAGGCCTGGTTTGCTGAGGCCTTCGACTTCACCAACCGATCCGTCGACGGCTCTCCTTCAGTCCCTCCCTCGGAGTCATCACTGCTTTTGCCTCCTCTTGTGTCTGTCGGCGGGTTGGACGGCGCATTCTGGTCCTGTATAAGCGCGCCCGTTCTTGAACTTTGTTCTCTTGCTACCCCGTTCTTCTCTCACCCGGATCAGCCCTCTGTCGCCAAGGATTTTCCCTTGCGACAGAGGGTGACGGACTTATTGTCTTGTCTTTAGGTTCCCTCCAGACGTCTGTTCACCACCTGCGGCTTATCGAGGCGTCTGCGCCAGGCGATCTTCGCGAGGGTTTGGACCGCGTTCAGCGGATCCACCTTCGGCTCGCGGTGTCTTTGGTTCCCGAGCTGAAGGCGGTTTTGTGCGCGGCAACTCGGCAACGCCCGACGGTACGGTCCTCGTTCTGCCGGCCGGCCCCCTTGGATATTCGTCAGGGTTTGTTGTACTCTGCGCTATATACGTCGGGTTTTTTTGAGCAGGATGCTTGGGAATGCTACGCTTCTCTGTCGGCGGCCCCTGCTTCCGACACGCGACGACGCGCTGTGTCGTTGCGGACCCTGCTTACGACACGCACCGACGCGCTGTGTCGCGCGCGGGGTCTTCTCAGTCCCGTCCTTCTGCCGGTCCTCTTCGGGGTGCTGCTGCAAATTCTGCCGCCTTGCACGGGCGCAGGACTGGGACGTTGCAGGCCAGTGCGTCGGTTCCGCCTCGCACTTCTGTTCTTGCCCCTTTCATCCCCGCCGTGTCGGGGCTGGCCGGCCTTCCACTTCCGGCCGCCCTTCGACGGGGTCAGCCCCGCGACGGCCAGGGGTTGGGGTGGCCCGCCCTTTTCGACGAGGTTGGGGGGGGGGGGGGGGGTAGAGGAGGTCAACGTGGCGCTCATGCCCGCATGGCCCGTACCGGGGGTACCTCCACGTCAAAACAATGTGTAGGTTCTCTGGGTCGGCCTCCTTGTTCTCCTTCTCGCCTGGCCGACCGGGTCGCTCCCCTCCTCTCGGGTGCTCCCTCGGGTTGTTTTCGCCCTTGCACCCCTCGGTGGCCGCGAGGGACGTTGGGGGCGGCGGGTTGCGCAGAGGGGTCTCACCTGGAGGTGGACGTCCAGACCCCCACTCCGCTCTTGTCACCGATGCCGGCCCATCTCTTCAGCGGTGGCTCACGTGTTCACTTCCATGCCCGAGCTGGGTAGCGTCGAGGGGGTTGACCGCCGGTCACCCGGTTTTCCTCTCCCGTGTCTTTCTGGTACCGTAGACGAACTGCGACGCGATGCGCCCGGTGGTGGATCTGTCGGCCCTCAACGGGCACATCGTGCACACACGGTTTCAGATGCTGCCGGTACCCCAGGTACGCCTGGCCCTGCGCCCTCTGTCGTGGGTAGTGTCGCTGGCCCTCCAGGATGCGTCTTGGCTCGTTCCTCTCCATCCTCGCTTCCAGCGTTTCTTGGCCGTTCGGACTTCCGATCGTGTGTTCCTGTTCGACGGCCTTCCCTTCGGTCTCCACATCGAGCCGCGGATCTTCTCCGCACTGGTGGGGCAGGCTCTGGGTCCTCTCCTCAGGAGCGGGCTCCAGATCCTGTTTTCCTTGGCCGATTGGTTGGTAGTTTCCGAAGCCCTAGGACTGTGCGTAGGCGACGCCCTCACAGTCGTTCGCCACGTCGCACGGTTAGGGTTCCCCTTCGATGTTCCCAAGTCACGCTTGACCCCGTCGCGTGTCGTGCCATGGGTCGGTCTCGCATGGGTTTTGTCCGGCGCTACGGTGCCCCGGGGTCTGCCGGCCGCGGTGCACCTTCGGTGGAAGGTCTTCGCCGTGTTGCACTCGGTCTCCCTCCCGGGGTGGCTCTGGAACTCGTTCGTGGGTTCGCTGCATTGGGCCGCTCTGCCCCTTCCCTTAGGGAGCCTCTGGCTATGCCGCCTCCTCCTCATGGGCACCGCGGTGTTTCCGTTGCCCCTATGGATCGGCTCCTGTCGATCCCGCGTACCGTTCGCAGACGCTTCGGTCGCTGGGTTGCTCGGGGCGTGCTCTCTGCGGCTGTGCCCTGGACCGCCCCCCCGCCGACGGTCTGGGTAGACACAGATGCGTCGAGCGAGGTTGGGTGAGGTTCCCGATCGAACCTGGGACGTACACTTCCCGGCAGATGGGTGGGTCTCCCTCCACTTACCCGTCTATGCCCTCGGACTGTTGGTTCCTTTGTTCTTCCTGCGGGACCACGCGCTGGCCCTTCGGGGTAAGTCGGTGGCCTTCGGGTTGGACACTCAGACAGCTGTCCACTGTTTCCTAATGCGGGGGTCCTCCAGGTCGTTGACTCTATTGGGGGTCTCGGTGGAGTTGTTCTTCCTCGCGGACCGACACCCCTTCTCCTAGATTTTGCATCCCAGGAGCTGGACTGGACGACATTGTGGAAGCCTTCGAAGATACCACAAAGGATGCAAATGAAAATACCCTTTTTGTCATCCATGCTGGTTCAAATGACGTCATGCGCACCAGATCCGAAGAGTTGATGGATAAATATCGCAAGATGATCCAGCACTACAAAAACAAGTCAAGGAATATCATCATCTCAGGCATTCTCCCCAAGATCGACGCACCTGACAAATTCTACGACAAGGCCTTCAGCACAAATAGCCGACTAAAACATTTGTGTCTGAGGGAAGAAGTTGAATTCATCAACCTCTGGGACAACTTCTAAAACCAGCCTACTCTGTTCCGCAAGGATGGCACTCATCTAAACCCTGTGGGTTCAGCACGCATGGGTCGTCTCCTACACGAAGCAGTCCGCAGCCATGGATCAAAAAACGCCATCCGAGAAGAAGCAGCAGTGACATAAATCATCCAACGCCAAGAAAAAAACAGAGGCAACCGAGGACCACCAGCGATAAGGACCGGAGACAGCGAGGACCGAGGACAGCCATGAACATAAATGTAGATCCGACAAGAACCAAAAATATTATTGAAGCGCGTTCCGTGAGTTCTAAAATAACAAATTTAAAGGTTTTCTATGCAAACGCTCGTAGCATACGCAATAAATTTTCAGATTTAGAGGAGCTAGTGTTTACAGAAAATTATGATGTGATTGGCATAACAGAATCTTGGCTCAATACAGAAGATAGAGACTTTTTAGCAGAGTATTCACTTCCCGGTTATGTAATGTTTGAGAAAAGCCGAATAAATCGAAATGGAGGTGGCGTTTTACTTTATATCAAAGAAAGTCTTAACCCTACCCTCTTGTCAAAACCTCAAATTGTGAACGTCGACGCATCTTTTGTGCTAATAAAGAATAATAAAGGTACCAAAATAATACTTGCATTAATATACAGACCTCCAGCTCAATCAGTGCAAACTGACCGAGAAATTTACGAACAAATTGCAGATATAAGTAACTCGCAAGATACCGTAATTTTTGGTGACTTTAATTTACCTGTGACCAAGTGGGGCGATACTCTTACTTCACACTCCGGACATGACTTGTATACGAACTTGCAAGAGAGTTCGCTTTATCAATTTGTTGGAACGCCGACCCGTGGTAATAACGTTCTTGACATTGTACTTGCAACAAAAGAAGAATTAATAGAGAATTTGAATGTTGGTGATGAATTCAGTAACAGCGACCATCATACGATAACTTTCACTTTAAAGTTTACTAGTAACGAACCAAATAGTAGCATCGAAAAAGTCCCTAATTTCAAGAAAGCAAACTTCCATAAACTTAGAGCTATGTTTAAAGAAACTGACTGGAGCTTTTTAATTCACAATAACGACATAAATACATCTTGGAAGTTATTCGAAGCCACTTACCTAAAAGCAGTGCAAGACTGCATACCATCGAAAACTCGGCGTCCAGGCCATAATAATAAGCCCAAATGGTGGAATAAAGATATTTCAAACTGCCTGCTTGCTAAAAAATTTGCTAATGATAGATTAAAATCCTCACAAAATGACGAAGAACGGCTGAAATTTGTAGAGCTACGACGCAAAGCCAAAAAGTTAATTAAGCAAAGTAAAAAGACCTTAGAGTTACATATTGCGAATCAAAGTAAAACAAACCCGAAAGAATTCTATAGTTATATCAGAAAGAAAAAAGTAGTTACTTCAACTGTTGGACCGTTAGTCGATGAAAATGGAGAATACACCAAAGACGAAGAACAAATGAGTAATGCCCTCAATACCTTCTTTGCATCAGTTTTTACAACAGAAGACCTCAGTGATATCCCTACACCATCGCCGATTCAGATTGATAATTCAGATGTTTTAAGCAATATCACCGTTACAGAGAGAGAAGTATTGAATTGTTTAGATAAACTCAAGGTAAATAAAACGCCTGGACCTGATACAATCTCGCCTAGAGTTCTAAAGGAAGCTAAGGATGAGCTCTCTAAACCACTGACATTACTATTCAATAAATCCTTGCAGTCTGGAACTATGCCCGATCAGTGGAAGCTAGCCAACGTAACACCGATATTCAAAAAAGGCAGCAAATCCCTATCCAGTAACTATCGTCCAATTAGCTTAACCTCAGTTGTATGTAAAATGCTAGAAACGGTCATACGAGACAGACTCGTAAATCACTTAGAGGAAAATAACATACTTAAAGATACTCAACACGGCTTTCGTAAAAAACGTTCCTGTTTAACAAACCTCTTAGACTTCTTCCACGATATCCTCAACCTCTACGATGAGAGTAAAGCTGTAGATATTATATACCTTGATTTTCAAAAGGCCTTTGACAAAGTTCCCCACAAACGTTTACTGCTAAAACTAAAAGCGCATGGAATACAAGACGGTGTGTTGAAATGGATAGAAAATTGGCTCAGCGACAGAAAGCAAAGAGTAGTCATAAACGGTAAGGCATCAAAATGGACCAATGTAAGTAGCGGGGTACCCCAGGGATCGGTACTAGGACCAATTCTCTTTCTAATTTACATCAACGACATAGATGAGGGTCTCACCTGTACAATCTCAAAATTTGCTGACGATACAAAAATTGCAAATAGCGTACTCTCAAAAGAACAAGTTGACGATATGCAACACAATCTAGATAAATTGTCATGTTGGGCCCAAATTTGGCAAATGAGTTTCAATGCGGATAAATGTAAAGTACTACATATCGGATACCTAAATGAGAAAGCAAACTATTCGATGAATGGCACTCAGCTTAAGAATGTAAACAGAGAAACCGATCTGGGAGTAACAATATCGAGTAACCTAAAACCGAGTCAACAATGTTCAGAAGTTGTTAAGAAGGCAAACAAAATAATTGGCTTTATAGGCAGGTCATTTGAGCATAAATCCAAAGAAGTTATCCTAACCCTTTACAATTCCTTAGTCCGCCCTCTTCTGGAATACTGCGTTCAATCCTGGTGCCCTTATTACCAAAAAGATATAAACAAGCTAGAACGAGTTCAACGTAGAGTTACCAAAATGATACCTAGCCTAAAGAACAAACCATACGAAGAGCGTCTTAGAGAATTAAATCTATTTCCTTTAACCCAGCGCAGATTAAGAGGCGACTTAATTCAAGTGTTCAAAATCATCAAAGGCATCGACAATATGAACTGTAGTAAGTACTTCACTATCGACCAATCTAATTACACGCGGGGAAACGGTTGCAAAATTATTGGTAAATCTTTTAACTCGCACGAATCTAAGAATTTCTTCTTCAATCGAGTTGTCAACTTGTGGAATGGGCTTCCCCGAGACGTTATAGACTGCATCACCGTTGATTCATTTAAACTCCGCCTAGACAAATATCTCGCATCAAACCCGCGACTGACTGCGTTTGTAAATGAATAACTTTATTTTATCCCCCCCTCAGTTACTAACCCATCTGTCCCCTACTAACTTCCTAATCCTGCCACGGACATTAGTTCCAGGGCAGTAATTCCCTTTCCAATGTTCCCTTACCCACTCTAAACCACTGTTTGGACACTTGATCCTCAGTGTTTTGGAGGACAAGCAACCTAGAAGGGTCACTAGATCTGTTGTTGCTTGATTTCCTTTGTACTCCTTTGTACTCCTTGCATGCCTCCTCCCTGCCCGGGCCTGCCACCCTGTGGGCGGCCGCCCTGTCGAGAGGGCAGGGCGTTCTTGTAGAATGGGCGATGCAACGGACTGTGTTCGCCGACCTCGCGGCTTCCTGAGGTGTTCCGGAGGTCGCCTTGTTCGCATCGGGGGTGCCGCGCCAGTTGCCTCTGGACCTCTCCCTCCGGCCTCGCGCTCCGGGGGGGGGTCCGGACGCTTTCATGGTAGCCTGGTACAGGTGGCGGTCGATATACATCTTTCCGCCACCAGACGCGCTGTTGATGTGCCCAGTCCTCGCGAGGCTGCGGCTGTACCGCGGCTGCGTCTGGCTCCTCGCGCCCGGTTGCCGCGGTGGTGCCCGAGTCCGGTCCCTCTACCTGTCTCCGGCTTCCACTTGAGCTAGGTTGGGGACCTGCGGACCTCGTTGGCCTTCGCATCGTGCTTGTTCATGAGGCACGGTGGCTACCGGTCCCCGGCCGGGCCCTGACTGACTTCCTGCAGCGTTCCTGGCCGTCTTCTCCTTGGGGAACTTACGGGTCCCGCTGGAGGTTTTTTACTAGGTGGCTACAGGACACTCGCCTGCCAGTTGGCTCTCCTTTCCTCGTCCTACGCTCCTTGTTCACCTCTTCCGTACACGTCACTTTCAAGTCGACGCTATACGTACCCACTTGTCTGCCATCCGGGGGGTCTTTGGGTCCGTCGCTGGGCTGGTCGTTCCGCCGCAGGAGCTGGATTCCTTCCTGACGGCTGCCTTCCGGGATCGACCGCCTCTGCACCAGGTCCCTCCACAGTGGGATCTGAGGCGGGCTCTGGTCCTTCTGGCTTCACCGACGTATACAAGGGCCGCTACACCGGTCCCGTTGCTCGGGCGTACACTCTTCCTTGTCGCTCTGACCACTGGGGATCGGGTGTCTGCACTGGCGGCATTGTCACGGCCCCGGGACTGCGTGCGATTCTCCCCGTCCTTGCATGGCGTCACGTTCGCCTCCTCCCCTCATTTTGTTGCCACGGATGAGAGGGAGACCCACGTTTTCCAGCCATTCACCGTCCAGGCTTTCCGGCGTGGGCATACTCGCCATGTGTTGTGCCCGGTGTCAGCCTTGCACTCCTCTGTTGTGTCTGTGGCGCCGCCTTCGGGTACTGCTGTGTGGGTATCTCCTCGGACAGGTGGGAGGCTCTCGCAGGTGCAGATGGGACGCCACGTTTGTCGGACCATTCGTGCCAGTAACCCTGTTTGTAGGGGTTCTGCGCACGATGTGCGATCCTTTGCTGCCTCCTTCCGGTTCCTGCAAAGTCGATCCTTCCCTGACTTCGCCTCAGCGGTTTTGTGGTCTTCTATCAATTCCTTCATCTCCTCCTACTTCTCCGTGTCCAGTGTTCGACCCCCTCGGCCAGTGATGGCTCTCGGGGGTCGTGTTTCCTAGTGCTCTGGCGAAGATACCTGGTCTTCCCCCATTGTCCCTCGTTCTTTTCCTTTGTTTTCTTTGACAAAGGGGGGGGGGGAGTACGGGTTTGCAACATTTGATTGCAAGTTTGGGATTATGTATTGTTACAGTACATAAGTGTTTTTGCCGCATTGAAAATTGTGTTTTGTTATTGTGTTCAATGTTTTTGTTGGTTTTGGAAGAAAGGGTTTTGGGTACAGTACCTTTTTGGTTTAAGACAAGTCTATGTTTTTGCATTACTATGAATGACGGGCATGTGTTAAAACTGTTCTTTTTAGCTACTCCTCAGTTTTTCACTCTTTTATTAAACTCTCTTGTTTAAATTGTGTCTTTGTCATTCATAATTTTGTTTTATGCATTGTTTTTTTTGGTATGTTGGGCTTGGATGTCCTCCTCCTATTTGTTATGCAGCCTTGACGTTGGACTTGCCAAGACTACTAACAAATTGGGAGGTTTGACGTACATCCCAACCTACCAAATAGGAAAACCTACTATTTGGTAGTAGTCTTGGAAAATCCAACGTACATAATACCCTCCCTCACGCCGGACCCCTGCCCATCCGCGTTCTTCTGCTGACGTGAGATGTGATGACAAGAGAGGGTCGCTCATGCGCATGTTCGACAGGGATCTGCACATGACGGAACACGGGATGGGCCTTAAGCGGTAACTAAGGTAAACCCCTTTTTCTTCTCTTCTATGCTTTTTTCACCTTCGGTGGTAGTTTTGGTTAATGTACAATGTCTCCTAGAGCAAGATAAGGAGTAGACTCTAGACGTTTTCTTTTTAACCGCGGTTGGAATGACGACATAGCAGTCAAAATAGACAAGTCGTCATTGCAATTAGGTTAATAGCCTTGACGTTGGATTTTCCAAGACTACTACCAAATAGTAGGTTTTCCTATTTGGTAGGTTGGGAGGTACGTCAAACCTCCCAATAAATTCATGAATCAATATACCCAGTCTACAAAGCGACAGTATCAATCGCATTGGCAAGCCTTTACGTCTTGGATTCTTAGAACAGAACAAACTGTGCCCTCGGTGGCTTTGGTTTTTAATTATTTAAATTATCTGTTCGAGCAGAAACGTTTATCTGTAGTAACGTTAAAAAATCACTTAACAGTGATTAGGATACCATTTTTGGACCTTACCGGTCTCACCATACCAGTCGCGGAGGAAACAGGTTTTATGAGGGCATGTTTTAAACTCCGCCCACCTCCCCGTCAGCTCATGCCTACCTGGTCTCTGGACAAAGCATTGTCGTTACTTCATTCCCGTCTGTACCAAAATACTGCAGATTTTACATTACTTTTAAAAAGGGCAGTATTCCTTATGGCTTTGGCTACCGGGAACAGAGTATCTGAGCTGGCGGCGATGAGCAACACACCTAATTGCCTCAGGTTTGGTAGGCTTAATGAGTGTATTCACATTGCACCTTCCCCAGGGTTCATAGCCAAGAATGAGCACAGTGAACACGTGTTTTCAGAGTTCAAGGTGCCGGCGTTGAAAAGAGGAAAGGTGCACCATAATTTATGTCCAGTGCAAGCTCTAACCAAATATTTGAGAGTGGCTCCTCTAAATCACCAGGGTGCTTTATGGGTAGCAAGTACGGGTAAATGCTTGATGAAACGTAACCTGGCTTCTCTCTTGGTCGAGGTCATTAAAGAGAGTAATCCCGGCGTTGTGGGTAGGGCCCACGATTTACGCAAGTGGGCAGCCTCTTTACGATTCCTTAAACAAAATTCTATTGAAGATATTACGTCCACACAGTTGTGGGCCTCTAATCATACATTTTTGACTCGATACCTTTCAGTAGCTCTAGACAAACCTTCCTTGCCATGTATAGCTTTAAGGCAGAGGGTCTAGGTGGCCCCTAAGTCACTTATTGTTTAATTTCAAGAAAAGGGGGGGGGGGGGGGGTGCAGTCAGTGTAACATAGGACACCCTAGACCCCGCCGGAGTATGTGAGCTGTGATACTGTTTATGGGTGTTGTGATATGAAATTTTTTCTGTACTATTCATTACAGGAAATTGTGCTAGTACAATAATTGTAGTACAAACAACAGTGTTGTTGTAAGTAGTTTTTGGCTGTGAAGCAATCTAATTTTAAGCATTGGATATATTTTGCAAGATATATCCACTAGTTTTATGGGGTTTATATGTGCACATGTAAACTGATAAGTTTTTATTTTTCACCACTTATTTTAAGTGGCGTGCCTTATTAACTGGCGGATCTGTACTCAGAATCTCAGAGTTAACCCTTTTTTATCAAGCAGGCTTCTTTGAAGCACACTCCTGCTTGTAACCCCTTTTTGTATATATGTGCTGCGCCAAAATATATATCTTTTCGAAGTAAGAATACTATGTGGTTGTTTGATTATCTGCTTTTGCTAGAGTTATGATATGATTACGAATGTCCCCCTCCAGTCTTAGGTATCAGGCATAATCGTCAATGATGGAGGGGCCACTAATAAATTATAGGTTTGACTCGTGTAAGGAGATAAAGAAAACCTAATATTTAGTAGTGGCCCCGTAATCATTGACGACTGGGGACCTCCCGACCTTCCCCTTCCCATTCGTTGATGTAATAAGGATTTTGGTTTACTTGATATGTCAGTGAAGGAAGAATGATGCCTGAGTCAGCGTCTGGTCAAAGATCCACACAAGTACATCCACGATTATATGGAAAGCTTATGAATAGTTATTCTTATTTTCTTTTTGTTTTTTATTTGTTACAAAGTTTTTTCGTAGTGAGAACCCAATTTCATAATGACTGAACCATGAGTGAGGTTGCGTGTGCTCATGATGAAGGCTCCTCAATTTTTTATGCTCTGCGCGGTAGATTCAAACTACGGCGGATGAGTGTTTGAAGACATAATCGTCAATGATTATGGGGCCACTACTAAATATTAGGTTTTCTTTATCTCCTTACAGGAGTCAAACCTATATTATATACATTTATGTGTCACTTTCACATATTATTATGGTGTTATTGTATTTGTATCAATTTTCTCATAATACATTTGACTTTTGTATTAAAATAAATTGTTTTACTTCCACTTATTGCCTATATATATACATATTGTCACTGTCTTTGGTACTTTCACTATGATTAGAACTCCTGCTTGGAGTGGTAATCAAAGAAGCACCCTTCAGCACAGAGTGGCACCTTGCACGCCACACACTCCATGGTGGACTTTTTCTCTGACCTCGCCCTCAGCCTGGTGTTGTAGCAGACATGGCACCGCCTCTGCTGCTTTCTTCCTGCTGCTGTCAGAGGCAGGGAAATGAGCCTGTGCATATTCATGTAATATGCACAGTGCAAGCGGTCAGTAGCGGCGGGCCCAGCATGTGCCACTGCCCTCTGTGGCATAGCATACTTCTCCAGGAGCTCCTTCAACACCTGCTTTTGGAACCTCTGCAGGCTATTGAACTTCCTGGGTGTGTTCTCATTCCGAAGCTTGTATATATTGTAGGCATTCAGAATGGACATGTCCACCATGTGCAGAAAAAACTTTTTGTACCATCTGCACGAGGTACGCAGACAGTCAATGAAGCCTATCTGCATGTCGGACTTGTTCACCAGCCTCATGTGGATGTTGTAGTCCATGACAGCATCGGGCTTGGTCACCCTGGCCTGGATGCGGCGATCCATCTTGCCAGTCTCCACCATTTCCCCCTTGTGGATGGTGCTCAGGAGGTTGACCTTCCGCTGGTCGTGCCAGTGGATAGCCAGAATGGGCCCCGACTTCTTCCGGAACACATCGCCTTTCTTGGTCTTTGGAGGGAAAGGTGGCATGCCCTTCCTTCTCCCTCGTACTGTGCCTACAGTCCCCATCTTGCGCTCATGGAGGTACTTTGAGAGAGTGGGGGACGTGTAGTAGTTGTCCGTGTAGAGGACGTGATTCTTATGCAAATAGCGGTCCATCATGGCTTGCACCACTGCTCCGCCAAAGCCAATGAGGGGGTCCACAAGCACGTCCCCTTCCTTCCCGCCGTAAACCAGGAAGTCCAGGACATAGCCAGTTCGGCAGTCGCACAGCACAATTTTTTTTATGCCAAAGCGATGTCTCTTTGAGGGGATGTACTGCCGGAAGCTGAGCTTTCCCCGAAACAGCACAAGAGACTCGTCAATGACGACCTTGTGGAAGGGCTTGAAGTAGGAGGAGAAGCGGTGTCGCATCATCTCGTACAACGTCCTAATCTTCCACAGCTTGTCTGGGCAGTGGACGTCGGTGTTGGTGACAAGATGGAGCGCTGCGAGGATGTCAAGGTACCGGTCGCGAGACATATATTTCCCGAAGGCAGGGGTGGATATGAGATCATTGGTGATCCAATAGTCAGGCAACCAATGCTTCTTGACATGAGGCATTAGCATGGTGAGTGCCAGGAAGACCATGAACTCGTGATGAGTCACTTCGGTCCACTGCCTCATGTGGCCCTTGGTCACCTTGTCAAACATGTGGACCTGGAATTGGTGCTGCTTGTTTGTCTCCTTGATGACAAATCCGGTAACCTCCTCATCAAAAAATGCCTCAAAAAGCTCATGTGGTGAAGCATTGGGGCCTGCGGGAAAATTGGGGGTAATATCTGAACCCTCCTGTACCTCATCAAAAGCTGGCACATCAGGGTTGTAATCTTCCCCGTCAGCCAGGTCTTCCCACTGGAAAACGTAGAATGGGTCTTGGCGACGCACACGAGGAGCTCCAGGTGGTGGCCCAGCACGCCCACGGCCAACTCGGGAGGCGCGCGCCCTAGGGCGGCCAGGGCGGCGGCCAGGGCGGGCCACAGCACGACGCCCCCGGGCGGAGCGGATGGGTTGAGGGTCGTCCATGTCCATGTAGTCGTCGTCGTCAGAGTGGTCATCTTGCCCTGACGGTGGACCTATATAGTCATGGCCAGAGTCATCTGTGAGGCGCCCTTCATCGTCAGTGTCCCCCACATAATCTGGCGGGGAACGAGTGATGCGTGGGCGGCGTGCGGGGGGGCGAGGTGGGGAAGGAGTGGCAGGTGAGGCTATGTCCCCCCGAGGTTCTGGGCTCCTTTGCCTGCGACGAGTGGCAGGAAGCAATGTTCCACTGTCACTAGGCCCAGGTATTGGTGATGTGAGCTCAAAAACTTCATCAGGGACACATGTTGATGGCTGGAGAGGTGGGGAGGACCGTGGGGAAAGTTGCGGGGGCGTATGGCTGGGGCCGGCAGGGGTGGACGCCGCGGGAGCCTCGAACAAAGCCCGCCTAGTTTGCTGTCCTTTTTTGACATATTGCCTGCCTTTCCCCTTTTCGGCAGCAGTATGTCTCCTGTCGGGGGACCTAGGAGGCAAATAGGCCGAAAGTGGGGGGTCCTCAACCCTTGGCAGTGGTGGGGGTGGTGGGGAAGAATGGGTGGCGCCCGGGTCATCTTGGGTGGCTTGGGTAGATAAGGGAGACAATGGCGGGAGAGATGAGTCACCACGCTCACCCTCACTCACAGCCTCATCCTCACCAAGTCTTTTGGCTTCTTCCCTGGCTACCGCGGCCGCCTTCTCAAGTACCTGCTTCTTATAAAAGCGTAGCTTGAAAGGCGATTTAGCTGGCGAAGGGCTTGGAGCCGTGTCACTCAAGTGAAACTTGGAGATTGACCTTGAACTCTCCCACTCACTCACTTTCCCCACTTCACTCTCTTCACCTTCAACAGCTTCCACGAAAGCTGTTACATCACCTTCATCACTCTCATGTTCACTCGCAAATCCCCTAAATTGAGTACCATTGTCACTGTCATCGCCATAATCACTAGACTTATAATTAGACGATTTATCACTGTCTTCATCATCAACAATATGCTCTCCTTCAGCACACTCATAAACTCTCAATGTCTCCTCAATACCTCCTGGAGATAACACATTTAGGCGGTGTCGTCTGCGTAAGACGCGACGAGCTTGGGCGGGCGTCGTAGGGAGCATGGTATCGGACACAGCGGAATCACTTATTGGCATACTATCCATGATGGTGTCAGGGTAGAGACTGATGCCGTGGCGTAGTTCACGTCTGGTGGCGCTGTCTACCACCCCACAACAACAAAAATGTACACGCGCCATTCGAAAGCATATACGCAAGCACCCGGAGCCTCAGAGCCCTACCGGGTTCCGCGGGGGGTGTTTGTTATGGGTGCCTCAGAGCCCAACCGGGTCTGATGGGTTAAAAAGAGGTTCAAGGAACTCGGGTGGTTTTAAAACCTTTCGGTTACCAATTCTGAACGGGATTCCGCAGACAACTGGTACCTAGGAATCATACATGCAGAGTGCTAAACTAAGAGTTTCTCGCATAATCCCTTCTAACACGAAAGATCTTTCTGTCCTAGATCTACGTGAGTCAAGTGGTTGGTATAATCTATTTAGTTAAGTTGTCGGTCGGAAGGGAAGCCTGCTACGACCAAGAATTTAACTATAATAGAAAACGTATTCGTATGGATAACTATTGGATCCTGGGATGCCTGAATTAATGGGTTACTCAAGGAGCTACTGCACACTCTATAACTGGTTATAAACTAAAGTAGCAGAGGACATACCGCTATCAGTTTGTAATACAGTTAATGTTTGTATATAACTAGGTTATCTATGTTTCCAATATTACCCAACAGGATGCCGTAAGTAATACTAAATTCACAAAAGGTTTAGCTATAGCTCACAGATAGATTATAAACTACAGGATGCCGTTTATCAGTAACTATTCTTGAGGTGGGGAGTATAACTAGACTTTCTAGTTTCGGAGGCCGATGATTGAAAGCTAATTATTAACTGCCGGCTTTTGGTCCTGGCGGAAGCTTTTATAGGGCTGGTCAAGGGGGCGTGAACTGGGGTATAGCTGGATATCAGAGTTATGAAGGGGTTTATTTTCTCTGCTGAGCTTAGGGGGAACTTTAAGGGGGTCTTAGTACCTTCAACAAGGGGGTCTTGATTATAGGGGTTCTTCTATAGACATTTAGTTTTAATAAGAGTTAGTAGTATCGTCTTGGAGAGTGATATATGGTGCAAGGAGGGAACTACTTTGTGTGGCGCGATACAGGCCAAAGCTGGGTGATGTTGTCAGCGTTAAACACAAGTCTTATTTCTCTCTTTTAACTGACAAGCTATTTTGAGTATAGAAGGGAGTTTAGTTATGGTTTTGAGTATAGAAGGGAGTTTAGATATGGTTTTTGGGCATTGCTAATAGTCAGGAAGTATAGCAGACTTGGATAAAAATGGGAGTTGGTTCATAATCAGATTACAGCTCACCTGATGTTTGGCAAGAATGGTGGTGGGTCGCCTGTGGGTCAAGGTCATTACTACGCGTGGCTGGCGTGCTTGGGGCTTTATGGGTCCCTTGTGGCATGGTGGGGGCCGCACCTGTATGATATGGGGCATCTAGTTTTCTAGGTTAATTTAGTCTGCTCAAGGGTTCTACTTTTGATCTCTGGGTACCCTTGGCTGATGTTGATAGCTTTTTATACTCATTTCTGCTGAAGTTGATTGGGGTTGATCGTGGGGGTTGATTTTCTTCAGTGTCAAGGTCAAGGGGGTAGTAGGGTGGTTTAAGGATTAAGAGGTTGTTGTTCTAGCCTCGCACGGCCCACCATTCGTGGGTCGGGGTTAGAGGATAGAGGGGTTGTTATTCTTAACGGGTAGTATGTGAGGAATAACATAAATGGTCAGAAAATATACTGGATGGCAGGGGTCTAAATAAATAATCTATAATAAGCATGTTCAAGGGAATAAGGGGGTCGGGGGTTGAACGGAGGGGGGCCTCGAGCGAGGCTACTGTGAGCCGGCCACAGGTAGGATACGTGTCTGGTCTGATTTTTTTGGGAAAGGGCAATACAGGGTGATCAAAAGGGAGGTCCTGCACAGGGTTGCTGTTGTAGGTGTAGAGATGGTGGTAGCGAGAGTCCTAAGATATCAGATATATGTATCTAGGTACTGGGGTTCTTATTCTCGTATTCTGGCTACCTACCTATACATCTAGACTATAAGTAAATCATGACATAGGGAAATAGTTATACATACATAATGATTATAGAAGGGAGTAATGAACATTATAAAATGGAGTTCTTACTTCTTACATACCTATAGGACTGAACTTTTTAACAGAGGCATAGGGTTGAGATTTTTCTATTTGCGAAACAGGGATAGGTATGTGGTTTGTCTGATTTTTATGGGAAAGGGCGATACAGGGTGATCAAAAGGAAGGCATGTATAGGGGTGGTGTTGTAGGTGTAAAGATGGTGGTAGCGAGAGTCCTAAGATACATATATAAGTCTTGGGGATTTTCATTACTCGCGTCAGGCTGCATACTTATATACTTAGCATATAATTATATCATGGCATAGGGAAAAGTTATACATACATAATGATAATAAAAGGAGTAATGAACATTGTAACGCAGGGTTCTTCCTGCTCCCATACACATAGAGCTTAACCTTAAAAACAGAGGCATAGGGGTGAGGTTTCCCTATTTGTGAAACAGGCATGATGTGTGGCTTGTCTGATTTTTATGGGAAAGAGCGATACAGGGTGATCAAAAAAGGAAGGTGTGTATGTGGGTGTGTGGGGATTAACGTGTATGGTGGAGCTATTCTTCATCTCCGGGGAATGTAGTTATTTGTTGTAGGTTGTTGATACATGTTTAATTAAAAGTTTGAGAGGATGGATTTATATTAGGTATCCTACATTTTGAGACAGGTTATAATTGGAAGGTTTTGGATTACATGGGGTGTAGTTATTTGTTGTAGGTTGTTAATACAGTCCTCCCTCGGGTAGCGCGGCTTTGGACAGTTCGGTTTTGGTCTAACGCGGGTACCCCTAGTGTGCCGAGTCAGCATCTAACACGGTTTTATTTATGTAGCGCGCTCTGTGGTCGGCTGGGGGCTCGGCATCTCTCGCCATATCTCGGCCGTGACGTCAGACTCGGTAGACTCATGACGTCAGACTCGGCTAGGCTCAGCTTGGCTCGGCCTCCCCCACGCTTGGGTAGGCCTAGTCCTACGCCGCGTCTCTCCGTGATAACATAGTGCCCGCCCAAATCGTTTCTGTTCTACTAAGTATCACCGCAACCATGCCCCCACCACTCAAGCGCCGCAAGTTCACTTATGCAGAGAAGCTAGAGGTGGTAAAGAAGGTGGAATCTGGTACCAAGAAGGCACATATTGCCCATACTTATGGGGTGAATGAATCGACAATACGAACAATCTTCAAGAATAGAGACAAGATACGAAAAGTTCTCAAGGGTAACCCAGGCGTAGCGAGTCAACATGCCTTTAAGGTAGCCAACCCTGTTCTCAAGACGACTGAGAAACTTGTTGGTCGTTATATTGATCGCCAAAGCAGGAGGGGAAAGCCTCTTCCAGGCCTCTTGATGGAAAAGCTATTCGTCAGAAGGCCAAAAAACTTTATCTAGAAGTTGCTGTCAAGTTGAGCGTGCCTAACCCGCCACCATTTCAAGCGTCACACGGATGGCTCTGGTCTTTTCTTAATCGGCAGAAGGTTAAGAATGTGCGAATAACTGGAGAAGCCGCAAGTGCCAATGTTGCAGCTGCCCGAGAATTTCCTGCCTACCTACGCCAGATTATAGAAGAGGGTGGATATTCAGCTGACCAGATTTTCAACGCCGATGAGACAGGCTTTTTTTGGAAAAAAATGCCCAAACGCACCTACATCCACAGGAAGCAGAAGAGCGCCAAGAGTTTCAAAGGGGAAAAGGATAGGGTAACATTGCTCTTGACGTGCAATGCTTCAGGGTCTTGCAAGATGAAGCCCCTAGTCATCCACCGAGCTAAGAAACCTCGCCCCTACAGGAACTTGTCATGTCACATCTCAACGTGCATTGGATGTCCAACAAGAAAGCCTGGATGTCAGCTGCCCTCAGTCTTGAGTGGTTTGATAAATATCTTGTACCTGAACTTGAACAGTTTTGTCTGCGGAAAAATCTAGCTTTTAAGATCCTGTTCTTGCTGGAAAACGCACCTGGTCATTCGCCCCTGCTAGTTGACAGACACCCTTCAATAAAGGTGATGTTTATGCCACCCAACACAACCTCTCTTCTACAGCCATTAGATCAGGAGATCATCGCCTGTCTTAAAGCTGCCTATGCCACGAAGACCTTCTTAATGTTGGATTCTGCAACCGAAACAAATGAAGAAATTTATCAGATGTCCGACCTGGATTCTGATCCTGATGACCCCAATGCCGCCCCACAACAAGCCCAAGATCCAGCCCCTGACCAAGCCCAAGATCCAGCCCCTGAACAAGCCCCTGCACAAGCCCAAGATCCCCCTGAAAATCCAGCCACCCTTACAGTCTTCCAATTTTGGAAGCAATTCCACATAAAAATGGGAATTGACTTCATTGTCGAGAGTTGGAACTCAATCAACCAGCCCACTATCCACCAGACATGGAGGAATATTTTGGAGGGGTTACCTGGCCACAAGCTAGACCTGCCAGGTGAGCGTCAGAGGGTAGAAGCTGCGGTTGAACAGGCAGTGGCAGCAGCTCGTAACGTGGCAGGCCTACAAGATATCAACGAGGAAGACGTCCGAGAGATGATTGTTCCACCTGAGCAGGATCCCGAGGACTTACTGCAGGAATTGGATGAGGAACTAGCGGATGGAGTTAACGATGGAGACCCTATCACCAGTGACTTACGTGAGATCGTCGAGTTGGCTGATCGCTTGGCTGACCGTATCCAGAACAAGGATCCAAATAGGGATAGGGCTCGAGCAACGTCTATGCAACTCTCAACTCTGCTGAGACACTACTCCGAGATGTTTACTGAGAGGGTCAATGCTCGCCAACAGAGAAGGATCACAGAGTTTTTCCGTGACCGCCAGGAACAGGAGGAACGGCAGCAGGGTGACGATTCGGAGGAGGAAGAACGCCAGCTGGGTGACGATTCGGACTCCCTCCCTTCTGACGTTGACATTGACGACAACATGTCATTGTTCTCAGGGTTCGGCGATGACGACCAGAACCTGGGAAGGCCTTCAACCTGCTCAAGGCCTTCAACCTCCTCTCAGTGACGCCCATCTTGGTGTCGTGGGGGAGGGGAGGGGAGGGGAGGGGGCAGGCGGGAGGGGGCAGGCGGGAGGGGGCAGGCGGGAGGGCGGGAGAGAGAGGGAGGCGACGCACCACATCCACAGCACCACTCGACAAGGTAATGAACAGTAACTTACCTGTGTGTCTCATTTCATAGATATGAACTGTAAAATAGGGTTAGGTTGTCTGTTACTAATGTTTGATCCATATTTGGTAAGGTTATTGGGTGGTAAATGGTCAAAAAGGTGACTTTGGGGAAGTCGTCAGAACCAATAGAATTAATCCCATAAGTTCTTTGCTTTGTGTAGCGCATGTTTGCGTAGTGCGGCGCGGTCCCAGTACGATATACCCGCACTACCCGAGGGAGGAGTGTACATATTTATTTTAAAAGGTTGAGAGAATGGATTTATGTTAGGTATCCTACATTTGAGACAGGTTATAATTGCAAGGTTTTGGTTTACATGGGGTGTAGTTATTTGTTGTAGGTTGTTAATACATATTTATTTTAAAAGGTTGAGAGAATGGATTTATGTTAGGTATCTTATATTTGAGACAGGTTATAATTGCAAGGTTTTGGTTTACATGGGGTGTAGTTATTTGTTGTAGGTTAAAGGTACATGTTTATTTAAAAGGGTTGAGAGAATGGGAGGTTTGACGTACCTCCCATCCTACCAAATAGGAAAATCCAACGTCAAGGCTATTAACCTAATTGCAATGACGACTTGTCTATTTTGACTGCTATGCCGTCATTCCAACCGCGGTTAAAAAAGAAAACGTCTAGAGTCTACTCCTTATCTTGCTCTAGGAGACGTTGTACATTAACCAAAACTACCACCGAAGGTGAAAAAAGCATAGAAGAGAAGAAAAAGAGGTTTACCTTAGTTACCGCTTAAGGCCCATCCCGTGTTCCGTCATGTGCAGATCCCTGTCGAACGTGCGCATGAGCGACCCTCTCTTGTCATCACATCTCACGTCAGCAGAAGAACGCGGATGGGCAGGGGTCCGGCGTGAGGGAGGGTATTATGTACGTTGGATTTTCTAAGACTACTACCAAATAGTAGGTTTTCCTATTTGGTAGGTTGGGAGGTACGTCAAACCTCCCAATTTGTTAGTAGTCTTGGCAAATCCAACGTCAAGGCTGCATAACAAATAGGAGGAAGACATCCAAGCCCAACATACCAAAAAAAAACAATGCATAAAACAAAATTATGAAAGACACAATTTAAACAAGAGAGTTTAATAAAAGAGTGAAAAACTGAGGAGTAGCTAAAAAGAACAGTTTTAACACATGCCCGTCATTCATAGTAATGCAAAAACATAGACTTGTCTTAAACCAAAAAGGTACTGTACCCAAAATCCCTTTTCTTCCAAAACCAACAAAAACATTGAACACAATAACAAAACACAATTTTCAATGTGGCAAAAACACTTATGTACTGTAACAATACATAATCCCAAACTTGCAATCAAGTGTTGTAAACCCGTACTCCCCCCCCCCCCCCCCTTGTCAAATAAAACAAAGGAAAAGAACGAGGGACAAGGGGGGAAGACCAGGTACCTTCGCCAGAGCACTAGGAAACACGACCCCCGAGAGCTACCACCGGCCGAGCGGGTCGAACACCGGACATGGAGAGGTAGGAGATGAAGGAATTGATAGAAGACCACAAAACCACTGAGGCGATGTCAGGTAAGGATCGACGTTGCAGGAACCGGAAGGAGGCAGCAAAGGATCGCACATCGCGCACAGAACCTCTACAAACAGGGCGACTGGCACGAATGGTCCGACAAATGTGGCGTCCCATCCGCACCTGCGAGAGCCTCCCACCTGTCCGAGGAGACACCCACACAGCAGTACCCGAAGGCGGCGCCACAGACGCAACAGAGGAGCGCAAGGCTGACACCGGGCACAACACATGGCGAGTATGCCCACGCTGTAAAGCCAGGACAGTGAAAGGCTGGAAAACGCGGGTCCCCCTCTCATTCGTGGCAACAAAATGAGGGGAGGAGGCGAACGTGACGCCATGCAAGGACGGGGAGAATCGCACGCAGCCCTGGGGCCGTGACAATGCCGCGAGTGCAGACACCCGATCCCCAGTGGCCAGAGCGACAAGGAAGAGCGTACGCCCGAGCAACGGAACCGGCGTAGCGGCCCGTGTACACGTGGGTGAAGCCAGAAGGTCCAGAGCCCGCCCCAGATCCCACTGTGGAGGGACCTGGCGCGGAGACGGTCGGTCCCGGAAGGCAGCCGTCATGAAGGAATCCAGTTCCTGCGGCGGAACGACCAGCCCAGCGACGGACTCAAAGACCCCCCGGACGGCAGACAAGTGGTTACGTATAGCGTCGACGGGAAAGTGACGTGTACGGAAGAGGTGAAACAAGGAGTCTAGGACGAGGGAAGGAGAGCCAACTGTCTGGCGAGGGTCCTGTATCCACCTAGTAAAAGACCTCCAGCGGGACCCGTAAGTCCCCCAAGGAGAAGGCGGCCAGGAACGCTTCAGGAAGGCAGTCAGGTCCCAGCCGTGGACTGGGAGCCACCGTGCCTCATGAACATTCACGATGCGAAGGCCAACGAGGTCCGCAGGTCCCCAACCTAGCTCAAGTGGAAGTCGGAGACAGGTAGAGGGACCGGACTCGGGCACCACCGCGTCAACCGGGCGTACCAAGCCCGCGCCGGCCACAGAGGCGCGAGTAGCCAGACGCCGCCGCGGTACAGCCGCAGCCTCGCGAGGACTTTGCACATCAACAGTGCGTCTGGTGGCGGAAATATGTATATCGACCGCCACCTGTTCCAGTCTACCATGAAAGCATCCGGACCCCCCTCCAGAGTGCGAGGCCGGAGGGATAGGTACTGAGGCAACAGGCGCGGCACCTCCGATGCGAACAAGTCGACCTCCGGAACACCCCAGGAAGCCGCGAGGTCGTCGAACACAGTCTGTTGCATTGCCCATTCTACAAGAACGCCCTGTCCTCTCGACAGGGCGTCCGCCCACAGGGTGGCAGTCCCGGGCAGGGAGGAGGCATGCAAGGAGAAGGCGTGTCGGTTCACGAGGAAGAACAACTCCACCGAGATCCCCAAGAGAGTCAATGACCTGGAGGACCCCCGCTTTAGGAAACAGTGGACAGCTGTCTGAGTGTCCATCCCGAAGGCCACCGACTTTCCCCGAAGGGCCAGCGCGTGGTCCCTCAGGAAGAACAAAGGAACCAACAGTTCGAGGGCATAGACGGGTAAGGGGAGGGAGACCCACCCATCTGCCGGGAAGTGGACGTCCCAGGTTTGATTGGGAACCACACTCTACCTCGCTCGACGCATGTGTGTCTACCCAGATCGTCGGCGGAGGGGCGGTCCAGGGCACAGCCGCAGAGAGCATGCCCCGAGCAACCCAGTGACCGAAGCGTCTGCGAACGGGACGCGGGAGCGGCAGGAGCCGAACCATAGGGGTCAACGGAAACACCTCGGGGCCAATGAGGAGGAGGCGGCGTAGCCTGAGGCTCCCTAAGGGAATGGGCAGAGCGGCCCAATGCAGCGAACCCACTAACGAGTCGCAGAGCTACCCCGGGAGGGAGACCGAGTGCAACACGGCGAAGACCTTCCGCCGAAGGTGCACCGCGTCCGGCAGACCCTGGGTCACCGTAGCGCCGGACAAAACCCATGCGAGACCGACCCATGAGGAGACCGAAGGGAAGGCCGGCGAACAGGAACACACGATCGGAAGTCCGAACGGCCAAGAATCGCTGGAATCGAGGATGGAGAGGAACGAGCCAAGACGCATCCTGGAGGGCCAGCGACACTACCCACGACAGAGGGCGCAGGGCCAGGCGTACCTGGGGTACCGGCAGCATCCGAAACCGTGTGTGCACGATGCGCCTGGTGAGGGCCGACAGAGCCACCACCGGGCGCATCGCGTCGCAGTCCTACTTCGGTACCAGAAATACACGGGAGAGGAAAACCGGGTGACCGGCGGTCAACTCCCTCGACGATACCCTGCTCGTGCATGGATGTGAACACGTGGGCCACCTCTGAAGAGATGGGCCGGCGTCGGTGACAAGAGCGGAGTGGGGGTCTGGACGTCCACCTCCAGGGGAGACCCCTCCGCGCAATCCGCCGCCCCCAACGTCCCTCGCGGCCACTGAGGGGCGCAAGGGCGAAAACAACCCGTGGGAGCTCCCGAGAGGAGGGGAGCGACCCGGGCGGCCAGGCGAGAAGGAGAACAAGGAGACCGACCCAGAGAACCTACACATTGTTTTGACGTGGAGGTACCCCCGGTACGGTCCGTGCGGGCATGAGCGCCACGTTGACCTCGTCAAGCCCCCCCCAACTTCGTCGAAAAGGGCGGGCCACCCCAACCCCTGGCCGACCCGGCGAAGGGCGGCCGGAAGTGGAAGGCCGGCCAGCCCCGACGCGGCGGGGATGAAAAGGGGGCAAGAACAGAAGGGCGAGGCGGAACTGACGCACTGGCCTGTAACGTCCCTGTCCTGCGCCCATGCATGGCGGCAGCACTTGCAGCAGCACCCCGAAGAGGACCGGCAGAAGGACGGGACTGAGAAGACCCCGCTCGCGACACAGCACGTCGTTGCGTGTCGTAAGCAGGGTCCGCCGATAGAGAAGCGGAGCGGCCCCAAGCATCCCGCGCAAAAAAGCCCCGACGGAGAGAGCGTAGAGTACAACCAACCCTGACGAATATCCAAGGGGGCTGTCCGGCAGAACGAGGACCGTACCGTCCGGCGTTGCCGAGGTGCCACGCACAAAACCGCCTTCAGCTCGGGAACCAAAGACACCGCGAGCCGAAGGGGGATCCGCCGAACGCGGCCCAAACCCTCGCGAAGATCGCCTGGTGCAGACGCCGCGATAAGCCGCAGGTGCTGAACAGAAGTCTGGAGGGAACCAAAAGACAAGAGAAGAAGTTCGGCACCCACCGCCGCAAGGGAAAAACCCTGTCGACAGAGGACTGAACTGGGTGAGAGAAGAACGGGGTAGCAATAGAACAAAGTTCAAGAACGGGCGCGCTGAACCAGGACCAGAACGCGCCGTCCAACCCGCCGACAGCCACAAGAGGAGGCAAAAGCAGTGATGACTCCGAGGGAGGGACTGAAGGAGAGCCGGCGACGGAACGGCCGGCGAAGTCGAAGGCCTCAGCAAACCAGGCCCCCAATGGGAGAGGGTGATCGAGCAAGATGGCTAAGCAAGGCGTACCGTCGTCGCACAAACCCGTCCCATAGGAGGACAGTCCCGTCAACACAGCCAGGGACTGAACATCCTGAAGGATGTCCCGGCGGCTGAAGTCTGACCAGAGCGTAGGCCTGCAGAAGGGAGGGGGACCGTAGCAGGGGTAGGTAGGGTGAGGCGCTGAGGGTGTGTCACCGCCAAGAAGCGCGATAAGAGGGAGTCTTGTATCGACTCCAAGCGCCCGTCGATGCGTGACACAAGCCACCCCTGCATAGCCGACAATCGATCCGAGAGGCGACCCCCCCACCCAGAATGGTCGGCCCGCAGGGGTGAGCGCGTGCGGGAGCGAGATCCACGACACGAACCAGCAGAGTCGCGGCCCAAGGAAGGCGAGCGACCACGGTTGTGTCGCCGCTGAGGGACTCGTCCCTGAACACGAACGCCCGAGGGGGAAACAGCACCATCCCCCTCTTCCAGCGACACGTCAGCCCCTGAGAAAGGGGACCCCGAAACCACGCTAGACCCCACCGAGCCAAGAGGAGGGGTACCCCCGTGGCGAGACGGTAAGTGAAGGTCAGGGAGAGAAGAAGGAGGAGGAGCAGGACGACGGGAGTGGGAAGGCTGGCCGGGTGAAAAGAGGTCAGAAGGAGCCGCGGGGGGAAATAGAGGAAGGATTCCCTGGGGCAGAGATAACAGGGCGGCCCGACACCGAGGCGGAGGAGGGAGGGACCGCCACCGTGGGACGAGATCGTGAAGGAAGAATAGGCACCGAAGCAGGTGAAGTAGGAGGAGAAGCAACTACATCCTGGCAGACCCTCCTGGACAGTGTAGGAGGAGGGAGCAGAGGGCCAGCTACAGCCTGAACCTCTGCGCGCGTAGAGGACAAAGGAAGAGGACGTCGTTCGAGCAGGGGAAGCGGGCGGAAGGTAGTAGAGCCCCGACCCGGAGAGGCCAGGGGAGGGCGCACAGGGGCAGAGCCGCTAACCCCGGCCGCAGGGTGAGAACCATGACGAGGGCGATGGGCGCAGTCAAGGCGATCAGGAGGACAACGAGGGGCAGGAGAGGACGGGCGAAGGCGAGCGAGAGCGTGGACGGAGCAGGGGATCCCCCCGACGATGTGATGACCGGCGGCGGGACCCAGGGGAGAGGGCCCGAGCAGGGAGAGGGCCAGGCGAACGGCCTTCAGTCGGGTCAGGGATACCCAGGGCGACGCGGATCCGGGCGGCAACAAAGGCCGGGGAACGGTGGCCCACAGTCCAAAAGTGGCGGGAGACGATCGCCCACACCGACTGAAGGGAAGCAGAGGCCACTGCCGCCGCCGAGGAACCAGGGCTATGGTGCACCACATCCACCAGGGCCAGACACGGGCCACACAGAGCAGGGAGCTGGCCGTAGAGGACACACAGTGCGAGTGGCGCAAGCAGGACTTGTGGCTCCCCAAGCCCGGGGAGCTACAACCATGGCGAAAGCAAGGCAGCCTACCTGCACTGGAAGAACACACACCATAATCAGCACATCGAAGGAGTAAGTGGAGAGAATGTCCAAGAAGAACCAGGGAAGGAGCATGGGGAAACAGGAACACACATGCAAACAGGTATCCGTACTCACCCTAAACCGGGAGCACAGAGGTAGGTGAGTAGGGTGGGCGAGGTGGAAGAGCACTAGCAGAACCTGCAAAGATGGAGAAAGTGTTAACCACCACTCAACATCTTACATGCAGGGCCTATAACACCAGTAAAGTGCACACACCAAGATAGTTTCAGGCAACAAGATGACATAAAAAAGGTCAACAGTGAAAACCAACTATTACCGCAAATTTGCGGGCCAATGGAGGCATAACCGTACCGACACAACCCTCCCGCATCTTTGAGGGACCCCCCAGCGATCTCCGCAAATTTGCGGGGAGCCGAAACGTCCCAGAGGACCGAATCGAGCTCCCGCAAATTTGCGGGACCGGCCGAGATGGTCCGGCGCCGAAAAAGCGAGAGGAGCGTCTAGGGAATACCAAAAAAGGCCACAAAAATGCGTCATCTCCTTATGAACTCCAAGCGATGATGGCCATCAAGCTGAGCAGTGTCTTCCTTGAAATTATCCTAACTCAACCGGTAAAGGGAGAGGCAAGGAACACACACCAGGGGAGAGGAGGCACATCCCCCAGAAACCACCCAACCCACAGAGATAGAGCAAAGCCCATGAGGAGAAGTGGCAGGGAGGGTGGTTTCGCACAAACAGGGGCCCCCGTGGGGTACCCCAGGATTGGGCAAAAAGACTATGAAAGGATGGAGGTGAAACAGGAAGAGAAAACAAAAAACCAGTAAATGAAACTGGTGAGAAAAAGGGTGGCCTAGCCGTGAGCAGAGAATGTGTCAGGGGCGAAAAACCCTGTGGTGTGAAGGAGGGGCCCCCGTGGGGTACCCCTGGATATCACGTACACAGTGAAGGCTCGAAAGGGGGGACTCGGGAATAACGCTAATAATGCGGCCGACACAAACTCTACAAACAGCACCGCCACCAACGAAATCTCAGATTGTTTACCAACGGTACACCTTAGGCTATGAAAAAATTAAAACTCATAGGGGCATAGCAATTCCTGAATGAGAAAACGAGCTAGGCTAAAATAAGCTAAAAGCTAAACTATGCCCAGACTAACAGGAAAAACGAATATGAAAAGAAAAAAATTTAAAAACATATACGAGGAACGCCAGGCGCCCCCGTACCTTCGGTAGGCTATTTCCACACGCGTCTCCATTATACACATTTAGGAGCCCATTTACGTGTGCCCTAGATCACGTAACATCTGTCTAACAAAAAAGAAGGCCAGATAAGCCGAAACGAACCTAAACAGGGTGAATTAAAGGAGCACAACAAAAGCGGACTCAAACAATGGAGCGCGTGAAAAAATGATGACAAGAGAGGGTCGCTCATGCGCACGTTCGACAGGGATCTGCACATGACGGAACACGGGATGGGCCTTAAGCGGTAACTAAGGTAAACCCCTTTTTCTTCTCTTCTATGCTTTTTTCACCTTCGGTGGTAGTTTTGGTTAATGTACAACGTCTCCTAGAGCAAGATAAGGAGTAGACTCTAGATGTTTTCTTTTTTAACCGCGGTTGGAATGACGACATAGCAGTCAAAATAGACAAGTCGTCATTGCAATTAGGTTAATAGCCTTGACGTTGGATTTGCCAAGACTACTAACAAATTAGGACTTTTGGACGATGGGTCTTCTGCTTTTTGTTTCCTGCCTGGTTGGTGGGACTTTTTGAGGTATGAGGCCTTGGCCTTGACTCGGTGACGGGTGCTGCCGGCTTACTGGTGCTGGTGTTGTTTGTCTCTTCCCTCTTTCTCTTCTTCTTATCTTTTGGTCCTTTCGCCGCTGGTACTTTTCCTTCGTCTGTGGTGGTTAGTTTTTCTCTGGGTGTTGGTGTCTCGGGGGTAGGAGTATTTCGTTTTCGGGGTATTTTAAATATCACAACCAATTAGTTTGCCAATTGGCCTTTTTAAAAAATCTGTTAATTTGCAGATTGTGTAGCAAATATGGGGGTAATGATGAAAACGTGACATTAGCTACCCTTGAGGCTTATGACGTGGCTGTCATTAGACAATTTCATACAGCTTAGGAAAGTTCTGTAGGAGTTGAAATGCAAGTGTCTGTCTCGAATAATAGTCTATATTCTATATATCCTTCCTAATCTGAATAAAATCGCCTCATAATAGATATAATATACTGTAATATGCGTCATGATCCTCAAAAGGACAGCGAAGCTATGGTAGCCTAGTTCAAAGTGCCCGCCATGCAAAGGTAGGCTATTTGCTTCAATTCTGACGAAAATCGTCATATTTACCATATGTAGCCTACATTGAAGTGATATGTGGCAGTCAGAATTCACCAGCCATGCCCACGCACCAAGCCAGAATAGATATACCACGCTACGATCCGGCACAAAAATCCCGAGAAGGACAGTCTCCCCTCCATCCTCTATGCCACGCACATCCAAAGAAAACGGATCAGGGCAGACTCCAGTAAAACCCAAAAATAGACGCGGCACTACATCATCGTCCACCACGAAGACATCGCAATGTATACCAAAAGGTCGAGTCAACAAATCCAGCATCAACCGACTCACCAAATAGTAGGGTCAGGTGGGGTTGGACCGTACTCGGTGATGTACCGTACGACAGCCCTAAATCGCTAGAAATTAGGTGTAGCAGAAAATCCTGGTAGCACTGGCAACACTGCATGCATAGCAATCGACGGACTGACTCCGTCAGAGTGACGCCAGACGGAGCATTGAAATGAGTAGGGGAGAGCGGTGATGGTTCGGACAGTGTATTTCCTGAGAAACGTATGGGACCTAAGGCCCAGAGATTTTGCGTGAAACTGCGAGAGTTTGTCTACTTTCATCACACAGGATTTGGTTCCTACATCAGCTACACTTTTTAAAGCAGGTCCGATTTTATGGTTTTTTGCACTTCCTATGTAATATTTTCACTTTATATCGTAAGCTCTACCTCCATGAATATGTCAACCAGCGAAAGATGCATTATTATGGTGAAACTATGTTGTATGCCGAAGATATTGCCGTAAATAACAAATGCTAAAGTCACTTGTGTGAACGTTGAGCGTACCCATCAATTAACTATATAGATTCGGGATCATTCGGACAGTTGAGGGTGGTGATGGTTCGGACACGTCCGAACGATCCTTCCCACTATTACCAAAAAATTACCTTATCAATTGATAACACTACTTCTTGTAAACATCTATATTATGAACACATAGTGAAACACAACTCTTACTATCCATCAGGGAATAATATGTTTATATTTTAGTATGTATTTATCTGTGCTAATACAATATAATAGGGTATCTTTACATAAAACACCTCTTTAACCTCTTCCGTACCAATGACGTCATTTGTACTTTATTCTGGCTACTATTAGACGGTTTTAGTCAGTTTTAATAGGGCCTCTAGCAATTAACAGGCTTCGATCTATCTCACTTAACCCTATAACTACCTCAGCTCTTTCTTAAACTTTACACAATCGTCTAAGAAATATCAAGAATAAAAATTAAATAATGTCGCCAGTAAAGAAGGGGTTAACTACATGGTTTTAATTTATTATTTGCTTTTAAAATATTTGTGATGCCCTGATTTTATTCAGGATTAACTATCGGTACAGGTAAATTCTGCAAGACTGGGTTATTGGATTTCACACAGATACAAAATGGGAATCAATAGAGGACATAATATAATTTCGGAAGATGGTTGGTAATACAGCTTTATTCTTAATTAACACTTATGCAGAATAGGAATAAAATAATTCACACAAAATAGTATGGGCATCAATGTTGTTGGACTTTTTATAATCTTCAGCACTTATCGCGGGTTTGGATGGAGCGCACTTCCCACTTCTAACTATCAGGTATTCTCTCCTGATGTAAGGCCTAGAATATTACATAGGATTCACTCATAGATTAGGCTGTTAATTCTGTGTTATCTTGATAAGGTTCTGTGTGTTTGCTGATGATGAAACTAAATTTTGTGATATATGTCTCTCCAAGAATATTACGTAAAGGAGGTGTAGTAGCTAGCTTCAACTCATGTGGTGTAATCACTTGTCTTAATAACACTTAAGACAGATATAAGTTATGGCGATTTAGGTTTTATCAATGATTACAAAGACTAAATTATAATTGTTTTCACTCGAGCCGTAGTCCCAATTGTTAAGACTGTCTCGCTTCTGCAATATTACACTTGATGGCAAGAATTATTATATGAACAAGTTCGAATAGTATTAACTTCACTGATATACTTTAACAACACATTAGCAAAGCAATCACTTTGGTCGTAGAATAGTATGAGTTTATAAAGCACAGGGAAAACACTTTATCATCGAATATATATAGTATCGAGGCACTGATACTAATTTAAGAATTTAAGCACTGCTGAGGTATTTTCTGGTTATCTTGAGGCACAACGTTAGGGGTTAACAGGTGCTGCTCCTGGGGCCGTCCAATGTGTCCGGTAGTGTGAAGAAGGTTACAGATGGGCTAATAATTATCCGGTGATGAAGTTCCGATATGTTACTCTTGGATGGGTGTTTTAAATGCAATGTTTCAGGCAGAGGCCGGATTAACAAGACATCGGACAAACGCAAGATAGTCTAGTGAAGTAACTTTCTTGACAGTCGCTAACCTTTAAAAGAGGTTCAAGGAACTCGGGCGGTTTTAAAACCTTTCAGTTACCAATTCTGTACGGGATGCCGCAGACAACTGGTACCTAGGAATCATACATGCAGAGTGCTCAACTAGAGTTTCTGGCATAATCCCTTCTAACACGAAAGATCTTTCTGTCCTAGATCTACGTGAGTCAAGTGGTTGGTATAATCTATTTAGTTAAGTCGTCGGTCGGAAGGGAAGCCTGCTACGACCAAGAATTTAACTATAATAGAAAACGTACTCGTATGGGTAACTATTGGATTCTGGGATGCCAAAATTAATGGGTTACTCAAGGAGCTACTGCACACTCTATAACTGGTTATAAACTAAAGTAGCAGAGGACATACCGCTATCAGTTTGTAATACAGTTAATGTTTGTATATAACTAGGTTATCTCTGTTTCCAATATTACCCAACAGGATGCCGTAAGTAATACTACATTCACAAAAGGTTTAGCTATACTAAATATTAGGTTTTCTCTTCTCCCCTCCGGGGATCAAACCTATAATTTATTAGTGGCCCCTCCATCATTGAAGATATGCCTGATATCTCAAGACTGGAGGAGGACATTCGTGACAATATCACCACTAACAAATACCTATAGGTAGAGAAAAAAATCATATAACAAAATATGTGTTTATTGCTTACATACAATAAAATGCCAAAATGGGAAAGACAGCAGTGCGTTACTTCAAAGAAAGTCTGCTTAAAATGACCCTTCAGGTACATCGAAAAGAATATCACATTGAGATTCAAAAGTTTGATGTTCAAGGCAGATAATTGATATGAGTATGTTTTATGTCCTTAACGTAAATGTGTACATAGTAGAGAGTTTGTACAATTTCATATACTATCTTCTAGTTATAACTCTGATAGTTAGCTTATATATAATAAATAAAAATTTCTTGAGCTGTAGAACCAGCTCGACTTGTTAAGTATCACAGTTTGTGATCTTATCACATAGTCCGGTGGAGGGTCTAGATGTCATGAGCTCTCCAGTAACCCCCCCCCCCCCTTTCTTTTCACTTAAATTAAAATAGCACTTAGACTTACTAGACCCGCTGACGCAAGGCCACACAGGTCATTTTTGGTTTATCTAGGGCCACCGACAGGTACCGAGTTAAGAAAGTATGGTTGGAAGCCCACAGTTTGGTATTAGCAATATCCTCTATTGAATAATTGTGCAAAAACCGCAAAGAGACTGCCCATTTCCTTATGTCGTGAGCTCGGCCCACTACACCCGGATTACTTTCCTTGATTTTGAATTTGAATTTAAATTTATTTGAATTTGAATTTGAATTTGATTACATCGACGAGTAAGGAAGCCAATTTTCTCCTTGTGATGCGTGTACCTGTATTATTAACCCACAGGGCTCCTTGTTGTTGAGGCTGTGACACCCTCATGAACTTGATTAGAGCCTGCACTGGGCATAAATTATGATGTGTATGTCCCCTTTTGAGAGCCGGGATTGTAAATTCCGAGAACACATGCTCGCTATGCTCATTCTTCGCCCCGAACGTGGGAGATGGGACAATTTGCAAATGTTCATTTAATCTACTAAACCTGAGGCAATTAGGTTCGTTGCTCATCGCCGCCAGCTCTGACACCCTGTTTCCTGTGGCCAAAACCATAAGGAACACAGCCTTCTTTAATAATGAGTCAAAATCCGGCGCAAGACTGTACTTGCGCGAATGAAGCAAGGATAAGGCTTTTCCAGTGACCAGGTAGGCATGAGCTGACGGGGTGGTGGGCGAAGCTTGAAACACGCCCTCATGAACCCTTTCTCCTCAGCTTGCGGTATGGATAGACCAGTTAGGTCGTAAAAGGGGGTTCTAATGGCCGACAGATGATTTTTTAGTGTAACTACAGAAAAGTGCTGCTGATCAAACAAATAATTCAAGTACTTAAAAACCAAAGCTATTAATTTGTCTGTTTGTGCCGTTTCTACTATTCAGGTTGTGAAAGTTTTCCAATGTGATTGGTATTGCCTCCTGGTCGACATAGTATATTGATTAAGTAATTTATTAGTGACACTGTCCCCATACGGAGCTAACCATTTAGCTTTCTGAATGTTCAAAAGGCAAAAGTCAGCGAGGTCTCTAGGTTGCCAATTGTCTCCAAGTGGAAGTACGAGACCGGGAGCGACACTGGATTCTCGCACAACGTTTTCAACTGGTGGTACCATGTCTGAGCCGGCCAAAGAGGCGCGATCATCGAGACTAGGCCTCGGTAACCCCGTAGTCTGTGAACTACCTGACATATGAGTGAAGCGTCGGGAGGCGGAAAAAGATAGATGGAACTCCACTTGTTCCAGTCCTCCGTCAGTGCGTCTGGACCCCCCGCCGAAGTTGTCCCCTGGCGGGTTAGGTAGAGAGGGAGTCTGTGGTTCCCTTCGGACGCAAATTTTTTTTTTTTTTTTTTTTTCTATGTGATTGAGGGAGGCAAAAGGCATAACTGCCTATAGCGAGTGCCTCCCCCATAGTTGAAAGAGTGACAGGGCCAAAATCAAGGGACGTTCGAGCCAAAATGCCTGGACACACGGAGTTTGAAGCAATTTAAGTCATAGGAAGAGGGAAAGACTGATTCTGGGAGAGAGTTCCAGAGCTCAGCTGTTGAGTAGAAGAAAGTTTGAGAGTAACGTTTCACTCTTGGGTTGGAGAGTTGCACAGAGTAGGGGTGGGATTGAGTTGCAAGACGGGTACCACGTGCCCTACGTAAAGGAGGTGGTATGCACTGGGATAGCTCTGAGGAACACTGATTATTATAGTAGCGATAGAATAGCGAGAGAGATGCAACATTGCGGCGGAGAGAGAGAGATTGCAGAGAGTTGGTGAGTGGACGGGAGTTAATGATACGAAAGGCCTTCCTTTCAACTTTGTCTAGGAGAGCAGTGTGAGAGGAACCTCCCCACACATGTGAACAATACTCAATACAAGGGCGCACTATGCCCCTGTACAGAGCAAGAAGCTGTGCAGGGGAAAAGAACCCCCTAAGGCGGTTGAGCACACCCAGCTTCTGGGAGGCTGCCTTAGCAAGACTGGTAATATGGTCCTTCCAAATGAGAGCAGAAGAAAAAGAGACACCAAGAATATTGAGAGAAGATGAAGGGTTGATTTTTGTATTGTTGAAGAATAAGGGATAGTCCGCTGGGAGATCCTGACGGGTAGATAGATGGAGAAATTGGGTTTTGGAAGCATTAAAGTTAACAAGGTTTTCTCTGCCCCAATTGGAAATAGTATTTAGATCAGAATTTAAGAGTTCTATGGCTTCATTACGTTTGTCGTTGAGGGATTGCTGGCTGGGGCGTTCTGAAAAACTAATGGAGTAGTGCAAGGTTGAGTCGTCTGCGTATGAATGGATGGGAATTAAGGTACAGTTAAGGAGATCATTTATAAAAATTAGAAAGAGAATAGGAGATAGGATAGAGCCCTGAGGAACACCGGAGTTTATAGAGTGAGGAAGTGAACAATGGCCGTCCACAACCGCGGCTATGGAACGGCCGGAAAGGAAATTAGAGACAAAGGCACAGATGGAGGGATAGAAACCGAAGGAGGGTAGTTTAGAAATTAAAGATTTATGCCAGACTCTATCGAAGGCTTTCGATATGTCTAGTGCAATAGAAAAAGTCTCACCGAAGTCCCGAAAGGAGGATGACCAAGAGTTAGTAAGATATGAAAGAAGATCACCAGTAGAGCGACCCTTAAGGAAGCCATACTGGCGATCTGAGAGCAGATTATGAGAAGAGAAATGCTTAAGAAATTTGGAAGCAAGAATAGTTTCAAAAACTTTAGAAAGACAAGAGATAAGAGCAATTGGACGATAGTTGGAGGGTTGAGAGCGGTCACCCTTCTTTGGGACAGGTTGAATGTGAGCAAATAGATCCACTTGTGGATGGTAGGGCTCTGCAATCATCTTGTTGAAGATGTTTTGCTTGATCGCCCATTCTACCTTGTTGCTCTGTCTCCGGGACAATGCATCTGCCCAGACGTTCGCCACGCCTGAGAGATAAGAAGCGTGGAGATGAATGCTCAGCTCTTCGGCCAGAGCAAAAATCTTCTCTGACAACTCTAGCAACTTCTGAGACCTCATTGACCCTTGCTTTTGAATGCAGTGTTCCGCATTCAAATTGTCCATCCGAAACGCCACTGATTTCCCCCGCAATGAGGAGCCGTGAGTTTGAAGGAAAAATAAAGGGACTAATAGTTCCTGCGTGTTGATATGATAGTTCTCGGATTGGGACCAAAGCCCTTGCCCTTGGTGGCCTAGGCTGGACTGATAACCCCAGCCTATTGTCCCTGAAGCATCTGTGTCTACCCATACCGTAGGTGGGGGAGAAACCCACATCATTGTTGAGTGCAATATTTCCCTCTTCGCCCAGACCGACAGTAAGTTGTGAATTAAAGGAGGAATTTTCCACAATTTTCCCGCCGGCAATAGCGGGAAAAATGTGTTGCCTTCCAAGATTAATCTCTTTACTTTCAACCGGCCCAACTTCACAGTTAGTTGGATCCAGTTGAGAGAACCGACCAGAGACTCTCAGATTCTCCTCGTCGTGTTCAGACTGTGGAGAAACGTGTCCCAGACCAGCCCTATCTACTGAATCGCCCGTGTGGGAACAAGATGTGACTTTGCCAAGTTGACCTTGAACCCTAGGGTTTGTACATGATTGATAACAAGGTTGACATGGAATTTGCATAAACTCTCTGACTCCGCCACTACCAGCCAATCGTCCAGATACCACACCTTGATCCCCTGATTTAACATTGGCATGAGGGCCTGCCGGACTAATTTTGTGAAAATTCTTGGTGCCAGGTTCAAACCGAATGGCATTCTTTGAAAGACATAAGTCTCTTGCCTGATCCTCAAGGCGAGGAATTTTTGGAACCGTTTGTTGATGGGGACATGCCAGTAGGCGTCTGTCAGGTCTAACGAGCACATCCACCCTAGTGGTGGAAGGGTTAGCCTGATGTGATTCACAGTGAGCATCCTGAAGGGTATATTGTGAATATATTCGTTCAAACGCGAGAGATCTACTACTGGTTGCATTTGAACACTGTCCCTCTTTGGCACTAGAAAAAGTCTAGACGTGAATACCGGGCAAGTTGGGTCGACCGAAACAATGACATGCTTGGTGATCATTTCCTGGACTAGCGACTCCACCTCTAAAGAAACATGATTGACTTCTTGAGTTTGACGTAAACGAGGTCGCCGGAGCCACCGCCAGGTGATCCCTTTGCGTACCACTGTCTTTGCCCAAGTTCCCTTCGGCCATGCCCTGTGACACGCCCGGAAGGACCCAGTGATCTGACTGGGTCTGTCCGGCGGCACTACCCTCGGATCCGACTCGCCTGCGAGAGGCCCTGGGAGAGAGAGAGTTTGACTGACTAGTTTTTTGCTTGTGGTGGGGTAGATGTGGACGGTTGGATGGCTTTAGCTGGCGCCGTTCCCTGTCCTGTCTTATGTTGTGGCCTATTCTTGTTATGCCACTTACCTGAGTGCTTACCCTGTTTAGGTTTGTGTTGGGTACCTCCTTGTGCTGGGGGAGAAGTGGGGCCCTAAAGGGCTGCTTAGCACCAGAAGGATGTGACTTACCTCCGCCTTTAGGCTTGGGGTATGGTTTCTTAACGTTCTCCTTTTTAGCTTGGGAGGTACCCGACTGCATGCTGTCAGCCATATAGTAAACTGCCTTCCATGTGTCAAGGCTGAGCAAAGAAGCAGTTAAAACTGGGAAAAGAGTTACCCGGCGACCAATGTCTTCCGGTAACTTCTTAATCATGTACACTCTTAGGTCTTGGCGTGACCTGACAGCTTCCAACAAGGCTATCCGGATGTCGCCCATAGATTGAATGGAATTCTGTAACAGAAGCCTTCTAGATAGGTCAGCGGCCTTCCGTACATTTGGGACAGAAATATCGGCTATGGTCCTCGTGAGGGACTGGGCTATTTGGCGGCTCAACAAAAATTGGGAAAATAGTCTGTAAGCTTTATTTCACAAATTAATATCTCTGTCTAAGTGTGCAGGAGGTGGAGTTGAGAAGGGTTCCTGTAAGTCATAGAGAGACAATTTGGGAGCCGACAAGAAATCAAACAGAGCTGGAGACACCCCTCCGGCTTTATTAATGGGCATGGAAAACCATAAATGATTATCTTGGGGAATTTGGTGGGAGGATTTTGAAGTGATAGTGGTTGCAAACAGTTGAGCTTCTGCCTCCCAGTCCACCCACGGGCCAACACCTATCTGTCCCACCTGCAGAACTGGGTTGTGAGACTGGTCTAGAGCTGGAGTTGTATCCAACTCCGGCGTAAGAGCATTGAGCGATTTTAAATCGTTCACGCCGTCAGACTTAGTCCAATCCGCAAAAAGTGGTGCAGATGAGGAGGGAGATAATGCCGGAGTAGAAGAGTATACAAAAAATTCTGGAGAATACACAGTTGGAATAGCTTTGATAGTGACATCTAATACTTGTCCTTGTGAATCTTTGGCCCTTAGTTTCTTACTCTTGCTAATTTCTATCACCCACTCACTAGGCACTGGGATCTCCCCCGATACTGTAGTCTGTGCTACGCCCGGGTTCCGTGCAATAGCTGGAATCCACGAGCAGTCGGGACCACATAAAAGAGGCATAGGGCCTTTTCTATGTGGGGTTTTGTCTAGAGGGGGAGGAGTAACATCCGTAATAACACGAACATTGGTGATAGACAAGGAGGCGGGCACTGCCGTGCTACTTGCCGTAGTGTTCACTGGGACTATGTTAATTTGAGGGAGTGATCTATTAGGAACAAGTCTGGGGGGCTCTAGGGGCCGCACAGTCGACCCTATCGAGGGAGCACCCAGCGGAGCTACGGAGGTATCCTGAGCCTTTGGAATATTGTACTGGCGCATGACATTATGCAAGATATACTCTAAACCATTAGTAGTTACATATTTACTCTGTGAATCTTTAGAAGACTCTGACCCCACTTCTGAACCATCCTCTGTCTGTTGTGGTTGAGCCGAAGGCAGTTCTATCACTTCTGGCTCTTCCTGTACCTCTAATGGTTCCGGCGGTTGTTGCTGCGGAACTGACAGTGGTGTAAAAGTTGGCCACGTCAAGTCAGGTACTGAGGACGGTATAATTTCAATATCCTCCCTGTCCCTGACACAGTCTTGGAACCTTACATTGTTCTCCACTATTGAGGGTTCTGAATGTCTCCACACACTTCGACCTTGAATAGGAGGTTGAGAATCAGGTATCACTTGACTATCTTGTAAACTAATAAGGTCCTGATGTATAGCCCCGATACTGTTCAGCTAATACTCGTTGTGACACTATTGGGGGCCTATTGCTAGGTAGGTTCAATTTTGGTATAGCAAAAGGTACATCCTGATTGACACTTAAAGATTCTCTAGATTCCTCCCTAGGAGTTGACTCAGTCCCCTCCGAGCTGCCAGATTGGACATTAGGCACAGTGGAGGCGGGGGTGGCCGCAGCTCCGGCGTAGGCCGGTGCCGCGACTGCGCCTCCTCCTTACGGGAACTTTTATGTCCCTTTTCTTATTTTCTATGGCTAGACGTCGGCTCGTCCTCTCGGCGCCTATGAGATCTTGAAGATTCTACCGAAGAATGTCTAGATTGCCTGAGGGGGGTCCTTGACTGGGACCTGGAGCGGTCACTCGGTGATGGTGAACGACCCCTCTTAAGGTGGCTGGGGGGGGGGGGGAGGGGGTTGCCTCGCTAGAATCACTGCTCTCGTCACTACTCACTAGCTCCTTTGAAAGAATTTTAGTTTTGATTTTAGATTACGTGGATTTAGCCGGCGTAAGCTTAAGCACCAGTGACTTTATTACCAAGTGCTCCCAAAGCGCCTCATCGTCACAGTGAAGGGCCTTATGGGCAATGTCTTTCGTATAGGCATTAAACGATTTTTTTATTTCCTTGAGTGCTACAAGACATGAATGATCTTTCTTACCAAATAAATTTGAACGAAGTTCTGAACAAATGGCGCACTTTTTAGATACTCAAATGCCTCGTGATCTATCGAGGCATTTTACGCATTTGATACAAAGTTTGTGTGCGAAAACGGGTATAAGAGAGCAAGTCAGAGTAACGCAGAGGACAACAAAAGGCATGATGGAGCTAAAACACCCCCCGCCGGGATCGGCCCCTTTCGCTGCTGACCTGTGTCGCAACAGATGTACTGCGATCTGGAAATAAACATTTCCAGGAATCAATGCTCATCAGGATAAACCGAGAGGTACACACATCATTACTCTCCCAAGTATGCCGGAAAGTTAGCTATAGCCACTGCTACTCTAACCTTCCGCTGTACTTGTCTGCGACAAAACCGCTAAAGATTTCGTCGTCTTTTTAGAACTGCTTACCTGTGACAAAGTGTCAAAGTGCCAACTATCTCGTCGTCTAAATAACTTGAAGGATAGAATTAATCTCACTGGACTGTGTCGCCGGGCGCTTATAAGTCTGGTCATGCCGCGTGAGGCTTTTCGGTCTGGGCGACTTCACTCGGCCGGGCCGAGATTCCCTTGAGAATCTGCATTTCCGCCGGGAATTAGTGGTACAGCACACCACTCCGGGTAATTTGGTAAGTTCCTTTCTCGCCTGCAAGGAGAGTCCCCGGCATCAATACACAGAAAGATCGCCGGAGGAAAAAAAAAAACTTTTGAAGGAGACTGACTTATATGGGAAAGTCAGACACCCTCAAAACCCCACCAAATAGACAGGACGTCTCCTGCCGCATTGTTATCACGTAAAATATCCCACATGACAACACACAATACATCTTAGGGCTAAAATAGTAATATTAAAGCAATAATCATACCCCTAGCCAACTAAGAATAACCCATATCGAGGCTGGCCATGAGGCTCATAGTCATTAATATAATGAATCTTTTAGTCTTACCTCTGAAGAAGCAGCGATGAGCGGAGCAAACCCCACGGCCTAGTGGAAGAAGCAAACACGGACTCGGGAAAGTTCCACACCACGTGTGACAACTCTTAGACCAGAGCGTCTGCTAAACAATCAATAAAATGCAACTGCCTCATAGTGACGACCTTGAAGCATTATCCTGCCTAAAGTTAGCCTCCTAACTAAGAGATAAGTAGCAAGAACTAAGGCGCAAAACAACAACAAGAACACAACATGACGCGTGGGCCCAATGGGGGCAAACAAAGCGCCTGTACAACAGTACCCTATTTTAACACTCTCCTGCGGACACACCAATGGGGCTGCCTGATCTAGCTAGTCTAAACCTATTCTAGTACAACTCGGATAGATACAAATGAGCAAAAGACTCACTAGAGTTGAGAGAACGAAGAATAAAGCCGAGCTCAGGCAGACACGTCTGGACCTGGTGGACGCAGAGAGAGGAAGGAGGTATGGGAACGTTTGGTTCACCGTCTGGGATAGAATCCACAACAAAGACATCCACATGATGGAAAGCTTGTATATAACAAAGTTAAGTTTAATTTTTATTTTTTACGAAGTTTTTTCGTAGTGAGTACCCAATCATAAAGACAATTCAATAAGAGAATTCGCGTTACACTTATGATGAGAACTCTTTCTCCCTGCGGCGGGGTTTTCAAATATGCTGACCGCGGGTACTTGAAAGAGGACTATTATACTAATAGGCATATCGTCAATGATGGAGGGGCCACTAATAAATATATATATATATATATATATGCTGGCTCGCTACCGCTCGCCAGGAAAATATTAACACCTGGATGGGAGTAAATTTAAATGTCTCAAAACAGTAGGCTGAATGGGGCCGAATGGATAAAAGCCAAAGAGAGGGAGAGAGAGAAAAAAAGGCGAGGTGGGCCCCCTTAATAATCATGATCTTTACAGAATCTGGTTAAAGTAAACATCGTGGCATCAGGATCTTTTCTGATATACTGTATCACACATTTGTAGACTCCTATTCCAGAGTACTCTTGGTGTAGTGGATATCGTCGCAGAGACGTCAACCCTGATGTTCTTGGTTCGAATCTTGGTCAAGGAGAGAAATTTCTATTTGTATTCATAATTTACACAGTATATTTACATATCTTACATGGGGTTATTATTCTTAATCTATTACTGGCGTAGGGATGCAGCGACCCCACCGCCCGCCACTTTGGTGGTGTAGTTAGCCTCTGTAGCAGTTATAGTGATTTCTTGTTACTGCCTTATTGTAGCACGGTTAAGGCTGGTGTGGTGCAATTTTCGCCAGGTGCAGGTGCTTCAGGGGGACTTTGTTGAGTTTTTCTGAGACACTGTTAGTGCTATACTCACATCAGCCACTGTGATAACATGATGGGGCGTTGTTGTGGTAAGACTTTGTTGTAGGCTACTGTGCTGCAGTAAAGACCGTAACCACCGTGCTATGATTGCTGTGCACTGTGTGCAGTACTGTAATTGTACCATGGAAGCCACATTCACTGTGGACGGTTGCGGTCTTTAAACCCGTATGTATGTATGTATATAGGTTTATAGAGAATATTACAATAAAATTATACACTTGTAAGTACTGTATGTCACAGGGTTACATTATTTGGTACTTATTACCGAAACTACCACTAATTATTTCTCAATATTTGAAAGCTAGTATAGAATAAGGATGTTGCAAAGATCATATTAAAATGTGTTTCAATCTCCGGAGATACATTTTATGTGCACTACTGTATATATAAAGTACTGTAAAAAAAAAAACTCTCCCTATTGACGGCAGTGAACCTCTTATTAAGCCCCTTACTGTTAAAATAGATGCTGATTTCAATAGGTCATGGGGGGGGGGGGGGGGTGAGGTGGGGCGAAGCTCCCCCCCCCTTCAACCCATCCTGTATCCAAAGGCAAAACAAATTGTAAATTTACTCTGAAAATGACTTACATCTGAGTGTTTTAAGATCGTTGGATAATGGGAGAAATAACAATTTCCGGGGATTGTAACTAATTTCAACTACTGTATATTATAATGATGCAAACTACCTAAAACCAAAATTAAAAAACATGGGAAAATTAGTGGTAGTTTCGGTAATATTTTCCCTTTACCAAACCTCTACTGTAGTCTCACAAAGCATATGTGACTAAGGCCTCGACACATCACACTTGTAACTCTGTTCCTGTAATCCCAGAATCTATAGTTTATCAATTTGTATTATCAGCCCAGTTCCTGTACTCAAAGACAACTTTGCCTGAATGTCTGTAGGCCTATTATTCTTATTACTTATAATATATAGGTAATCTATAGGTATAAGTATAGGTAGAGTGGTGGCAGCAATCTACTAATAATAGAATCATTGCAGAATATATCATACGTGTATTTGTTTGAATAAATATATATGTTTACATATAAACTTGTCGATACATACCTTTGTTATAGCACTTTTGTATCCTTTGTGTCCCTAGGTCTGATAAAATCAACTTCTTCCCCACACAGGGCCCTGGTGAGAAGTGTGGGGCTGTGTGGGATACCTATGGCAAGTGAGGTGTGTGGGGGGCAGCAAGACGGGCAACACGCCAGGCAAATGCATCAACGTTAAAGAAATTGATGGCTAGGAACATTAAAGGAAGATGAGTCGTATTTCTGGTCCCCCTTCTTCCTCGTGTTTAGCATATTAGTTTTGAGATTTTAAGAAATTCTCCCCATTAGTTTGTCGATTTTAAGACCGTTCGTCTCATTTCTTTATCATTATCAAGACCTTTCGTGCCATTTAGGTGTCTATTTTTTCCAGGCGAGCGATATCCAGCATATAATTTTAAGATAATTTTGTTTCTATCTAAAAATCTAAAAAGATATCTCGAAGGGGGGTATAGGGGGTGTTTTTTTTTGTTAAAGCTTGATGCAGGTCTAGCGAGGAAACTAAAACATATATGAATATATAAATAAATAGACCCACAAATATAACCACTGTCCCCTTACTTAGTGGCGATTATTTTGCTATGACAACATTTTATATCTGTTATTAAGGGGGGTCACAATTTTGTTTTTTATCTTTCTCTCCTTTTCTCTCTTTCCTTGGCTTTTATCCATTCGGCCCCACTCAGCCAACTGTGTTAAGACGTTTATCCCCATCCAAGTGTCGATTTCTTCATGGCGAGCGATAGCGAGCCAGCATTGTATGGTGAAATCCGGCTTCGCCGGAGAAATTTTTTTTTATCGAAAAATTTACAAATTTAGCTTGCTGTCAAAACAAAAATATATATATGCTGGCTCACTACCACTCGCCAGGAAAATATTGACACCTGGATGGGGGTAATCGTCTTAAAACAGTATGTTGAATGGGGCCGAATGGATACAAGCCAAAGAGAGAGGGAGAGAAAGAGAAAAAAAGCGAGGTGGGCTCCCTTAAATATACATGCCAGAGCGTTATATCTTTTACATCCATATTATCTTTTGGGTTGTTGAAGTGTGTGTTGTGTAGGTCAGGTCAGGTGAAGGTATGTTGTTGCTGTTGTTGTTCCCCAAGCTGCCTGGCCGAACAGCCCCAAGGCCCCGAGCAAGGCCAAGGCCATAACCGAGCGCCCCCACAGAACCCTCCCTGCCGACCACAATAAAGTCTGGGTGACCGAAGCCACTCCATGGCGGGGAGCTGAGGAGGGTGCAGAAACGCCCGGGAAACCAAAGCCCCACCCAGGGCCCTGTGCCCCTCAGCAATTATGAAGAGAAAGTTGAGGGGCAAAGGAAAAATGTGACGCTTTGGCTTCCAATCTTGGTAGATTGGGAGATCAATCCACGGAAGAGACGCCGTCACTTGAGATCTAGAAAATATATAAGTAAAAGGAACAGTCAGAGTAAGCTATGGGTATGGCAGAGATCGCTCAGTTCTCACTCTGATAGACCAGCCCATCACCACATGACTAGAACCTAATCCTTTCAGCATCAGGTAGGAAAGGCCCTAGAAAGCCGCCTTTGGCGGGGGGATAGCTCCCCTATTTCAACCCCTTTCGGGGTTGGGCACCCGCCCAAGGTGAAGGTATTGAGGGATATGCCTTTATAATGGCACCTCGTATCTACATTCTACTTTTCCTATTTTTCTGAAGAGTGTAGAGAGGGGAGAAGGGGTGTTGGAGAGAGAGGAAGCTGTTGGAGTGGTTTCGTTATGTGTGTTATTAGCCTGTATACATCGTCGAGGTGTGTATTGGAACGCCAATAATGATCCATCCAACTATTACAGAGATATATTATGATGGCATAGCTATGTATGGGGAGAAAAATAAATACAAAATAATCTATGGTCTTTAATTATGGTTTTATTATGATATTTGCTTTGATTCTTTGTTTAATTATTATTAAAATACCCAGGAAAAGGAAAACAACAGAGATGCCCAGAGAAAGAAAAAGTCATTCCCCAAAACGAAAAAGAAGAAAACGGAAGAACAACGAAAGAGAAAACGTCGAGAAGAGGATAACTAAAACAAAGGCCTCACACCAAACCGACCGACGCCTAAACAGCCGACACGGTAGCGACATCGCGCCCAGGGACGCCAGAGTCACCACAATGACGACGGAAGGGTTCCCTGTTCCCCTACCATGTTTTATCCAATAGACCAAACACTAGTAGATCACCCATATAGTAGTTTCTAAGATGTAGATTTAAGTTCCTATATTCCTATGAAAATGTTCATGTTGATTAAGGCCCATTGTTTTCACCATATTAATCTATGCATTGCATAACCTTCTATTCTTTATTGCAATTAGGATTGTTAAGAATATCAACATTGTGCGACGAGTGCACCACCATATTCTTATGCTCTAATAATGATATAGACTCGCTACAATCTTTTCCTTATTTTTCTCCCAACACACATATTCACATGCCTTCTCATTACTAAGCTATTTTTCCTAGTAAACAAAACACATTACCTTCCTTCGTGTCTTTCTACAGTACTTCACTACGTACAAGGCCTTAATGTTCGATCTACTAGCACAAGTCCTAGTAGGTCACCAGATTGTTAATATTAAGAAGGTTAAGATACCTACCATTATAATATTAATATATGCAGGTTTACTTATGCAAAAACCATATCATACCACGCAGATAAACTCTTCTATCTAATTATAATAAACACATATGTACACGTCTTCTCAATATCCAACTATTCTATTTTATAAACAAAACACATTTCTTTCCTTCCTACTTTGATAGTCATGGTCACCAGCCAGAGATGTCACCAACCAACCTTTTTAGCCTCTCAGATAATAGAATGACCCCCAGGGCTACCAACACAAGTTCACCGCCCAGGGCCCATATAATCATGTAGATAGCCCTCTTGTATATATATAAGTTCAGAAACTATCAGTGTTATCCCTAATAAGTAAATCTAGCATGATCACCTATCTATATGTTCTCCATATTAAAAGCAACAGACCCTTGTCTGCAAACCTATAAAACATCTGACAGAGAGGCTACGTGTCCGCGTGCCCCACTTGACTCCCAGGGTTGCCAACATAACCAACCCGTTAGTGTAGATGGGATCTCTGGTACTAATAACATAGCCAATCTTTGGAAAACACATTACCAAACTTTGTTTAACTCTGTTGGGCACCAAGGAAATACCATTGCTGCTACAACAGAGTGTAACAAAGAAGAAAAATATGACACAATTAAAGTTACAAGTGAAAAAATCAAGGCTGCAATAAGTAGGCTAGATGCTAACAAATCCTGTGGTTTTGATGGTATATATGCTGAACATTTGAAGTACTCCTCCACTCTCCTCTTGGAGAAACTCAGCAGTTGCTTTACCAGCTTTCTAATCCATGGTTTCCTACCAGAATCTATGATGTCCGTTACCTTGATACCAGTAATTAAAGACAAGGCTGGCAAAATTACATCAAAAGACAACTATAGACCTATTGCCCTTGCCAGTATTGTAAGTAAGATACTAGAGTTAATTTTAGACAGAATCTCAGTGTATATCTCAACTAATAGTAATCAATTTGGTTTTAAAAAGAATCATGGTACGGACCAGTGCATCTACACTCTGAAGGAGCTAGTGGATGGGTACATCAAAATGAACAGCTCTATTTTTGCATGCTTTCTTGATGCTAGTAAGGCATTTGACAGAGTCTGCCACAATATCCTGTTTGATAAATTAGCAACAAGGGGAGTGCCATCCTATATACTGAGAATCTTGAAGTACTGGTACGCCAATCAAACATTTAATGTAAGATGGGGTAACATTATTTCGGATTCCTTTACAGTAACCAATGGAGTGAGACAGGGTAGTATTCTCTCACCTTACTTATTCAATGTATATATGGATGAATTAAGTGATAAATTGAATAAAGAGCAGATTGGATGTTATGGTGGGAATAAAATCATCAACCATCTCATGTATGCTGATGATCTGGTCATTATTGCACCGTCTTCTGCGGGTCTGAGCAAACTTCTTGATATATGTGAATCTTTTGGTAGTAAACATTGTGTTAAATTCAACCCACTGAAAAGTGCTGTTCTTATATTTAGATCAAAATTACTGTATAAAAGTAAACTGCCAAATTTCTCACTCAATAATCAAATTATTCAAGAAGTAAACAAAATAAAATACCTGGGACACATTATCTCAAACGATTGCTCAGATGATGCAGATATCGGCCGTCAGCGCAGACAGCTATATTTACGTGGTAACACCATCTTGAGAAAATTCCACATGTGTAATTGGGAAACTAAAGTCACTTTGTTCCGGACATATTGTTCCTCTATGTACACGGCCCATTTGTGGTGGAAGTATAAGAGAGCCACCATAAATGGTCTGTGTACATCCTATCATAATATACTCAAGATGTTCATTGGTCTCTCTAAATATGAAAGCACTAGTATGGTGTGCACACTGTTGGATGTGCAGTGCTGTCGGGCTGTCATCAGGAGACTGGTGTACAGCTTTTCGCAGCGACTGCAATCCTCCAGTAACACGCTGATTGTAGCTCTTTGGTCTAGTGATCATATCTATGAATCCCGTATTATATCTCACTGGCAGAAGCTGCTGCACACATAGTATGTACTGTAATGTAATATATAGGTCTAATTGAACTATGAGCAATGATCTGTGCAATAGGTGTTAACCAACATTGAGCAATAGCCTTAGTTAGCCTATCTGTGTTATATTGTGACAAAATGTGATATGTGCTCTATTCTGTAAATAGGCCTACTGTATTTTTTATTTTATTGTGTCTTTATTAATATATCTTTGTGTATAATTATTATCTGTGCTCTGACGAGAAGTGTATGTGATATGGACCATTAGGTCGTACTGTATTTATACTGTATCTATCTTATGTGTCTGGAATAAAGAATTATTATTATTATTATTATTATTATTATAACCTCAATGCCTGGGAGTCCTCTAACTCATATAAAACTTCTATTTTATATATATAGAAGCTTAGAAATTATCAGTAGTAACTCTACAAAGAGAACCTAACATGCTCATCTATCCCTATGATCAATATTAAAGACAACAGACCCTTGTCTGCAAACCTATAAAACGGATGTGAGAGAGGCTACATGTACGCGTGTTCCCCCATTGACCCCCAGGGCTACCAACATAACCTCCACGCCCGGGCGGCATCTTACTCATGTAAAAACGTCTATCTCGTATATTATAGGTTTGACTCCTGTAAGGAGATAAAGAAAACCTAATATTTAGTAGTGGCCCCGTAATCATTGACGAACATGCCTATTACATAAGGCATCCTCTTCAAACACTAATTCGCCATAGTTTGAATCTACCGCGCAGAGCATTTAAAATCTGAGGAGCCTTCATCATGAGCGCACGCGACCTCACTCATGGCTTCAGTCATTATGAATTGGGTTCTCACTACGAAAAAACTTCGTAAAAAATAAAAACAAAAAGAAAATAAGAATAACTATCCAATAAGCTTTCCATCATATCGTGGATGTACTTGTGTGGATCTTTGACCAGACGCTGATTCAGGCGTCATTCTTCCTTCACTGACATATCAAGTAAACCAAAATCCTTAATACATCAACGAATGGGAAGGGGATGGTCGGGAGGGCCCCAGTCGTCAATGATTACGGGGCCACTACTAAATATTAGGTTTTCTTTATCTGCTTACAGGAGGCAAACCTATAATTTATTAGTGGCCCCTCCATCATTGACGAACATGCCTGATTTCTAAGACTGGAGGGGGACATTCGTAATCATATCATAACTCTAGCAAAGCAGATAATCAAACCACATAGTATTCTTACTTTGAAAAATATATTTAAATACGGCGCAGACCATATAAATACAAAAAAGGGGTTCAAGCAGGTGCGTGCTTCAAAGAAGCCTGCTTGACAAAAAAGGGTAACTCTGGAGATTCTGTGAACAGATCTGTAGTTACAAAGGCACCCAACTCAACGAGTGGTGACAAAAATAACAAGTTATAAGTTTACATGTGCACATAATAAACCCCATAATATTCGTGAAAATAATTTGCAAAAGATCTCCACTGTTTAATACTAAATTGCTTTCACAGCTAAAACTACTATAACAACCCCGTTGTTTTGTACTAACATTGTACTAGCACAATTTCTCGCAGAGAAATTTTCATATCACATTAACCATAAATTGTATCACAGCTCTTATACTCCGGCGGGGTCTAGGGTGTCCTATGTTACACTGACTGAACCCCCCCCCCCCCTTTTCCTTGAAAGTAAACAAAAGTGACTGTAGGGTCACCTAGACCCTCTGCCTTAAAGCTATACATGGTAAGGAAGGTTTGTCTAGAGCAACTGACAAGTATCTAGTCAAAAACGTATGATTAGACGCCCACAACTGTGTGGACGAAATATCTTCTACTGAAAAATTCTTCAGGAAATGTAAAGAGGCTGCCCAATTGCGTAAATCGTGCGCCCTACCCACAACGCCGGGATTACTCTCTTTAATGACTTCGACCAGAAGAGAAGCTAATCTCCGTTTCAGTAAGCGTTTACCCGTACTCGCTACCCATAAAGCACCTTGGGGGTTTAGAGGAGCCACTCTCAAATATTTGGTTAGAGCTTGCACTGGACATAGATTATGGTGCACCTTTCCCCTTTTTAACGCCGGCACCGTGAACTCAGAAAACATGTGTGCACTGTGTTCATTCTTGGCTACAAATCCCGGGGAAGGTGCAATGTGAATACATTCATTAAGTCTACCAAACCTAAGGCAATTAGGTGTGTTGCTCATCGCCGCCAGCTCAGACACTCTGTTCCCGGTGGCCAAAGCCAAAAGGAATACAGCCTTTTTTTAAGAGTAATGCAATATCTGCAGTATTTTGGTACAGACGAGAGTGAAGTAAAGACAATGCCTTGTCCAGAGACCAAGTAGGCATGAGCTGACGGGGAGGTGGGCGGAGTTTAAAACATGCCCTCATAAAACCTGTTTCCTCCGTTACCGGTATGGAGAGACCTGTAAGGTCTAAAAAGGGCACTCTAATCGCAGTTAAGTGATTTTTTAACGTTACCACAGATAAACGTTTCTGCTCAAACAGATAATTTAAATAATTGAAAACTAATGCTACTGAGGGCACAGTCTGTTCTGTTCTAATGATCCAAGAAGTAAAGGTTTGCCAATGTGATTGATACTGTCGTTTCGTAGACTGAGTATATTGATTTAATAATTTATTGGTCACATCTCTACCGTATGGTGCTAGCCACTTGGCCTCCTGAATGTCCATAATGCAAAAGTCAGCGAGGTCGCTAGGTTGCCAATCGTGTCTAAGTGGAAATACCCGACCGGGAGCGACACCGGGTGCGGGCACCACGTCTTTAATTGCTGGTACCACAACTGCGCCGGCCACAGGGGCGCGACTAGCGAGACTAAGCCTCGATAATCTCGTAGTTTGTTCACTACGTGGCACATTAGTGACGCGTCTGGCGGCGGAAACAGATAGATGGAGCTCCATCTGTTCCAGTCTGTCACTAGGGCGTCTGGCCCCCCTGCCGGCGTTTTCGTCCGGCGGGTGAGGTATAGAGGGAGTTTGTGAGTCTCCTCGGACGCAAACAGATCCACTTGTGGATGGTAGAGCTCTGCAATCATTTGGTTGAAAATGGTTTGCTTGAGCTCCCATTCTACTGTCGTGCTCTGTCTCCGGGACAGAGCGTCTGCCCAGACGTTTGCTACGCCTGGGAGATAAGATGCGTGAAGATAAATGTCTAGTCTGTTGGCTAGAGTAAAAATCTCTTCCGACACGTTTAGCAACTTCCTTGACCTCGTTGACCCCTGTTTCTGAATACAGTGAACTGCGTTCAGATTGTCCATTCTGAAGGCCACCGACTTGCCCCTTAAAGCAGGGCCGTGAGCCTGAAGGAAATACAAGGGGACTAGTAATTCTTTGACATTGATGTGGGAGATTTCTAAGTGGGACCAAAGCCCCTGACCCTGGTGCCCCTGATTTGACTGAAATCCCCAACCTATTGTGCCTGACGCATCCGTGTCTACCCATACTGTTGGCGGAGGAGAGGTCCATGACATTATTGAGTGCAACGTTTCCCTCTTCGCCCAGACCGCTAGTAAGGTGTGGATTAATTTTGGGATGGGCCATAACTTTCCCGCCGGTAAGAGTGGGAAATATTTGTTGCCTTCCAATATTAAACGTTTTACTTTCAACCGGCCCAATATTACAGTTAGTTGAATCCTGTTGAGAGAGCCGACCAGAGACTCCCAGACCCTCCGTGTCGTAGTCAGACTGTGAAGAAACCTGAACAGTTTCCTGCGAAACCTGTTGCGATTGTCCACACTCTGACTCAGAGTGAGAGCAGCTGTGTCCCAGACCAGCCCTATCCACTGAATTACTCGTGAGGGAACAAGGTTTGACTTTACCAGATTTACCTTGAATCCTAGAGTTTTGACATGATTTAAAATTATGTTGACATGTTTGATGCATAATTGCTCTGTCTCTGCCACCACCAGCCAGTCGTCTAGGTACCACAAAACTCTGATTCCTTGCTTTAACAACGGCATCAGGGCTTGCCGGACTAATTTCGTGAATAATCGAGGTGCCAGGTTCAAACCGAATGGCATCCTTTGAAAAACAAAATTTTGGTGCCTGATCCGTAAGGCCAGAAACCTTTGAAACCTTTTGTTTACCGATACGTGCCAATAAGCGTCTGTCAGGTCTAGGGAACACATCCAACCTCCCGGCGGAAGTGTTAGCCTGATTTGGTGTACTGTTAACATTCGGAATGACTCGTTGTGAATGTGAAGGTTCAGATAAGACAGGTCTACGACCGGTCTCATCTGAACACTGTCCCTTTTGGGAACCAAAAATAGCTTGGATGTGAATACAGGGTAATTTGGGGGGACCGGGATGATGACATTCTTGGCAATCATTTCCTGGACCAGTGACTCCACCTCTAATGAAACAAAATTCGCCATTGTCGGCTGACGTAAGCGAGGTCGCCGGAGCCACTGCCAAGTGATGCCTTTGCGTGCCCAAGTGTTTAACGGCCATGCTTGGTGACACGTTCGGAACGACCCAGTTAGCAGACAAGGGTTCGCCGGCTGTACTACCCTCGGATCCGCCGGCCTTAAGACTGGCACCGGGAGTGAGAGAGACTTTAGTTTTTTTATGGTGGTGGAGTTGGTGGTGGTGGACGTTTCGCCGGCTGGCTGGCGTTGGCCGAAGACGGGCCCTGACCTGGCTTATTATGGCCGCGTCCTCTCTGACCTGAAAACCTACTCTGTCTATGCCTGTACTGACCTTGAGGGGAGGAGGAGGACTTAGGTGGAAGAAAGGGCTTAGATCCCCCCGGCTGAGCCTTAGCGACTGGCCTGGGTTTGGGGAAGTTAAAGGCAGGTTTCTTAGAAGGGGTGGGACTGTGTTTAAAGGCCTGAGCCATATTAAACACCGTTCGCCACATGTCAGGGGACATTAAAGAGGGAGTGAGCACTGGTGACATGACCACCTGATTCGCAATGCGATCAGGCAGTTTTCGGACTAAGGACATTCTGAGGTCTTGTCTCGCTCGTACCGCCTCAAGCAAGGCGGTGCGGATGTCACCCAAAGATTGGATTGACGACTGAAGAAGCAGTCGCCGGGACAATTCAACCGATCGTCTGGCATCCGCGTCTGCGATTGCCTGAGTGGACCGGAGCAAAGACTTTGCTACCTGTTGAGACACTATGTATTGAGAGAACAGGCGAAAAGCTTTCCCCCTTAGCCTAAATTCTCGTTCTAGGTGAGTTGGGGTAGGGGTAGTGAAAGGGTCTTTTAGCTCACAAAGATTAATTTTAGGGGCAGCTAAGAAAGCAAACAAAGCTGAAGGGACTCCGCCGGCAGAACACACTGGCATGGAGAACCAAGAATGAGTATCTTGAGGGATCTGGTGGGAAGTTTTGGAAGTAAATGTGGTCGCAAAGTTTTGAGCCTCTGCCTCCCATTCCACCCAAGGTCCTGGACCCAACTGCCCCACCTTCAAGACTGGATTAGCTGCTGTGTCTGTGACGGTTTGCAAATCGAGTTCTGGAGTGAGAGCTGACAGAGTCTTAATGTCATTAAATCCATCATGCTTAGACCAGTCTGAAAACAATTTTGAAGCTGAGGCAGAGGGTAAAGCCAGCTTAGCAGCATAAACAAAATAATCCTGGTGATAATAACTAGGTATAGCCTTTATGTTGACATCTAGTACATTTCCCAAAGTATCCAAGGCCCTTAATTTCCTAGATTTATTGCCCTGGATGACCCACTCACGCGGTACTGGGAGTTCCACTGACAAGGTAGGTTGGGCGATCTCTGGTTTAGTGGGGGTCAAAAGGACCCATGATTCGTCTGGTCCGTAAAGCAAGGGCATAGCTACCTTTCTGAGAGGCGCTCTGTCTAGAGGGGGCGGATTGACATCCGTTATAACCCTTACATTCGAAGTAGTCAATGCTGCCGTAGCAGGCCTAGCAACCACTGATGGTGACAGAGGGGGAGGGTGAGGGATCTGAATCAAAGCAATAGAAGTCATCAGAGGCCGTACCGTAGAGCTTGTCGTGGGAGCTCCCAAGTCCACTGTGGGAGTTTCCTGCTGTTGGCTAAAAAATTTAGATAAAGCATTACTAAGTAGCCCATCAATTTCCTGTGCAGTGACAAATTGACTTGATGATGTACTCACTAGTGAATCATTAAGATCTTGCGCGGCGTCTAAGCCTGAACCTGACTCTTGCCCTTCCATATCCGATATAATTGAAACCTCGTCTTTATGATCCTGTTTCTCCTGAGAAGATCCCGCCGAAGCTGGGGTACCACCTTGTTGCCAAGATAAGTCAGGAATAGAGGATGGGATCGCCGCGTCCCGGTGGACGTCAGCCACTGTGTGAATAGTTTGAGCCGGAAGTGGGTGGTCAGGTCCTGGCCGAGAATATCGCCAAACACCTAGGCCTTGGCCTACACTCCCTTGGGAGTCCGAAACACTCTCAACCACTGAGCCCCCTGAACTCTCCAATTCCAGGGTTAAAATGTTAATGGGTAAATCGTCTTTAGATACAGGCACTATACTGGACCCCTGAGACCGAACACAAACTCTGTCTGGGGTAGAGGTACGATGAGAAGCACTAGAAACTGGCGAATGTCGGGAGGCCTTTCTATCATGGGAATCCTTCTCTGAAGATTTATGGCTGCGGTGTGACCGTGAACTACTCTTCGATTTAGAGGATTTATCGCCGTGACCACTGGTGGAACTTTCTGTCTTACTCTTCTTACTCGATGGTGAAGAGGCAAGACTAGGTGGCTGGTGTCTGAGAGGTGACCTGGACCGAGATCTCTCCCGAGACGAGGAGGCTGCCGCCGGGGGTGTAGGCTCTGTGACGTTAACCACTCCGTTAGAACCGCATGGCTTGTCCTACAGTGACTCGCTAGGATCGCCAGGGCAGTGGATGTGGCTACAGTTTATGTATTAGGGTGTGCTTTATTTCATATGAAAGCTTGTGTCATGGGCAGTCCAGAAAGGCTCTTTGTTTTCACCCATGTCAAGGCTTTATATATTTAATTGTAAAGTATATGTTTTATCATTAACTAGTAATGATGGGATCTGGGAGAGAGAGAGAGAGAGTAGAACAGAGTGAGAGGGAGCGCGCAGTGTTTTGTCCCGCTCGATGACGTCACGGCTGGCTGCCTCGTGGGGGTTGGTTGAGAGAGGTCCTTACCATGTTGCTAGCTTCTTTGCTAGTGGCTAGAGGACTTGTTACCGCTTTACTTTGCGCGGTGAAAACTAGTCCCGGTATATATACAGGTTCCTCGCCACTCTCTCCCTCAGATCTGGTTTCTAGAACGCATCTATCTTATCCCTTGCTACCTGTCCCCCGTTCTGCACCTGAGAATCTTTTCCTCTGCCTACCTCTCTCTTTTTTCATATCTTTCACCACCTTTTATTAAGACTATATCCCCTCTGGTTAACTCTGCAAAATCAGCTTCATGCTGGCCAGTTGTATTGTGCGTTAAGGTCTGATATAACCTATGTATGTTTAGTTGTTAAGATAAGTTGAAGCATTGGTTGGCATTCATATTGTTTAGTACCGCTTCCTATAATTATTAGTGTTCTGCTGGATTAGATAATGCTAGACTAGGGGTCTGATATTATAAGGTATTGTTTCCTATGAGTGCTGGCTTTAGGTAAAAGCTGCACGACATACCTGAGAACTGGAGTTGATTGAGTAAATTCTAGTCTGTGTGCCATTGAGAGTAGAGCATGCACGAATGAGGGCTTTTTGCCTATACCATTCTGCACTGTTCTAAGCTCGTTGTTTGTCTTTGAGGTACGCCAGGAGAACGCTTAATACTCGGTATTAAGGTTTCTCAAGAGAGCTACCCTTCCCTATAACGTAATATTTGATGCACAGACTTGAGATTTGCACTAGGCTATGCGGCATGCCATGCGCACCAGCATCTCGTATCATTGACTCTAGCTAGACTTTATCAGTCACAGTAGACATTAAGTATATTAACCTAATTACTCTTTTTATGCATACCCACTTATGATTACACAAGCATTTCGCAGTCTAGTTTGATGTATGGAGACACAAACGACTTAGGCTCTTTTTGTTGATAGGAATACTGCATTGTCGTGGCGATTATTATTGTTGTAGCGTTTAGGATATTCTTGGCCCCGACTGCATTATATATTCTGCCTTTTTGTGTGCATAGCCTGCACGAGCATTGTTCCGCTGCCTGCCTTTTTTGGGTTCCATTTCCGATACGAGCATCTTTATAGCATCTAACATTTAAAGAAGATTCCTTGTTAGTGTTGAAGGACTTTAGTGCACTTTCTTTCATGCAGGAGTGCCTGCCATTTATTGATTAAAGTAACGTAAGCTGTAACTTCTCTTACCACCTTACTTTGCATACCATAACCAAGCACCTTCGGTTATAGGTAGTAATAGGCTGTTTTCACATAACATTAAGCCTAGAGTAGACGCACATTTATTGAGAGTGTAATAACCTATTATTGCATATAGAACTCTGTAGAGTATTTGTGTTCTTTGTTCACTGGGAATATACATCAGAGGTTGGATCTAGCGCTTTCCGTTGTAGCATTTATGCCATTACTAGTCCAATGAATAAGAACCCTGATATATTTAAACCTCAGTCGTAACAGCTCTCGTTGACGTTTCGCCGTAGCAGTAGAAGACACAGAACCCTGACCAGTCTCCGCCGGCTTACGACTAGTTACTCGAGAGGGACGTTTAGGGGGAGGGTGCTCAAAAAGAAGCCTATCCCAAAGAGGGACGTTGTCACATTGAAGTGACTTATGAGCCACAATCGTAGTATACGCTGACATCTGTTGCCTAACCTCTCGTAAGGCGACCGCTGCGGTCTTATCAGTATCGCGGAGGACTTTGACACTTAATTGGGAGCAAAAGGAACATTTGCGCATCACCCACAGACCCCTTGAACGGTCTAGACATTTAACACACTTGATGCAAAGAGTGTGCGCAAAAATGGGGATACCGGCACAGGTAGGGGTAATGCATAAAGCAAAAACTGGGGCAAAGGTAGCCATGACTGAGACTGGTGGGAAACTACTGCAGGGTCTGTATTGGTCCGCCGGGGCCCAGCTCTGGAAAAAAAGAAAATTTCCAGGAGTTAATGCTCATAAGGTTAACCCAACATGTTCGCACACACGTGTCAATAACCCGCCGGGTAACGAGACGTAATGTCACAACGATCACAGCTCGCTACGCGGCGGGATTCTATAAAGATTTCCGAATATCTAAACATGTCCTAAGAAAGTTAAGAATACCCTCTGACATAATATAAAGGACCAGTATGGCGTTTATAACATAGTCTTTCTGGTGGTGACTGTTTCAAGATTCAATTTTGGAAAACAACCCCCCCACAAAGACGCCGGCACCAGAATTATTTAGCAGAATAACACAGGGCAGGCTGATACGAGATCTGATTTCTAACGAATTGTCACAAAGGATCGCCGTAAGTTTGAAGGCGGCAATACATTAACGTATCTCTCAATTAACTGGTTAACTATATGGAATTGTAAATTCCTTATTTCCTCCTCCCAGGAGCACCCGCCGGGTGTGAAAAATTTGTGAAAAAGATGTTAACCCCAATTGAGCCTTCGATCGCCGTAAGTCTGAAGGCGGCGATACATAAAGTATCACTAAAATGGATCGGTTAACTAAACTGAATGACCAAGACGTTCATCCCACCCTACCAAGGTGCACCCGCCGGGTGAGATGTAAACAACGTTAACCCCATAAGTTCCTGTCCCCACTTCTTTGTAAAAGATCGCCGGGGAGGAAAGCCCTCATCAACAGCTAGGTTTTTCCTTTGGTTTGTAAAACCGGGTAGAAAAACTTCATAACATCTGTCCGCATGAACAATGTTAGATGGGTACAGCCAGTCCGCCGGGGATCATAGGGAGCCTGAAACAGGCACCCACACAGAGACGCAGTCCTGGAGAGCCACAGACACCTCCACGCCGGGGACACAAGCCTGTGTTGAAACCACGCGTGGCCCAACACGGCTCTCGGCCGGGTTTTTCATGGTGTAACCGAGAAAAACCCGCCGGAAAGAAACCCACCCCGTTCAGAAACCAACTGAACGCACAACGGACCCGAGAGCAAGCCAAGCACGACTAGCCTAGGGCCCACACAATAATCCGTGGAATTAGCTAATACACAACTAATCCAGGAAACATACATAGTCCGTGGAATTAGCCAATACACAACTAAACCAGGATACACATGACACAGTAGGACATATTTATAAAATAAACAATAACACTTGTACATGTGGCAAAGCTACGAGCGGCTGGCTAGGCCTAAGCAGACGGCATAAGAAATGTTGAAATATAAACAAAAAACACTGGAAATATAACAACAGGAACCTCCGCCAACACACCACTGTAGTAAATACTTCCGACAAAGGGAAGACTGACTCGGGACCCAGAAAAAACTTCACTAAGTGAAGAAAAATACGCTGGGAACATCAGAAGCAACGCTTACCTCATCAGAAAGATAAAAGGCAGCATAAAATAACGCGTAATGAAAGCCGCCTGCATCACAAGCTAACTCAACTGTGAAAAAATCACATGTCCACAACAGGACCACGAGGGTACATCCGAAATAGATGCCCCAAACACACGACCCAAAATACACTGCACTGCGGGCAACCAGCCCAGGACACTCCTGCTACACATATCCTAACCTTACTCGATACATCCCGGAGTAAACAAATGAGAAAAAACTCACTAGGGACGCAGCAAATGCGGAACCAGCGGAGCGTGGGGAGACACGTCCGGGCAGGCTGAGCGCAGAGCAGAGAAGGAAGAATGACGCCTGAATCAGCGTCTGGTCAAAGATCCACACAAGTACATCCACGATATGATGGAAAGCTTATTGGATAGTTATTCTTATTTTCTTTTTCTTTTTATTTTTTACGAAGTTTTTTCGTAGTGAGAACCCAATTCATAATGACTGAAGCCATGAGTGAGGTCGCGTGCGCTCATGATGAAGGCTCCTCAGATTTTAAATGCTCTGCGCGGTAGATTCAAACTACGGCGGATTAGTGTTTGAAGAGGATGCCTTATGTAATAGGCATGTTCGTCAATGATGGAGGGGCCACTAATAAATATAGCAACTAAACAATTATCAGTATTAACTCTTCAAGGAGAACCTAACATACTCACCTACCTCTGTTCTCAATATTAAAAGTGACCGGCTCTTGTTTGCAAAAATAATATCCAACAACACAGAGAAACCTCACTTCATCATACCCCCCCTCACCCTGAATTCTCACGCTCCAAGGTCAAGCCAAAACATCCTCAAAACCTTGAACAAAAGTCCAAATTTGTTAGTCTTGGCAAATCCAACGTCAAGGCTATTAACCTAATTGCAATGACGACTTGTCTATTTTGACTGCTATGTCGTCATTCCAACCGCGGTTAAAAAGAAAACGTCTAGAGTCTACTCCTTATCTTGCTCTAGGAGACGTTGTACATTAACCAAAACTACCACCGAAGGTGAAAAAAGCATAGAAGAGAAGAAAAAGGGGTTTACCTTAGTTACCGCTTAACCTCTGAAGTGCGCATGGGGGTAATTGGAAACGTCCCCCTGTGCTGACGTATTTGAGGTGTTTCCGTCACTAAAATATTCATTGTGCCATTAATAGCATTAATACTTATCCATATGCGCCTATTATGGGTTGATTATAAAGGTATTAACCTGAAACAACAATAAAACGAGTGAAAACAGTGTTTGGATGGTCAAAATCGGAGATATAGCCCGCGAGTTGTATAATGTATGGGTGAGGCAATCTGCTTTCCCGCCAATTTCCCCCAAGGCCACTGAGACACAGTCGATCGATACTCTCTCTCTCTCTCTTGCACTCGCTTGCTATCAGTGATGACCACACCCTCCAATCGGATTTCTAATGTTAGCACGAAAATATACCTCAGAATAAGGGAATAACAGGGAAAATAGGTGATAACTGAAGGAGAGGAGGAAAGTGGGGAAGGAGGGGAGGTAGAGGACTGAGATTTTGCATGGCCCAGGGGCCAAAAAAAAAAAAAAAAAAAAAAATAAACAAATATTTTGTTTTCGATGTCAAAAGTTGATTTTTTTTTTCTCTGACTCATAAGAGTCTCCCCGCAGTGCGCCGGGGGAACTCTTAAGAGCTCCCCGCAGCTCCCGGGTTAAGGCCCATCCCGTGTTCCATCATGTGCAGATCCCTGTCGAACGTGCGCATGAGCGACCCTCTCTTGTCATCATTTTTTCACGCGTCTCCATGTTGAGTCCGCTTTTGTTGTGCTCCTTCAATTCACCTTGTTTTAGGTTCGTTTCGGCTTATCTGGCATTCTTTTTTGTTAGACAGATGTTACGTGATCTAGGGCACACGTAAATGGGCTCCTAAGTGTGTATAATGGAGACGCGTGTGGAAATAGCCTACCGAAGGTACAGGGGCGCCTGGCGTTCCTCGTATATGTTTTTCATTCTTTCTCTTTTCATATTCTTTTTTCCTGTTAGTCTGGGCATAGTTTAGCTTTTAGCTTAATTTAGCCTAGCTCATTTTCTCATTCAGGATTTGCTATGCCCCTATGAGTTTTCATTTTTTCATAGCCTAAGGTGTACCGTTGGTAAACAATCTGAGATTTCGTTGGTGGCGGTGCTGTTTGTAGAGTTTGTGTCGGCCGCATTATTAGCGTTATTCCCGAGTCCCCCCTTTCGAGCCTTCACTGTGTCTCAAGGGCCTGGGCGACAGGTGGTTCGTGATAATCCAGGGGTACCCCACGGGGGCCCCTCCTTCACACCACAGGGTTTTTCGCCCCTGACACACTCTCTGCTCTCGGCTAGGCCACCCTTTTTCTCACCAGTTTCATTTACTGGTTTTTGTTTTCTCTTCCTGTTTCACCTCCATCCTTTCATAGTCTTTTTGCCCAATCCAGGGGTACCCCACGGGGGCCCCTGTTTGTGCGAAACCACCCTCCCTGCCACTTCTCCTCATGGGCTTTGCTCTATCTCTGTGGGTTGGGTGGTTCTTGGGGGATGTGCCTCTCTCCCCTGGTGTCTTCCTTGCCTCTCCCTTTACCGGTTGAGTTGGGATATTTTCAAGGAAGACACTGCTCAGCTTGATGGCCATCATCGCTTGGAGTTCATAAGGAGATGACGCATTTTTGTGGCCCTTTTTTGGTATTCCCTAGACGCTCCTCTCGCTTTTTCGGCGCCGGACCATCTCGGCCGGTCCCGCAAATTTGCGGGAGCTCGATTCGGTCCTCTGGGACGTTTCGGCTCCCCGCAAATTTGCGGCGATCGCTGGGGGGTCCCGCAAAATTGCGGGAGGGTGGTGTCGGTACGGTTATGCCTCCATTGGCCTGCAAATTTGCGGTAATAGTTGGCTTTCACTATTGACCTTTTTTATGTCATCTTGTTGCCTGATACTATTTGGTGTGTGCACTTTACTGGTGTTATAGGCCCTGCATGTAAGATGTTGAGTGGTGGTTAACACTTTCTCCATCTTTGCAGGTTCTGCTAGTGCTCTTCCAGCTCGCCCGCCCTCCTCACCTGCCTCTGTGCTCCTGGTTTAGGGTGAGTACGGATGCCTGTTTGGATGTGTGTTCCTGTATCCCCATGATCTTTCCCTGGTTCTTCTTGGACATTCTCTCCACTTACTCCTTCGACGTGCTGATTATGGTGTGTGTTCTTCCGGTGCAGGTAGGCTGCCTTGCTTTCGCCATGGTTGTCGCTCCCCGTGCTTGGAGAGCCCCAAGTCCTGCTTGCGCCACTCGCAATGTGTGTCCTCTACGGCCTACCTCCCTGCTCTGTGTGGCCCGTGTCTGGCCCTGGTGGATGTGGTGCACCTTCACCCTGGTTCCTCAGCGGCGGCAGTGGCCTCTGCTTCCCTTCAGTCGGTGTGGGCGATAGTCTCCCACCACATTAGGACTGTGAGCCACCGTTCCCCGGCCTTTGTTGCCGCCCGGATACGCGTCGCCCTGGGTATCCCTGCCCCGCCTGAAGGCCGTTCGCCTGGCCCTCTCCCTGCTCGGGCCCTCTCCCCTGGGTCCCGCGGCCGGTCGTCACATCGTCGGGGGGTTCCCCTGCTCCGTCCACGCTCTCGCTCGCCTCGTCGCCCGTCCTCTCCTGCCCCTCGTTGTCCTCCTGATCGCCTTGACGGCGCCCATCGCCCTCGTCATGGTTCTCGCCCTGCGGCCGGGGTTAGCGGCTCTGCCCCTGTGCGCCCTCCCCTGGCCTCTACGGGTAGGGGCTCTCCTGTCTTCCGCCCGCTTCCCCTGCTCGACCGCCGTCCTCTTCCTTTGTCCTCTACGCGCGCGGAGGTTCAGGCTGTAGCTGGCCCTCTGCTCCCTCCTCCTACGCTGTCCAGGGGGGTCCGCCAGGATGTAGTTGCTTCTCCTCCTACTTCACCTGCTTCGGTGCCTCTTCGTCCCACGGTGGCGGTCCCTCCCTCCTCCGCCTCGGTGTCGGGCCGCCCTGTTATCTCAGCCCCGGGGATCCTTACTCTGTTTCCCCCCGCGGCTCCTTCTGACCTCCTTTCACCCGGCCAGCATTCCCACTCCCGTCGTCCTGCTCCTCCTCCTTCTTCTCTCCCTGACTTCGCTTACCGTCTCGCCAGGGGGGTACCCCTCCTCTTGGCTCGGTGGAGTTTCGCGAGGTTTCGGGGTCCCCTTTCTCAGGGGCTGACGTGTCGCTGGAAGAGGGGGACGGTGCTGTTTCCCCCTCGGGCGTTCGTGATCGGGGGCGAGTCCCTCAGCGGCGACACAACCGTCGTCGCTCGCCTTCCTTGGGCCGCGACGCTGCTGGTTCGTGTCGTGGATCTCGCTCTCGCTCGCGCTCACCCCTGCGGGCCGACCATTCTTGGGGGGGGGGGGTCGCCTCTCTCGGATCGATTGCCGGCTATGCAGGGGTGGCTTGTGTCACGCATCGACGGGCGATTGGAGTCGATGCAAGACTCCCTCTTATCACGCTTCTTGGCGGTGACACACCCTCAGCGCCTCACCCTACCTACCCCTGCTGCAGGCCTTCGCTCTGGTCAGACTTCAGCCGCCGGGACATCCTTCAGGATGTTCAGTCCCTGGCTGTGTTGCCGGGACTGTCCTCCTATGGGACGGGTTTGTGCGTCGACGGTACGCCTGGCTTAGCCATCTTGCTCGATCACCCTCTCCCATTGGGGGCCTGGTTTGCTGCGGCCTTCGACTTTGCCGGCCGTTTCGTCGCCGGCTCTCCTTCAGTCCCTCCCCCGGAGTCATCACTGCTTTTGCCTCCTCTTGTGTCTGTCGGCGGGTTGGACGGCGCGTTCTGGTCCTGGTTCGGCGCGCCCGTTCTTGAACTTTGTTCTATTGCTACCCCGTTCTTCTCTCACCCAGTTCAGTCCTCTGTCGACAGGGTTTTTCCCTTGCGACGGTGGGTGCCGAACTTCTTCTCTTGTCTTTTGGTTCCCTCCAGACTTCTGTTCACCACCTGCGGCTTCTCGCGGCGTCTGCACCAGGCGATCTTCGCGAGGGTTTGGATCCCCCTTCGGCTCGCGGTGTCTTTGGTTCCCGAGCTGAAGGCGGTTTTGTGCGTGGCAACTCGGCATCGCCGGACGGTACGGTCCTCGTTCTGCCGGACAGCCCCCTTGGATATTCGTCGGGGTTTATTGTACTCTGCGCTCTCTCCGTCGGGGCTTTTTTGCGCGGGATGCTTGGGGCCGCTACGTTTCTCTATCGGCGGACCCTGCTTACGACACGCAACGACGCGCTGTGTCGCGAGCGGGGTCTTCTCGGTCCCGTCCTTCTGCCGGTCCTCTTCGGGGTGCTGCTGCAAGTGCTGCCGCCATGCACGGGCGCAGGACAGGGACGTTACAGGCCAGTGCGTCAGTTCCGCCTCGCCCTTCTGTTCTTGCCCCCTTTTCATCCCCGCCGTGTCGGGGCTGGCCGGCCTTCCGCTTCCGGCCGCCCTTCGCCGGGGTCAGCCCCGCGACGGCCAGGGGTTGGGGTGGCCCGCCCTTTTCGACGAAGTTGGGGGGGGGGGGGGTAGAGGAGGTCAACGTGGCGCTCATGCCCGCACGGACCGTACCGGGGGTACCTCCACGTCAAAACAATGTGTAGGTTCTCTGGGTCGGTCTCCTTGTTCTCCTTCTCGCCTGGCCGCCCGGGTCGCTCCCCTCCTCTCGGGAGCTCCCACGGGTTGTTTTCGCCCTTGCGCCCCTCTGTGGCCGCGAGGGACGTTGGGGGCGGCAGATTGCGCGGAGGGGTCTAACCTGGAGGTGGACGTCCAGACCCCCACTCCGCTCTTGTCACCGCCGCCGGCCCATCTCTTCAGAGGTGGCCCACATGTTCACATCCATGCACGAGCAGGGTATCGTCGAGGGAGTTGACCGCCGGTCACCCGGTTTTCCTCTCCCGTGTCTTTCTGGTACCGAAGTAGACCTGCGACGCGATGCGCCCGGTGGTGGCTCTGTCGGCCCTCGCCGGGCGCATCGTGCACACACGGTTTCGGATACTGCCGGTACCCCAGGTACGCCTGGCCCTGCGCCCTCTGTCGTGGGTAGTGTCGCTGGCCCTCCCGGATGCGTCTTGGCTCGTTCCTCTCCATCCTCGATTCCAGCGATTCTTGGCCGTTCGGACTTCCGATCGTGTGTTCCTGTTCGACAGACTTCCCTTCGGTTTCCACATCGCTCCGCGGATCTTCTCCGCACTGGTGGAGCGGGCTCTGGGTCCTCTCCTCAGGAGCGGGCTCCAGATCCTGTTTTCCTTGGCCGATTGGTTGATAGTTTCCGAAGCCCTAGGACTGTGCGTACGCGACACCCTCACAGTCGTTCACCACGTCGCACAGTTAGGGTTCCCCATCGATGTTCCCAAGTCACGCTTGACCCCGTCGCGTGTCGTGCCATGGGTCGGTCTCGCATGGGATTTGTCCAGCGCTACGGTGACCCGGGTCTGCCGGACGCGGTGCCCCTTCGGCGGAAGGTCTTCGCCGTGTTGCACTCGATCTCCCTCCCGGGGTGGCTCTGGGACTCGTTAGTGGGTTCGCTGCATTGGGCCGCTCTGCCCATTCTCTTAGGGAGCCTCAGGCTACGCCGCCTACTCCTCATGGGCACCGAGGTGTTTCCGTTGACCCCTATGGATCGGCTCCTGCCGCTCCCGCGTACCATTCGCAGACACTTCGGACACTGGGTTGCTCGGGGCACGCCCTCTGCAGCTGTGCCCTGGACCGCCCCCCCCGCCGACGATCTGGGTAGACACAGATGCGTCGAGCGAGGTAGGGTGAGGTTACCCATCAAACCTGGGCCGTCAACTTCCCGGCAGATGGGTGGGACTCACGCCCCTTACCCATCTATGCCCTCGAACTGTTGGTTCCTTTGTTCTTCCTGAGGGACCACGCGCTGGCCCTTCGGGGTGAGTCGGTGGCCTTCGGGATGGACACTCAGACAGCAGTCCACTGTTTCCTAAGGCGGGGGTCCTCCAGGTCATTGACTCTATTGGGGATCTCAGTGAAGTTGTTCTTCCTCGCGGACCGACACACCTTCTCCCTGCATGCCTCCTCCCTGCCCGGGCCTGCCACCCTGTGGGCGGATGCCCTGTCGAGAAGACAGGGCGTTCTTGTAGAATGGGCAATGCACCGGACTGTGTTCGACGACCTCGCGGCTTCCTGGGGTGTTCCGGAGGTCGCCTTGTTCGCATCGGAGGTGCCGCGCCAGTTGCCTTGGTACCTCTCCCTCCGGCCTCGCACTCCGGAGGGGGTTCCGGACGCTTTCATGGTAGACTGGAACAGGTGGCGGTCGATATACATATTTCCGCCACCAGCCACACTGTTGCTGTGCAACGTCCTCGCGAGGCTGCGGCTGTACCGCGGCAGCGTCTGGCTACTCGCGCCTCTGTGGCCGGCACGGGCTTGGTACGCCCAGTTGACGCAGTGGTGCCCGAGTCCGATCCCTCTACCTGTCTCCGACTTCCACTTGCGCTAGGTTGGGGCCCTGCGGACCTCGTTGGCCTTCACATCGTGGATGTTCATGAGGCACGGTGGCTCCCAGTCCACGGACGGGACCTGCCTGACTTCCTGAAGCGTTCCTGGCCGACTTCTCCTTGGGGGACTTCCGGGTCCCGCTGGAAGTCTTTTACTAGGTGGATACAGGACACTTGCCAGCCAGTTGGCTCTCCTTCCCTCGTCCTCCACTCCTTGTTTCACCTCCTCCGTACACGTCGCTTTCACGTCGACGCTATACGTAACCACTTGTCTGCCGTCCGGGGGGTCTTTGAGTCCGTCGCTGGGCTGGTCGTTCCGCCGCAGGTGCTGGATTCCTTCATGACGGCTGCCTTCCGGGAACGCCCGCCTCCGCGCCAGGTCCCTCCACAGTGGGATCTGGGGCGGGCTCTGGACCTTCTGGCTTCACCCACGTATACACGGGCCGCTACACCGGTTCCGTTGCTCGGGCGTACACTCTTCCTTGTCGCTATGACCACTGGGGATCGGGTGTCTGCACTGGCGGCCTTGTCACGGCCCCGGGACTGCGTGCGATTCTCCCCGTCCTTGCATGGCGTCCCGTTCGCCTCCTCCCCTCATTTTGTTGCCACGAATGAGAGCGAGACCCATGTTTTCCAGCCTTTCACCGTCCAGGCTTTCCAGCGTGGGCATACTCGCCATATGTTGTGCCCGGTGTCAGCCTTGCACTCCTCTGTTGCGTCTGTGGCGCCGCCTTCGGGTACTGCTGTGTGGGTGTCTCCTCGGACAGGTGGGAGGCTCTCGCAGGTGCAGATGGGACGCCACATTTGTCGGACCATTCGTGCCAGTAACCCTGTTTGTAGGGGTTCTGCGCACGATGTGCGATCCTTTGCTGCCTCCTTCCGGTTCCTGCAAAGTCGATCCTTACCTGACGTCGCCTCGGCGGTTTTGTGGTCTTCTATCAATTCCTTCATCTCCTCCTACCTCTCCATGTCCAGTGTTCGACCCCCTCGGCCGGTGCTGGCTCTCGGGGGTCATGTTTCCTAGTGCTCTGGCGAAGATACCTGGTCTTCCCCCCTTGTCCCTCGTTCTTTTCCTTTGTTTTATTTGACAAAGGGGGGGGGGGGGGAGTACGGGTTTGCAACACTTGATTGCAAGTTTGGGATTATGTATTGTTACAGTCCATAAGTGTTTTTGCCTCATTGAAAATTGTGTTTTGTTATTGTGTTCAATGTTTTTTTAGGTTTTGGAAGAAAAGGGATTTTGGGTACAGTACCTTTTTGGTTTCAGACAAGTCTATGTTTTTGCATTACTATGAATGACGGGCATGTGTTAAAACTGTTCTTTTTAGCTACTCCTCAGTTTTTCACTCTTTTATTAAACTCTCTTGTTTAAATTGTGTCTTTGTCATTCATAATTTTGTTTTATGCATTGTTTTTTTTGGTATGTTGGGCTTGGATGTCCTCCTCCTATTTGTTATGCAGCCTTGACGTTGGATTTGCCAAGACTACTAACAAATTGGGAGGTTTGACGTACCTCCCAACCTACCAAATAGGAAAACCTACTATTTGGTAGTAGTCTTGGAAAATCCAACGTACATAATACCCTCCCTCATGCCGGACCCCTGCCCATCCGCGTTCTTCTGCTGACGTGAGATGTGATAACAAGAGAGGGTCGCTCATGCGCACGTCGACAGGGATCTGCACATGACGGAACACGGGATGGGCCTTAAGCGGTAACTAAGGTAAACCCCTTTTTCTTCTCTTCTATGCTTTTTTCACCTTCGGTGGTAGTTTTGGTTAATGTACAACGTCTCCTAGAGCAAGATAAGGAGTAGACTCTAGACGTTTTCTTTTTAACCGCGGTTGGAATGACGACATAGCAGTCAAAATAGACAAGTCGTCATTGCAATTAGGTTAATAGCCTTGACGTTGGATTTTCCAAGACTACTACCAAATAGTAGGTTTTCCTATTTGGTAGGTTGGGAGGTACGTCAAACCTCCCATTATATCCATAACCCCCTGACTCCCCCAGTAACCTACATACCGTAGCTCAATTACATATTTTGTCCTCATCATCTGAAGACAGGTAGTTTGTAAATGATGATAAGATGTCGATAAGCTTAATTAAACTATATGAGTCTGATCAAAATAGGCTAGACAAATTTAAAAAAAAAAATAAAAAAAATCTCTATATTCCAACTACTCCCTCTCGGGCATAGGCTGAGAGCCTATGCATTCCACCGCTCAACACGGTGAAGCCCGTGAGGTCTCGTTCTAGTCTGGGGAGAGAGACATGTGAAGCATCCATTCATGGCTCGAAGTAGCTCCATCTCTGAAGCCGCTGGTTGCTTCGTTCAAGTGCTTCACTGTCTCACCCTCCAGACTCAGATCCTCACTCTCAGAAACTAGGTTACTCTAGGTTATTTAAATTAGGCTAGACATAAATTATTTACTCTAGGTTATTTAGCTAATTAACTGACATGTATGAATTAGAAAACTCAGACTGTGAGAAAGATCTATGTGTGTTTGTTAGCAATGATTAGAAACTTAGAAAACAGTGTATAAGCGTTCGTAACAAGGCAAACAGGATTTTCGGGTTCATCTCTAGTAGTGTGAGTAACAGAATTGCAGATGTTATCTTAAAACTTTACTTGTCATTAGTGAGACCCCATACGGTGTTAGTAAGCTGGGCCTATAATTAGGCCTTACAATTAGGGTTGGGTGTGAGAGGGATCTACCTTGTGTGGGCCAATCGGATTTCTGCACTCACATTTCTTATGTCCTTATGTCTTATTTTAATCGTCACCCGTACACACAAAGTTTTATACAATCACAAGGCTATAACCATATATTTATTGTGCATTTACGTAAGAATCGATCCAGGCTCCAATCTGCAAGGCAGGTAGCGTATAATAAAGGACTGCTGTATTTATTACCCTTCCGTAATATTGCGGAGCGGTCCAATCTGCAAGGCAGGTAGTGTAAGAAAGGACCTCTGTGTTTAGTACCCTTCAGTACCCGACTGGGGTACGGAGCTGTACTAACCTGCTACTACTGAGTGGTACATACAGACTGCCATACGTGTGGAGGTGTCCGTAAGCCCTGCTGCTGTATACCATACTGCTGCTGCTGTGTACCATACTGCTGCTGTGTACCATGCTGCTGCTGTGTACCATGCTGCTGCTGTATACCATGCTGCTGCTGTGAACCATACTGCTGTTGTGTACAATGCTGCTGCTGTGAACCATACTGCTGCTGTGAACCATGCTGCTGCTGTGTACCATACTGCTGATGTATACCATGCTGCTGATGTGTACCATGCTGCTGCTGTGAACCATGCTGCTGCTGCTGTCTACCATGCTTCAGCTGTGAACCATACTGCTGCTGTGAACCATACTGCTGCTGTGTACCATGCTGCTGCTGTGTACCATGCTGCTGCTGTGTACCATGCTGCTGCTGTGAACCATACTGCTGCTGTGTACCATGCTACTGCTGTGTACCATACTGCTGCTGTGAACCATGCTGCTGCTGTGTACCATGCTGCTGATGTGTACCATACTGCTACTGTGCACCATACTGCTGATGTGTACCATACTGCTGCTGTGTAACATGGTGCTGCTGTGTACCATGCTGCTGCTGTGAACCACGCTGTTGTTGTGAACCATGCTGCTGCTGTGAACCATACTGCTGCTGTGTACGATGCTGCTGCTGTGAACCATACTGCTGCTGTGTACCATACTGCTGCTGTAAACCATGCTGCTGCTGTATACCATACTGCTGTTGTGTACCATGCTGCTGCTGTGTACCATGCTGCTGTTGTGTACCATGCTGCTGTTGTGTACCATGCTGTTGCTGTGTACCATGCTGCTGCTGTGTACCATACTGCTGCTGTGTACCATAATGCTGCTGTGAACCATACTGCTGCTGTGTACCATGCTGCTGCTGTGTACCATACTGCTGATGTGTACCATGCTGCTGCTGCAAACCATGCTGGTGATGTGAACCATGCTGCTGCTGTGTACCATGCTGCTGCTGCAAACCATACTGCTGCTGCAAACCATACTGCTGCTGTGAACCATGTTACTGCTGTGAACCATACTGCTGCTGTGAACCATGCTGCTGCTGTGTACCATGCTCCTGATGTGAACCATACTGCTGTTGTGAACCATGCTGCTGCTGTGAACCATACTGCTGCTGTGTACCATGCTGCTGCTGTGTACCATGCTGCTGCTGTGAACCATGCTGCTGCTGTGAACCATGCTGATGCTGTTAACCATGCTGCTGCTGTGTACCATACTGCTGCTGTGAACCATACTGCTGCTGTGAATCATACTGCTGCTGTGAACCATACTGCTGCTGTGAACCAGACTCCTGATGTGTACCATACTGCTGCTGTGTACCATGCTGGTACTGCGTACCATACTGCTGCTGTGTACCATGCTGCTGCTGTGAACCATACTGCTTATGTGTACCATGCTGCTGCTGTGAGCCATACTGCTGCTGTAAACTATGCTGCTGCTGTGAACTATGCTGCTGCTGTGTACCATGCTGCTGCTGTGTACCATGCTGCTGCTGTGAACCATGCTGCTGCTGTGTACCATGCTGCTGCTGTGAACCATGCTGCTGCTGTGTACCATACTGCTGCTGTGTACCATGCTGCTGCTGTGTACTATGCTGCTGCTGTGTACCATACTGCTGCTGTGTACCATGCTGCTGCTGTGAACCATGCTGCTGCTGTGTACCATGCTGCTGCTGTGAACCATGCTGCTGCTGTGTACCATACTGCTGCTGTGTACCATGCTGCTGCTGTGTACCATGATGCTGCTGTGTACCATAATGCTGCCGTGAACCATACTGCTGCTGTGTACTATGCTGCTGCTGTGTACCATGCTGCTGCTGTGAACCATACTGCTGCTGTGAACCATACTGCTGTTGTGTACCATGCTGCTGCTGTGTACCATGCTGCTGCTGTGTACCATGCTGCTGCTGTGAACCATACTGCTGCTGTGTACCATGCTACTGCTGTGTACCATACTGCTGCTGTGAACCATGCTGCTGCTGCAAACCATGCTGCTGCTGGGTACCATGCTTCTGCTGTGTACCATACTGCTGCTGTGTACCATACTACTGATGTGTACCATGCTGATACTGTGTACCGTGCTTCTGCTGTGGACCATGCTGCTGCTGTGAACCATACTGCTGCTGTGTACCATACTGCTGCTGTGTACCATGCTGCTTCTGTGTACCATGTTGCTGCTGTCTACCATACTGCTGCTGTGAACCATGCTGCTGCTGTGTACCATGCTGCTGCTGCAAACAATGCTGCTGCTGTGTACCATGCTGCTGCTGCATACCATGCTGCTACTGTGAACCATGCTGCTGCTGTGTACCATGCTGCTGCTGCAAACCATACTGCTGCGGTGTACCATGCTGCTGCTGTGAATCAAGCTGCTGCTGTGAACCATAATGCTTATATGTACCATGCTGCTGCTGTGAACCATACTTCTGCTGTAAACTATGCTGCTGCTGTGAACTATGCTTCTGCTGTGTACCATACTGATGCTGTGAACCATGCTTCTGTTGCTGTGGACCATGCTGCTGCTGTGTACCATGCTGCTGCTGTGAACCATGTTGCTGCTGCTGTGTACCATGCTGCTGCTGTGAACCATACTGCTGCTGTGTACCATACTGCTGCTGTGTACCATAATACTGCCATGAACCATACTGCTGCTGTGTACTATGCTGCTGCTGTGCATCATACTGCTGCTGTGAAACATGCTGCTGCTGTGTACCATAATACTGCTGTGTACTATGCTGCTGCTGTGCATCATACTGCTGCTGTGAACCACGCTGCTGCTGTGCACAATGTTGCTGCTGTGAACCATGCTGCTGCTGTGTACCATGCTGCTGCTGTGTACCATGCTGCTGCTGTGTACCAAACTGCTGATGTGTACCATACTGCTGTTGTATACCATACTGCTGCTGTGTAAAATACTGCTGCTGTGTACCATACTGCTACTGTGTACCATGCTGCTGATGTGTACCATACTGCTGTTGTGTACCATGCTGCTGCTGTGTACCATGCTACTGCTGTGTACCATGCAGCTGCTGTGTACCATACTGCTGCTGTGTACCAGGCTGCTGCTGTGAACCATGCTGCTGCTGTATACCATGCTGTTGCTGAAAACCATTCCGCTGCTGCTGTGTACCATGCTGCTGCTGTGTACCATACTGCTTCTGTGTGACATGCTGCTGCTGTGTACCATACTGCTGCTGTGTACCATACTGCTGTTGTGTACTATGCTGCTGCTGTGTACCATGCAGCTGCTGTGTACCATGCTGCTGCTGTGAACCATGCTGCTGCTGTGTACCATACTGCTGCTGTGTAACATGCTGCTGCTGTGAACCATGCTGCTGCTGTGAACCATACTGCTGCTGTGTAACATACTGCTGCTGTGAACCATACTGCTGCTGTGAACCATACTGCTGCTGTGTACCATGCTGTTGCCGTGTACCATGCTGCTGCTGTGTACCATACTGCTGCTGTGTATCATGCTGCTTCTGTGTATCATGCTGCTGCTGTGTACCATACTGCTGCTGTGTACCATGGTGCTTTCTGTGTACGATACTGCTGCTGTGAACCATGCTGCTGCTGTGAATCATCCTGCTGCTGTGAACCACACTGCTGATGTGAACCATGCTGCTGCTGTGAACCATACTGATGCTGTGAACCATACTGATGCTGTGAACCATGCTGCTGCTGTGTACCATACTGTTGCTGAAAATCATTCCGCTGCTGCTGTGTACCACGCTGCTGCTGTGTACCATACTGCTGCATGTACCATGCTGCTGCTGTGTACCATACTGCTGCTGTGTACCATACTGCTGCTGTGAACCACGCTGCTGCTCTGTACCATACTGCTGATGTGTACCATGCTACTGCTGTGAACCATACTGCTGCTGTGTAACATGCTGCTGCTGTGTACCATACTGCTGCTGTGAACCATGATGCTGCTGTGTACCATACTGCTGCTGTGTACCATGCTGCTGCTGTGTACCATACTGCTGCTGTGAACCATACTTCAACTTTGAAGCATGCTGCTGCTGTGAACCATGCTGCTGCTGTGAACCATGCTGCTGCTGTGTACCATGCTGTTGCTGAAAATCATTCTGCTGCTGCTGTGTACCATGCTGCTGCTGTGTACCATACTGCTGCTGTGTACCATACTGCTGCTGTGTACCATACTGCTGCTGTGTACCATACTGCTGCTGTGAACCATGCTGCTGCTGTGTACCATACTGCTGCTGTGTACCATTCTGCTGTTGTGAACCATGCTTCTGCTGTATACCATGCTGCTGCTGTGTACCATACTGCTTCTGTGAATCATGCTGCTTCTGTTTACCATACTGCTGCTGTGTACAATGCTGCTGCTGTGTAGCATACTGCTGCTGTGAACCATGCTGCGGCTGTGAACTATACTTCAACTGTGAAGCATGCTGCTGCTGTGTACCATGCTTCTGCTGCGTACTATACGGCTGCTGTGAACCATACTGCTGCTGTGAAGCATGCTGCTGCTGTGTACCAAGCTGCTGCTGTGCACCATGCTGCTTCTGTGAACCATGCTGCTGCTGTGAACCATGCTGCTGCTGTGAACCATACTGCTGCAGTGAACCATGCTGCTGATGTGTATTATACTGCTGCTGTGTACCATACTGCTGCTGTGAACCATACTGCTGCTGTGTACCATACTGCTGCTATGTACCATACTGCTGCTGTGTACCATGCTGCTGCTGTGTACCATACTGCTGCTGTGAACCATACTGCTGCTGTGTACCATGCTGCTGCTGTGAACCATGCTGCTGCTGTGTACCATACTGTTGTTGTGTACCATGCTGCTGCTGTGTACCATGCTGCTGCTGTGTACCATGCAGCTGCTGTGTACCATACTTCTGCTGTGTACCATACTGCTGCTGTGTACCATGCTGCTGCTGTGAACCATGCTGCTGCTGTATACCATGCTGTTGCTGAAAAACATTCTTCTGCTGCTGTGTACCATGCTGCTGCTGTGTACCATACTGCTGCTGGTAACATGCTGCTGCTGTGTACCATACTGCTGCTGTGTACCATACTGCTGCTGTGAACCATGCTGCTGCTGTAAACCATGCTGCTGCTGTGTACCATACTGCTGCTGTGTAACATGCTGCTGCTGTGTACCATGCTGCTGCTGTGTACCATACTGCTGCTGTGTACCATGCTGCTGCTGTGTACCATACTGCTGCTGTGTACCATGCTGCTGCTGTGTACGATACTGCTGCTGTGAACCATGCTGCTGCTGTGAATCATGCTGCTGCTGTGAACCACACTGCTGATGTGAACCATGCTGCTGTGAACCATACTGATGCTGTGAACCATACTGATGCTGTTAACCATGCTGCTGCTGTGTACCATGCTGTTGCTGAAAATCATTCCGCTGCTGCTGTGTACCATACTGCTGCATGTACCATGCTGCTGCTGTGTACCATACTGCTGTTGTGTACCATACTGCTGCTGTGAACCACGCTGCTGCTGTGTACCATACTGCTGATGTGTACCATGCAACTGCTGTGAACCATACTGCTGCTGTGTAACATGCTGCTGCTGTGTACCATACTGCTGCTGTGAACCATGATGCTGCTGTGTACCATACTGCTGCTGTGTACCATGCTGCTGCTGTGTACCATACTGCTGCTGTGAACCGTACTTCAACTTTGAAGCATGCTGCTGCTGTGTACCATGCTTCTACTGTGTACCATACTGCTGCTATGGAGCATGCTGCTGCTGTGTACTAAGCTGCTGATGTGTACCATGCTGCTACTGTGAACCATACTGCTGCTGGGAACCATGCTGCTGCTGTGAACCATGCTGCTGCTGTGTACCATACTGCTGATTTGTACCATATTGCTACTGTGTAGCAGCGAAAAAATATGCCATACTTTTTTTTTTTTTTTTTTTTTTCTATGTGATTGAGGGAGGCAAAAGGCATAACTGCCTATAGCGAGTGCCTCCCCCATAGTTGAAAGAGTGACAGGGCCAAAATCAAGGGACGTTCGAGCCAAAATGCCTGGACACACGGAGTTTGAAGCAATTTAAGTCATAGGAAGAGGGAAAGACTGATTCTGGGAGAGAGTTCCAGAGCTCAGATGTTGAGTAGAAGAAAGTTTGAGAGTAACGTTTCACTCTTGGGTTGGAGAGTTGCACAGAGTAGGGGTGGGATTGAGTTGCAAGACGGGTACCACGTGCCCTACGTAAAGGAGGTGGTATGCACTGGGATAGCAGCACTGCTGCTGTGAACCATGCTGTTGTGTACCATACTGCTGCTGTGTACCATGCTGCTGCTGTGAACCATACTGCTGCTGCAAACCATACTGCTGCGGTGTACCATGCTGCTGCTGCAAACCATACTGCTGCGGTGTACCATGCTGCTGCTGTGAATCAAGCTGCTGCTGTGAACCATAATGCTTATATGTACCATGCTGCTGCTGTGAACCATACTTCTGCTGTAAACTATGCTGCTGCTGTGAACTATGCTGCTGCTGTGTACCATACTGATGCTGTGAACCATGCTGCTGTTGCTGTGTACCATGCTGCTGCTGTGTACCATGCTGCTGCTGTGTACCATGCTGCTGCTGTGAACCATGTTGCTGCTGCTGTGTACCATGCTGCTGCTGTGAACCATACTGCTGCTGTGTACCATACTGCTGCTGTGTACCATAATGCTGCCATGAACCATACTGCTGCTGTGTACTATGCTGCTGCTGTGCATCATACTGCTGCTGTGAAACATGCTGCTGCTGTGTACCATAATACTGCTGTGTACTATGCTGCTGCTGTGCATCATACTGCTGCTGTGAACCACGCTGCTGCTGTGCACAATGTTGCTGCTGTGAACCATGCTGCTGCTGTGTACCATGCTGCTGCTGTGTACCATGCTGCTGCTGTGTACCAAACTGCTGATGTGTACCATACTGCTGTTGTATACCATACTGCTGCTGTGTAAAATACTGCTGCTGTGTACCATACTGCTACTGTGTACCATGCTGCTGATGTGTACCATACTGCTGTTGTGTACCATGCTGCTGCTGTGTACCATGCTACTGCTGTGTACCATGCAGCTGCTGTGTACCATACTGCTGCTGTGTACCAGGCTGCTGCTGTGAACCATGCTGCTGCTGTATACCATGCTGTTACTGAAAACCATTCCGCTGCTGCTGTGTACCATGCTGCTGCTGTGTACCATACTGCTGCTGTGTGACATGCTGCTGCTGTGTACCATACTGCTGCTGTGTACCATACTGCTGTTGTGTACTATGCTGCTGCTGTGTACCATGCAGCTGCTGTGTACCATGCTGCTGCTGTGAACCATGCTGCTGCTGTGAACCATACTGCTCCTGTGTAACATACTGCTGCTGTGAACCATACTGCTGCTGTGAACCATACTGCTGCTGTGTACCATGCTGTTGCCGTGTACCATGCTGCTGCTGTGTACCATACTGCTGCTGTGTATCATGCTGCTTCTGTGTATCATGCTGCTGCTGTGTACCATACTGCTGCTGTGTACCATGCTGCTGCTGTGTACGATACTGCTGCTGTGAACCATGCTGCTGCTGTGAATCATGCTGCTGCTGTGAACCACACTGCTGATGTGAACCATGCTGCTGCTGTGAACCATACTGATGCTGTGAACCATACTGATGCTGTGAACCATGCTGCTGCTGTGTACCATGCTGTTGCTGAAAATCATTCCGCTGCTGCTGTGTACCACGCTGCTGCTGTGTACCATACTGCTGCATGTACCATGCTGCTGCTGTGTACCATACTGCTGCTGTGTACCATACTGCTGCTGTGAACCACGCTGCTGCTCTGTACCATACTGCTGCTGTGAAACATGCTGCTGCTGTGTACCATAATACTGCTGTGTACTATGCTGCTGCTGTGCATCATACTGCTGCTGTGAACCACGCTGCTGCTGTGCACAATGTTGCTGCTGTGTACCATACTGCTGTTGTGTACCATACTGCTGCTGTGAACCACGCTGCTGCTGTGTACCATACTGCTGATGTGTACCATGCAACTGCTGTGAACCATACTGCTGCTGTGTAACATGCTGCTGCTGTGTACCATACTGCTGCTGTGAACCATGATGCTGCTGTGTACCATACTGCTGCTGTGTACCATGCTGCTGCTGTGTACCATACTGCTGCTGTGAACCATACTTCAACTTTGAAGCATGCTGCTGCTGTGAACCATGCTGCTGCTGTGAACCATGCTGCTGCTGTGTACCATGCTGTTGCTGAAAATCATTCTGCTGCTGCTGTGTACCATGCTGCTGCTGTGTACCATACTGCTGCTGTGTACCATACTGCTGTTGTGTACCATACTGCTGCTGTGTACCATACTGCTGCTGTGAACCATGCTGCTGCTGTATACCATACTGCTGCTGTGTACCATTCTGCTGTTGTGAACCATGCTTCTGCTGTGTACCATGCTGCTGCTGTGTACCATACTGCTTCTGTGAATCATGCTGCTTCTGTGTACCATACTGCTGCTGTGTACAATGCTGCTGCTGTGTAGCATACTGCTGCTGTGAACCATGCTGCGGCTGTGAACTATACTTCAACTCTGAAGCATGCTGCTGCTGTGTACCATGCTTCTGCTGCGTACTATACGGCTGCTGTGAACCATACTGCTGCTGTGAAGCATGCTGCTGCTGTGTACCAAGCTGCTGCTGTGCACCATGCTGCTTCTGTGAACCATGCTGCTGCTGTGAACCATGCTGCTGCTGTGAACCATACTGCAGTGAACCATGCTGCTGATGTGTATTATACTGCTGCTGTGTACCATACTGCTGCTGTGAACCATACTGCTGCTGTGTACCATACTGCTGCTATGTACCATACTGCTGCTGTGTACCATGCTGCTGCTGTGTACCATACTGCTGCTGTGAACCATACTGCTGCTGTGTACCATGCTGCTGCTGTGAACCATGCTGCTGCTGTGTACCATACTGTTGTTGTGTACCATGCTGCTGCTGTGTACCATGCTGCTGCTGTGTACCATGCAGCTGCTGTGTACCATACTTCTGCTGTGTACCATACTGCTGCTGTGTACCATGCTGCTGCTGTGAACCATGCTGCTACTGTATACCATGCTGTTGCTGAAAAACATTCTTCTGCTGCTGTGTACCATGCTGCTGCTGTGTACCATACTGCTGCTGGTAACATGCTGCTGCTGTGTACCATACTGCTGCTGTGTACCATACTGGTGCTGTGAACCATGCTGCTGCTGTAAACCATGCTGCTGCTGTGTACCATACTGCTGCTGTGTAACATGCTGCTGCTGTGTACCATGCTGCTGCTGTGTACCATACTGCTGCTGTGTACCATGCTGCTGCTGTGTACCATACTGCTGCTGTGTACCATGCTGCTGCTGTGTACGATACTGCTGCTGTGAACCATGCTGCTGCTGTGAATCATGCTGCTGCTGTGAACCACACTGCTGATGTGAACCATGCTGCTGCTGTGAACCATACTGATGCTGTGAACCATACTGATGCTGTTAACCATGCTGCTGCTGTGTACCATGCTGTTGCTGAAAATCATTCCGCTGCTGCTGTGTACCATACTGCTGCATGTACCATGCTGCTGCTGTGTACCATACTGCTGTTGTGTACCATACTGCTGCTGTGAACCACGCTGCTGCTGTGTACCATACTGCTGATGTGTACCATGGAACTGCTGTGAACCATACTGCTGCTGTGTAACATGCTGCTGCTGTGTACCATACTGCTGCTGTGAACCATGATGCTGCTGTGTACCATACTGCTGCTGTGTACCATGCTGCTGCTGTGTACCATACTGCTGCTGTGAACCGTACTTCAACTTTGAAGCATGCTGCTGCTGTGTACCATGCTTCTGCTGTGTACCATACTGCTGCTATGGAGCATGCTGCTGCTGTGTACTAAGCTGCTGATGTGTACCATGCTGCTACTGTGAACCATACTGCTGCTGGGAACCATGCTGCTGCTGTGAACCATGCTGCTGCTGTGTACCATACTGCTGATGTGTACCATATTGCTACTGTGTAGCAGCGAAAAAATATGCCATACTGCTGCTGTGAACCATGCTGTTGTGTACCATACTGCTGCTGTGTACCATGCTGCTGCTGTGAACCATACTGCTGCTGTGTACTATGCTGCTGCTGTGTACCATGCTGCTGCTGTGTACCATACTGCTGCTGTGTACCATGCTGCTGCTGTGTACGATAATGCTGCTGTGAACCATTCTGCTGCTGTGAACCATGCTGCTGCTGTGAACCATACTGCTACTGTGAAGCATGCTGCTGCTGTGTACCATGCTGCTGCTGTGTACCATGCTGCTGCTGTGTACCATTCTGCTGCTGTGAACCATGTTGCTGCTGTGTACCATACTGCTGCTGTGAACCATGCTACTGCTGTGAACCATGCTGCTGCTGTGTACCACACTGTTGCTGTGAACCATGCTGCTGCAGTGTACCATACTTCTGCTGTGAACCATGCTGTTGCTGTGTACCATACTGCTGCTGTGAACCTTGCTGCTGCTGTGAACCATGCTGCTGCTGCAAACCATTCTGCTGCTGCTGCAAACCATGCTGCTGCTGTGAACCATACTGCTGATGTGAACCATGCTGCTGCTGTGTACCATTCCGCTGCTGCTCCAAACCATGCTGCTGTTATGAACCATACTGATGCTGTAAACTATTCCGCTGCTGCTGCAAACCATGCTGCTGCTGTGAACCATACTGCTGCTGCAAACCATTCCGCTGCAGCTGCGTACCATGCTGCTGCTGTGAACCATACTGCTGCTGCAAACTATTCCGCTGCTGCTGCAAACCATACTGCTGCTGTGAACCATACAGTTGCTGCTGCTGCATACCGTGCTGCTCTCGTGAACCATACTGCTTCTGCAAACCATTCCGCTGCTGCTGCGTACCATGCTGCTGCTGTGAACCATACTGCTACCGCAAACTATTCCGCTGCTGCTGCAAACCATGCTGCTTCTGTGACCCATACTGCTGCTGCAAACTATTCTGCTGCTGCTGCGAACCATACCGTTTCTGATGCGGACCATGCTGCTGCTAGTGCGAACCATGCTGCTGTTGCTAATTCAGACCACGCTGCTGCTGTTTTGGTCCATACTGTTGTTGTTGCTGCTGCCAGTGTGGGCCATGCTGCTGCTAGGGAGGACCGTGTCTTGGCTGGAGCACACTATACTCCTGCTGTTGTTGTTGTTGCTGCTGCTGTGGGTGAAGTTGCCGTCGTTGCTGTTGCTGGCACGGGCCTTGCAGCCAGTGCTCTTGACCGAGTTACCACAGGTGTGGCCAGTATCCTTGCTGCCATTGCTGATTTTGTTGCTCTTGGTATGGCCTCTGTTTCTGTTGCAGCCACTGTTGCTGCTGATGCTGTTAATACTGGTACTCTCTCTGTTGCTGGTGCATATGCCGCTGCCACTGCTCACTCCGTTGTTCCCTTCCATGCTGATATTGAGGGGCAAGGAGCTGGTCTAGCAGTTCATCTTCCTCCATATAATCAAACTCATGATGCCTCCAACTTGGACCTGCAATTGCGTGAGGTACCGGTACCACGTCTACAGAGTTAGTCTTGGTCTTAGTAGGTACTTCCCTCCTGGTACTGGTATACACCATACGCTTCTCCTAAGTCCCTCAGAAGACCTCTGCAGCTTCGGTAGCGGCTACATTTGTTATATTAGATCTACACTTTCATATAATTTTGTTATTTTGTTGGGTCGTCACCTTGCCCATTCTATTCTTAGCTTTTGTTTTAGTGTCTTTTGGTTTTCTGATTCGTTCCTGTTGGGTATTAGATCGTGTTTGCGGTTTATGTGAGTCACTGTCCCCAGGTCCCCCAAGGTCCTTCTCTAGTGCTGGAGAATCTGGCACTCCACCTTTATCCACTAGGGCCGGTTGGCCTCCTTCTTGGACGCGACCATCTAGGCCTACCTGCCCCTTATTCTCCCCAGGTAGTTCTTGCTGTACCCCAGCCTCTTCCTGCCCCGGTCTTGCTATGGGTCCTGGCCCCTTCCCACTCTTGACATCCTCGCCAATTTTAGTGCAGGTGTTAACAAAGTTTTCTAGGGTATTGCTAAGCCCTTCTGAGTACCCACTGATTTTAAATATTCCCTCCTCAAACCTTGCAAAGAAATGAGACATATTTTCCACATTCTGTACCACTGATTTGATGCTGTTCTTAATCATACTCAGTTCATAGCTTTGGTTTTCAATTTTACTCAACAGAGCTGCAGTATCCACATCGTTAACCCGGCAAGAGCGGGAAGACTCTTAAGAGTTTCCCCGGGCGACTGCGGGAAGACTCTTAAGATCCTGGGCCTAAAAAAATCCATTTAAAACACCCCAAAAAAACTTTTTTTTGCCCCTGGTATATCACTCCTCCACATCCCCTCCTTCAGTTATCACCTATTTTCCCTGTTATTCCCTTATTCTGTGGTCTATTTTCGTGCTAACATTAGCGAGTTGCAAGCAGGGCGTTGTCATCACTGTTACCAAGCAAGTGCAAGAGAGAGAGAGAGAGAGAGTATCGATCGACAATCTCTCTCCAGACGTGGGGAGGAGTGGAGGGGAGGGAGGTTGCCTCAGCCTTTGGTTATGTAACTCCCGGCCTGTATCGCCGATTTTGACCATCCAAACGCTGTTTCCACTTGTTTTATTGCTGTAACAGGTTAATACCTTTATAATCAACGTAAAATAGGCGCATATGGATAAGTATTAATGCTATTTATGGTAAAATAACGATGTTAGTGATGGGAACAGCTCAAATACGTGCGCACAGGCGTGTGGTGTCTCATACCCCCCATGCGCACGTCTTAGGGTAATGGTGATTGCTAGGAAGTTGTTGATGTTCAGTGCCAAACAGACTGGGGCTTCACTCCCCATGGTTTGGAACAAATTAATTATGTTTTCCAGGCTTTGCTTAGCCTTATATTCTCCCTGCCGTTTTATAAACCTTTTACGGTCGGTATATGCTTGACAAGCTTCAAACAGTAGTTTCTTTGCATTGGCAATTTCATTAAATTAGAACTTATCTGAACATACCTTTATAATCGTGAGAGATGGTAGCACTTTCAGCTTGCAGTCTATATAACTAAGCAAAGATCATTGAAGCCTGACTCTTCATTCCTGAATGGGCCTAACCCTGGAATCCTGTATTTATCCTACTCCGTAGTGCCGAGATTGTTATTGTTGTTGATGTTGTTGGCCTGGCCAATAGATGGCGTCACCATCTCCCCCTCCACCTGGTCCGCATTTCAAAACCTCCGTACCTCTGCTAGTGGAAGTCCAAGTTTCACTCATTGATTCCTGGCTGGCCCACACCATACATGGCATCTCTCCTACATCTCCACATTCCCTGGGCCTTCATGCTTCTTTAGACGTCATCCCTGAGTGTAACTTGTTCAGCATCAGCAGTAAAAATATGCATTTATCAGTAGGGTCACCAGAGAACCTTTCCCTTCACACTGTGGATATTGGGAGGCCCAGTGACCAAGTGACTTGTGATTATTTTATTGTATTTATGTGCCATTTCATATTTAATACGTTCGAGAAGTGCTTCCGTGACTTGTCTCAATCTATGTGCGAAGACTCCTAAGTGCGGTTTTTAGGATACCAATATATCTGTGATAAACTCTGATATTCAAGAGACACTCGGTAATTATTTATATATATTTTGTGTGTAACTTTATTGCCAATTTAAAGGAGCAGTAGCCCCGTCTTAATACTTGCGATTCATCTTAGCTCCGGGGTATATCTATTTCCATGTCCATGATTTTGTGTATTCTATTTATGCCACTATATGTGTGAACCATTAGCCAAGTAAGCCATCATATGTTGTTATCTTTATTGAATATATTAACTATACATGTACTTCTGTGATGTCCTTACACCTCTGCATGTTTGTGTGTGTTTCTGTGTGTGAATTCCTTCTCTGCCCACTTAAGTAAGGATCCACCTTTTATCCAGTAAACCCAGCAAAAAGCCTGGTATAACATTTGGATTTGTCACGCCATTGCGATTCCAATGGTATGTGGCATTTTCATTTTAGGCCATATGTTTTGTGCCAATGGCAGCTGTTCAAAATTTGTGTTAGGTTAGGGTAGGTTAGGTTGGGTTATGTTATTTTTCAAAAGTACACTACAACCCCTTAAATCCATTAGGATACTCAGAATTGTAATTGGGCCTTTCCTGTAGAGAATCCCATTTGAATCACCTTCTTCCAAAATGGCTGAATATTTGCCATTTTGGGCATTTCAAGTGCTCCTGTACAGGGGGATAATGCCTAGTGAGTTCATTGCTCAGTAAATGGCGTTCTGAGTGTGAGGGTCCGAGTCTAGGAGATGAGACAGTGAAGCACTGGAGCGAGGCAGCTTCAGAGATGGTGCTGCTTCGAGCCGTGAGTGAGCAACTAAGCCCCATGCATCCTGCGAAGGCAAGATGGCAGGGACTGGTTGCAGCTAAAAAAGTGCTTCACATGTCTCACTCCCTAGACTGGAACGAAACCTCACAGGCTTCCCCGTTCAATGTAGAATGGTCGAAAATACAGGCTCTCAGCCTATGCCCGAGACGGAGTACTGTAGTTGGAATATAGAAGGAAAAGAAAAGAAAAAAACTATTGGCTCAAATTTATTTTACTTCATACCAATGGACTCCTTTTGGCATAAGTATTCCAAATATAATTGTGCGCCTTCTCAGTTTGCCATAATCCCAATTAATTTTCCAAAATCGCTTGGGCGATTGACACTGATTTGGTAATTCTGGATATTCATATTTGTATGGGTATATTTGGATTTGTCATGCATTGCGATTCCATCGGTATATAGCATTTTCATATTAGGTCATTATTTGTGCCCATGGCAGCTGTTCAAAAGTGTTAGGTTAGGTTAAGTTAGGCTAGCTTAGGTTAGGTTACGAATGGTCAGGTTAGGATAGATTATTTTTCACAAGTAAAATACAACCCTTTAAATCCATTAGGATCATCAGAATTGAAATTGGGCCTTTGTTGTAGAGAATCCCATATGAATCATTCCAAAATGGCTGGAAATATGCCGTTTTGCGCATTTCAAGTGTTCCTGTACCCTAAACTGTAGGACCAAATATATTTCACTTTCATACCAATGGATTCCCCTTGGCCTAAGGATTCTAAATGTGGTCGTGAATTCTCGCTACAAAGAATACACTTGAGACCTCTGGTGGACGCTTCTGAACTAGCGCCAGAGCTACGACTGTCGACATCAACAATACTTAACACCTAGGACATGCACAGTTTTTCATGATTTCTTGTGATTATACTTGCTTTTATTATACTGTACAGTATACAACTACACAAAATCCTTATAAAGTATAGTAGTCATGGGAAGGTCCATATGCAGCTGATAATGACTACAAACATAATTATAAGCTGATTAATTATCATAACAAAAAGGCGCGAGAATACCTGCTGACTTTGTATTGTAAATATACGTTATATGTGGGTATGGATGACTTTAAAATATAATAAACAACAGTATGCATATGCATACGTGTCAGCTTCAGAAATTTCGACAGACCGCTTATAATAAAGAATTGTTGAAAGAGAGAGAGGTTGCAGAGATCCGCGACGTATACAATTTCCCATGATGCACCGCGGTAAACATTGCGTTCAGCGCCTCTGTCGGCCATTTTTGGCATTTGTTGGTAGGGAGAATTAATTGTGCACCTTCTTAGTTTGCCATAATTCAGATTAATTTTCCAAAATCACCTGCCTTGCCAAAATGTTAACACTGTTAGGGTCATTTTGGATATTTACATTTTTATGGGTATATTTGGATTTGTCACGTCATTGCGATTCCATCGGTATATGACATTTTAATTTTAGGCTATATATTTTATGCCTATGGCAGCTGTTCAAAATCTGTATTAGGTTAGGTTAGGTATGAGTAGGTTAGGTTGGGTTATTATTCACAAGTACACAGTACAACCACCTAAATCCATTAGCATCATCAGAATTGTAATTGGGCCTTTGCTGTACAGAATCCAATTTTAATCACCTTCCAAAATGGCTGAAAATAGGCCATTTTGGGCATATCAATTGCTCATGTACCCTAAAATATTGGCACAAATTTCTTTTACTTCATACCAATGGACTTCCCTTGGCGTAAGGATTCCAAATATGGTCGTGGAATAATTGTGCGCCTTCTCATACTGTAACGCCTGCCAGCGTTGGCAGAATCGCCTCCTGGTAGCCACATATATAGCGCTCGCCAGGGCAGTGAAATGGGCTACAGTCTATCTACAATGTTGTTCTTTCTTTCATAGTGTTCGTGTTGTTACAGACAGTCCCGTGGTGGTCTTTATTTTCGTCTGTGACAACGGGAAGCATTTGATATCATGAGTAGAACATAAGATGCATTGTATAAAGTTAAGGAGAGAGAACAATATAGGCAGTGGGGTTGTAGTGTGTGCGTGCATATACATGTGCTGCCTCCCCCCCACTCGTAGGCTCGCGCGCGTGCCTTCTCACGCCTCTTGATTGGCTGGTGGTTCCTGGCGCCTTCTGCAGGTCTGCTGCCTGGTGATGTAGCGGCCTGTGATTGGCTGACCACCATGCCTTTGTGTGATCCTGGGGCCCCCGAGGAGTTACTCTCTTCAGAGATTGCCTGACCAGCATACCCTTCACACCTCCCTTACCACCTGTCCCCGACTTCTACCTATAGAACACTTTCTCTCTCTCTCAACTTCTTACCTCTCATTCTTCCAATCTATTTAATATCATAACTCCCCTTTGGTTCTGCACGATTTCATATATCGGCCATCGTATTATATGCTGAAGCTCTCAGATATTACATGTTTAGTTAGGCATTTTGGAGGGGTTACCATTTTGTCTGTAGAGGTTCGACACACTCACGGTGTCTCCCTACCTTTTACTTGGTTGTCTGCTGGGCTATTTAATGCTAGACTGGGGTGAGGCTATTGTTGTTGTGATTTCCGATGTGTACCAGGTTTTGTTGAACTTGTACAATCGCAACGGATACGTGGGAAGCCTAGGTGGTCTTTCTGACTGTGTACTTTGTGAGTTTAGCACTGTGTTGCGAGTGAGGGCTTTTGCCTCTGCCACCCAACACTGTGCTAACTCGTTTTGCTTTGACTTTGAGAGGGTCGCCAGGAGAGAACCAGATACTAGCGATCTGGATCTCTCAGGAGAGCACCCCGTCATTTTAACGTAATTTGGCCGTACAGTCTTAAGGACCTCGCTAGGCTACGAGCCGCTTGCTCAGCCATTGTTTCCTAGCCTACTACATCCCAGCTAGACTTTATTCGCCTAGCAGACACCCGATTAAGATTATAAACTCTTATGTTATGTATGCAGCATTTTTATTCATGTTGAGTGTAAGCCTTGGTTGTTGTTGAGTTGCACAACCCGAGCAGGCTTTTGCGTTGCCTGAGGAAGTACACTTCTTTTGTTGTTGGAGATAATACTATTGCACATTTATCGTTATTCCCATGCCAGTTAACACTGTATGTCCCTACACTTGTCATATCTTGTTCCTGCTTTATATAACAGTTCAAAATCCGATTCGATCATCTTAAGCAGCATCAGACTTTCTTCAGAAGATTCCTGTTCAATGCTTTAGGACTTTCATTCACTTTCTTTAATATAGGAGTGACAGTTTATTATTGTTTAGAGTAACTTTAATTATACCTTCTTCTTGTTTGCATTAAATCATTCCAGTGATTTAATTAAGCTATCTTTTTCCTTGTATACATTATTAACGTAATTGTATGTACAGAGATCATCAGCCTGTAGTAGTAGTGCATTTATACCGAGTTAGAGGATATCCCGCTATCGCAGATTTAACTCTGGAGGGTATAGGTGTTTTTGTGCGCCGGCATTATAAGTTCGAGGGTTGGATCTAGTGTTACCGTTGTGGCTGTGTGCCTTTCTAGTCCAATGATTAAGAGCCCTTGTTTTATACGAGTCCCGGTCGTAACAATACATACATACATTTGGCATTTCAAGTGCTCCTCCTATAGCCTACCTGACCAAAACTATGGGCCCAAATTTCTTTTACGTCATACTAATGGACTCCCCTTGGCGTAATGATTCCAAATATGGTCTTGGATTAATTGTGCGCGTTCTCAGCTTGCCATAATCCCAAGTAATTTTCCAAAATCGCCTGGGCTCTCGCCAAAATGTTGACAATGATTTGGTCATTTTGGATATGCACATTTTTTATGGTTATATTTGGATTCGTCACACCATTACGATGCCATCAGTATGTGGCATTTTCATATTAGGTAATTTTGTGTGCCCATGCCAGCTGTTCAAATTTTGTGTTAGTTTAGGTTAGGTTTGGTTAGGTTAGGTTAGGTTATGTATGGTTAGGTTAGGTTAGGTTATTTTTCACAAGTAAATTACAAGCCCTTAAATCCAATATGATTGATATGTGGCCTATGGAAGCAGTACCATCCCCACAGTTGCATAACTCCTGTCGCATCGCGTCGATTCGAGCAGTACCACCACGACAATACAGTACTGTACTTCTATTTATCTATCTATTGCCTGACGCCATGATCCCTGAAGGGATGGCCACGAACGAAACGCCCCCATGCACCTCTGTCCCCAGTCAGTCGCCGCCCTTCCTCCCAACCAGCACCGCCTTCATTCATATACTTCTTCACTCCATCCTTCCACCTCTCTCTCGGATTACCTCTTCCTCTGTCCTTCCACCTCGCTCTCGTACACCCTCTTGGTCATTCTCTCGCTTCCCATATGTTCCATATGGCCGAACCATCTCAAGGTGTTCCTTTTCACACTTTCCAGCACATCTACCTCCACACCACACCCCCCTCTTACTTCCTCATTCGTCTGTCTATCCCTCCATGTAACTCCGCACGCACTTCTCAAGTACTGTAACTAATTTCCAACTCTCTAACTCTTGGTCCGAGTCTCTCCACCAACGTCTATGCTTCGCTTCCGTAAGTCAGTGTCGGGATTACCACACTGTCATGCAAGGACTTCTTCACTTCCATTCTGACCACCCTATTTCTTGTTACTGCTTTCAGCGTTCCTACAACCCTCTTCCCCTGTTGCACCCTCTCCACTTCTTCATCCATACTCCCATCTTTACTCGGCACACTGCCCAGATACTTAAATGAGCTGACGTCTCCATAGCCTGACCGTTCAATTTCACCTCACACTCTGTGGCTTCACCCTTTCGAAGGCCATAACCTTGCTCTTCCCCGCATTTACCTTCAGATTCCGTTTTTCACACACTGTTCCAAACATATTTAAAAGACTCTGCAACTCCTATTCATAATCGCTCATCAGAACTGTATCATCAGCAAACAGCAGTACAGGTAGCTTCCACTCGTTTCCCTCACTTATCAGTGATACACCAACATCCACTGCTCTTCCTTGTATTTCTTTCATGACTCCATCCATATATACAGTAAACAACCAAGAGGACATCACACACCCGTTTCAACCCAACATTCAGATCAAAGAACTCGCTCTGCTCATTCTCCACACGTACTGCTGCCTTTGCACCCTCATACATGCTCTTCACTGCTTTCAGCATCTTGCCATCTACTCCATATATTTTAAGTACTTTCCACATACCTTCTCTATCCACTCTGTCATAGCCCTTCTCCAAGTTCATTAAGACAACATACAGCTTTTGTTGCTTCTCCATATACTTCTCCACAACACATTTCAGGGTAAAAATCTGATCTACACATCCTCTTCCCTTCCTAAGCCCGCCATGCTCGTCACCTATCCATTTCTCCGTTCTCACTCTCACTCTCTTAATCACTGCCTGTCTTCCAGTCATCAGGTGCACTCCCCTTCTCCCATGCTAGTCTGCACATTTTCCATACCCATTCAATCACCACCATACCTCAGCATTTCCCCACACACTCCATCTATTCCTGGTGCTTTCACCTCTTTAGAGTGAATAGTTACTGAGATATAGCCATTGTAAGCTCCCGGCAGCCATCTTGAAAATAACCCATTTCCGGAAGTTGGATTTCACTATATTTTTAGTATGTCATTTGGCATACTTAATGGTGCCAGAATCTGTTGAAAAACCTTTTGTATCAATTTATTTAGGGTTAGAGGGTTATTTTTCGTATATTGACTGGACTATATACTGTATATAAATTCCTAATAAATGTTAATGTCGGCCATTGTAAGCGTGTGCAATGATGGTTTCACAATAATTTGTAATACATGAGAACAATCATCGCTAATCACTAACTACCAGCTAGAGAAGGAAGGTAGGGGAGTTGGGGATAGTTTGGGGGTGGAAGGTGGGGGTATTCCGATTCCCCCCTTCCACTTGCCCAGGGTTGAGTAGGGGAAGGAAGGACCCACCCCTGAGCAACTTTTAGTACGTTTGAGTGTACTTGTGTATCATTCTGTGTCGGAAGAAGGTGTTGGCTATCCACAGCCTCCTCCCAACACATACATCCACAAGTGCACTACCATTCCCATTCACCTCTGACGGTACACCCCACCCTCCCACCACTCCATCAACTTTCGTATCAACCACCTTCCCATTCATATCCCCAATCAGAAATATTCTTTCGCTCTTGCCAAACTTATCAAGGCACGCCTCCACATTCACCCAGAACTCCTCTTTCTCTCTTAGTTTTATCCTCTGTCGGAGCATACACACACACAACCACCCACGTTTGTATTCCTGCTTTCATTCTCACCCACACAATACTTGAACCCACAGACCCATAGTCTCTTACACACTCCTTCCATTTGTTACTTACAAACAAACACACACCTTCTTTCGCTGCTCCCTCAGTCACTCCAGCACACACACCCATTCCACACTCCCACTCTCTCACATCTGTACCCCTTCATTTGGTCTCAGTCATTCCACATACATCCAGCCTGGCATCCGCTAACACTTCCAGGACCTCTCTCTCTTTTGTGTCATCATTCACGCCTCTTACATTCCAAGTCGCTATTCTAAGACTGTCCATGGTAGGTCGGGTTCGTCAACATTAGGTCCGTCCACATCCGAGGATGTTCGTGTTTGTTCATCGTAGCAGTAAGTATGGGGGGTCACAAGCCCACCGACCCAACCTCTTTAGTCGACTTTTACGACACGCAGGAGGCATATTCTATTCCGACAATACTTTAGCATCCCAAGAATTTCCCAGACTCAGTGGGCCACCGTCCGAAGAAAATGTCAATGAGCGCAAGAGGAAGAGGGTGACTATTCTATCTGCCAAAAACCCCGACGCCATCTTGGCCACTACACTTCAACCACTGATTATGGCCTCTGCACCAGCTCGAACATCACCCAACTTCGCCCACGCATAGGGGCATGCATCAGCGGGATAATCCAAAACCCATCCCAACCCTCAAATTCAACACAAAAACAACGAAAATAGGGTTCACACGTGGACACACCCGCCATTCCTGCTTCAACAATTCACTCACACCTTACAGTTCCTGCACGAAGCCAAAACACGCCCACCTACAACCATAATACCAGCTCAGGAGCGTGCATCAGCAGGAAATCACCAACACCTGCTCCTCCACCGAAATCAACTAAATACCAGTGCAGGAACCAGGACCACAAAACCGGGAAAATACTCGCCACAAAAAGACCTCATTTCAACGATATTCCCCATCAGCCGACCCTCAATCCGATTCCACAATGTGCACGACTGGCCAACCTACCAACACCACCAGGTGCAACAACCGTAACAACTTCATCAACCCAACCTGAGTCAGTACTAGATCGACTTGAGACTACAGTGCCCATCTTGCCCGGAGATGGTTGTAGTGTACTGTACTTGTGCAAAATAGCCTAACCCACCCTAACAAAAAATCTTGAACACAAAAAATGACCCAAAATTAAAATGCCATAGACTGTTGGAATCGTAATGGCATGAAGAATTCAAATCAACACTGTACAGTGGCGTCACCAGGGGGAGGCTATGGGGGGCTTAGGCCCCCTCCCCCAACATCAAGGACTTAACCGCCTAAAAATTGCATACCCTAAAAGTAATATAAATAATAATAAATAATACATCACCAGGAGTGTGAAAATGTTTATACCATTGGAATTGCAATGGCTTGACAAATCCAAATACTGTATACCCATACAAAATTGAAAATTCAAAGTTACCCAGTGTCAAACATTTTGGCAAGGGTTTAGGCAGGCAGAGAATAAAAGAGGGGAGAGCCTCAGACCCAAAATTGAGGGATCAGACCTCAAATGCCCAACTCAAGTCCACCTCACATAGCATAGTCTCACACTAGTACGCAAAATATAGAGGAAAATACACCAAGGCCGTGCAATTCCCTAAGTGAAAAAAAACAACACCTAGTTAAACTATGCTAAAGCACAAGCCTTCATCAGGAAAACTTACATTAACCCATCAGACCCGGTTGGGCTCTGAGGCCTCCATAAAAAACACACCCCGGCTACCCGGTAGGGCTCTGGGGCTCCGGCAGCTTGAAAGCCTGTAAGCTTGGTGTGCGAGGCGTCCGTCCGACGCATGTAAACAACAGCCGGCTGGACCGACGCCGCGCATCTCCGACCACAAGAAGGAGTGCGTCGCTTGTTCGTGTGTGCCTGTATGTTATTGTTAAGTATCGAAAAGTAGTGTAAAGTGGCTGTTTTTGCCATAAAGTTATCTCCAATGAAATCATCATCACAACTGAACCAGTTGACTTAGAGAGCTCTACTTAATGCCATTCTACAGGTACGAAACACATCTACGCTTGGAGATACGCGGGAATGCGGAAGCAAGCAAAATAACAAAGATGCGGTAGCCTAGGCGTAGACGTTTTTCGGCCAAAACCACCGGGTTTCGGGGAATATATATGGAATACAGTACATAGCCGGGGCTGGAGGGTTAAAGGGGATGAAAAATAAAAATATTAGAAAAATACATAAAATTAGACTAGGAATGCCGCCCAGGGACGGCGCCCCGCAATAAAAACAAACACCAAATAGCAGTCACCAAACCCCACGCAACCTCCAACCAGACACGTTAGAGCCCATTTCGTGCATACCTAAATCATGAAACATCTTTCTAAAAACTCCAGAAGCTAAAAAGTTGCCCACAACTCACAAAATCTGAAGCAAACGGGGTGGAAGGCACAATCGAAGGACACATAAAACACGGGTGTTGATACGTTGGTGGTTGTGCGAAGAATGATACCGCCTATAAGCCCGGCACAGGTACATAGGGAGTACATGCATGCGCCAAGAGGGTCTAGATTAATTGGGCAACTACTATAAAAGTTTTCTTTCCTAACTTATACCAGAATTTCTTTTTCAATTCAAATAGTGGTCTCGGAGAGTGTACAACGTACCTAGCAGAGGATTGAGGTGCATCTCTAGGGATTTCCGATAAATCGGCCGCTCCTGGAGCGGACGAGATTATACAGTGTATAAAGCACTACGTTGGATAACATAGAGGCTATGGATGGCTGCCGACCCTCCCGTCCAGGAACAAGATCACCGACAGTGGAGGACAGTAGGCTGCCGACCGTGGGGAGCAGTTTCCGGGAGCCAAACCGCCACAACTATCCCCTGCCCCCTCCCTGGGGGCACGCGTCCTTGGAGCGGCTGCGGTCGCGCCGGGCAATTCTCACACCTCTCACACCACACACAATACACAGTTTTTCCTACACCGAGAAATGAGTCTCCGGCTGTCATTTCTCGAAGACTCCTTCTAGCCGGAGACATTGAGAGCAACCCAGGACTCACCTACAAATACACATGTCCAACTTGCTCAAAATACATTACTTCGAGCCGCCAAACTAAGGGTTCAGTTCTCTGCAACTCATGCGGGAACTGGACCCATTTCACCTGCACAACACTTGCCTCCATGAAACACTACACAAACACCTGGACATGTACCTCATGCCCCTCCCTCTCCCAGTCAAATCCCTCCCCTAAAGCCCGTCCACCTCTCCTCCCCAACCCACATAACCTTACCATACCATCCACTCCCTCTCCTAAAACCCGTCCACCTCTCCTCCCCAATCCACATAACCTGCCCATAACATCCACTCCCACTCCTAAAACCCGTCCACCTCTCCTCCCCAACCCACCCAGCCCATCCACACCCCAACCTAATCCATTCCTACCCTCATCTCCAGCACCCCCCCCCCCCCCCACACCCCCTCCCCCACCCCATCCTCGTGCAGCAGCACCCAACATACACCGCACACACAACATTAACATCCTTCAACTAAACATAGATGGCATCAACACAAAGAAACACGAACTCACACACTTCATCAAACAACACGACATACACATTGCCATCTTACAAGAAACAAAACTCCGTACAACACAAAAACACCTACATTTCACAATTTCACCACCATACGACAAGACCGGGCCGTCGGCATTGGCAGTGGACTCATCACCCTGGTACACAAAGATATAACATATATAGACACCAGCGCACATACCAAATCCCTCCTCCCCCCAAACGATAACACAACAGAAATTCAATCAATTAAAATACGCACTGGCAACAGCTCCAACATTACCATCATAAACACATACATCCCTCCCCAAACATCCCCTACAGTACCAAACGATTACAGACCACAAATACAACACATCACAAACACCCCACACATCATCCTGGGTGGTGATTTCAATGCAAAGACGTCGGCCTGGTTTGTCGACAACCCCAACACAGACAGAGGGCTGGTCTTATAACACCAAACAGACAACCTATATATCCTCAATAACATTCATCAGCATACCCATACTCCCCACCAAGCCCTCTACACCCCATCATCTCCTGATATCACCTTTTTCTCCCCTGAACTCGCCCCCACATCCTGGAGGGTGGTCAGAATCTTGGGCTCTGACCACCTCCCGATCATTATCACCACCAAAACAACTCACCCCAGCTAGCCACAGACACACTTCCACTAACTATAAAAGAGCTAACTGGGAAGCTTTCACAAATGAGACAGAACAACTAACCCATCACTAACATCAACAATGCTGTACACACATTCAACACGACTATCCAAAACGCTGAAAAGAAACACATTCCAAGAGGTAACATAATAAAACACAACCCCAACTTCTCACCAGAAATTCAAAACCTCATCATACAACGCGACACACTGAAACACTCCCCAGCACCCCACACACAAGACATCAATCAACAAATTCAAGCACTCAACATCCAGATTAACAACAAAATACAAGAACAACAAACACTAAATTGGAATAACTTCCTACAAACACTCGATCACAAAACAAACTCCAAAAAACTCTACAAAACACTAAACAGCATCACACTTTCCAACAGCAACACAACACAATCACATGCTGCAATCACAACAACAGACTCTACTCCTTCACGTAAACAAGCAAACACTCTCATCAATCACTTCTCTCATATCAATCACCTAAAACCCCACAAAGACGACCGACGTGTCATCCGACGAAAAAGACAATTCCCCACAGACCCTGACTATACACCCTTTACCAACAACCAGACAAAGCATATCATCAACAATCTCAAGCTCTCACCCTCCTGTGGCCTAGACAACATAAGCAACATTCACCTCAGACACCTGGGACCACAAGGCATACAAGCACTCACTAACATATCAAACTACAGCTACTCACACAACACAATACCAGACATCTGGAAGCATGGTATCATCATAACATTCCCCAAACCTAACAAAGACCCCACGCTACCCTCCTCACACCGCCCTATCACACTCCTTTGCACCCCTCCAAAGTCATAGAGCGCCTTGTACTACAACTGATGACACCTGACTTACCCCTTTCTCCAACACAACACGGCTTCAGGCCATTGCACTCCACAAACACTTCTTACAGACCTTACACAAAGAGCTTTTGACGGCATCAACTCAGCTAGACCACCACACAGATCAGTACTTGCCACACTCTACATTAGTAAAGCCTTCGATGCCATCCCCCGCCACAACCTAACAAACAAAATCTACAACACAAACATGCACAACAACACAAAAAGATGGCTGGCCAACTTCTTAGCAGGCAGATGTGCACACGTATCTTTTGCCGGTCAGTCATCTAGCATTAGAAATTTCCCAAACGGAGTCCCGCAAGGATCCGTCCTGTCGCCCGCACTCTTCAATCTGTACATGCATGATAATTATAAATACACCAAATTCACCCCAAATAACCATAGCCTCCTACGCAGACGACATAACACTCACAAGCACGCACCAAAACCCAGACACAGCAACAAGACTCCTTCAAGACTATCTCGACACATTACATGAATGGTGCACTACAAACAGACTCAATTTAGCCCCAGCTAAATCCACTGCAACCCTCCTCACAAGCTGGACAGGAGAGCACGATTACGTCCCGGGACTCAACATAAACAACACACCCCTAACACACACACACACACACAAAATCCTAGGAGTAACATACGACACCCAAATGACATTCAAACAGCACACCACAAACACGAAAAAGAAACTGGCACCCAGACTTAACGCCCTCAGATCACTTGCCCACACGAAATTTGGACACAACAAAGAAACCACCACCACAGTCTACAAACAATACATAAGATCAGTTATGGAATACGCAAGCCCGGCCTGGGCTTCTAACCTAGCTGAAACACATCAGAAGACCTTACAGACTATTCAAAATAAAGCCCTGAAAATCATCACAGGATGAACAGCTACGACACCCACAGATCACCTACATCAAGAAACCAAAGTCCTCAAAGTCAAAGATCATCTAGACATGAGAGGCACACAATTCCTAGCAGCAGCCTCCACGAATCAACACCACCCACTACAGTACATGGCTACACACCCACAGACACCAAGAAATATCAAAACAACACCCAGCACACGCTATCACACACAAATACTGTCTTCTCTCCCTCCCTGCCCACCTCAAACCAACTTCCGGAAGCACATCCATACTCATATCACTCGCCGTTCCACCCACTCACTCATAGACAACACGCAGCTGCAAGCACGACCTCCCGAAATCCATCCTTCTGAATCCTCCCTTCCTCGCGAGGACAGAGTCCACCTGGCCAGGCTGAGATGCGGACACCATCCGGCTCTTCTGAGCTACCAGAAGAGACTGGATGACTCCGTCGTCGACACCTGCCCGGGTTGTAACACAGCACCCCATACCATTAAACACATCATAGAAGACTGCATTTCACACAACCACTTACGCCAACAACACAATTTACACTCTTTGAGAGCTCTGTGGGAAAGCCCGACCGTGGCCATGGCCTTCCTTGGGGACTCGGGGCTGTTCGGCCAGGCAGCTTAGGGAACAACAACAATAACAATATAGAGGCTATTACTAAATTAAGTAGCTATATGGGATGCCATCTGTTACTGGTAAGTCATTAGTGTTTGGTAAGTATCAACTATGTGTATTTAGGGCACAAAAGGCGGATGCCCAACCCCGAAAGGGGTTGAAATAGGGTAGCTATCCCCCCGCCAAAGGTAACTTTCTAGGGCCTTTCCTAGCTGATGCTGAGAGGATTGGGTTCTAGTCATGTGGTGATGGGCTGGTCTATCAGAGTGAGAACTGAGCGATCTCTGCCATACCTATAGCTTACTCTGACTGTTCCTTTTACAGTACTGTACTTATATATTTTCTAGATCTCAAGTGACGGCGTCTCTTCCGTGGATTGACCTCCCAATCTGCCAACCTAGAGGTTGGCAGATTGGAAGCCAAAGCGTCACATTTTTCCTTTGCCCCTCAACTTTCTCTTCATAATTGTTGAGGGGCACAGGGCCCTGGGTGGGGCTTTGGTTTCCCAAGCGTTTCCGCACCCTCCTCAGCTCCCTGCCATGGAGTGGCTTCGGTCACCCAGGCTTTATTGTGGTAGGCAGGGAGGGTTCTGTGGGGGTGCTCCGTTATGGCCTTGGCCTTACTCGGGGCCTTGGGGCTGTTCGGCCAGGCAGCCTGGGGAACAACAACAAAAGGGCACAAATTGGGAGATAAGGGACCTTAGCTAATTTAGTGGTTCTGGTCCCTGTTTGACCTTGGCAACTCAGAATCTTAACAGAACAAGGGCATCAGTTTAAATATACATAACATCAATATATAATGAAGGTAAAGAAAAAATACACAATTTTATAAATTGTGTAATACAGTATATATTTGTAGAAAAATCTACAATTACTGTACTGTACAATGAAAATATACAGTATAGTTAATAATGTTCTAATGTCCTAATGGGTGTGGCGGGCTGGATTTGTCAGAGTGAGGGTTGGTGTCCTCTACTTCCCATAGCCAGTTCTGACTTTACCTTTTTTATCATTCTTATTTATATATTTTTTCCTGAGAGTAGTGAAGGCAGTGGGGCCATAATGGTATGCTTGCCCTATGGTTCCCTAGTGTCTTACTCTCACAGCCCACTGGCACAAGTCGGCCTTTCTCTCTCTTGCGTAGGGATGCAGCGACCCCACCGTCCTCCACTTCGGTAGTGCAGTCAGCCTCTGTAGCAGTTACGGTAATTTCTTGTTACTGCCTTATTGTAGCACGGTTAAGGCTGGTGTGGTGCAGATTCGCCAGGTGCAAGTGCTTCAGGGGGACTTTGTTGAGTCTTGCTGAGACACTGTTAGCGCTATACCAACATGGGCCTCTGTGATGACATGATAGGCCTGTATTGGGGCAAGTCTTTATTGTACTGTACTACAGTAAAGAGACTTATACCACACTCTCTTTGAATAAAGTAGTCTTTAAACTTGTATGTAACTTTGTATGTATGTATATCCTTAGCCTACAATACTATTAGCTTTCCTCAACTCCAGCAGTCCATTAACAATATCCATGGGCAGGTCTCTAACTCGGTAGAATTCAGATGCATCAGCAAATCTCAATTTAGTCAGCGGGTCAGTATAGTTGGCCTGGGGGGAAAAAAAAAAATAATAAATACGAAAATATATAGGCCTACAGTACTGTACAGTATATATATATATAATATATATACAGTATATATATAGTCTTTCCTCCTATAACACGAATTCCTACAACGCGATCCTCCTTTAACACGAGGGGGGGTCCCAATAAATAGTACATTTATTCAGTTAATAGTAGCCACAATATTGTAGATTCAAACATTTTCTAACTAGTTTCTCTATTATATATTCATAAATCTTTATATATTCTAGGTCTTTCCTAGGACCGATCGGTCACTTTTATTTACCGCCGTATGTATACGCGATCGCATAACGCGAATATCATGTAGTGCGAGGGTCGGATCGACCCATTTTTCTTCATTAGTTTAAAGGTAAGTGATGTTTTTTTTATATTTGTTAATGGTTTGATGTTATGTGGTAGGTAATATAGGTGTTTGTTTAGCAAGAAATCCGGAAAAAAAGGGGCAAAATTGTGGGGCGCAGACCCATATAGAATTATCTCCATATAAAGTGTTATTCCTACAACGCGAATTCCTACAGCGCAAGGGGCTCTTCCGCCCATATAATCGTGTTATAGGAGGATGGACTGTACAGTATATATATATATATACAGTAAACTTCCGTTAATCCGAAGGGCAGCGGACCGGCCCTCGTTCGGATTAGTGGATTTTTCGGATTATCGGACTTTACCCCTATGAACCTGTGTATGACGAAAACATTGAGGCATTAGGCCACCCAAATGACACAATGGTGCACACACACATATCATATGTTCATGAAATCACTTCAAAAGTTTACCATTGTCATTGTAGCCTATTACCTACTTCAAAACATTCAGATTAATGGTCAAAGGAATCTGCTGATATAAACGTAAACACCATATGTCCGCATCGTCGTCTTCTTCTTCTTCCATCTACTAGCGAGTTTGTCTTGCTCTTGAAGATCAGATCAGATGTGGTTCGGGAAGTAATGCCTTAACAACGGCACTTCCCTGAGAGGTTCTTGTAATTTTCCTTTTGTGATTTTCCTTTTGTGACGTGCTCTGTTATATTATATTGTATTGAAAGCACCCTTGTCTTGTTGTCTTGAAAGCACCCTTGGGACGCTCCGATCACTGAACTATAAATAGTAGCGTATCGGAACGTCCAAAGGTGCGTTTTCAAGCTCAAGACTGAATGCGCTTCAAGCCAGTAGCGCATCGGAGCGTCCCAAGGATGCGTTCAAGAGCAAAACAAACTCTCTAGCAGACGATGTGGTGTTTACGTTTATATCAGTAGCTTCCTTTGACCATTAATCTGAATGTTTTGAAGTAGGTAATAGGCTACAATGACAATGGTAAACTTTTAAAGTGAATTCATGAACATATGATATGTGTGTGCTCCATTATGTCATTTGAGTGGACTAATGCCTCAAAAAAGGGGACTTTGGGACTTCTTGAAATTCGGACCATCGGGTGAATTCGGATTTGGCCTCAAATTGAAAAATTCGGACTATTGGGAGATTCGAATCATCGGTCGTCGGATTAAAGGACTTTTACTGTATGTATGTATGTATGTATGTATGTATGTATGTATGTATATATATATATATATATATTATAGGTTTGACTCCTGTAAGGAGATAAAGAAAACCTAATATTTAGTAGTGGCCCCTCCATCATTGACGAACATGCCTATTACATAAGGCATCCGAATCCGCCGTACCTTTGGATGTGTTCGGAGCATTTAAAATCTGAGGAGCCTTCATCATGAGCGCACGCGACCTCACTCATGGCTTCAGTCATTATGAATTGGGTTCTCACTACGAAAAAACTTCGTAAAAATAACAAACAAAAAGAAAATAAGAATAACTATCAAATAAGCTTTCCATCATATCGTGGATGTACTTGTGTGGATCTTTGACCAGACGCTGATTCAGGCGTCATTCTTCCTTCACTGACATATCAAGTAAACCAAAATCCTTAATACATCAACGAATGGGAAGGGGATGGTCGGGAGGGCCCCAGTCGTCAATGATTACGGGGCCACTACTAAATATTAGGTTTTCTTTATCTCCTTACAGGAGTCAAACCTATAATTTATTAGTGGCCCCTCCATCATTGACGAACATGCCTGATTTCTAAGACTGGAGGGGGACATTCGTAATCATATCATAACTCTAGAAAAGCAGATAATCAAACAACCACATAGTATTCTTACTTTTGTAAAAAAGAGATATTCGGGTGCATAAACTTTATACAGCCTAAATCTTCAAAAAGAGGTACAAGCAGGAGCGTGCTTCAAAGAAGCCTGCTTGAAAAGGGGTTAACTCTGAGACTCTGTGCACAGATCTGCTAGTTAAGAAGGCACCCCACTTAAAGTAAGTGGTGAAAACTAAAAACTTTTAAGTTTACATGTGCACATATAAACCCCATTAACTAGTGGATATATTCCTAAAAATATAACCAAACATAAATGAATTCTTGTACATTCGTAGAAGTACTGAACTCGTGTACTTATGCAGAAGTAATTACTGCAAAAGTAAAAGTCGTAGTTGCCACTACCGAGATTTCTCAAAAATCTATTGCTTCACAGACAAAGCTACTTACAAGAATTGTCGTAACACTACTATAGGCCTTTAGCACAATTTCCTGCAATGAATACTACAGAGAAATTTTATAATACAATGCCTACAACCAGTATCACAGCTCGTATGTTCCGAACACATACTCCGGAGGGGTCTAGGGTGTCCTATGTCACACTGACTGCACCCTCCCCCCCTTTTTCTTGAAATTAAACAAAACGTGACTAAAAGGGCCACCTAGACCCTCTGCCGTAAAGCTATACATGGCAAGGAAGGTTTGTCCAGAGCTACTGAAAGGTATCGAGGCAAAAACTCCTGATTAGAGGCCCACAACTGTGTGGACGTAATAACTTCCACCGACAGATTATTAAGGAAACGTAAAGAGGCTGTCCCCTTGCGTAAATCGTGGGTCTTACCCACAACGCCGGGATGCTTCTCTTTAAAGTCCTCGACCAAGAGAGAAGCCAGTGTACGCTCCATCAATCGTTCACCCGGACTTGCGACCCATAAAGCACCCTGGTGATTTAGAGGTGCCACTCTTAAATATTTGGTTAGAGCTTGCACTGGGCAAAAAAGATGGTGCACCTTTCCCCTGTTTAACGCCGGCACCGTGAACACGTGTTCACTGTGCTCAATCTCGGCTATGAATCCTGGGGAAGGTGCAATGTGAATACACTCTTGAAGCCTATCAAACCTGAGGCAATTAGGTGCGTTGCTCATCGCCGCCAGCTCAGATACTCTGTTCCCGGTAGCCAAAGCCATAAGGAATCCTGCCCTTTTGTAAAATCTGCAGTCTTTGGTACAAACGGGAACGAGAATAACGACGATGCTTTGTCCAGAGACCATGTAGGCCTGAGCTGACGGGGAGGTGGGCGGAGTTTAAAACCTGTATTAGGTAAATACAATTAGGTAAATACATAAATCACTTTCAGATAAATGTTACTGCATGAACAGATAAATTAAATAATAAACAACCAACGCCACCGAGGGCACAGTTTGTTTTGTTCTAAGAATCCGAGACGTAAAAGCTTTCCAATGCGATTGAAACTGTCGCTTTGTAGACTGGGTATATTGAGTCGTGAATATCTTGGTCACATCGCTACCATAAGGTGCTAGCCACTTGGCCTCCTGAATGTCCAAAATGAACAAGTCCGCGAGGTTTCTAGGTTGCCAATTGTGTTCTAAGTGGAACAACCCGACCAGGAGGGACACTGGGTGCGGGCACCACGTGTTCAAATGCTGGTACCACACTGCGCCGGCCACAGGGGCGCGATTAGCGAGACTACGCCTCGCTAATCCTGTAGTTTGTTGACTACGTGGCACATTAGAGACGCGTCTGGCGGCGGAAAAGAGATAAATGGAACTCAACCTGTTCTCGTCCGTCAGGTCCGCCCGCCGGCGTTATCGTCCGGCGGGTGAGGTACGACTGTGAGTATCGCCATACACCTTGACTGTGGCTGTCCCTCGCTTGCGAGCTCGGTATACTCCCTGAACGGGAGCCCTCGTCCGAGTCCCGTAAAGGTTTATGATAATTAAAAGCTCCCATAGCTCATTAACACATTGAAAGCAGAGCTGATGAGCAAAATCATAAAGTATACTAATTAATTTAATTTATATTTAATTGTATTAAAATAAATTACTATAAATAAACACAATATTATCATAATATAATCATAGAAAATATATATGTTTATTATGATTCAGCTATTAAATTATTTCATTAACAAATAAAAATAAGATAGGGCTACCTGAGCTTAACGGCGTTGAACATACAGCAATGAGAGGTTCAAGTGCCGACACGACAGAGACTGGGGGAAAACTACCCCGCCCCCGGAAACTACCTGGTCACCTGGTGCAACACCGGTAATCCGCCCTGGAAAGAGAATTTTCCGGGGATTAATGCTCATAGGGTTACACCCAAAAAACGGTACAAAATATGTGCCTCAAAACTGCCGGTCAATGAACCGTAGCACTCCACCACTACTTTTCGTTGTCCTTTAGTATCATATTAAAGATTTCAGCATATCTTTACCTGTCCAGAAGATTTAAGCATATCTTCTGAATCCTCATAAAGATGAAGCATATCTTTATTAAAGATGAAGTCTTTCAAGTATCCCTTTACACTTGAAACACTAGTAAGATTCCGGCATCTTTTTATCCCATAAAAAGTCTAAGCCTATCTTAATCTCTAATCTGGCGTCACCCAGAAGCCCTCATAGATCGCCGTCTTGAAGGCCGTGATACCCTATTGTATCAATCAATTGTTTGGCAAATTATCGCGAATTGCAAATCAGTTAATATAACCACCCAAAGGTACAACCGCCGGGTTTTATATGCAATGTCAAACCAATTGTACCTGCCCCAGACCTCTTTGTAAAAAGGTCGCCGGGAGGGAAAGACTAAACAAACAAACGGCATTGTTTCAATGGCTTATTAAAGATTTCAGCATATCTTTTATCTGTCCAAAAGAATTAAGCATAACTTCTTCATCCTCATAAAGATGAAGCATATCTTTATTAAAGATGAAGTCTTTCAAGTAACCCTTTACACTTGAAACACTAGTAAGATTCAGGCATCTTTTTATCCCATAAAAAGTTTAAGCCTATCTTAATCTCTAATCCGGCTTCTCCCAGAAGCCCTCATAGATCGCCATCTTGAAGGCCGTGATACCCTATTGTATCAATCAATTGTTTGGCAAATTATCTCGAATCGCAAATCCGTTAATATAACCACCCGAAGGTACAACCGCCGGGTTTTATATACAGCACAAGGACCCCAATGGAAATACGCCTAACGGCCTTATTGGGCTATCCTTAGTTGGAATTATGCAAGGCTGGTACATGTCATATTTATAACATACTATGTGGTACCAACTCTGTAAATTGCTAACTGAATAAATATTATTAATATTATTATTAATATTATTATTATTATTATTATTATTATTAATGTCAAACCAATATACCTGCCCCAGACCTCTTTGTAAAAAGGTCGCCGGGAGGTAAAGACCAAACAAACAGACAGCATTGTTTCAATGGCTTTGAAAAGCAGAGAAAACCAAGGCCAACAGGTGTCAGCCTGAGCAGTCAGTGTGACATAGGACACCCTAGACCCCTCCGGAGTATGTGTTCGGAACATACGAGCTGTGATACTGGTTGTAGGCATTGTATTATAAAATTTCTCTGTAGTATTCATTGCAGGAAATTGTGCTAAAGGCCAATAGTAGTGTTACGACAATTGTTGTTGTAAGTAGCTTTGGCTGTGAAGCAATAGATTTTTGAGAAATCTCGGTAGTGGCAACTACGACTTTTACTTCTGCATAAGTACACAAGTTCAGTACTTCTACGAATGTACAAGAATTCATTTATGTTTGGTTATATTTTTAGGAATATATCCACTAGTTAATGGGGTTTATATGTGCACATGTAAACTTATAAGTTTTTAGTTTTCACCACTTACTTTAAGTGGGGTGCCTTCTTAACTAGCAGATCTGTGCACAGAGTCTCAGAGTTAACCCTTTTTCAAGCAGGCTTCTTTGAAGCACGCTCCTGCTTGTACCCCTTTTTGAAGATTTAGGCTGTATAAAGTTTATGCACCCGAATATCTCTTTTTTACAAAAGTAAGAATACTATGTGGTTGTTTGATTATCTGATTTTCTAGAGTTATGATATGATTACGAATGTCCCCCTCCAGTCTTAGAAATCAGGCATGTTCGTCAATGATGGAGGGGCCACTAATAAATTATAGGTTTGACTCCTGTAAGGAGATAAAGAAAACCTAATATTTAGTAGTGGCCCCGTAATCATTGACGACTGGGGCCCTCCCGACCATCCCCTTCCCATTCGTTGATGTATTAAGGATTTTGGTTTACTTGATATGTCAGTGAAGGAAGAATGACGCCTGAATCAGCGTCTGGTCAAAGATCCACACAAGTACATCTACGATATGATGGAAAGCTTATTGGATAGTTATTCTTATTTTCTTTTTCTTTTTTATTTTTTACGAAGTTTTTTTCGTAGTGAGAACCCAATTCATAATGACTGAAGCCATGAGTGAGGTCGCGTGCGCTCATGATGAAGGCTCCTCAGATTTTAAATGCTCTGCGCGGTAGATTCAAACTACGGCGGATTAGTGTTTGAAGAGGATGCCTTATGTAATAGGCAGTGTTTCCGAAAAAGAAAAAAATAATAATATATTTCAGGACGTATTTGTCAGGCAAAAATAAGACTGTATTATTCTATGACCGGGGAGAGTATTTGCAATATTGGAGATATTACACATATAAGGTTATCGATAGATACAAGAAAAATCAGTCTATGTGGTGAAAAGAAATGGCAATATCTAATTATGAATTAATTTACAGGCATGTTATTAGTTTATTTTTAATATTAATGATTACTGTACAGTACTTACATTATTATTTGTGTTATAATTTTAATTTTAATAACATTAATTATTTATATTATTATTTGTGTTATAATTTTAATTTTAATAACATTAATTATTTATATTATTATTTGTGTTATAATTTTAATTTGTATATCATTTGTTATAGCCCCTACATAACCGTTTACTTCCAATACACAAATTCCTGCACATGGATGAAACGAAGGCAATGTGTTCAGCCGGTTAATGTTCCAGGTATGTGACTCATCCTATTTCTCGGTATGGTGTCGTGAAGCATATGCACTTATACAGTACCTAAAGCCCCCTTTACACACACATGATTTTTGGTCCCAACTGCTCCCAATTTTGCCAAAAATAAATAGGAAGATTGCAAAATTGGGGGCAGTCGGAACCAAAATCGTGCATGTTCCCGACTGCTCTCAATTTTGCAATCTTTCAATATATTTATAGCAATATCAGGGGCAGTCAGGACCAAAAACTGTGAGTGTGTGAAGGGGGCTTAAAGATTTACTCGCAGGATGAAAGTAAGACTATCTTACACTATGACCTTCAAGGTCATAGTGTTATGTGAAAGTAAGACTATCTTACACTATGACCTTCAAGGTCATAGTGTTATTACATAAGTGTTATTTCTAAGTTAAAGGTAGAGCTAGATATCGTATAAATACTAAATTATGATCTACAATGATAATTAATTTTCCACACTTATACTTTGGTAGAATACACAACTGAAGAGAATTATATTTACTAAAATTATCAATACACTTTGAGAGGGAATAAGTTGAGATTTGGGATTTCAAAAGGTTACAACATACAGTATTTAACTCAGTTTCGTTGACTAAAGTTTTGCGACCATCATTGCTTCATGAGGAAGTACCCGACACAAAATAAAGCTTCACCTTGCTGAATTTTTAACTGGCAGAACATCCAACATTCATCTTCTCTAAGGCATCAGCAACTTTAAAGTCATTATATTAACAATCACCATAACAATTACTAAAGCAAACATTATCAACCAAATATTCTATCTATCTATCTATTGCCTGACGCCGCGATCCCCGAAGGGGTGGCCACGAACGAACCGCCCCCATGCACCTCTGTCCCCAGTCAGTCGACGCCCCTCCCCCCAACCAGCACCGCCTTCGTTCATGTAGTTCCTCACTCCATCCTTCCACCTCATATTCGGTCTACCTCTCCCCCTCTGTCCCTCCACCTCGCTCTCGTACACCCTCTTAGTCATTCTCTCGCTTTCCATACGTTCCATATGGCCGAACCATCTCAAGTTGTTCCTTTTCACACTTTCCAGCACATCTACCTCCACACACCTCCTTCTTACTTCCTCATTAGTCTGTCTATCCCTCCATGTAACTCCGCACGCACTCCTTAAGTAATTCATTTCTACTGCTCTCACTCTTGGTCTGAGTCTCTCAACCAACGTCCATGCTTCGCTTCCGTAAGTCAGTGTCGGGATTACCACACTGTCATGCAAGGACTTCTTCACTTCCATACTGACCACCCTATTTCTTGTTACTGCTTTTAGCGTTCCTACAACCCTCTTCCCCTGTTGTACCCTCTCCCGCACCTCTTCATCCATAGTCCCATCTTTACTCAAACCAAATATTACCATGGCATAAAACATGAGATAAATATCTTGACTAGGGCATGTACCCTGCTTAATCAACGTTTTCACTCCTAGACTGGCTTTTCTTGTATCTATCAATAAGTTTAACCCTTACTGTACCAGATGGTATGACCATAAATGTAACCTCCAGTACCAAGCAATTTGGCCAAAATGGCTTCAAAGTCGAGAGAGAACACCTTCCACCTCAAAAGATGGAGGAATACTGCCTCTCTTAATAATAATAATAATAATAAGCATGTTACTTATTTCTCATAAGCGCCAATTTTTCCGAAGAATTCACTAGCGCTCGGAAAGAGAAAGAAAAAAGAACAAAATCAATGCATCAAAAGACGGCTTATGTACAACACACATTTAACAATCATTAGCAGTGGCAAAATAGCCTAAACTCTATAGCCATCTGTCATGACACCTCTCTCAAGATCATAGCTTCTCTCAAAGAGAAAAGTCTTAAGTTGTCTCTTGAAGCATTCAACAGAACTCAGTTGTCTCATGGACAGCGGCAACCTGTTATACAACCTCGGAGCCATGTAGGAGAATGACCTCTCAAAGAAAGACTGCTGGAAAGCCCTTGGTTCATCAAGACGAAAAGGGTCATTGTCGTGACGCACAACTACACCATGGTGTGCCGGTGGGCGCCTGAGCAGCTCCGCAAGGTACCTAGGCTCACCAAATTTGAGAACCTTAAAAGTCACCAAACACAACTTAAATTCTATTTTTGCTCTTACTGGCAGCCAGTGCAGTTCTATGTGAAGAGATGTAGTAGGAGTTCTAGGTGAAACACCAAAAATTAGTCTTGCGGCCCTGTTAAGAACAGACTGAACTTTCTTTAAAATATAATTTGGAAGACCCACCAACAGGGCATTGCAATAATCAACACGAGAGAAAACCAATGAGTGAACCAACGTCAGGAGGCAACGCCTGGTTATAAACGGCTTCACCAAATAGAGATTTCTGATGTGCAAGTAACAACTTTTAACTATCTGGTTTACATGCTCTTTGAAATCTAATCGGGAGTTCACATATACACCCAGATTTCGAACAGAGTTGGCCGGTCGCAGCTGAGATCCACCCACATTGATGGAGAGGGCACCTACTATATCATCAGCTCTTCTATTTCCTCGGATGATGAGAATATCAGTTTTACCATCATTTAGTTTAAGTTTTCTCGCTCTCATCCACTTCTTGATATCAGACATCAACAAATCCATCTTACTCCGTATATCAACTATATTTGTGATTCTCACATAAATCTGGGTGTCATCTGCATAAAAGTGAAAGGTGACATTATGTGCACGAAGCAGAAGAGACAAACTGCTGATATAAATTATAAATAGGATTGGACCTAAAACTGATACCTGCGGAACACCATACTGCAGGGGTGTCGAGTCCGAGACCCTTTGATTTACCATCACACTCTGGGATCTACCTGACAAGTATGACCCAAGAAGCAAGAGAGCGGAGTCACGCACACCACAATCATAAAGATCACTCAATAACAACTCGTGATCCACTGTGTCAAAGGCCGCAGAGAGATCAAGCAAGACCAATAGTGAGGCCACACCATTGCAAATGTTCTCAACTAGATCATTATGTTCATTATGTACTCTAATCAATGCTGTTTCAGTTGAATGATGCTGTCGGTAAGCAGACTGAAAAATTGGGATAGTTTCATTCTGCTGAAGTAGTGGTTGTAATTGGTCAAGTATTGCACGCTCTAATATCTTTGATATGAAGGACAGGTTGGAGACAGGACGATAGTTCAACATGTTCTCAACATCAAGTCCAGGTTTCTTTAGAGTAGGTCGGAGTAGTGCATGCTTTTCAGAATGTGGGAAGCTACCTTCAGAGAAGCACTTATTAATTATTTTGGAAATAAACTCAACTGTGTGATCATAGACTCTTGGTAGCTTGGAAATATTTATGGGATCCAACGGGCAAAATGTTTTATTGAGGTTTCTTATGTAGGACGAGATCATGTCCACCTCTACTGAGTGAAAGGATGAGAGGACATTATTAGGAATGTGTCGGGGTTGGAGTACAACTGAAAGTTCTTCACCAACAGAAGCATCATCCAGTTCCTGTCTTATGCGAGTTATCTTGCCAGCAAAAAATGCCACAAAGTTGGCAGCCAACTCGGCATCGGGTACAGAAGGTCTTAAGCTGACTCTTGTTTTTCCAAGTAAACTGTTTACAATTGAAGCCAACCTCCTCTGGTCGTTACCACATGAGTCAACTTTTCCCTGATAATACACTTTCTTTTCATCTTTGATTGTGTGGACCACGGCTCTTCTGGCTGACAGATATTGCAACCATGTAGAGTCTGTTTTATTTTTCCGCCATTCACGTTCAGCTCTTCTACGCGCTCTTCTAAGAAATTTAACTTGAGTGCTATACCAGGGTGAATCATCTCGTACTATGGTTTTCTTCTCTACTTCTGGACAGTGATGATCGAACACTAATTTAAGTGCATTTCCATGTACCTCCACCAGCTCATCTGAAGTAAGGTTGGAAGTATCAATACTTCCCAAGTACTGTTTTACTTCACTGCTAGCCAAATTTTGGTCTGTATTTTTATAATTTCTAAATCTGATTACTTTTTCATGTGTGAGTGGCTTAGGGAAATCAAAGCTGAAAGTAATCAAAGCATGATCAGAGGTATTAGGGTCAGCATTCTCAACATCAACATCCAGAACACCACCACAACCCACAGGAGAGAAAACCAAGTCAAGGGTGTGTCCTAAGATATGAGTTGGGTGGGACACATGGTTTACAAAATTGTTCTGATCAGTCAACTCAAGGAACTCAGGAGAGAATGGCTTCAGATGAGGGCTGTCAACCCAGTAATTAAAATCTCCACATATCAAAAGTCTTCCGGTTTTAGCAGAAAATTCCTCAAGAAACTGCCCAAACTCTTCCATAAAACCCCTATCTGTGCCACGATGGCCAGGCCTATAGACAACTGCCATTCTTAGAATTTGTTGATGGAGTTTTATTTCCACTTCCAACAGTTCATAATAAAGAGGGGCTGGGTTATGGCTTATTTGCAAGATATTCACCAGAGATGTGGAGTAGACAACTGCCACTCCACCACCCGGATGATCTCCCCTAGGCCTAGGAACATTTATTATGGAATGGGTTTTAGGCAATGCCGCCTGGATAATATTCAGATCTGACTCGAACAACCAGGTCTCAGTGAGACATAATACATCAAGGTTACGTTCATCCAAGATCTCGCAAATATGATCCATTTTGTTACGCAAGGAACGAACATTCAACAGACCCAGTTTCAACCGGCTCCCGTGTGCATTTTTCAGTTTTTTGAACCTACAAAATTGGTGTTTTCAATAACTTTATTTCTCTGAGCTGTCATTAGAGGACAATTTCTACTTGAGGCGAAATGATTTGGCGGCTCCGTAACTGATGTGGAGCTCATACAATTTATACATTTGGGGGAAGTCTTGTTGGTGCAGTCTTTTGAGTTATGAGTACCGGCACAGAAGTTGCATTTTGGATCCTAATTTTTCCGATAACACCTGTCACTGGTATGGCCAAAGCCCTGGCAATGGTAACATTGTGTTACCCAGAAGCGATCGTATGCACGACATCTCACAAGTCCAACATACACAGAATTGCCATCATCCACAATGGAAGAGCGTATTTCAGGTGACATTTTTACTACCGCAGTCTTTGTGTGTGCATCACTATTTTGCTTGGTGAATAGCAAATTCATAGCTAAGCCATCGTCGACCAGGGACTTTATTCTTGGGTTCTTGTTGAGGATGCTGGGAATGATCTCATTATCCTCAGCGTCATTAGCAATGCCTACCAGAGTCATTTTTGGCATCATTTTCTTTGGTTCGGAGACACTGAAGGCACTGTCCACCCCCAAACACTGATTGATGGCCCTTCCTGCGTCTTCTTTGGCTTTCTTGGATGGAAGTCGTACCACCAGTACACCTGAATCAGTTCTAGTTAACTTGTTAACCGGAACCGAAGCCAAAGCAGTCTCGATTGCCTTTGTATCTGGTGGGCTTACTGGCTCGGAGGATCAGTCTTTTGGCTTCACTACCAAGACCTGATGGTCCCAGACAGTTTTTTTCTTTCCACCATCTACCACCTCAGTGGTGCGTTTGGTCGGCTCATTTTTGGTCTCTTCAAATGTTTGCTGAACTATCTTGGCAAACAAGGGAATGTCGGGGGCAGCAACTTTAGTCTCAAGGATATCCATTCTGTTACCAATACACTCTAACCTCCATTTAACGGACTCTGATTTAACGGATATCGGCAATAACGGTCAAAATATTTAGGCCGGACGAATCCGGATTCCTGGGCAGTCAATCCGTAGCTGTGCTAAGTCCGTCCGGTAGGTGGCGGGGCAGGCGCATGACGTCATGACGCGGTAAATTTTGGAGAGCCTCAGTCCGCCATTGTCTCTCTGGGAACAGATTGTGACCGCTGCCGCGCGATCTTTTGTGTGCTGACCCTTCCTGTGTACCTGGACTGCTATTCATCATGGGGCCCAAGGATGAAAAACGCAAGCGAGTGAACCTAAGAGTGGCCAAAAAACTTGAATTAATAGCCAAACTGGAGAAAGGAGTGAGTGTGACGAATGTTTGTGAGGAATATGGGGTGGCCAAACAAACAGTGTCTGACATTAAGAAGGCCAAGCCAAAGTTATTAGCCTATGCCACGCAATATTGTGTTGACGCTTCAGCTAGCAAAAGTGGGAAAGTAAAGCCTCAAGAATAACAAGCTATTCTTGATCATGTAAATAGTGTACATATATTAGATATAAGGTAAGAAACACCAACTTTTCATTTGTATACTAATAAAAACAATACATATTACCAGGATTTATTTCAGGTACAGTAAAAAAAAAAGGATGCATAACAGTTAAATGTCACGATCCGGACACCTGTACTCAACACCGGATTTTTCTCAAGGAATTTCCGGAGTACATCCGGACTGGACATTATTTAGCAGCAACGGACATTTAGCAGCAACGGACAGGTGCTTGCACGCATTTGTCCGTTGAATGGAGGTTGCAGTGTACTCTCTATCTCCACGGCCACCGCAGCAAGGGCACCCTTCACTTCGTTTACAATGGCAGTCTTCACTTCACCAACTAGGGCAGCCATCAGGTCATCCAAGGTCTGCTGACTAATTGCTGCGTCCTTTGCAGCCAGGGGCGTGGTATCGCAAACAGTGCAATGCCATTTAAATCCAGGTTTCTTCTTTGCAAGTACTCTGAGGTCCTCATCATCAACATTTATACAGTTAACGTGAAAATAGGTACCACACAAGTAGCAGCCCAGCGATTTGGCCTTGCCCACAACCTTCCCGCAACTGCAACTCTGCTTGCTTGCTGCCATTTCAGTGGAAGTAACCAATAATTAAAAGCAAAAACACCTGTTTTTCGTATCTGATTAAAAATAAGAGAAAACCCTAGTTTTAAAAACACGTGAAAATAACTACCTGGGACAGACCCCAGGTAGCGCCGTCCCCGTCAGTGCCACCACAATGGAAAAAAATTAAAATGGAAAAGAAAAAAAAAGGGAAAGTGGTGTCTGCAAGGTCACCGCGGGCAGGTGGGGATCGACTTGGCTACCCTTTGGAGGTAGCCCAACCGAGATGCGTGGAGAGACCACGCACAGGATGGCAGATGTGTGTGGTGCAAAAACTTTAACCAATTTTGCACACTGTTTTGAGCTTATAGCAGTGACAATACAATTTCCACGGTACTCATCAAGACCCTATTGGTTACGATACTGCCACTGCGCAAAGCAGTGTGGGAGCTTGGATATAAGCTGAGAAGTGTTGCTAAGGTCTTAGAGCAGTGGTTAAACGTCGTGGTACCAAGGCACCGATCGATATGAGCTGTTGTTGTTGTTGTTGTTGTTGTTGTTCCCTAAGCTGCCTGGCCGAACAGCCCCGAGTCCCTGAGGAAGGCCATGGCCACGATCGGGCTTTCCCACAGAGCTCTCATTGAGTGTAGATTGTGTTGTTGGCATAAGTGGTTGTGTGAAATGCAGTCTTCTATGATGTGTTTAATGGTATGGGGTGCTGTGTTACATCCCGGGCAGGCGTCGACAACGGAGTCATCCAGTCTCTTCTGATAGCTCAGGAGAGCTGGATGGTGTCCGCATCTCAGCCTGGCCAGGTGGACTCTGTCCTCGCGAGGAAGGGAGGATTCGGAAGGATGGATTTCGGGAGGTCGTGCATGCAGCTGCGTGTTGTCTGTGAGTGAGTGGATGGATCGGCGAGAGATATGAGTATGGATGTGCTTCTGGAAGTTGGTTCGGGGTGGGCAGGGAGGGAGAGAGGACAATAATTGTGTGTGATACCGTGTGCTGGGTGTTGTTTTGATATTTTTTGGTGTCTGTGGGTGTGTTGCCATGTAGTTTAGTGGGTGGTCTTGGTTCGTGGAGGCTGCTGCCAGGAATTGAGTGCCTCTCATGTCCAGATGGTCTTTGACTTTGAGGATTTTGGTTTCTTGATGTAGGTGATCTGTGGGTGCAGTAGCTGTGCAGCCTGTAATGATCTTCAGGGCTTTGTTTTGAATAGTCTGTAATAAGGTCTTATGATGTGTTTCAGCTAGGTTAGAAGCCCAGGCTGGGCTTGCGTATTCCATCACTGATCTTATGTATTGTTTATATACTGTGGTGGTAGTTTCTTTGTTGTGTCCAAATTTTGTGTGAGCAAGTGACCTGAGGGCGTTAAGTCTGGGTGTCAGTTTCTTTTTAATGTTTGTGGTGTGCTGTTTGAATGTCATATGAGTATCATATGTTACTCCTAGGATTTTGGGTGTGTGTGTATGTGTTAGGGGTGTGTTGTTTATGGTGAGTTGAGGGATGTATTCGTGTTCTCCTGTCCAACTTGCAGGGTTGCGGTGGATTTGGCTGGGGCTAGATTAAGCCTGTTTGTAGTGCACCAGCCATGTAGTGTGTTGAGATAGGGTTGAAGGAGATCTGTTGCTCTTTTTGGGTCATGGTGTGTGCATGTGAGTGTTATGTCATCTGCATAGGAAGCTAAGTTTATTTGGGGCGTATTGGGTGTAGTTATATCGTGCATGTACAGATTGAAGAGTGCGGGCGATAGGACGGATCCTTGTGGGACTCCGTTTGGAAAGTTTCTGATTTTAGATGACTGACCGGCAAAAGATACGTGTGCACATCTGCCTGCTAGGAAGTTGGCCAGCCACCTTTTTGTGTTGTTGTGCATGTTTGTGTTGTAGATTTTGTTTGTTAGGTTGTGGCGGGGGATGGCATCGAAGGCTTTACTAATGTCGAGTGTGGCTAATAGTGATCTGTGGTGGTCTAGCTGAGTTGATGACGTCAAAAGCTCTTTGTGTAAGGTCTGTGAGAAGGGTGTTTGTGGAGTGCAGTGGCCTAAAGCCATGTTGTGTTGGAGCTAGGGGTAGGTCGGGTGTAATTAGTTGTAATACTAGGCGTTCCATGACTTTGGAGGGGGAGCAAAGGAGTGTGATGGGGCGGTGCGAGGAGGGTAGCGTGGGGTCTTGTTGGGTTTGGGGAATGTGATGATGATACCATGCTTCCAAATGTCTGGTATTGTGTTGTGTGAATAGCTGTAGTTTGATATGTTAGTGAGTGCTTGTATGCCTTGTGGTCCCAGGTGTCTGAGGTATGTTGCTTATGTTGTCTAGGCCACAGGCGGGTGAGTGCTTGAGATTGTTGATATGCTTTGTCTGGTGATTGGTGAAGGGTGTATAGTCAGGGTCTGTGGGGAATTGTCTCTTACGTCGGATGACACGTCGGTCGTCTTTGTGAGGTTTTAGGTGGCTGACATGTGAGAAGTGATTGATGAGAGTGTTTGCTTGTTGTTTACATGAAGGAGTAGAGTCTGTTGTTGTGATTGCAGCATGTGATTGTGTTGTGTTGCTGTTGGAAAGTGTGATGCTGTTTAGTGTTTTGTAGAGTTTTTGGGGGTTTGTTTTGTGATCAAGTGTTTGTAGGAAGTTATTCCAATTTAGTTTTTGTTGTTCTTGTATTTTGTTGTTAGTTTGGGTGTTGAGTGCTTGAATTTGTTGTGTGATGTCTTGTGTGTGGGGTGCTGGGGAGTGTTTCAGTATGTCGCGTTGTCTGATGAGGTTTTAAATTTCTGGTGTGAAGTTGGGGTTGTGTCTTTTTCTGTTACCTCTTGGAATGTGTTTCTTGTCAGCGTTTTGGATAGTTTTATTGAGTATGTGTACAGCATTGTTGATGTTAGTGATGGGTGTAATAATATATTATATTATGTTGTTGTTGTTCCCCAAGCTGCCTGGCCGAACAGCCCCAAGGCCCCGAGCAAGGCCAAGGCCATAACCGAGCGCCCCCACAGAACCCTCCCTGCCGACCACAATAAAGCCTGGGTGACCGAAGCCACACCATGGCGGGGAGCTGAGGAGGGTGCGGAAACGCCCGGGAAACCGAAGCCCCACCCAGGGCCCTGTGTCCCTCAGCAATTATGAAGAGAAAGTTGAGGGGCAAAGGAAAAATGTGATGCTTTGGCTTCCAATCTTGGTAGATTGGGAGGTCAATCCACGGAAGAGACGCAATCACTTGAGATCTAGAAAATATATAAGTAAAAGGGCTGTTAAAAGGACCGCATATTATTGATGGACATCGTACATCGCTGGTATTGACAAGTGACTTTTTTACTGTCGGCCAACGTACGTCGCTGGGATAGTAGAAGTTAAATGTGTAATACCTGTACAGTACAGTATTGTATCTCAGAAATTATTAATACTCATACCCAAAGGTCATAGGAGTAAATATTATGGACTTGACAACCCGAAGGGAAGAAAGAAAAACCTAAAATTTAGCAGTGGTTCTGTAGTCAATGACGTGAGAGCCTATATGTAAAATACAGTATGGCCTCTAAGGAGGCGGGTCCCTAAGGCCCGCTTTAACCCTCTGTTCCCGGAAGGGCTCTTGAACGCCCATAAAAAAGCATACACGAGCTGCCCGGAAGGGCTCTTAAACACCCATGAGGTCAAAGCCTGTGAGCTTCGTGTGCGAGGCGTCGGTCCGACGCATGTAAACAACAGCCGGCTGGACCGTCGCCCCGCATCTCCGGCCACAAGAAGGAGAGCGTCGCTTGTTCGTGTGTGCCTGTATGTTGTTGTTAAGTATCCAAAAGTAGTGTAAAGTGGCTGTTTTGGCCATAAAGTTAACTCCAATGAAATCATCATCACAGCTCAACCAGTTGACTTAGAGAGCTCTACTTAATGCCATTCTACAGGTAAATAACACAGCTACGCTTGGGGATGCGCGGGAATGCGGGTAGCAGTCAGATTAACAAATATACGGTAGCCTAGCCTAGACGTTTTTCGGCCAAAACACCCGGGTTTCGGGGAATATATATATAATACATAGCCGGGGCTGGAGGGTTAATCTTATAACTGTCAGTCAGGAACCATAAATCTCCTTGGGGGTACCCTTTAATAATTCCTAAGGTACGTCATTGTTGCTGAAGCCACTAGAAATTAAAATTAAATTAAATTAACCCTCTCCGAAATATGACGCAATTTTGAGCCTATTGGGGATACTTTAAAGCCTGTGTTACCATCAGGGTATTTAGAAACCTTTAGTTTAGTTACTTCAACCTCTGCAGTTATCTTTGAGTTAGCTATGGGCAGAAAACTAATTTTGGAGAGGTAATTATAAGAGTGAGAGAACTCTATTTCTTATTGCTAATCTGGCAACCTCTGCGTCATAAATGCGTGAAAGGGTTAAAGAATAACATAGTTTGAACGTAGTGCCATTTATAGATAACAAAATGTACGCATTCAATAGGCTAAATATGAAAAATAGGGGATAGAAAATGGTACATATATAAAAATAATAGTACACAGGTTGGTATAAGTAGTAAATATCTATCAACTTACCGTGCGGGAAGAGGCTATGTGACAGAGGCAACACGTGGCACACAAATTCTATGAATTCATAGCCTAAGCCTAACCAAAAGCATTTGCCTAAGACCTAAATTCATAAATATTGTTGAAATATAAGCACATAACCTGAGCACTGGACAAATAACATCCTAAAATAGAGAATGAGAAATCACAACAAAATGGCGTGGCATCCTAAAAAGCATGGCTGACACTAGCGCGGTGTCCCCACATCCTCGACCACTATGGGCATAAAAATATAGTAAAACACATTCCTAGTTCACATGAGCACTATATTAACCAGGAGGGCCACATTAGAGAGGGAGAGAAGGGGGGCACACGTCCAGTCGCGCTAGGTGTCGGCCGGGAGAGGAAGAAGATCGCAAGATGGCAGATCTTGGCAACTGCATATGGGAAGCTACAAGGACAAAATGGTGGACGGATAGCAAAACTGGCGCAATGTTCAAACTGATTGTTACGTCTTTCTTTTTTATGTATATTTCTAGTGGCTTCCGCAACAATGACGTTCCTTAGGAACTATTAAACTAAAGGGTACCCCCTAGGAGTGTTATGGTTCTCAACCAACAGTTAGGTCAAACCTGGCTCTTAGAGACCAGGAAAATCCCATATACTACATATAGGCTCTCACGTCATTGACGGAGAGAAACACTGATAAATATTAAGTTTTCTCTCATCCCTTCGGGGATCAAACCTATACAGGTTTGACAACCCGAAGGGAAGGAAGGAAAACTAACTATTTAGTAATGGTTCCGTAGTCAATCACGTGAGAGCCTTATATATATAAGGGCTCCCCGGAGACTCCTGTGAGGGTCCCGGAGAAAGCATAACGCGACCCAAATATATAAAAAGTACATCCTAGGGTGAAGCCCTTTACTTAGTTCCTAGGGAACGTCATTAAAAAAGGTAACCATTAGAAAAAGAAAGACATTTTTTATGAGTAAAGATTGAAACTATGAATGTTGTCTTACTAAATCAACTAGCACGCCGTTATACAGTCCTTCCCTTGCACGCGTCGCCCAGCTGGTCACGCTGGGTTTATACGTCCTTCGTAGTACAAAGTTGCGCATGTGCATGGGAAGAGGGAGGAGGGAGGGCTGCTTTACGTCATTGACTACAGAACCATTACTAAATAGTTAGTTTTCCTTCCTTCCCTTCGGGTTGTCAAACCCGTAATTTAGTAATGGTTCTCTCCGTCAATGACGTGAGAGCCTAAGAATACCAAGATCGGTGGTTGGGACATCTCATGCTCAACGTCAAAGACTGAAGAGAACCAAAACTAACGGCTCGCGCTGTTGTAATTAAATACCTAGAATTAAGAAAAAGTGTAAAGTATAAAGGCAAGGTTTCTAAGTAAGCCTTAGGAAGCGATAGAAAGGTAGATAATGATAAGGATGCAGTAAAACTTAATAAAAGAGCCACTAAATATTGTAACACATAAGAATTGTACATACTATAGTACTAGAATGATTTGTAAAAAGGAAAATCTATTCATACTTATTAAACTCACCAAAAAAAGAATTTTGTGTATTTATTAATCTAATATCCTGTATTAGAAATTAACCCTTAGAGATTATCAATCTTGCTAATATTAACATTGAACAACACTTGTGAGAGGTTCTCCAGTTCGGAACACACTCCCCCCCCCCCCTCTGTTTTGTCCAAAACTCCTAAAAGTAAGTCAGTACTTGGTGAAGCTCACACGTACTTGTAACATAAAACATGTCATTATTGCAATAAACAGAGATCAGTTATGCTTATGCCTAATTTTCATGGCTATGCATGGCACAGTGGGTCTCTTCAAATGAGCTGAAAGATATTTGGATAAAAATGTGTGGTGAGATGACCAGACTCTTGTTTGCTTAATGTCTTGGATAGAGTAATTGTTAAGAAATCTGACTGTCGTGGCCCACTTTCTCACATCATGGGCCCTTGCTACTGTTGACGGTTCGGCTGTTTTGAAAACTTCCACTAGAATTGAAGCAAGCTGTCGTTTAGATAACCTTGATTTGCCATGTGAAGAGATCCATAAATGAGAAGGGTGTAAGGGTGTACAGTAGTTGGTTGTACATACTTATACAAAGCCAACACTGGGCATAGTGCCTGATGTTTATTCTTTTGTTTAAGGGCCATTACATCAAAAGGTGAGAACATATGATCTTCTCTTTCATTCTTGGCTATGAAATCAGGAGCTGGTGTGAGGGTAACAACACTCAGATCTTTAAATTGTAAGCAGTTCGCAGCTCTAGCCATGGCCGCAAGTTCGGACACTCTATGTGTTGTTGCTAACGAAATTAAGAAAACACATTTAGATAATAACTTGTCATAAGAGGGGTTGACCGTGTAAGGTTTAGTACTTAATAGATTTAACACCTTGCCCAGAAACCACTGAGGTAGAATCTGTCTCGCTGGAGCTCGTAATTTAAAACAAGCCGTAATAAAACCTCCTTCATACTTAGGTGGAAGTCTAAGGCCAGTAAGGTTATAGAATGGTTCTTTAATGGCTGAGAGGTGATTGCGAAGTGTGTTAACTGATAGGTGTTTGTCTTCGAAAAGGTAATTTAAGTACTTTAAAATTAACCCATCAGACCCGGAAGCACTCTGAGGCACCCATAAAAAACACCCCCCGAGCTACCCGGAAGGGCTCTGAGGCACTCATGAGCTTAAAGCCTGTAAGCTTGGTGTGCGAGGCGTCCGTCCGACGCATGTAAACAACAGCCGGCTGGACCGACGCCGCGCATCTCCGACCACAAGAAGGAGTGCGTCGCTTGTTCGTGTGTGCCTGTATGTTATTGTTAAGTATCGAAAAGTAATGTAAAGTGGCTGTTTTTGCCATAAAGTTATCTCCAATGAAATCATCATCACAACTGAACCAGTTGACTTAGAGAGCTCTACTTTACGCCATTCTACAGGTACGAAACACATCTACGCTTGGAAATGCGGAAGCAAGCAAAATAACAAAGATGCGGTAGCCTAGGCATAGACGTTTTTCGGCCAAAAACCCCGGATTTCGGGGAATATATATGGAATACATAGCCGGGGCTGGAGGGTTAAACTTACTGAGGCACTTTGTTGGTTGGATTCTACAATCCACGTTGTAAATTGTTTCCAATGTGACTCATACTGTCTAATTGTGGAAGGTGTAAATTGTTTGGTTAATTTGTCGTGAACGGCTTTGTCATAAGAATTTAGCCATATGGTTTTGAAAATATTTCGTAACTAAAACCAAGTTGTAAGAAAAACTCCATTGAACTTGTTGAGGGGTAAGTCGGAAGCCAGTGGGATAAAAGAACGATTCTTTAATGGCTGAGAATTGATTGTATAGTGTGTAAATTGACAGTTGTTTGTCTTCAAAAGAGTAATTGAAGTACAGTACTTTAAAAATAAACTGACTGAAGCTATGTGTTGGACAGACTCTACAATCTACGTGGTAAATTGTTTCCGATGTAATTCCTACTGTTTAATAGTGGAAGGTGTAAACTGTTTGGTTAATTTGTCGTGAACAGCTTAATCATAAGAGCTCCGCCATTTGACTTTGAAAATATCCATAAAGCTAAATGTAGACCAGTCTGTAGGTTGCTAATCCGCTCTAAGTGGAAACAAGACGTTGAAAATGGTATTGGAATGGGACATTCGAGAGACAGATGAATGAACTTCACATGTGTTGACCAGACTGGTGTTATAAGGCACCCTTGACCCTGAATTAAGTGGATATGTTGCAAAACTTTGGATATTCGTAAGGCACCCTTGACCCTGAATTAAGTGGATATGTTGCAAAACTTTGGATATTCGTGTGTGTCCTGAGGAGGAAAGAGGTATATCGATAACCACTTGTTCCAAACCTCTGAGAACGCATCTGTTCCGCTCGCTTGGATCTCGTGCCAGAAGGACAGAAGCAGGAGGAATTTTGTCGATTGGTGTGAATTAACGAGATTTACCTGTGGATGGAACGGCCATATCAAGTTGTGGAATACCGTCTGAGTGATTGTCTATTCGACTAGGGTACCCTTCTCCCGAGATAAGGTGTCCGCCTACAGATTCGCCTTGCTTGGTAGGTAAACTGCTTGAATTGTGATATGATAATGAAGAGTAAGGAAAAATATTAACTCCGACAATCTCAGGGGCGTGTGAGATTTTGTTGGGCCCTGCCTGTTGATACAGGACACAGCTGATGTGTTGTCCATGTGAAAGGCTATTATTGTACTCTGTGTTGGAGTGCAAGGGCATGATTTTCAGGAAAATCGAGGGACAACTAGTTCCTTTGTATTTAAGTGATAGAGATTGAGAGAGGTCTAGCGACTATGTGTCTGGCGACCGTCGGACGATTGGTAACTCCAGCTCGGGGCTACCGCTTTGTCCAAGACGACCCCCACTGATGGTGGCGGTTCTGACTAGAGGGCTGTCGGGGTCTCAGGTCTTATCCAGAAGCTTAGAAGTCTAAGGAAATGCTGAGGGAATGTAATTAGGGTATGAGGTTGATTAACTCAGAAAAGCTCTGTTGTCCAGCCTGATGTAAGGATTCAGGCGAAGTTTGTCCAACGGAACAGGTAGCTGAACCCAATATTTTGACCCTATTAACCCTCTCACGTCCTTGACGCAATTTTGAGCCTATTGGGGATACTTTAAAGCCTTTTTACCATCAGGGGTATTTAGAAACCTTTAGTTTAGTTACTTTAACCTCTGCAGTTGTCTTTGAGTTAGCTGTGGGCAGAAAACTCATTTTGGAGAGGTAATTATAAGAGTGAGAGAACTCTATTTCTTATTGCTAATCTGGCAACCTCTGCATCATATGGTCGTGAGAGGGTTAACGACTGCCACAGCCGTTTGGAATTGTTTTTTATATGTACTGTCTTGCATACTTGTAGTAGTCAAGTATTTGATGTTGTATGTTGTGTGACAGGGTTTCCCAACGGAGGTAAACCCAGGGTTCACACTTTACTATTCAGACGTAGGGCTGTGATATTTGTTGTATTGTTATCATCTCGAAAAAGTGGTTTACAATAAACTTGTTGAGGATTGATAATTCTATGACTGGTCTGAACTGTAGGCTATCTCGTTTTGGTACTAGACTTAAGTGAGACAGAAAACTTTTGATGTGGGAGGAATGTTCACTCGAATTCCTCACTGAAGCATCGCTTTTACGAGTGTTGGCACCTTTACTGGTATGAGATGTTGTATACGTACTTATGAAAGAACGGTCGTCTCTCTCAGTCCCAAAACAGACTATGCTTTATTAAATGTCTGGACCAAGGTCCTTTCGGTCATGCTGTGTAACTGGAATGCAAAGAACCGGTTGTGCCTTGAGATATAATGTGATGCAAGGCTAAGATGAACTAAGTTAGGTCCTTGAACCGGTATGTGCTCTTGAAAGGTCAGACTGTTGCTGTTGGTGTGTCTGAGTCTGTCTAACTTGTTGTCTGGGGATGAATTAACCAGTCTGTCCCGACTACTGTGGCCTGTTGAGTGTCGTTGAGATCTGAATCTAATAAAGTTAACATAAGAGAACCTTAGAGACGGTTATAAAAAGTAGTGCTGATACTTCAGACCAAGTATCTGTGGTTGTTAATCCGTTAGAATAGATGGAGAGATCAAGATTCTAGTTTTGATGTCTTTGGGCAGAGTTTTTTAGATAGAAAGATACGGAGGTCTTGACGTGCTTTGGACGTCATGAAAAGGGCTGTTCTGACCTCTCCTACTGTCCGAAGGGTTTTGCAAAGATAGACTTCGCTTATGTGTGATAATGTTGCCCTAGAGTATGTGTCATGAATAGGATCTGCTACTCCTCATTAGTGTGAGTGAGTTGTCTGTAAAACTGTCTTTGTGGTGCAATGCATAAGTGTGGTGATTTTCAGTGTGAGCAGCCTAGGTTCGAATCCCCGGACTGCCACATCTATCTATCTATTGCCTGACGCCGTGATCCCCGAAGGGGTGGCCACGAACGAACCGCCCCCATGCACCTCTGTCCCCAGTCAGTCGACGCCCCTCCCCCCAACCAGCACCGCCTTCGTTCATGTAGTTCCTCACTCCATCCCTCCACCTCATATTCGGTCTACCTCTCCCCCTCTGTCCCTCCACCTCGCTCTCGTACACCCTCTTAGTCATTCTCTCGCTTTCCATACGTTCCATATGGCCGAACCATCTCAAGTTGTTCCTTTTCACACTTTCCAGCACATCTACCTCCACACCACACCTCCCTCTTACTTCCTCATTAGTCTGTCTATCCCTCCATGTAACTCCGCACGCACTCCTTAAGTAATTCATTTCCACTGCTCTCACTCTTGGTCTGAGTCTCTCAACCAACGTCCATGCTTCGCTTCCGTAAGTCAGTGTCGGGATTACCACACTGTCATGCAAGGACTTCTTCACTTCCATACTGACCACCCTATTTCTTGTTACTGCTTTTAGCGTTCCTACAACCCTCTTCCCCTGTTGTACCCTCTCCCGCACCTCTTCATCCATAGTCCCATCTTTACTCAACACACTGCCCAGATACTTAAAAGAGTTGACGATCTCCATAGCCTGACCGTTCAGCTTCACCTCACACTCTGTGACTTCACCCTTTCGAAGACCATAACCTTGCTCTTCCCCGTATTTACCTTCAAATTCCGTTTTTCGCACACTGTTCCAAACTCATTTACCAGACCCTGCAACTCCCATTCATTATCACTCATCAGAACTGTATCATCCGCAAACAGCAGTATAGGTAGCTTCCACTCAATTCCCTCCCTTTTCAGCGATACACCAACATTCACTGCTCTTGATAGTATTTCTTTCATGACTCCATCCATATATACAGTAAACAACCACGGGGACATCACACACCCCTGTTTCAAACCAACATTCAGGTCAAAGAACTCGCTCTGCTCACTCTCCACACGTACTGCCGCCTTTGCACCCTCATACATGCTCTTCACTGCTTTCAGCAACTTGCCCTCTACTCCGTATATTCTAAGTACTTTCCACAAACCTTCTCTATCCACTCTGTCATAGGCCTTCTCCAAGTCCATAAAGGCAACATACACTTTTGTTTCTTCTCCAGATACTTCTCCACAACACAATTCAGGGTAAAAATCTGATCTACACATCCTCTTCCCTTCCTAAAACCCCTGCTCGTCGCCTATCCATTTCTCCGTTCTCACTCTCACCTCTCAATCACTACCCTACTGTATACCTTCCCTACTACGCTTAGAAGACATATTCCTCGGTGGTTACACCAGCTTCCTCGTTCCCTTTTGACGTTATATAAGGGGACTATTATGCCTGTCTTCCAGTCATCGGGTGCACTCCCCTTCTCCATGCTAGTTTGCACATTTTCCATACCCATTCTATCACTATCTCACCACCATACCTCAACATGTCCCCAACACTCCATCTGTTCCTGGTGCTTTCCCCAACTTCACTCTTTTCATGGCTTCCCACACTTCTGACCTCCTGATCCCCACCTCCTCCTCCACTACTTCTCTTCTTCTCCCTCCATACCATATCCAGCTATGTTTGCTGGCTCTTCATTCCTTTCATTTAGCAACTCACTGAAGTACTCCCTCCATCTTTCGACTCTCTCTTGCTTCTCGGCTAGCATTCTCCCATTCTTATCTTTCACACCCTTACTGTTTCCCTTGCTACCTTCCCTAACTTTCTTGACTTCTTTCCAGAACAGTTTCTTACTCTCCCTCCATTTTACACTCAGATTCCTTCCAAATTCCTCATCTACTCTTCTCTTACTTTCCTTCACTACTCTCTTCACCACCCTCTTACTCTCCACGTACCTCGCTCGTTTCTGTCTCTCTCGAATCTTCATTCCCTCTACTACCCAACCACACTCTATATGCTTTCTTCTTTTCTTCCACAGCTATTCTTACCTCTTCTGTCCACCATGCTGTACCTTTCACTCCCCTCCCTCTTCTCCTCACTCCACACACCTCCTCACATGCTGCACAGATCTCATCCTTAAACACCTTGCTCATCTCCTCCACTTCCTCCATAACTTCCAGGTCGAACCCACCTAGTCGTCTTTCCACTGCTCTCCTGTACTCCTCCCTGACTTCCTCCTCCTGCAACCTCTCCACCCTCCTCACCATTCCACCCTCCTCTCGCCTCCCGCTCCTCACCCACTTCTTTTGTATCCTAACCTTAGCTACCACTACATAATGATCAGACAGACCCCCTCCAATACCCCTATACACCCTAGCATCCATCACAGATTTCTTCATTCGTTCATCCACACATACATAATCAATCAATGACTTTCGTTCCACCACTGTCTTATCTTTCATCGTCAACATCCGTTTCCACGTGTACCTGTGGATCATTCTGTGTCGGAAGAAGGTGTTGGCTATCCACAGCCATACGTCCACAAGTGCACTACCATTCCCATTCACCTCTGATGGTACCCCCCACCCCCCACCCTCCCACCACTCCCTCAACTTTCCTATCACCCACTTACCATTCATAACCCCAATCAGAAATATTTTTTCGTTCTTGTCAAACTTCTCCAGGCACGCCTCCACATCCAGAACTCCTCTTTCTTTCTTTCAAGTATCTGTCGGGGCATACACGCATACAATCACCCACGTTTGTATTCCTACTTTCATTCTCACCCACACAATCCTTGAACCCACAGACCCATACTCTCTTACACATTCCTTCCATTTGCTACTTACAAACAAACATGCACCTTCTCTCGCTGTTCCTTCACTCACTCCAGCACACACACCCATTCCACATTCCCATTCTCTCACATCTGAACCTTTCCATTTGGTCTCTGTCATTCCACATACATCCAGCCTGGCATTCACTAACACTTCCAGAACCTCTCTGGAAGTGTTAGTGAATGCCACATGTGTTTGTTAATTTCATTAACCGAGTTTAGGAGTAAAGTATGTTGGTGGAGAGAACATAATAAAACCAAAAGGTTGGATAATCGCCTATGGGTTGTTTATCTGAGAGTGTAAAGTCCTTCCCCAACCTTTTGTTCCTAAGAAATATCCTCGTCAATTATGGGGACACGGAGTCAAGGATCTGACTCAGCCAAATTGCCAGAATAACCCTGTGTGATTAAGAGGTGTATGGGGAAATGGTTGATTGAGCCCTGTGAAAGTTATTCTGTAATAAAGGATAGATAAAATTATCTACCTGGAGAATTCTGGTATGTGAATGTGGAACTCCGGCGAAGTAGGCAATGAATAGCTATCGAAGAGACCCCCTTCCTCAGCCTACTTCCTCTGCAACCCGGACTCATAGAGAACGCGGGGAACTCCTACTGACTGGAGGTGTCATTATTACAGCTCAGGACTAAGTGCTAGCCGACCCAAAGTGGGACCGGAACAACCAGTTGTGTAAAGGTAAGATATTGACTGTATCGGTTCTGTCAGGTTTTTTAAAAGGAATGGCTGGTGCTAGGGATACCCAGAACTCTAGCATGTTGTGCTGAGGCGTAAGGAAAACAAGCTAATGAATCATTACTATACTGGTTAAGTAGACCCTAAAGAAGTGACCTCTGTTATAGTGGGGACTTGGGGAAAATATTACTTGGGAATTGCCAGACGGAAAATTAATTCCTAGTGTTGTCCTTTGTAGTATGAGGACTCGGGGTAAAGAAATTACTCGGTAATGACTGAAGGAATAACTCTGTGTTGTTTAATAGGTGCGGGGGTAAAATTTACTAAGTACCTAATAGTCTTCTCGGACTGGTATGGAGGACTCAAGATTCGGACGGAAATAGAGTGAACAAAACCTATTCCGTAATAAATTATTGAGAAAAATATCTAATTGGAGAACTCTAGTATGAGACTTGTGGAACTCTGGCAGAGAAGGCAATGTTATAAATATCTAAGAGGGCCCCTCTCTCAGCCTACACTGCTAAAACCCTGACTCAGAGAGAATGTGGTGGTCTTCTAGTGATCGGAGATATGTAAAAGAGCCCCAGACCCAGACACTCGCCGACCCAAAGTGGGACCGGAGGGAGGTTCAATGAATCATTAATAATAATAACAATAATAATATTATTTATTCAGTTAGCAATTTACAGAGTTGGTACCACATAGTATGTTACAAATATGACATGTACCAGCTTTGCATAATTCCAACTAAGGATAGCCCAAAAAGGCCGTTAGGCGTATTTCCATTGGGGTCCTTGACCAACTCGAGAGTTGGTCCGGAGCCTAAAATATGAAATGTTTATTGTCGAGTTGAGTAGTCAAGTGTTAGCCTTGAATGATACTGATTATACCATAGTATCCTTATTGGAGGAGTGGTAACCTGGGAATCTTTGTGAATCAAAATTATTGATTTACTACTAGTAGTTATACGTGAACGACAATATCATAGTATCCTTTATTGAAGGAGTGATAATGTGGGATGCTTTGTAAATCAATTTTTTTTTATCTACTAATAGTAGGTAAAATAGTATAATCTGTGTAAAATGAATGGATGAGAACCAACCGGTTAATCGTGTCCATGTACAGTATATACTTGGTCTAAGGAAAGATAGATAATATCTCTTAATTTTGTACCGCCTTTGTTTGGGAATAAAAGTTAATAATAATAATAACAATAATAATCGTCAGGTTACTTATATAGCGCCCGTTCTCCTCATTCGAGGATTCACCAGCGCTTGGCTTTCTTTAGTCTACCACTGACTATTACCCATCCCCCTGGGCACGTGCCCAACCCCGAAAAGGGTTGAAATAGGGGAGCTATCCCCCTGCCAAAGGCGGCTTTCTAGGGCCTTTCCTAGCTGTTGCTAAGAGGATTGGGTTCTAGTCATGTGGTGATGGGCTGGTCTTTCAGAGTGAGAACTGAGCGATCTCTGACTGTTCCTTTAGCTTGTGTGTTTTCTGGATCTCAAGTGACGGCGTCTCTTCCGTGGATTGACCTCCCAATCTACCAAGATTGGAAGCCAAAGCGTCACATTTTTCCCTTGCCCCTCAACTTTCTCTTCATAATTGCTGAGGGGCACAGGGCCCTGGGTGGGGCTTTGGTTTCCCGGGCGTTTCCGCACCCTCCTCAGCTCCCCGCCATGGAGTGGCTTCGGTCACCCAGGCTTTATTGTGGTCGGCGGGGAGGGTTCTGTAGGGGCGCTCGGTTATGCCCTTGGAATTGCTCGGGGCCTTGGGGCTGTTCGGCCAGGCAGCTTGGGGAACAACAACAACAACAACAACAACAACCCATCCCCCTTGCTCGTGGGGAGATGGTAACCGCCGGCTATATCCCTGAAAACTTTTCAATCTGAGGGGATTGAAACGCGAGACCTGCACGATGGTTGTCAGGCACGCTATCAACTAAGCCAGCCGGACGGCTAAATTATTAATCCTCCTAACCTATATGGCTATGCATGAATTAACAGGGTAACTATGGTATTGAAATACTGTTCTTAATAAAAGGTAGGAATAATCCTACAACCTTGTACCATAATTTAGGATTGGAAAGTGTAGTACACCTTTTGTCCCACTCTGAATGAGTATAAACTTTATCAGTAATACTGAGTGAATGAAGTTTTACTCGGGACTTTGTTTAAATTGAGTTATCTTTAGTACTATGCTAAGCATATACAAGTATTGTAAAAAGTTCTTGAAGGTGATTCTATTAATTACCAATTTGAACTTCGTCATCTAGAACTGCCAACTTGAATAATAATTGAATAGGCCTACCTGGAGTGTGCTAGTAGAACTCGGTAGGCCTATTGGTATAACTCGGTGTCTGGAACCGGAAATAAGTTAATATTGTTTGAATACCCGGAGTTGGTTGACAGAACTCGGTGTCTGGGAACCGGAGTTAATTGACAATATTAGACTACTCAGAGTTTTCTGGGACTCGGAGTGAAGTCACTATTGTTGTATACCCGGAGTTAGAAGTTATATAGGAACCGGAGATATGTTCTCGCTAAGGGATACTCGGAGTTATGTTGGTAGAACTCGGTGTTTGAGAACCGGAGTTAAGACGCTTTTGTTGAATACCCGGAGTTAGAGTGGTATATAACTCGGTATATGGAAACCGGAGTATGTATTCTCTTTAAGGGTTAGAGTACTCGGAGATACTGTCTGTAGTGAACCGGAGTAAAATACAAATTTTGACATAATTGCACTCGGAGCTATAGAAGTACTCGGTGTTTGAGAACCGGAGTTAATAAAAACTGGTGAGGGAACAGGTTCTTAAATCTGGAGCCCCGGAGATAAGGCTATGACAGGGTACCACCGGAAAAAACTCCGAGTAGAAGAAAGGGGTGAGGTGCATGACAAAAGCACCTTGCAGTAAAAGCAAAATGGTAGGTATAATTACCCGGAGCCTCGTAGATATAAACTAGAGAACTCCGGCAGAGTAGGCATAAATAAAAGATATACAAATGAGGCCCCCAACCTCCGCCTATACTCTGCTATCCCCCGGACTTCAAATAGTACACAGGGATCTCCTAGTGACCGGAGATATAATTAAGCCCAGTCTAACACTAGCCGACCTAAAAAGGACCGGAGTGAGACTCTAAAAAGGGGCCCAACTGAAGGTTGGTTCGTAGCTTAAAATCATATTTTCGAAAAGGGAGGCTACGGTGGCAAGTATCAAAAATAATTACAGGCAAAAGTATCATAAAAGAATAACATTTATCCGCTCTGCAACAAGACAGAAAACCTGGAAGGCACAGAGACTATGAAGACGTATGACATAAAAGTCTAATAAATTGTTTATATACAGTGCAAAAGGAAAATATTTCGTAAAACTTTATTAACATGTAAAGAGAAACGCTCAATGTCACGAAAACATCAAAAGGATGAAATTCGAAGCATCTAGAATATTCGATAAGAAATATAAGAAAATGTGATAGCCTCTAGACCGCCATTAAAAATTGTTATCGAAGCGCGACGTTCAGAGAAAAAGTTAGGCTATCAGCAAGAAAAGTTGAGATGAATAGAATCAACGATTAATTGAAAAAATTATAAGAATGGATAGTTAGAATTAAGAATATTGAATTTCGGAGCTTATTATAGGTTTGACTCCTGTAAGGAGATAAAGAAAACCTAATATTTAGTAGTGGCCCCGTAATCATTGACGAACATGCCTATTACATAAGGCATCCTCTTCAAACACTAATCCGCCGTAGTTTGAATCTACCGCGCAGAGCATTTAAAAACTGAGGAGCCTTCATCATGAGCGCACGCGACCTCACTCATGGCTTCAGTCATTATGAATTGGGTTCTCACTACGAAAAAACTTCGTAAAAAATAAAAAGAAAAAGAAAATAAGAATAACTATCCAATAAGCTTTCCATCATATCGTGGATGTACTTGTGTGGATTTCTGACCAGACGCTGAATCAGGCGTCATTCCTCCTTCACTGACATATCAAGTAAACCAAAATCCTTAATACATCAACGAATGGGAAGGGGACGGTCGGGAGGGCCCCAGTCGTCAATGATTACGGGGCCACTACTAAATATTAGGTTTTCTTTATCTCCTTACAGGAGTCAAACCTATAATTTATTAGTGGCCCCTCCATCATTGACGAACATGCCTGATATCTAAGACTGGAGGGGGACATTCGTAATCATATCATAACTCTAGAAAAGCAGATAATAAAAACAACCACATAGTATTCTTACTTTTGAAAAATGTATTTAATACGGCGTAGGCCGGAAATATACAAGAAAAAGGGGTTCAGGCAGGTGCGTGCTTCAAAGAAGCCTGCCTGACAAAAATAGGTAACCCTGAAGATTCTGAACACAGATCTGTAGTTACAAAAGGCACCCCACTCAACGAGTGGTGACAAAAATAATAAGTTATAAGTTTATATGTGCACATCATAAACCCCAAAATACATGTGGAGATCAATTGCTAATGAACTCCATTGAACTAATGTTACATTGCTTTCGCAGCTAAAACTACTATAACAACACCGTTGTTTTGTACTAAACTTTGTACTAGCACAAATTCTCGCAGAGAAATTTTCATATCACATTTTAACCTTAAATTGTATCACAGCTCTCATACTCCGGCGGGGTCTAGGGTGTCCTATGTCAACTGACTGCACCCCCCCCCCCCCTTCCTTGAAAATAAACATAAGTGACTGCAGGGCCACCTAGACCCTCTGCCTTAAAGCTATACATGGTAAGGAAGGTTTGTCTAGAGCAACTGACAAGTATCTAGAGAGAAACGTATGATTAGACGCCCACAACTGTGTGGACGCAATATCTTCAACTGAAGATAAAGGAAACGTAAAGAGGCCGCCCACTTGCGTAAATCGTGGGCCCTACCCACAACGCCGGGATTACTCTCTTTAATGACTTCTACCAGAAGAGAGGCTAATCGCCGTTTAAGTAAGCGTTTACCCGTACTCGCTACCCATAAAGCACCTTGGGGGTTATGAGGAGCTATTCTCAAATATTTGGTTAGAGCTTGCACTGGACATAAATTATGATGCACCTTTCCCCTTTTTAACGCCGGCACCGTGAATTCAGAAAACACGTGTGCACTATGCTCATTCTTGGCTACAAACGCCGGGGAGGGTGCAATGGAAATTGAATCATTAAGTCTACCAAACCTAAGACAATTAGGTGTGTTGCTCATCGCCGCCACCTCAGACACTCTGTTTCCGGTGGCCAAAGCCAAAAGGAAAACTGCCTTCTTTAAGATTAAAGCAAAGTCTGCAGTATTTTGATACAGACGAGAATGAAGTAAAGACAAAGCTTTGTCCAGAGACCAAGTAGGCATGAGCTGACGGGGAGGTGGGCGGAGTTTAAAACACGCTCTCATAAATCCTGTTTCCTCCGCCACCGGTATGGATAGACCTGTAAGGTCGAAAAAGGGCACTCTAATCGCAGTTAAGTGATTCTTCAAAGTAACCACAGATAAACGTTTCTGCTCAAACAGATAGTTCAAGTAATTAAAAACCAATGCCACTGAGGGTACAGTTTGTTCCGTTCTAACAATCCAAGAAGTAAAAGCTTTCCAATGAGATTGATATTGTCGCTTAGTAGACTGAGTATATTGATTGAGCAATTTATTGGTCACATCCCTACCGTATGGTGCTAGCCACTTGGCCTCCTGAATGTCCATAATGCAAAAGTCAGCGAGGTCTCTAGGTTGCCAATCGTGTCTAAGTGGAAGTACCCGACCGGGAGCGATACCGGGTCCGGGCACCACATTATTAACTGCTGGCACCACACCTGCGCCGGCCACAGGGGCGCGATTAGCGAGACTAAGCCTCGATAAACTCGTAGTTTGTTCACTACGTGGCACATTAGTGACGCATCTGGCGGCGGAAACAGATAGATGGAGCTCCATCTGTTCCAGTCTGTCACTAGGGCGTCTGGCCCCCCTGCCGGCGTTATCGCCCGGCGGGTGAGGTATAGAGGGAGCTTGTGAGTCTCCTCGGACGCAAAAAGATCCACTTGTGGATGGGAGAGCTCCGCAATCATTAGGTCGAAAATGGGTTGCTTGAGCTCCCATTCTACTGTCGTGCTCTGTCTCCGGGACAGAGCGTCTGCCCAGACGTTCGCTACGCCTGGGAGATAAGATGCGTGAAGATAAATATCTAGACTGGTGGCTAGAACAAAAATCTCTTCCGACACGAGTAGCAAGTTCCTTGACCTCGTTGACCCTTGTTTCTGAATACAGTGAACTGCATTCAGATTGTCCATTCTGAAGGCCACTGACTTGCCCCGTAACGCCGGGCCGTGAGCCTGAAGGAAATACAAGGGGACTAGTAACTCATTGACATTTATGTGAGAGATTTCTAAGTGGGACCAAAGTCCCTGACCCTGGTGCCCCTGATTTGACTGAAATCCCCACCCTATGGTGCCTGACGCATCCGTGTCTACCCATACCGTTGGAGGAGGAGAGGTCCATGACATGATTGAGTGCAATGTTTCCCTCTTCGCCCAGACCGCTAGTAAGGTGTGGATTAATTTTGGTATGGGCCATAATTTTCCCGCCGGTAAGAGTGGGAAATATTTGTTGCCTTCCAATATTAATCGTTTTACTTTCAACCGGCCCAACTTGACAGTTAGCTGAATCCAGTTGAGAGAGCCGACCAGAGACTCCCAGACTCTTCGTGTCGTAGTCAGACTGTGAAGAAACCTGAACAGTTTCCTGCGAAACCTGTTGCGATTGTCCACACTCTGACTCAGAGTGAGAGCGGCGGTGTCCCAGACCAGCCCTATCCACTGAATTACTCTTGAGGGAACAAGGTTTGACTTTACCAGATTTACCTTGAAGCCTAGAGTTTTGACATGATTTAAAATGATATTGACATGTTTTATGCATAATTGTTGTGTCTCTGCCACCACCAGCCAGTCGTCTAGATACCACAACACTCTGATTCCCTGTTTTAACAATGGCATCAGGGCTTGCCGGACTAGTTTCGTGAATAATCGAGGTGCTAGGTTCAAACCGAACGGCATCCTCTGAAAAACAAAATTTTGGTGCCTGATCCTCAAGGCCAGAAACCTTTGAAATCTTTTGTTGACCGACACGTGCCAATAGGCGTCTGTCAGGTCTAGGGAACACATCCAGCCACCCGGCGGAAGTGTTAGCCTGATTTGATGAACTGTTAACATTCTGAAAGACTCGTTGTAAATGTGAAGATTCAGATACGACAGGTCTACGACCGGCCTCATCTGAACACTGTCCCGTTTGGGAACCAAAAACAGTTTTGACGTGAATACAGGGTAATCTGGAGGTACCGGGATGATGACATTCTTGGCAATCATCTCCTGGACCAGCAACTCCACCTCTAATGAAACACAATTTGCCGTTGTCGGCTGACGTAAGCGAGGTCGCCGGAGCCACTGCCAAGTGATGCCTTTGCGTGCCACCATCCGTGCCCAGGTTTTTAACGGCCATGCTTGGTGACACGTTCGGAACGACCCAGTTAGCAGACAAGGGTTCGCCGGCTGTACTTCCCTCGGTTCCTCCGGCTCTAAGATAGGCACTGGGAGTGAGAAAGACTTTAGTTTTTTGATGGTGGGTTTGGTGGTGTTGGACGCTTCGCCGGCTGGCTGGTGTGGGCCGAAGACTGGCCCTGCCCCGGCTTATACTGGCCGCGTCCCCTCTGTCCTGAAAACCCTCTCTGTCTATGCCTGAACTGACCCAGGGGGGATTGGGAGGACTTAGGCGGAAGAAACGGCTTAGAACCCCCTGGCTGAGCTTTAGTAGGAGGCTTAGGTTTGGGGAAGTTAAATGCGGGTTTCTTAGCCTGTGCGGGACTGTGCTTCACGGCCTGTGCCATGTTAAACACTGTTCGCCATACATCAGGGGACATTAAAGAAGGTGTAAGTACTGGGGACATTACCACCTGGTTAGCAATGCGATCAGGCAGCTTGCGAACTAATGACATCCTAAGATCCTGTCGTGCTCGCACCGCCTCAAGTAAGGCTGTGCGTATGTCACCTAAGGATTGAATTGACGACTGAAGAATCAGACGCCGGGATAATTCAACTGATCTTCGAGCATCCGCGTCTGCGATTGCCTGAGTAGACCTGAGTAAAGACTTAGCCACCTGTTGAGAAACTATGTACTGTGAAAACAGGCGGAAAGCTTTTCCCCTTAGCCTAAATTCTCTGTCTAGGTGAGAAGGGGTAGGGGTAATGAATGGTTCCTTTAGTTCACAAAGATTAATCTTAGGGGCAGCTAAAAAAGAAAATAAAGCTGACGGAACTCCGCCGGCAGAACCTACCGGCATTGAGAACCATGAATGTGTATCCTGAGGGATCTGGTGGGAAGATTTAGAAGTGAAAGTGGTTGCAAAGTTTTGAGCCTCTACCTCCCAATCCACCCAAGGTCCTGGTCCCAACTGTCCCACCTTCAACACTGGATTAGCTGTCTCGTCTGTGACGGTCTGTAAATCTAGTTCAGGAGTAATAGCCGACAGAGCCTTAATATCATTAAACCCATCCAGCTTAGACCAGTCTGAAAAAAGTTTTGAAGCTGAGGCAGGGGGTAAAGCAGGCTTAGATGCATAAACAAAATAATACTGATGATAATAACTAGGTATAGCCTTGATATTTACGTCCAAAACATTACCCAAGGCATCCAATGCCCTTAATTTCTTAGACTTATTTCCCTGGATAAACCACTCACGTGGTACCGGGAGTTCCCCTGACAAGGTAGGCTGGGCAAGCTCTGGCTTAGAGGGGTTCAAAGGGACCCATGACTCGTCTGGCCCATAAAGCATAGCTACTTTTCTAAGAGGCGCTTTGTCTAGAGGGGGTGGATTAACATCCGTAATGACCCTGACATTTGACGTAGTGAATGCCGCCGTAGCTGGCTTAGAGCTCCCTGCCGGTGACAGAGTAGGAGGGTTAGGAATCTTAGATAAATCGATTGACGTTATCAGAGGCCGTACCGCAGAACCTGTCAAGGGAGCCCCCAAGTCCATTGTGGGGTTTTCTCGTTGTTGATTAAAGAATTTTGATAGAGCATGAGTAAGTAACCCATCAATTTCTTGTGCTGTAACAAACTGGTTAGGTGCAGAACTTTCAGGTGAATTAGTATTATCATGGGCGGCGTCCAGGCCTGAGCCTGACCCTTGTCCTTCCCTATCTGAAATTAATGACACTTCATCTTGTTCCTCCCGATCCTCCTGAGAAGACCCCGCCGAGGCAGGGGCACCTTGTTTCCAAGATAAATCAGGGATAGAGGATGGGGTCGCCGCGTCCCTGTGGACATCGGCTACTGTGTGACTCGTATGAGTCGGACGTGGATGGTCAGACCCTGGCTGAGCAAACCGCCAAACACCGAGGCTCTGGCCTACGCTCTCTTGAGAGTCTGAAACATTCTCAATTATTGAATATCCTGAACTTTCCATTTCTAGGGTTAAAATATCAATAGGTAAATCTTGTTTAGGGACAGGCGCTTCACTATACTCTGAGGCTGTAACAGAAACATTGTCAGGTGTAGAGGTACGATGAGATGCACTAGACTTAGTAGAATGTCGAGAGGACTTCTTATGGGAATCCTTTTTGGAGGATTTGTGGCTACGGTGTGACCGCGAACTAGACCTAGGTTTGGAAGAATCACCACCATGGCCACTGGGGGAAGCTTCAGTCTTGCACTTCTTACTAGCCGGGGAAGAGGCCCGACTTGAAGACCGTTGTCTGAGGGGTGACCTTGACCTCGATCTCGCCTGCGACGAGGAGGTGGCTGCCGGGGGAGTAGGCTCTCTCGGGCGTTTAAACGTATCCACAGACGATACAGAACCCTGGCTAGTCTCTGTCGGCTTAAAACCCCTTACTCTAGAGGTACGTTTAGGGGGAGGGTGCTCTGACAGCAACTTATCCCAAAGTGGGACGTTGTCACATTGAAGTGACTTATGTGCGACAATGGTAGTATAGGCCGACATTTGTTGTCTGACCTCTCTCAACGCTACCGCCGCGGTCTTGTCATTGTCACACAGGACTTTATTGGCTAATTGGGAGCAAAATGAACAATTAAGTGTAACCCAGAGACCCCTTGAACGGTCTAGACATCTAACACACCTTATGCAAAGGGTATGCGCAAAAATTGGGATACCCGCGCAAGTAGGGGTAATGCACAGGGCAAAAACTGGGGCCACATTAGCCATGACAGAGACTGGTGTGAGGAACTACCGCCGGGTCTGTATTGGTCCGCCGGAGCTCAGCTCTGGAAAAATAAAGAAAAATTTCCAGGAATTAATGCTCATAAGGTTAACTCAAGTGTTCGCATACAAGTGTTAATAACCCGCCGGGTAACGGGATGCAAAGACACAGCTAACACATCTCGCCACGCGGCTGGGTGTAAAGAGGCTAAACAAATCTTCTTAGCTAAAGAACATGAAGAATACCCTCTGATATAATGGTCCAGTATGGCACTTATAGTCTGTAGGAGGTGGTGACTGTCTCAAGATTCAATTTTGTAACAAAGCCCCCCCTCATAAAGACGCCGGCCCTTGAAATATTTTAGTAGAATAGCCTAGGGCAGGAATATACGAGATCTGATTTTTTAACGAATTGTCCCAAACGATCGTCGTAAAAATAGAAGGCGGCGATACTGAAAGTATCACCCAATTAAGGTTAATCGAAATTGAATTTGTTTATAAATTCCTTAGTTCCTTTACTTAGGGGCACCCGCCGGGTGTGGAAATCGATTTGGTTAAACCTCACTGAACCTTCAATTGCCGTAAGAGTAAAGGCAGCGATACACAGAGTATCACTCAAATGGATTGGTTAACTATAAGAGACCTAAGTCGTTTTATCCCACCCTGCTCAGGTGCACCCGCCGGGTGAGAAGTCTAAAAGTTAACCCCACAAGTTCCTGACCCCACTTCTTTGAAAAGATCGCCGGGGAGGAACGCCTAAACAACAGCTAGGTTTTCCCTGTGGTTGTCGTAAACCAGGTAGAAAAACCTATAAAAAACGAGTGTTCTCAAGAACGTCGTTTCTTTATATATAACTAAATATATATGTAAGGATGGGTACAGCCATCCCGCCGGGAATTTAAAGGAGGCCTGAAACCAGGCACCCACAGAGACGCAGTCCTGGAGAGCCACAGACACCTCCCCTCGCCGGGGAACCAGCCAGAGTTAAAAACCACGTGTGGCCCAACACTGCTCATCGGTCAGGATTTTTCATGGTGAAACCGAGAAAAACCCGCCGGAAGGCAAACCCCACCCAGAACAGACACCATCTGAACAATACGACACGAGGAGAGACACGCACGACTAACCAAGGTCACAACATAATCCGTGGAATTAGCCAATACACAACTAACCCAGGAAACAAATATAGTCCGAGGAATTAGCCAATACACAACTAAAACCCGGATACACATGACACAGTAGGGCATATTTAAAAATAAATAATAACACTAGACATGTGGCAAAGCTACGAGCGGCTGGCTAGGCCTAGGTAGACGGCATGAAAATAGTTGAAATATAAACACACACTGGAATATCACAACAGGAACCACCGCCAACACACCACCGAAGCGATAACTTCCCAACCCCGGGAAGCCTGACACGGACCCAGAAAAAACTTCACTAAGTGAAGAAAAATACGCTGGGAACGTCAGCAAACACACAGCTTACCTCATCAGAAGGATAAAAGGCAGCAATAATTAACGCGTAATGAAAGCCGCCTGCATCACCAACTAACCCAACTGTGAAAAGTTCACGTGTCCACAACAGGACCACGAGGGTACATCCGAAATAGATGCCCCATACATACGACCCAAAATACATTGCACTGCGGGCAACCAGCCCAGGACACTCCTGCTACGCCTATCCTAACCTTACTCGATACATCCCAGAGTAAACAAATGAGAAAAAACTCACTAGGGACGCCACGAATGCGGAACCAGCGGAGCCTGAAAGGTACGTCCGGGCAGGCTGAGCGCAGAGCAAAGAAGGAGGAATGACGCCTGATTCAGCGTCTGGTCAGAAATCCACACAAGTACATCCACGATATGATGGAAAGCTTATTGGATAGTTATTCTTATTTTCTTTTTGTTTTTATTTTTTACGAAGTTTTTTCGTAGTGAGAACCCAATTCATAATGACTGAAGCCATGAGTGAGGTCGCGTGCGCTCATGATGAAGGCTCCTCAGTTTTTAAATGCTCTGCGCGGTAGATTCAAACTACGGCGGATTAGTGTTTGAAGAGGATGCCTTATGTAATAGGCATGTTCGTCAATGATGGAGGGGCCACTAATAAATAAAAGCATTGATGGAAAATAGACAAAGGCCTAGCCTATCCCAAAACTGGCGTCCGCTAGCCAAAACTAACGAAGCCTAAAAACTGAAATAGAGCATTCTAACTAACCTGGCTTACATAACATAATGTAATAATATAAAGAGGAAAAAGATAGAAATACTGTACAGAAAATAAAAATAATATCTATATAATATTCATATAATAATAATGGTCGTAGCATGTGGCGCGTCCCGTGGAAGTCGTCAACTCTCTGGAAATGCTCAATACACATACATATCTATGACGCCTCCTTACTATAAAGTAACATTTACTTCCCAGAAGAGGCAGCAAGAAACGTCCAAAGATGAAAAGTAGCACATCCCGAGAGCACAAAATTAGTCCAACCTGTTGCACGGGACGCGACCACAAGAAGGCCGTATAAACCCAGCGTGACCAGCTGGGGGACGCGTGCAAGGGAAGGACTGTATAACGGCGCGCTAGTTGATTTAGTAAGACAACATTCATAGTTTCTAATCTTTACTCATAAAAATGTTCTTTCTTTTTCTAATGGTTACCTTTTTTAATGACGTTCCCTAGGAACTAAGTAAAGGGTTTCACCCTAGGATGTACTTTTTATATACAGTATTTGGGTTGCGTTATGCTTTCTCCGGGACCCTCACGGGGGTCTCCGGGGAGCCCTTATATATATAAGGCTCTCACGTCATTGACGGAGAGAACCATTACTAAATTATTACTTCTGCCATTAACCTTTTCAATCAGACGATGACTTTGATTCTTTGTTTATGCTACTGCCGAATTCAGCTTACGAAACTAAGATTCAAAGAGTAAAAATCTTTAACCACAAATTCTAATGGGAGGTTTGACGTACCTCCCAAGTTACCAAATAGGAAAATATAGGTTTGAGTCCCGGAGGGAAGAATATTTAGTAGTGGCCCCGAAATCATTGACGATATGCCTATTAGTATAATAGTCCTCTTTCAAGCACCCGCGATCACCGTGTTTGAAAACCCCGCCGCAGGGAGAAAGAGTCCTCATCATAAGTGTAACGCTAATTCTCTTATGGAATCGTCTTTATGATTGGGTACTCACTACGAAAAAACTTAGCAAAAAATCAAAAATCAAAAGTAACTTAAATTTTGTTATATTAACCCTCCGGGCCCGGGCTGGTCCGCCAAAGGACGGTCGCCCGTACCCGGGCGAAATGGCCGAAAAACGTCTAGGCCTAGGCTACCGTATTTTTGTTTAATTTAACTGCTAGAAATTTCCCACGCATCTATAAACGTAGTGCGGTTTTCAATCTGTAGACTGGCGTTGAGTAGAGCTCTGTAAGTTAACTGGTTCAGTTGTGATGACGATTTCAGTGGAGCGAACTTTGCCGTGATGTTGACAATATCGGAGCTTTTCAGACACTAATTTCGTCTTACGTCACAACAATAACATTGATCCGACGTCTCCTTCTTGTTTTCGGAGGTGCGGTGACGCAACGATCGGCTTTGTTTACATGCGTCGGACGCACGGCGTTCAGACCAAGCTGAATAGGCTTTCAAGCTTGCTGTCTATTAACATGACACGCGGGCTCCTGCCCTTCTTTTGTGGTGTCATGTTAATATGACACCCGGGTAGGAAGGGTTAACCCTTCCAGCCCGGGCAGCATTTTAAAATGACGCTGCAGCAGATGGGCCGGAGCCCGGGTGTCCTTTTAAAATACCTATGCTTGAAAGCGTGCTTTGAAATTCGCGCGGCGAAAATTTCCTTTGCAGGGGTGATCGCAGCGCCACCAAGCCTCAACTACTACCGTTATTAATTCCTACGTGCCCGCCATAGCGAGTTATAGCAAAAAAAATTCGTCCGACGCGTCCAATTCCGTGCAACCTCCCGCGGGCCCCACTGCTACCCCGCTCGCTACATCTACGCCTGTTGCAAGCAAGAAAAAGGCTCAATGCAAGAAACCAAAGGTAGTATTGAGTGATAGTGCGATTGAGAGAGAACTTTTTGCCATCGAAGAAAGCAGTGGCGAAAGCTTGATCGATAAAGAACAGTTTATTAGTGCGAGTGAAGACGAAGACTTTGTGGGGTTTGGGGATGATGACAATGTTGACTTATTTGAGGGAGCAGACAGTAGTAATGATCTTGATGTGGAAGTGGTGACTGAAGGTGCAGTCGAACTTCCGAGTGTGCTTGAGCCTAGGCCTACCCCGTCGCCATCTTTGCGTGGTCAGCCAAGGCCTAGCCCTAGCCCGGGACCTTCCCCTTTGCCTGCCCGTACGCCCTTGAAAGTGGGTAAATATTTGTATATACAATCATTGGTGAAAAGTGCGGCCAAGAAAGCACGCAGGGCAGCAGAAAAAGCTAAGGAAGGTAGTGATAGTCACGCCGACTCTGGTCTAGCAACCACCCGCATTCCTTTGTCACGACGCCTTGACCCGGGACGCCGCGCGGGTCACCCACAGCCCTCGGTTTCATCTCGCCCTCAGGATTAACAAAGGGCCTCTACAAGTGGTACTAGTGGTGCGGCATTGTCCTCCCACAGTGTGCCACCACAGCCCCCGCATCGTAGAGCATTATTTGGAGCGGAGAAGCCCTCGTCTCGCCGCAAAAGGAGCCCAACTCCCGAGGCTGAGGCTCCCATTGTTCCACCTCCCGCAGCCTCCCGCCCTCCACGCCACCGACGCCCGGTCACTTCTTCGCCAGTATTGTCCCCCGAAGAAGATGCTGACGACCCCAAAATTGCCCCAGATGACCTGACATCACCTGAGGAGGAGGAGGATGAAGAGGATGTGGAAGAAGAGGAAGTCCCAACACGACGAGTTCGAGGGCGAGGTCGTGGGCGTGCGGCTCAGCCTGCCGACGCCGCTGTCCCTGGGCGTGGGTGTGGGCGTGCGGGGCGTCCGCGTGAGCAAGGGCGTGTGCCTGCTGCGCCTGCGCGTGCATGATCATCTAACTTGTTTGTCTGGACAGATGGGGCAGATTTTGAGCCAGATTGTCCTGCCTTTGACGAGCAGCAGATTGGCTCAGGGGTGTCACCAGCATATCCCTGTGGCCCAGATGCTACCCCCAGTGAACTTTTTTGTGGCTTCTACAACAATGAAGTCATGGAATACCTCGTCGAGGAAACCAATAATCACCATGACATCTGTGCTAACTTTCTTGGCAGGAAGACCAGTGCCAAGATGGTGGCATGGAGAACTGTCACAGTGGCAGAACTGTATGTGTTTCTGGCACTTACTATGCTGATGACACACATCAGGAAGCACGCTCTGGCAGATTATTGGATCACTGCCGACCTCATCACAACTCCAGCATCTGGAAAGTACATGTCCAGGGACAGGTACAGTACTTTGACATCCTCTCCTATCTCCACCTGACCAACAATATGCATGTCCACCTTCCCGACACATTATGGAAAATCAGGAAGCTGTAGGACATGATACGTCATCGCTTTACCACCTACCTGATTCCATTTCAGAAGATGTGCCTCGATGAGTCTCTGGTCCTGTTCCGTGGTAGGCTGCATTTCAGGCAGTATATCCCGTCAAAGAAACACCGCTTCGGCATCAAGCTCTTCGTCCTCTGCGATTGTAAGACGGGGTATGTGCTGGACTTTGTGGTCTACAGCGGCAGTGGTGGCGAAATCTTGACTGACCCCGACATTGGATTTGGCGGCGCTGTCGTGCAGAAAATGATGGAGAAACACTTCCATAAGAACCACATTCTCTACACTGATAACTACTACACGTCGCCCATCCTAACCAAGTACCTCCATGACCGCAAGACCGGAACTGTCGGCACAGTCAAGGCCAAGAGGAAGGGCATGCCATCATACCCAACGAAGACCAAGAAGAAGGGACATCTTCCACAAGAAGAGTGGCCCCAAACTCTCCATCCACTGGCATGACCAGCGGAAGGTCAACCTCCTCACCACATGCCACAAGGCAGAGATGATCGCCACAGGGAAGGTGGACCGAAGAACAAAAAACCCCGTCTATAACCTCAACATGCGCCTCATCGACAAGTCCGACATGCAGATGGGCTTCATCGACTACCTGCGAACATCTTGTAGGTGGTATAAGAAGTTTATTCTGCATACGGTAGATATGTCGGCCCTCAATGCCTGCAACATCTACCGTCTGAGGACTCCCGGAGCCCAAAAATGCAAGTCCCTGCGGAAGTTCCACAAGCAGGTGATACTTGAGCTCCTGGCTAAACATGCGGGTACACCTGGGAGACCACTACACGGACCAGGCCAGCTGGACCGCACAGGGTGTGCTGAATTCTTCAGGAAGCACCAGCTCAACCCCCTTCCTTTCAAAGCACCAGGTGGTAGAGTTAGGAGTCAAAAGAGGTGCCATGTGTGCAGCCACACAACTCGCAGACCCCACAAAGTAAAGAAAACCACATGGGAATGCCTCGAGTGTGAAGTGGCACGGTGAGCTGGATGGTGCTTCAACGACTTTCACACTCTAGTGCAATATTGAAGTGCCCGTGACAATGACAGTGAAAGTGACACTCTAAAATGTAGGCTAATAGTAATAATAAAACTAAGTATAAGTGAAAGAGACACACATAAGTAATAATAAGTTCCTTCATAACAATATGAACAAGTGAAAGTGACACTATATATATTATTAGCTTACCTTGCAATACATAAAAGTGAAAATGACACTATAAATGATCATAGTCCAGTGAAAGTGACACTATATATATCATTAGCTTACCTTGCAATACATACAAGTGAAAATGACACTATAAATTATCCTAATCCAGTGAAAGTGACACTAAAATAATAATAAAACTAAGTATAAGTGAAAGACACACATAAGTTGTTGTTGTTGTTGTTGTTGTTGTTCCCTAAGCTGCCTGGCCGAACAGCCCCGAGTCCCTGAGAAAGGCCATGGCCACGATCGGGCTTTCCCACAGAGCTCTCATTGAGTGTAGATTGTGTTGTTGGCGTAAGTGGTTGTGTGAAATGCAGTCTTCTATGATGTGTTTAATGGTATGGGGTGCTGTGTTACATCCCGGGCAGGTGTCGACAACGGAGTCATCCAGTCTCTTCTGATAGCTCAGGAGAGCTGGATGGTGTCCGCATCTCAGCCTGGCCAGGTGGACTCTGTCCTCGCGAGGAAGGGAGGATTCGGAAGGATGGATTTCGGGAGGTCGTGCATGCAGCTGCGTGTTGTCTGTGAGTGAGTGGATGGATCGGTGAGAGATCTGAGTATGGATGTGCTTCTGGAAGTTGGTTCGGGGTGGGCAGGGAGGGAGAGAGGATAATAATTGTGTGTGATACCGTGTGCTGGGTGTTGTTTTGATATTTTGGTGTCTGTGGGTGTGTTGCCATGTAGTTTAGTGGGTGGTCTTGGTTCGTGGAGGCTTCTGCCAGGAATTGAGTGCCTCTCATGTCCAGATGGTCTTTGACTTTGAGGATTTTGGTTTCTTGATGTAGGTGATCTGTGGGTGCAGTAGCTGTGCAGCCTGTAATGATCTTCAGGGCTTTGTTTTGAATAGTCTGTAAGGTCTTATGATGTGTTTCAGCTAGGTTAGAAGCCCAGGCTGGGCTTGCGTATTCCATCACTGATCTTATGTATTGTTTATATACTGTGGTGGTAGTTTCTTTGTTGTGTCCAAATTTTGTGTGAGCAAGTGACCTGAGGGCGTTAAGTCTGGGTGTCAGTTTCTTTTTAATGTTTGTGGTGTGCTGTTTGAATGTCATATGAGTATCATATGTTACTCCTAGGATTTTGGGTGAGTGTGTATGTGTTAGGGGTGTGTTGTTTATGGTGAGTTGAGGGATGTATTCGTGTTCTCCTGTCCAACTTGTGAGCAGGGTTGCGGTGGATTTGGCTGGGGCTAGATTAAGTCTGTTTGTAGTGCACCAGCCATGTAGTGTGTTGAGATAGGGTTGAAGGAGATCTGTTGCTCTTTTTGGGTCATGGTGTGTGCATGTGAGTGTTATGTCATCTGCATAGGAGGCTAAGTTTATTTGGGGCGTATTGGGTGTAGTTATATCGTGCATGTACAGATTGAAGAGTGCGGGCGATAGGACGGATCCTTGTGGGACTCCGTTTGGAAAGTTTCTGATTTTAGATGACTGACCGGCAAAAGATACGTGTGCACATCTGCCTGCTAGGAAGTTGGCCAGCCACCGTTTTGTGTTGTTGTGCATGTTTGTGTTGTAGATTTTGTTTGTTAGGTTGTGGCGGGGGATGGCATCGAAGGCTTTACTAATGTCGAGTGTGGCTAATAGTGATCTGTGTGGTGGTCTAGCTGAATTGATGCCGTCGAAAGCTCTTTGTGTAAGGTCTGTGAGAAGAGTGTTTGTGGAGTGCAGTGGCCTAAAGCCATGTTGTGTTGGAGCTAGGGGTAGGTCAGGTGTAATTAGTTGTAATACTAGGCGTTCCATGACTTTGGAGGGGGAGCAAAGGAGTGTGATGGGGCGGTGCGAGGAGGGTAGCGTGGGGTCTTTGTTGGGTTTGGGGAATGTGATGATGATACCATGCTTCCAAATGTCTGGTATTGTGTTGTGTGAATAGCTGTAGTTTGATATGTTAGTGAGTGCTTGTATGCCTTGTGGTCCCAGGTGTCTGAGGTGTATGTTGCTTATGTTGTCTAGGCCACAGGCGGGTGAGTGCTTGAGATTGTTGATGATATGGCTTATCTGGTGAAGGGTGTATAGTCAGGGTCTGTGGGGAATTGTCTCTTACGTCGGATGACACGTCGGTCGTCTTTGTGAGGTTTTAGGTGGCTGACATGTGAAAAGTGATTGATGAGAGTGTTTGCTTGTTGTTTACATGAAGGAGTAGAGTCTGTTGTTGTGATTGCAGCATGTGATTGTGTTGTGTTGCTGTTGGAAAGTGTGATGCTGTTTAGTGTTTTGTATAGTTTTTTGGGGTTTGTTTTGTGATCAAGTGTTTGTAGGAAGTTATTCCAATTTAGTTTTTGTTGTTCTTGTATTTTGTTGTTAGTTTGGGTGTTGAGTGCTTGAATTTGTTGTGTGATGTCTTGTGTGTGGGGTGCTGGGGAGTGTTTCAGTATGTCGCGTTGTCTGATGAGGTTTTGAATTTCTGGTGTGAAGTTGGGGTTGTGTCTTTTTCTGTTACCTCTTGGAATGTGTTTCTTGTCAGCGTTTTGGATAGTTTTATTGAGTATGTGTACAGCATTGTTGATGTTAGTGATGGGTGTACTGTTTAGAGTTGTGAAGTGTTGTTCTGTCTCATTTGTGAATGCTTCCCAGTTAGCTCTTTTATAATTGGTGTATGTGTGTTTGTGGCTAGCTGGGGTGAGTCTGGTTTTGGTGGTGATAATGATCGGGAGGTGGTCAGAGCCTAAGGTTCTGACCACCCTCCAGGATGTTGTGGGGGCGAGTTCTGGGGAGCAAAAGGTGATGTCTGGAGATGATGGGTTATAGAGGGCTTGGTGAGGAATATGGGTATGTTGATGGATGTCGTTAAGGATGATGAGGTTATCTGTTTGGTTTTGTAGTACCAGCCCTCTGTCTGTGTCGGGGTTGTCGACAAACCAGGCCGACGTCTTGGCGTTGAAGTCACCACCCAGGATGATGTGTGGGGTGTGTGGGGTGTTTGTGATGTGTTGTAAGTGTGGTCTGTATTCATTTGGTACTGTAGGGGATGTTTGGGGAGGGATGTATGTGTTTATGATGGTTATGTTGGAGTTGTTGCCAGTGCGTATTTTAATTGACTGTATTTCTGTTGTGTTATCATTTGGGGGGAGGAGTGATTTGGTTTGTACACTGGTTACTATGTATGATATTTCTTTGTGTACCAGGGTGATGAGTCCACCGCCCCCGCCGACAGCCCGGTCTTGTCTGATGGTGGTGAAATTATGAAATGTGGGTGTTTTTTGTGTTGTGCGGAGTTTTGTTTCTTGTAAGATGGCAATGTGTATGTTGTGTTGTTTGATGAAGTGTGAGAGTTCGTGTTTCTTTGTGTTGATGCCATCTATGTTCAGTTGAAGAATGTTAATGTTATGTGCACGATGTATGTTGGGTGCTGCTGCACGAGGATGGGGGGGGGGGGGGGGGGGTGTGGGTTAGGGAGGGGCTGGGGATTGGGATGGGTGAGGTGGGGGTGGGGATTGGGGAGCAGGAGATGGGGGTTGGAATGGATTAGGATGGGGTGTGGTGTGTTGAGTTGAGGATGTGGATGGTATGGGAAGGTTAGGTGGGTTAGGGAGGAGAGGTGGACGGGTTTTAGGGGGGGGAGTGGATGATATGGGAAGGTTAGGTGGGTTGGGGAGGAGAGGTGGACGGGTTTTAGGTGAGGGATTTGACTGGGAGACAGGTCCAGGTGTTTGTGTAGTGTTTCTTGGAGGCAAGTGTTGTGCAGGTGAAGTGGGTCCAGTTCCCGCATGAATTGCAGAGAACTGAACCCTTAGTATGGCGACTCGAAGTGATGGGTTTTGAGCAAGTTGGACATATGTATGTGAACGTGGGTCCTGGGTTGCTCTCAATGTCTCCGGCTAGAAGTCTTCGAGAAATGACAGCCGGAGAGTCATTTCTCGGTGTAGGAAAAACTGTGTGATGTGTGTGTGTGGTGTGAGAGGTGTGGAAATTCCCGGCGCGACCGAAGCCGCTCCAAGGACCCGTGCCCCCAGGGAGGGGGCAGGGGATGGTTGTGACGGTTTGGCTCCCGAAACTGCTCCCCGCGGCCGGAATCCGGTTTTCCTCCACTGGTCGTTGATTTTGTCTTCGGCTGTGGAGGGTCGGCAGCCATCCGCGGTTGGCAGCCTCGGGAGGTGGCCCCACGGCGTAGACGCCGCCACATCAGGACCACACACATAAGTAATACTAAGTGCCTTCATAACAATGTGAACAAGGGAAAGTGACAGTATATATATATTATTAGCTTACCTAGCAATACATAAAAGTGAAAATGACACTATAAATTATCATAGTCCAGTGAAAGTGACACTATAACTATAATAACAATAAAACTTACCTAGCAATACATAAAAGTGAAAATAACACTATAAATTATCATAGTCCAGTGAAAGTGATACTATAATAACAATATAATAACTATATATAATAACAATAAAACTGAGTAAAAGTGACAGAGACACAAATAACTTCATAAAAATAACTTTATTGAGTGAAAATAACATAATAAGTATAATAAATGGCAGAATAAACAATAAAAACTCTCAAATCGCTTCCCGGCATAATTGCGGGTAGGGTGACAAGTGCAACAGTGCGTCGTAGCCGGGGCCGCGGTTGAGTGTTCGGACGCGCCAAAGTAAATACGCGCCAAAAGTTACCTCCACTAACATCGCCATAACTCTGGAACCAGTTGAGCTAGAGAGCTCTACTCAATGCCGGTCTATGCAGCAAGGTAACACACACATTTTCATGTTTGTTTCATTATTGTAGCTCTTATATTAAGGTAGATAGGCCTTTGTTTACACGAGTCATTTTTCGGCCAGATCGCCCGGATACGAGCTCCGTCATTTAGAAAGGCAGCCCGGGCCGGAAAAGTTAAGACTTTCCAGATCGTGGATTCCAGCCCAGACGGTGAACCAAGCGCCGCCATACCTCCTTCAATGATATATCAAGACTAAACTTAAGACATCAAACGAATGGGAAGGTGATGGACGGGAGGGCCCTACATCATCAATGATTTCGGGGCCACTACTAAATATTAGGTTTTCATTCTTCCCTCCGGGACTCAAACCTATAATTTATTAGTGGCCCCTCCATCATTGACAATATACCTGATATCTCAAGACTGGAGGGGGACAGTTGTGACAATATCATACCACTAACAAATACTTATAGGTAGAGAAAAGGAATCATATAACAAATTAAGTGATTATTGCTTACATACAATAAAATATAAAAATGGGAAAGAAAGCAGTGCGTTACTTCAAAGAAAGTCTGCTTACAATCACCATTCAGGTACATTAGAGAGAATATCACATTGAGATTCACTAGGTTTAATGTTCAAGATACATAAATGATATGAATATGTTTTATGTCCTTAAAATAGTTTTGTACATAGTATAACGTTTGTACATTTTAATTTACTATCTTCTAGATACAACTCTGATATAGTCAAAGTCACGGGAGAAAAGAAATTCCCGTTTGGCAACCGTCTTCCAACTTGTTTCAGTTTGTGCATTCTTGTGGTGAATAGCTAAATGATATACAATGATGCTAAAGACAACAGACTTCAGTGTAAAACAGTAAAATAAATTGTATTTACCTTTTTTCTAAACACAAACCTAAATGAAACACAAGTACTGTATTAGCAGTCAGCTGATGAAATACATGGTTGTGGCCGAGCGTAGGAACGAAACAGTGGAGGACAGAGGAGGATGTTAGATAATATACCATATATCTCCCATATAAAGCAATGTTATTATGTCACATGTGTATGGGTGTGTAGTACTAGGCACATGTGAACAATGAGCACCCTGAACATAGGTAAAAAGGAACATTATTGTAGATAATATGCGAAAATAATGTAAAGGGAGGGAAAGGGGAGGGAGTATCCCGCGAAGGAACAAAACCGTTGTGGAGGAAGGAGGAGGGTGTTAGATAATATACCATCTATCTATCTATCTATTGCCTGACGCCGTGATCCCCGAAGGGGTGGCCACGAACGAACCGCCCCCATGCACCTCTGTCCCCAGTCAGTCGACGCCCCTCCCCCCAACCAGCACCACCTTCGTTCATGTACTTCCTCACTCCATCCTTCCACCTCATATTCGGTCTACCTCTCCCCCTCTGTCCCTCCACCTCGCTCTCATACACCCTCTTAGTCATTCTCTCGCTTTCCATACGTTCCATATGGCCGAACCATCTCAAGTTGTTCCTTTTCACACTTTCCAGCACATCTACCTCCACACCACACCTCCTTCTTACTTCCTCATTAGTCTGTCTATCCCTCCATGTAACTCCGCACGCACTCCTTAAGTAATACATTTCCACTGCTCTCACTCTTGGTCTGAGTCTCTCAACCAACGTCCATGCTTCGCTTCCGTAAGTCAGTGTCGGGATTACCACACTGTCATGCAAGGACTTCTTCACTTCCATACTGACCACCCTATTTCTTGTTACTACTGCTTTTAGCGTTCCTACAACCCTCTTCCCCTGTTGTACCCTCTCCCGCACCTCTTCATCCATAGTCCCATCTTTACTCAACACACTGCCCAGATACTTAAAAGAGTTGACGATCTCCATAGCCTGACCGTTCAGCTTCACCTCACACTCTGTGACTTCACCCCTTTCGAAGACCATAACCTTGCTCTTCCCCGTATTTACCTTCAAATTCCGTTTTTCGCACACTGTTCCAAACTCATTTACCAGACCCTGCAACTCCCATTCATTATCACTCATCAGAACTGTATCATCCGCAAACAGCAGTATAGGTAGCTTCCACTCAATTCCCTCCCTTTTCAGCGATACACCAACATCCACTGCTCTTGATAGTATTTCTTTCATAACTCCATCCATATATACAGTAAACAACCACGGGGACATCACACACCCCTGTTTCAAACCAACATTCAGGTCAAAGAACTCGCTCTGCTCACTCTCCACACGTACTGCCGCCTTTGCACCCTCATACATGCTCTTCACTGCTTTCAGCAACTTGCCCTCTACTCCGTATATTCTAAGTACTTTCCACAAACCTTCTCTATCCACTCTGTCATAGGCCTTCTCTAAGTCCATAAAGGCAACATACACCTTTTGTTTCTTCTCCAGATACTTCTCCACAACACAATTCAGGGTAAAAATCTGATCTACACATCCTCTTCCCTTCCTAAAACCTCCCTGCTCGTCGCCTATCCATTTCTCCATTCTCACTCTCACTCTCTCAATCACTACCCTACTGTATACCTTCCCTACTACGCTTAGAAGACATATTCCTCGGTGGTTACCACACACTCCTCTTTCCCCTTTGCCCTTATATAGGGGGACTATTATGCCAGTCTTCCAGTCATCGGGTGCACTCCCCTTCTCCCATGCTAGTTTGCACATTTTCCATACCCATTCTATCACTATCTCACCATCATACCTCAACATTTCCCCACACACTCCATCTGTTCCTGGTGCTTTCCCCAACTTCACTCTTTTCATGGCTTCCCACACTTCTGACCTCCTGATCCCCACCTCCTCCTCCACTACTTCTCTTCTTCTCCCTCCCATACCATATCCAGCTATGTTTGCTGGCTCTTCATTCCTTTCATTTAGCAACTCACTGAAGTACTCCCTCCATCTTTCGACTCTCTCTTGCTTCTCGGCTAGCATTCTCCCATTCTTATCTTTCACACCCTTACTGTTTCCCTTGCTACCTTCCCTAACTTTCTTGACTTCTTTCCAGAACAGTTTCTTACTCTCCCTCCATTTTACACTCAGATTCCTTCCAAATTCCTCATCTACTCTTCTCTTACTTTCCTTCACTACTCTCTTCACCACCCTCTTACTCTCCACGTACCTCGCTCGTTTCTGTCTCTCGGAATCTTCATTCCCTCTGCTACCCAACCACTCTCTATATGCTTTCTTCTTTTCTTCCACAGCTATTCGTACCTCTTCTGTCCACCATGCTGTACCTTTCACTCCCCTCCCTCTTCTCCTCACTCCACACACCTCCTCACATGCTGCACAGATCTCATCCTTAAACACCTTGCTCATCTCCTCCACTTCCTCCATAACTTCCAGGTCGAACCCACCTAGTCGTCTTTCCACTGCTCTCCTGTACTCCTCCCTGATTTCCTCCTCCTGCAACCTCTCCACCCTCCTCACCATTCCACCCTCCTCTCGCCTCCCTCCCGCTCTCCTCACCCACTTCTTTTGTATCCTAACCTTAGCTACCACTACATAATGATCAGACAGACCCCCTCCAATACCCCTATACACCCTAGCATCCATCACAGATTTCTTCATTCGTTCATCCACACATACATAATCAATCAATGACTTTCGTTCCACCACTGTCTTATCCTTCATCGTCAACATCCGTTTCCACGTGTACCTGTGGATCATTCTGTGTCGGAAGAAGGTGTTGGCTATCCACAGCCTCCTCCCCACACATACGTCCACAAGTGCACTACCATTCCCATTCACCTCTGATGGTACCCCCCACCCTCCCACCACTCCCTCAACTTTCCTATCACCCACCTTACCATTCATATCCCCAATCAGAAATATTCTTTCGTTCTTGTCAAACTTCTCCAGGCACGCCTCCACATTCATCCAGAACTCCTCTTTCTTTCTTTCAAGTATATCCTCTGTCGGGGCATACACGCATACAATCACCCACGTTTGTATTCCTACTTTCATTCTCACCCACACAATCCTTGAACCCACAGACCCATACTCTCTTACACATTCCTTCCATTTGCTACTTACAAACAAACATGCACCTTCTCTCGCTGTTCCTTCACTCACTCCAGCACACACACCCATTCCACACTCCCACTCTCTCACATCTGAACCTTTCCATTTGGTCTCTGTCATTCCACATACATCCAGCCTGGCATTCACTAATACTTCCAGAACCTCTCTCTCTTTTGTGCCATCATTCATGCCACTAACATTCCACGTAGCCATTCTCAGAATGTCCGAAGGCATGTCCTTAGTCGGTCGTGGTTCGTCAACGTTGGTTCCGTCCGCATCCGAGGCTGTTCGTTCGTTTTTCCTTGCTTCGATATTTTTTCCGGGTGGGGGTCGCAAGCCCACCGACCCAACCTCTTTAGTCGCCTCTTACGACACGCAGAAGGCACGTATATAAAGCAATGTTATTATTTAGTAATGGTTCTCTCCGTCAATGACGTGAGAGCCTTATATAAATATATAAGGGCTCCCCGGAGACCCTCGTGAGGGTCCCGGAGAAAGCATAACGCGACCCAAATATATAAAAAGTACAACCTAGGGTGAAACCCTTTACTTAGTTCCTAGGGAACGTCATTAAAAAAGGTAACCATTAGAAAAAGAAAGACATTTTTTATGAGTAAAGATTAGAAACTATGAATGTTGTCTTACTAAATCAACTAGTGCGCCGTTATACAGTCCTTCCCTTGCACACGTCCCCCAGCTGGTCACGCTGGATTTATACGTCCTTCTTCTGGTCGCGTCCCGTGCGACAGGTTGGACTAATTTTGTGCTCTCGGGATGTGCTACTTTTAATTTTTAGACGTTTCCTGCTACCTCTTCTGGGAAGTATATGTTACTTTATAGTAAGGAGGCGTCATAGATATGTATGTATATTGAACATTTCCAGAGAGCTGACGACTTCCACGGGACGCGCCACATGCTACGACTATTATTATATGAACATTATATGAATATTATTTTTAATTTCTCTACAGTATTTCTATCTTTTTCCTCTTTATATTATTACATTATGTTATGTAAACCAGGTTAGTTAGAATGCCTCTATTTCAGTTTTTAGGCTTAGTTAGTTTAACTAGCGGATGCCAGTTTTAGGGATGGGATAGGCTAGGCCTTTGCCTTTTTTCCATCAATGCTTTTATAAGCTCCGAAATTCAATATTCTTAATTCTAACTATCCATTCTTATAATTTTTTCAATTAATCGTTGATGCTATTCATCTCAACTTTTCTTGCTGATAGCCTAACTTTTTCTCTGAACGTCGCACTTCGATAAATTATTTTAATGGCGATCTAGCAGCTATCACATTTTCTTTTATTTCTTATCGAAAATTCCAGATGCTTCGAATTTCATCCTTTTGATGTTTTCGTGACATTGAGCGTTTCTCTTTACATTTTAATAAAGTTTTTACGAAATATTTTCCTTTTGCACTGTATATAAACAATTTATTAGACTTTTATGTCATACGTCTTCATAGTCTATGTACCTTCCAGGTTTTCTGTCTTGTTGCAGAGCGGATAAATGTTATTCTTTTATGATACTTGCCATCGTAGCCTCCCTTTTCAAAAAAATATGATTTTAAGCTACGAACCAACCTTCAGTTGGGCCCCTTTTTAGAGTCTCACTCCGGTCCTTTTTAGGTCGGCTAGTGTTAGACTGGGCTTAATTATATCTCCGGTCACTAGGAGATCCCCGTGTACTATTTGAAGTCCGGGGGGTAGCAGAGTATAGGCGGAGGTTGGGGGCCTCATTTGTATATCTTTTATTTGTGCCTACTCTGCCGGAGTTCTTTAGTTTATATCTACGAGGCTCCGGGTATTTTTACCTATCATTTTGCTTTTACTACAAGGTGCTTTTCTCATACACCTCACCCCTTTCTTCCACTCGGAGTTTTTTCCGGTGGTACACTGTCATAGCCTTATCTCCGGGTCTCCAGAGTTAAGAACCTGTTCCCTCACCAGATTTTATTAACTCCGGTTCACAAACACCAAGTGCTACTATAGCTCCGAGTGCAATTATGTCAAAATTCATATTTTACTCCGGTTCACTACAGACAGTATCTCCGAGTACTCTAACCCTTAAAGAGAATACATACTCCGGTTTCCATATACCGAGTTTTATACCACTCTAACTCCGGGTATTCAACAAAAGCGTCTTAACTCCGGTTCTCAAACACCGAGTTCCACCAACATAACTCCGAGTATCTCTTAGCGAGAACATATCTCCGGTTCCTATATAACTTCTAACTCCGGGTATACAACAATAGTGACTTCACTCCGAGTCCCAGAAAACTCCGAGTAGTCTAATATTGTCAATTAACTCCGGTTCCCAGACACCGAGTTCTGTCAACCAACTCCGGGTATTCAAACAATATTAACTTATTTCCGGTTCCAGACACCGAGTTATACCAATAGGCCTACCGAGTCCTACTAGCACACTCCAAGTAGGCCTATTCAATTATTATTCAAGTTGGCAGTCCTAGATGACGAAGTTCAAATTGGTAATTAATAGAATCACCTTCAAGAACTTTTTACAATACTTGTATATGCTTAGCATAGTACTAGAGATAACTCAATTTTAACAAAGTCCCGAGTAAAACTTCATTCACTCAGTATTACTGATAATGTTTATACTCATTCAGAGTGGGACAAAAGGTGCACTACACTTTCCAATCCTAAATTATGGTACAAGGTTGTAGGATTATTCCTACCCTTTATTAAGAACAGTATTTCAATACCATAGTTACCCTGTTCATTCATGCATAGCCATATAGGTTAGGAGGATTAATAATTTAGCCGTCCGGCTGGCTTAGTTGATAGCGTGCCTGACAACCATCGTGCAGGTCTCGCGTTTCAATCCCCTCTCAGATTGAAAAGTTTTCAGGGATATAGCCGGCGGTTACCATCTCCCCACGAGCAAGGGGGATGGGTGATAGTAAATGGTAGACTAAAGAAAGCCAAGCGCTGGTGAATCCTCGAAGGAGGAGAACAGGCGCTATATAAGTAACCTGACGATTATTATTGTTATTATTATTATTAAGAGATATTATCTCTCTTTCCTTAGACCAAGTATATACATGGACACGATTAACCGGTTGGTTCTCATCCATTCGTTTTACACAGATTTTACTGTTTTACCTATTATTAGTAGATAAAAAAAAAAATTGATTTACAAAGAATCCCACATTATCACTCCTTCAATAAAAGATACTATGATATTGTTGTTCACGTATAACTACTAGTAGTAAATCAATAATTTTGATTCACAAAGATTCCCAGGTTACCACTCCTCCAATAAGGATACTATGGTATAATCAGTATCATTCAAGGCTAATGCTTGACTACTCAACTCGACAATAAACATTTCATAATTTAGGCTCCGGACCAACTCTCGAGTTGGTCAAGGACCCCAATGGAAATACGCCTAACGGCCTTTTTGGGCTATCCTTAGTTGGAATTATGCAAAGCTGGTACATGTCATATTTGTAACATACTATGTGGTACCAACTCAGTAAATTGCTAACTGAATAAATAATATTATTATTATTATTATTATTAATGATTCATTGAACCTCCCTCCGGTCCCAATTTGGGTCGGCGAGTGTCTGGGTCTGGGGCTCTTTTACATATCTCCGATCACTAGAAGACCACCACATTCTCTCTGAGTCAGGGTTTTAACAGAGTAGGCTGAGAGAGGGACCCTCTTAGATATTTATAACATTGCCTTCTCTGCCGGAGTTCCACAAGTCTCATACTAGAGTTCTCCAATTAGATATTTTTCTCTATCATTTATTACGGAATAGGTTTTGTTCACTCTATTTCCGTCCGTATCTTGAGTCCTCCATTCCAGTCCGAGAAGACTATTAGGTACTTAGTAAATTTTACCCCCGCACCTATTAAACAACACAGAGTTATTCCGTCAGTCATTACCGAGTAATTTCTTTACCCCGAGTCCTCATACTACAAAGGACAACACTGGGAATTAATTTTCCGTCTGGCAATTCCCAAGTAATATTTTCCCCAAGTCCCCACTATAACAGAGGTCACTTCTTTAGGGTCTACTTAACCAGTATAGTAATGATTCATTAGCTTGTTTTCCTTACGCCTCAGCACAACATGCTAGAGTTCTGGGTATCCCTAGCACCAACCATTCCTTTTAATAAATTGTTCGACTAGGGTCTGTTTTTAAAAACCTGACAGAACCGATACAGTCAATTGCTATCTTGCCTTTACACAACTGGTTGTTCCGGTCCCACTTTGGGTCGTCTAACACTTAGTCCGGAGCTCTAATAATGACACCTCCAGTCAGTAGGAGTTCCCCGCGTTCTCTATGAGTCCGGGTTGCAGAGGAAGTAGGCTGAGGAAGGGGGTCTCTTCGATAACTATTCATTGCCTACTTCGCCGGAGTTCCACATTCACATACCAGAATTCTCCAGGTAGATAATTTTATCTATCCTTTATTACAGAATAACTTTCACGGGGCTCAATCAACCATTTCCCCATACACCTCTTAATCACACAGGGTTATTCTGGCAATTTGGCTGAGTCAGATCCTTGACTCCGTGTCCCCAAAATTGACGAGGATATTTCTTAAGAACAAAAGGTTGGGGAAGGACTTTACACTCGCAGATAAACAACCCATAGGCGATTATCCAACCTTTTGGTTTTATTATGTTCTCTCCACCAACATACTTTACTCCTAAACTTGGTTAATGAAATTAACAAACACATGTGTCAGTCCGGGGATTCGAACCTAGGCTGCTCACACTGAAAATCACCACACTTATGCATTGCACCACAAAGACAGTTTTACAAGACAACTCACTCACACTAATGAGGAGTAGCAGATCCTATTCATGACACATACTCTAGGGCAACATTATCACACATAAGAGAAGTCTATCTTTGCAAAACCCTTCGGACAGTAGGAGAGGTCAGAACAGCCCTTTTCATGACGTCCAAAGCACGTCAAGACCTCAGTATCTTTCTATCTAAAAAACTCTGCCCAAAGACATCAAGACTAGAATCTTGATCTCTCCATCTATTCTAACAGATTAACAACCACAAATACTTGGTCTGAAGTATCAGCACTACTTTTTATAACCGTCTCCAAGGTTCTCTCGTGTTAACTTTATTAGATTCAGATCTCAACGACACTCAACAGGCCACAGTAGTCGGGACAGACTGGTTAATTCATCCCCAGACAACAAATTAGACAGACTCAGACACACCAACAGCAACAGTCTGACCTTTCAAGAGCACATACCGGTTCAAGGACCTAACTTAGTTCATCTTAGCCTTGCATCACATTATATCTCAAGGCACAACCAGTTCTTTCCATTCCAGTTACACAGCATGACCGAAAGGACCTTGGTCCAGACATTTAATAAAGCATAGTCTGTTTTGGGACTGGGAGAGACGAACGTTCTTTCATAAGTACGTATACAACGTCTCATACCAGTAAAGGTGCCAACACTCGTAAAAGCGATGCTTCAGTGAGGAATTCGAGTGAACATTCCTCCCACATCAAAAAATTTCTGTCTCACTTAGTTCTAGTACCAAAACGAGATAGCCTACAGTTCAGACCAGACAGAATTATCAACCCTCAACAAGTTTATTGTAAACCACTTTTTCGAGATGATAACAATACAACAAATATCACAGCCCTACGTCTGAATAGTAAAGTGGGAACCCTGGGTTTACCACTGTTGGGAAACCCTATCACACAACATACAACATCAAATACTTGACTACTACAAGTATGCAAGACAGTACATCTATCTATCTATCTATCCCAATCCCCATTTTGGGGGTAGCCGACTCAAGACAGAGCAAGAACAGGGAAAACACAAAAACAACATAAAACAAAAAATAAACACTGATAAAAAACACAAACTCACACACATCCAGGTCACCCAGGAGAAGACCCAGAGACCAGGGTTACCAAGGTCGCTCCAGCACTCCCCCGGCCCCTGACCACCCGGAGAGGTTCCGATCTCGGCAGGCAGACATGCAGCGGAGCCAAAGCCCTCCCACCACACTTCCAGGCACACCCTTCATATTAATCGTCTCCCCGGGCCAGGCGCCTGATGGACTATTATCTAGTCGAACTTGCGCCCGACCCCTTACTCCAAATGACCACGTTTTCACTCAACTATTCACAAGCATTCTCCATTCACTCCTGTCCACCACCACTTCCCCTGCCTGATCTATAGTCATTCCTCTATCATCCAAAGCCTTTCTTACACAGTCTCTCCATCTCAATGGGGGTCTTCCTGCCCTTCTATCTCCCCTTGTACCTGACTCACATATTATCTTTGTAAGCCTTTCATCTCCCAGTACATACAAAACACAATTCCAAACGGCTGTGGGAGTCATTAACCCTCTCACGACCATATGATGCAGATGTTGCCAGATTAGCAATAAGAAATAGAGTTCTCTCACTCTTATAATTACCTCTCCAAAATGAGTTTTCTGCCCACAGCTAACTCAAAGACAACGCAGAGGTTAAAGTAACTAAACTAAAGGTTTCTAAATACCCCTGATGGTAACAAGGCTTTAAAGTATCCCCAATAGGCTCAAAATTGCGTCAAGGACGTGAGAGGGTTAATAGGGTCAAAATATTGGGTTCAGCTACCTGTTCCGTTGGACAAACTTCGCCTGAATCCTTACATCAGGCTGGACAACAGAGCTTTTCCGAGTCAATCAACCTCACACCCTAATTACATTCCCTCAGCATTTCATCAGACTTCTAAGCTTCTGGATAAGACCTGAGACCCCTTCCCCGACAGCCCTCTAGTCAGAACCGCCACCATCAGTGGGGGTCGTCTTGGAAAAAGCGGGAGTCCCGAGCTGGAGTTACCAATCGTCCGACGGTCGCCAGACACAAAGTCGCTAGACCTCTCTCAATCTCTATCACTTAAATACAAAGGAACTAGTTGTCCCTCGATTTTCCAGAAAAATCATGCCCTTGCACTCCAACACAGAGTACAATAATAGCCTTTCACATGGACAACACATCAGCCGTGTCCTGTATCAACAGGCAGGGCCCAACGAAATCTCACACGCCCCTGAGATTGTCGGAGTTAATATTTTTCCTTACTCTTCATTACCATATCACAATTCAAGCAGTTTACCTACCAAGCAAGGCGAATCTGTAGGCGGACACCTTATCTCGGGAGAAGGGTACCCTAGTCGAAGAGACAATCACTCAGACAGTATTCCACAACTTGATAAGGCCGTTCCATCCACAGGTAAATCTCGTTAATTCACACCAATCGACAAAATTCCTCCGGCTTCTGACCTTCTGGCACGAGATCCAAGCGAGCGGAACAGATGCGTTCTCAGAGGTTTGGAACAAGTGGTTATCGATATACCTCTTTCCTCCTCCGGACACACGAATATCCAAAGTTTTGCAACATATCCACTTAATTCAGGGTCAAGGGTGCCTTATAACACCAGTCTGGTCAACACATGTGTAGTTCATTCATCTGTCTCTCGAATGTTCCATTCCAATACCATTTCCAACGTCTTGTTTCCACTTAGAGCGGATTAGCAACCTACAGACTGGTCTACATTTAGCTTTATGGATATTTTCAAAGTCAAATGGCGGAGCTCTTATGATTAAGCTGTTCACGACAAATTAACCAAACAGTTTACGCCTTCCACTATTAAACAGTAGGAATTACATCGGAAACAGTTTACCACGTAGATTGTAGAGTCTGTCCAACACATAGCTTCAGTCAGTTTATTTTTAAAGTACTTCAATTACTCTTTTGAAGACAAACAACTGTCAATCTACACACTATACAATCAATTCTCAGCCATTAAAGAATCGTTCTTTGATTCCACTGGCTTCCGACTTACCCCTCAACAAGTTCAAAGGAGTTTTTCTTACAACTTGGTTTTAGTTAAGAAATATTTTCAAAACCAAATAGCTAAAGTCTTATGACCAAGCCATTCACGACAAATTAACCAAACAATTTACACCTTCCACAATTAGACAGTATGAGTCACATTGGAAACAATTTACAACGTGGATTGTAGAATCCAACCAACAAAGTGCCTCAGTAAGTTTAATTTTAAAGTACTTAAATTACCTTTTCGAAGACAAACACCTATCAGTTAACACATTTCACAATCACCTCTCAGCCATTAAAGAACCATTCTATGACCTTACTGGCCTTAGACTTCCACCTAAGTATGAAGGTTTTATTACGGCTTGTTTTAAATTACGAGCTCCAGCGAGACAGATTCTACCTCAGTGGTTTCTGGGCAAAGTGTTAAATCTATTAAGTACTAAACCTTACACGGTCAACCCCTCTTATGACAAGTTATTATCTAAATGTGTCTTCTTAATTTCGTTAGCAACAACACATAAAGTGTCCGAACTTGCGGCCATGGCTAGAGCTGCGAACTGCTTACAATTTAAAGATCTGAGTGCTGTTACCCTCACACCAACTCCTGATTTCATAGCCAAGAATGAAAGAGAAGATCATATGTTCTCACCTTTTGATATAATGGCCCTCAAACAAAAGAATAAACATCAGGCACTAGGCCCAGTGTTTGTATAAGTATGTGCATTGTACAACCAACTACACCCTTACACCCTTCTCATTTATGGATCTCTTCACATGGCAAATCAAGGTTATCTAAACGACAGCTTGCTTCAATTCTAGTGGAAGTTATCAAAACAGCCGTACCGTCAACAGTAACAAGGGCCCATGATGTGAGAAAGTGGGCCACGACAGTCAGATTTCTTAACAATTACTCTATCCAAGACATTAAGCAAACAAGTCTGGTCATCTCACCACACATTTTTATCCAAATATCTTTCAGTTCATTTGAAGAGACCCACTGTGCCATGCGAATTAGGCATAAGCATAACTGATCTCTGTTTATTGCAATAATGACATGTTTTATGTTACAAACAAACTGGTGGAACCCCCCGAACAGCAACCAAACAGGGCCCAGAAGCACCAGGAGAAGGAAGAGGAAGAGGCTGAACAGCTACGTAAGAGGGTCGCTGCGAAGCTGGCGGATAGTGACATCAAAGGGGCCGTCAGACTGTTGTCCTCTTCAGAAGGTTTTGCTGGTCAAGGCACCGAAGTTGTTGAAGCCCTACAAGAAAAGCACCCACCTACACCTAGGGACCTAAACCTCCCCCCTGCCCCAAATGACCAGATGCGCCAACCTTTAGTTGTCACGAAGGAGCAGGTGGTCGCCGCAGTGACTTCATTCCCAGCAGGCTCAGCCGCGGGCCCAGATGGTATCCGACCCGCCCACCTCAAAGGCCTCTTGGGTCAGGGATCAGGAGCTGCTGGGGAGGCACTCTTGGAAACCCTCACCAAATTCATCAACATGGTTTTAAGAGGGGAAGTATCCGACTGTGCCACACCCCTATTTTTGGGGGCATCACTCTGTGCACTGGCAAAAAAAGATGGCGGTGTGCGCCCAATAGCAGTAGGGAACACCTTCCGCCGCCTTGCCACAAAGGTGGGTTTGAAACCACTCTCGAATGGCCTAGGTCAACACTTAAAAGACCAGTTCAACTAGGTTTCGGAACTCCAGGGGGGTGTGAAGCTGCTGTACACGCAACCCGCACCTACCTCAGCCAAGCCCAAGAAAAACGAGTGCTTCTAAAGATTGACATGCGGAACGCATTCAACAGCATTCGCAGGGATGTCTTCCTCCGTGCAGCTCAAGAACACATCCCCACTCTGTACCCCCTACTTTGGCAGGCTTATTCCAAACCTTCAATCCTGATTTTTGGCGAGACGGTAATCCCATCAGAGACCGGGTTACAGCAGGGAGATCCAGGTGGTCCTGCTCTTTTCTCAATAGGGGTGGATGCAGCAGCTAACAAAGTAAGGTCAGAGCTGAATGTATGGTACCTGGACGATGCAACCTTGGGTGGGTCAGTAGAGAACGTTCTAACCGACCTAAATAACATCATAACTGACCTCGGCCAGGCCGGGCTAGTGATAAATGACACCAAATGTGAACTTGTTCTCCTCAACCACACACGTGAACAAGGAGAAGAGACTCAGGCCCTGTTCCGAAACATATTGCCAGATGTAAAGATCCTTCAGGAGCACCAGCAAACCCTATTAGGTTCCCCACTAACTCTGGCAGCAATCCCACCAGCACTTCAAGTTAAAAAGGAGGAGCTTCAACGTCTCGTGAGTCGCCTGATACACATCGATGCCCACTCAGCTCTGGCCCTGCTCAAGAACTGTTTCTCCATCCCAAAACTCCAATACCTCATGCGCACATCGATGACTTACACGAACAATGGCAGCCTCCAAGAATTAGACAGCATAATCCGAGAAGCAGTGACCAGCATCACCAACGTGGAATTTAAAGAACGGGCCTGAACACAAGCCACCCTTCCTGTCCGCCTCGGGGGCTTGGGCATACGGAGAGCCTCGGATATTGCCTCCCCAGCCTTTATCTCTTCCCTCATCGCGACCAACGACCTCGTATTGTCCATCCTTTATTCTAAACCCGGAATGACACTTAATGGGGATGTAACAGCAGCGATTAACACCTGGAAGGGAAGTACAGGAGTAGAGGAGGAGCCTCAGGGTACCTCCAGGAACAAGCAGAAAGCGTGGGATACCATCTCGGCGAAGAAAACTCAAGAAAATCTCCTAACCAATGCAGACCAGGTTGCAAAGGCACGCCTCCAGGCAGCCGCCCGTTCGGAGAGTGGCTTGTGGTTACACGCCATCCCCATCCCACCTCTTGGAACTCACTTGGATGCTGAAGCGCTCCGGGTCGCCATCGCGCTCAGAGTGGGTGCGGCAGTTTGTCACCCACACACTTGCAAGTGTGATGGGAGGATGGATGCTCAAGGTCACCATGCCTTGTCATGTAATTACAACGCAGGCCGCCTGCCAAGACACTCTGCACTCAATTATGTCATAAAACGGGCCCTGCAGAGTGCTAACTGTGCATCAATCCTCGAACCACATGGACTTCACAGAGAAGACGGCAAACGGCCAGATGGGATGACCACTTTCTCTTACAAGAATGGCCGGTGCCTCGTGTGGGATGCCACACGTGTTGACACTTTCTCCACAACCAACGCCGCCAGAAACGCCGACGAAGCAGGTGAAGCCGCCCGGATAGCAGAAAATAAAAAGCGAGAAAAATATCAAGCCATCGCCAGAATTCATCAGTTCGAGCCCCAGGCATTCGAAACTTCAGGAGTCTTCGGCCCTACCACCCTTAAGATGGTGAATGAAATAGGCCGTAAAATCAGAGAAGTTTCAGGAGAACCCCGGGAAACCCTCTGGCTCAAGCAAAGACTAGGGATGGCTATCCTCCGGGGCAATGCCACCAGCGTCATGAGCTCAGTTCGACAGGACTGGGTCATGCCACTGCGTGAGGCCCCGGCAGGAGTGGTGTATCCGTAGTTTTTCCACAGTAGGGTAAAACTAAACATAAACCTTATTTGTATGTAACATGTGTGATGCACATTAATAAAAGGGGATGTGTCGGATGGTTGAAAGCCACAGTTGCTCGCGCGTTTGGGGCTAGTACGTGTGAGGTTCACCAAGTACTGACTTATTTTAGGAGTTTTGGACAAAACAGAGGGGGGGGGGGAGTGTGTTCCGAACTGGAGAACCTCTCACAAGTGTTGTTTAATGTTAATATTAGTAAGATTGATAATCTCTAAGGGTTAATTTCTAATACAGGATATTAGATTAATAAATACACAAAATTATTTTTTTGGTGAGTTTAATAAGTATGAATAGATTTTCCTTTTTACAAATCATTCTAGTACTATAGTATGTACAATTCTTATGTGTTACAATATTTAGTGGTTCTTTTATTAAGTTTTACTGCATCCTTATCTTTATCTACCTTTCTATCGCTTCCTAAGGCTTACTTAGAAACCTTGCCTTTATACTTTACACTTTTTCTTAATTCTAGTTATTTAATTACAACAGCGCGAGCCGTTAGTTTTGGTTCTCTTCAGTCTTTGACGTTGAGCATGAGATGTCCCAACCACCGATCTTGGTATTCTTAGGCTCTCACGTCATTGACGGAGAGAACCATTACTAAATTACGGGTTTGACAACCCGAAGGGAAGGAAGGAAAACTAACTATTTAGTAATGGTTCCGTAGTCAATGACGTAAAGCGGCCCTCCCTCCTCCCTCTTCCCATGCACATGCGCAACTTTGTACTATGAAGGACGTATAAATCCAGCGTGACCAGCTGGGGGACGCGTGCAAGGGAAGGACTGTATAACGGCGCACTAGTTGATTTAGTAAGACAATATTCATAGTTTCTAATCTTTACTCATAAAAAAATTCTTTCTTTTTCTAATGGTTACCTTTTTTAATGACGTTCCCTAGGAACTAAGTAAAGGGTTTCACCCTAGGATGTACTTTTTATATATTTGGGTCGCGTTATGCTTTCTCCGGGACCCTCACGGGGGTCTCCGGGGAGCCCTTATATATATAAGGCTCTCACGTCATTGACTACGGAACCATTACTAAATAGTTAGTTTTCCTTCCTACCCTTCGGGTTGTCAAACCCGTAATGTCACATGTGTATGGGTTTGCAGTACTAGGCACATGTGAACAATGAGCACCCTGAACGTAGGTGTGAAGAAGATAGTTGTAAAGAAAATATAAAAAAATATTGAGGGTGGCCAAGGAATTCAAACTCATTTAAAGACCGCGCCACACACGGGATATCTCCTTCCCTTTCCCTCCCTTTACTTTACATTATTTTTGTATATTCTCTACAATAATGTTGCTTTATACCTATGTCCAGGGTGCTCATTGTTCACATGTGCCTTGTACTGCAAACCCATACACATGTGACATAATAACATTGGGAGATATATGGTACATTATCTAACACCCTCCTCCTTCCTCCACAACGGTTTTGTTCCTTCGCGGGATACTCCCTCCCCTTTCCCTCCCTTTACATTATTTTCGCATATTATCTACAATAATGTTCCTTTATACCTATGTTCAGGGTGCTCATTGTTCACATGTGCCTAGTACTACACACCCATACACATGTGACATAATAACATTGCTTTATATGGGAGATATATGGTATATTATCTAACATCCTCCTGTCCTCCACTTTACTCCGCCACTGTTTCGTTCCTACGCTCGGCCACAACCATGTATTTCATCAGCTGACTGCTAATACTTGTGTTTCATTTAGGCTTGTGTTTAGAAAAAAGGTATATACAATTTATTTTACTGTTTTACACTGAAGTCTGTTGTCTTTAGCATCATTGTATATCATTTAGCTATTCACCACAAGAATGCACAAACTGAAACAAGTTGGAAGACGGTTGCCAAACGTGGAATTTCTTTTCTCCCGTGACTTTGACTATAGTTATCTTATATATAAAAAATAAAAAAATTTGAGCTGTAGAACCAGCTTAACTTAAGGGTCTAGATGTCTTAAGCTCTCCAGTACCCCCCCCCCCCACCCTTTCTTTTCACTTAAATTAAAATAGCACATAGACTTACTAGACCCACTGACGCAGGGCCACACAGGTCATTTTTGGTTTATCTAGGGCCACAGACAGGTACCGAGTTAAGAAAGTATGGTTGGAAGCCCACAATTTGGTATTAGCAATATCCTCTATTGAATAGTTGTTTAAAAACTGCAAAGAGACTGCCCATTTCCTGATGTCATGAGCTCGGCCCACTACTCCAGGGTTACTTTCCCTGTTTAAATCTACGAGTAAGGAAGCCGGTTTTCTCCTCGTGATGCGCGTACCTGTATTATTGCCCATAGGGCTCCTTGTTGTTGAGGCTGTGACACCCTCATAAACTTGATTAGAGCCTGCACCAGGCATAAATTATGATGTGTATGTCCCCTTTTGAGAGCCGGGATTGTAAATTCCGAGAACATATGCTCGCTATGCTCATTCTTTGCCACGAACGTGGAGGATGGAGCAATTTGGAATTGTTCATTTAATCTACTAAACCTGAGGCAATTAGGTTCGTTGCTCATCGCCGCCAGCTCTGACACCCTGTTTCGTGTAGCCAAGGTCATAAGGAACACAGCCTTCTTTAATATTGAGTCAAAATCCGGCGCTAGATTATACTTGCGCGAATGAAGCAAGGATAAGGCCTTGTCCAGTGACCAGGTAGGCATGAGCTGACAGGGTGGTGGGCGAAGCTTGAAACACGCCCTCATGAACCCTTTCTCCTCCGCCTGTGGTATGGATATACCAGTGAGGTCGTAAAAGGGAGTTCTAATGGCAGACAAATTATTTTTTAGTGTAACTACAGGAAAGCGCTGCTGGTCAAACAAATAATTCAAGTACTTAAAAACCAGAGCTACTGATGTGTCCGTTTGTGCAGTTTCCACTATCCAGGTTGTGAAAGTTTTCCAATGTGACTGGTATTGCCTCCTGGTAGACATAGTATACTGATTAAGTAATTTATTTGTGACACTTTCCCCATACGGAGTTAACCATTTAGCCTTCTGAATGTCCAAAAGGCAAAGGTCAGCGATGTCTCTAGGTTGCCAATTGTCTCCAAGTGGAAGTACAGTATGAGACCGGGAGCGACACCGGGTTCTCGCACCATGTTTTCAACTGGTGGTACCACGTCTGAGCCGGCCAAAGAGGGGCGATCATCGAGACTAGGCCTCGGTAACCCCGTAGTTTGTGAACTACTTGACACATGAGTGAAGCATCGGGAGGCGGAAAAAGATAGATGGAACTCCACTTGTTCTAGTCCTCCGTCAACCCAAGTTGTTACCCGGCGAGTTAGGTAGAGAGGGAGTCTGTGGTTCCCCTCGGACGCGAATAGGTCCACTTGTGGATGGTAAGGCTCTGCAATCATCTTGTTGAAGACGTTTTGCTTGATAGCCCATTCTACTGTGTTGCTCTATCGCCGGGACAGTGCGTCTGCCCAGACGTTCGCAACGTCTGGGAGATAAGAAGCGTGGAGATGAATGCTCAGCTTTTCGGCCAGAGCAAAAATCTTCTCTGACAACTCTAGCAACTTCCGAGACCTCGTTGACCCTTGCTTTTGAATGCAGTGTACCGCATTCAAATTGTCCATCCGAAACGCCACTGATTTCCCCCGCAATGAGGAGCCGTGAGCCTGAAGGAAAAACGAAGGGACTAACAGTTCCTGCGCGTTGATATGATAATTCTCAGTTTGGGACCAAAGCCCTTGCCCTTGGTGGCCTAGGCTTGACTGATAACCCCAGCCTATTGTCCCCGAAGCATCTGTATCTACCCATACCGTAGGTGGGGGAGAAACCCACATCATTGTTGAGTGCAATATCTCTCTTTGTCCAGACCGATAGTAAGTTGTGAATTAACCCTCCAGCCCCGACTATGTATTATATATATATTCCCCGAAATCCGGGGGTTTTGGCCGAAAAACGTCTACGCCTAGACTACCGCATCTTTGTTATTTGGCTGCTTCCGCATTCCCGCGCATCCCCAAGCGTAGATGTGTTTCGTACCTGTAGAATGGCGTTAAGTAGAGCTCTCTAAGTCAACTGGTTCAGTTGTGATGATGATTTCATTGGAGATAACTTTATGGCAAAAACAGCCACTTTACACTACTTTTCAATACTTAACAATAACATACAGGCACACACGAACAAGCGACGCACTCCTTCTTGTGGCCGGAGATGCGGGGCGTCGGTCCAGCCGGCTGTTGTTTACATGCGTCGGACGTACGCCTCGCACACCAAGCTTACAGGCTTTGAGCTCATGGGTGTTTAAGAGCCCTTCCGGGTAGCTCGGGTGTGTTTTTTATGGGTGTTTAAGAGCCCTTCTGGGTCTGATGGGTTAAGGGAGGAATTTTCCACAATTTTCCCGCCGGCAATAGCGGGAGAAATTTGTTGCTTTCCAAGATTAATCTCTTTACTTTCAACCGGCCCAACTTTACAGTTAGTTGGATCCAGTTGAGAGAACCGACCAGAGACTCCCAGATCTTCTTCGTCGTGTTCAGACCGTGGAGAAACACAAATAATTTCTTTCGAAATCTGTTGCGGTTGTCCACACTCTGACTGAGAGTAAGATTGGCTGTGTCCCAGACCAGCCCTATCCAGTGAATCGCCCGTGTGGGAACAAGATGCGACTTTGCCAAGCTGACCTTGAACCCTAGGGATTGTACATGATTGATGACGAGATTGACATGGGTTTTGCATAAACTCTCTGACTCCGCCACTACCAGCCAATCGTCCAGGTACCACAACACCTTGATCCCCTGATTTAACATGGGCATGAGGGCCTGCTGGACTAATTTTGTGAAAATTCAAACCGAATGGCATTCTTTGAAAGACATAAGTCTCTTGCCTGATCCTCAAGGCGAGGAATTTTTGGAACTGTTTGTTGATGGGGACATGCCAGTAGGCGTCTGTAAGGTCTAACGAGTACATCCACCCTAGTGGTGGAAGGGTTAGCCTGATGTGATTCACAGTGAGCATCCTGAAGGGTACATTGTGAATATATTCGTTCAAACGCGAGAGATCTACTACTGGTCGCATTTGAACACTGTCCCTCTTTGGCACTAGAAAAAGTCTGGACGTAAATACAGGGCAAGTTGGATTGACTGGGACAATGACATGCTTGGTGATCATTTCCTGGACTAGCGACTCCACCTATAAAGAAACATGATTGACTTCGTGAGTCTGACGTAAACGAGGTCGCCGGAGCCACCGCCAGGTGATCCCTTTGCGTACCACTGTCCTTGCCCAAGTTCGCCGGGGCCAGGCCCGGTGACACGCCCGGAATGACCAAGTGGATTGACTGGGTCTGTCCGGCGGCACTACCCTCGGATCCAACTCGCCCTCGATAGGCCCTGGGAGAGAGAGAGTTTGACTGACTAGTTTTTTGCTGGTGGTGGGGTAGGTGTGGACGGTTGGCTGGTTTTAGCTGGTGCCGTTCCCTGTCCTGACTTATGTTGTGGCCTATTCTTGTGATGCCACTTACCTGAGTGCTTACCCTGTTTAGGTTTGTGCTGGGTACCTCCTTGTGCTGGGGGAGAAATGGGGCCCTGAAAGAGCTGCTTAGCACCAGATGGATGTGACTTACCTCCACCTTTAGGCTTGGAGTACAGTTTCTTGAAGTTCTCCTTTTTAGCTTGGGAGGTACCCGGCTGCAAGTTGTCAACCATATTATAAACCGCCCTCCACGTGTCAAGGCTGAGCAAAGAAGCAGTTAAAACTGGGGAAAGAGTTACCCGGCGACCAATGTCTTCTGGTAACTTCTTAACCATGTACACTCTTATGTCTTGGCGTGCCCGGACAGCCTCCAACAAGGCTATCCGGATGTCGCCCACAGATTGGATGGAATTCTGTAACTGAAGCCTTCTAGATAATTCAGTTGCCTTTCGTACATTTTGATCAGAAATAGTGGCTATGTTCCTCGTGAGGGACTGGGCTATTTGGCGGCTCAACAAAAAATGGGAAAAGTCTGAAAGCTGTATTTCTCAATTTGAAATCTCTGTCTAAGTGTGCAGGAAGGGGAGTTGAGAAGGGTTCCTGTAAGTCATAGAGAGACAATTTGGGAGCCGACAAGAAATAAAAAAAGAGCTGGGGACACCCCTCCGGCTTTATTGATGGGCATGGAAAACCATAGATGGTTATCTTGTGGAATTTGGTGGGAGGATTTTGAAGTGATAGTGGTTGCAAACTGTTGAGCTTCCGCCTCCCAGTCCACCCATGGGCCAACACCTACCTGCCCCACCTGCAAAACTGGGTTGTGAGACTGGTCTAGGGCTGGAGTTGTATCCAACTCCGGCGTTAGCGTGTTGAGCGATTTTACATCGTTCACGCCGTCAGACTTAGTCCAATCCGCAAAAAGTTGTGCAGATGAGGCGGGAGGTAATGCCGGAGTAGAATAGTATACAAAGAATTCAGGGGAATACACATTTGGGATGGCTTTGATAGTGACATCTAATACTTGCCCTTGTGAATCTTTGGCCCTTAGTTTCTTACTCTTACTAACTTCTATCACCCACTCACTAGGCACTGGGATCACACCCGATACTGTTGTCTGTGCTAATCTCGGGTTCTTAGCAATAGCTGGAATCCACGAGCAGTCGAGACCATATAAAAGAGGCATAGGACTTTTTCTATGTGGGGTTTTATCTAGAGGAGGAGGGGTAACATCCGTGATAACACGAACATTGGTAGTGGTCAAGGAGGCGGGCACTATAGTGCCACTTGCCGTAGTGTTCACTGGGAATACGTTACTTTGAGGAAGTGATCTATTAGGGACAAGTCTGGAAGGTTCTAGGGGCCGCACAGCCGACCCTATCGGGGGAGCACCCGGCGGAGCTATGGGAGTATCCAGAGCCTTTGGTACATTGTATTGGCGCATAACTTTATGCAAAATATAATCTAAATCATCAGTAGTTATATATTTACTATATGACTCCTTAGAAGACTCTGACCCCACTTCCGAACCATCCTCTGTGTGTGTTGGTTGAGCCGAAGATAGTTCTATCACTTCCGGCTCTTCCTGTACCTCTAACGGTTCCGGCTGTTGTTACTGCGGATCTGACCGTGGTGTAAAGGCCGGCCAAGTTAAATCCGGCACTGAGGAAGGGATAATTTCAATATCCTCCATGTCCCTGACACTGTCTTGGAACCGCACATTGTTCTCCACTATTAAGGGTTCTGATTGTCTCCACACACTTCAACCCTGAATAGGAGGTTGAGAATCAGGTATCACTTGACTACCCTGTGAACTGGAAGGTCCTGATGTCTGCCTGATGTATAGCCCCGATACTGTTCAGCTAACACTCTTTGTGACACTATTGGGGGCCTACTGACAGGTAAGTTCAATTTTGGTATTGCAAAATGTACGTCCTGATTCACACTTAATGATTCCCTAGATTCCTCCCTGGGAGTTGACTCAGTCCCCTCCGTCCCCACCTCTGAGCTGCCAGATTGGACATTAGGCATTGTGGAGGTGGGGATGGAGGGAAATGGCCGCAGCTCCGATGTTAGCCGGTGCCGCCACTGCGCCTCCTCCTTGCGGGAACTTTTATGTCCCTTCTCTGATTTTCTATGGCTAGATGTCGCCTCGTCATCTTTGCGCCTCTTGTGAGATCTTGAAGACTCTACTGAAGATTGTCTAGATTGCCTGAGGGGGTCCTCGACCGGGACCTTGAGCGGTCACTCGGTGAAGGTGAACAGCCCCTCTTATGGCGGCCGGGGGGGGGGGCCCTTGCTAGAATCACTGCTTTCATCACTACTCACTAGCTCTTTTGAAAGAATTTTAGTTTTGGTTTTAGATTTAGTAGATTTAGCCGGTGTTAACTTCAGCACTGGTGACTTGATAACCAAGTGCTCCCAAAGCGCCTCATCGTCACAGAGAACGTTAATGAATAATATACACATGGAAAATCCCAGTGGGTTTAGTACCAAACCTACATACTCCGATAGTCATGAAATTCAGTGATAGGAGAGGCTGGGAATGCAATATCCCCCGGATGATAACAGGGGTGCTATGGGCTCTCTGCGAGAGGGCTGGTTATCACACAGAGGCCCACGTCTCTTCAACAAACTCCCACGGCGAGTAAGAGACATGAGGGGCGTCTCTTTAGACAACTTCAAGAGAGCCCTCGATTTCGAAATGCAAAAAGTGCCAGACGAGCCCATCTTCGCAAGGGAGCGTGCTGTCTCTTCAAACAGTCTGCTGCACCAAAACACAACCCCCAACGAGGGGTGACGCGCTCCTTGGTGCTGCTAGGAGAGTGGCGAACACAACCTTAGGTGACCTTAGGTAGGTATGGGCAATGTCTTTCGTGTAGGCATTAAAAAAAAAAATTATTTCCTTGAGTGCTACAAGACATGAATGATCTTTCTTACCAAACAAATTTGAACGAAGTTCGGAACAAATGGCGCACTTTTTGGATACCCAAATGCCTTGTGATCTATCGAGGCATTTTACACATTTGATACAAAGTTTGTGTGCAAAAACGGGTATAAGAGAGCAAGTAGGCGTAGCATAGAGAACAACTAGAGGCATGATGGAGCTAAACAAAAAAAAAACCCGCCAGGATCGACACCTTCCTCTGCCGACCTGTGCCGCTACAGATGTGCCACGATTTGGAAATAGAAAATTTCCAGGAATCAATGCTCATAAGGATAAACCGAGAGGTACACACATCATTACTCTCACAAATACGCCGGAAAGTTAGCTGTAGACCAACCGCTACTCTCACCTTCCGCTGTACTTGTCTGCGAAAAAAACGCTAAAGGTTTCGTTGTCTTTTAGAACTGCTTACCTGTGACAAAGTGTCACTGGCCCGTAATAACCTTAAAAAGCACACTAACCCTTCGTCTAAAAGACCTGTAGGATAGTAATCACTGGACTGTTTCGCCGGGCGCGTATAAGTCTGGTCATGCCGCGTGAGGCTCTTAGTCTGGGCGATTTCACTCGGCCGGGCCGAGATTCCCTTGAGAATCCGCATTTCCGCCGGGAATAGTGGTACAGCACACCACTCCGGGTAATTTTTGCTAGTTCCTTGCTTGCCTGTGAGGCGAGTCTCCGGCATCGATACACAGAAAGATCGCCGGAGGAATAAAACAAACTTTTGAAGGAGACTGACTTATATGGGAAAGTCAGAAACCCTCAAAACCCCACCAAATAGACAGGACGTCTCCTGCCACTTTGTTATCATGTAAAACACCCCACATGACAACAATATACATATCTTAGGGCTAAAACAGTAAAATTAAGCAATAAATCATACCCCTAGCCAACTAAGAATACCCCTAGCGAGGCTGGCCACGAGGCTCACAGTCATTAATATAATGAATCTCTTAGTCTTACCTCTGAAGAAGCAGCAACGAGCGGAGAAAACCCATCGGCCTAGGGGAAAAGCAAAACACGGACCCTGGAAAGTTCCACACCACGTGTGACAACTCTTAGACCAGAGCGTCTGCTAAAATATATAATAAAATGCAACTGCCTAATAGTGATGGCCTGAAGCATTATCCTGCGGAAAGATAGCCTCCTAACTAATAGTTAAGTAGCAAACACTATGGCGCAGAACAAAAACAAGAAAACAACATGAACGCACGGGCCCAATGGGGGCTACAAGGCACCTGTACAATAGTACCCTATTTTAACACTCTCCTGCGGGCACACCAATGGGGCTGCCTGATTTAGCTAGTCTAAACCTATTCTAGTACAACTCGGATAGATACAAATGAGCAAAAGACTCACTAGAGTTGAGTGAACGAAGAATAAAGCTGAGCACAGGCAGACACGTCTGGACACAGTGGACGCAGGGAGAGGAAAGAGGAGGTATGGCGGCGCTTGGTTCACCGTCTGGGTTAGAATCCACATAAGACATCCACAATCTGGAAAGCCATAACAAGATTTAAGTTAATTTTTATTTTGTATTTATTACAAAGTTTTTTCGTTGGGAGTACCCAATCATAAAGACGATTCCATAAGAGAATTAGCGTTACACTTATGATGAGGATTCTTTCTCCCTGTGGCGGGGTTGTCAAACACGGTGACCGCGGGTGCTTGAAAGAGGACTATTATACTGTTGTTGTTGATGATGCTTTTATTTTATACTAGCTCACTGGGCCTAGGCCCTCTCAAGGCTAGTGGTGGAGGAGGTGGTACAGAGTTTAAAGTCACGTATATGCCAGTAGTTATATGTCATTGTATAAATTTATCGCTCTCAGGAAGTGACGAATAGGGGTGAAATTGAAAGAGTCTGAGTCAGAGAGGATGCCATGTAATGAGGTGTTCAGCAAGAATCTCCGTCTTTCAGATGCATAGACGGGACAAATACAAAGAAAGTGAAAAACAGTCAATGATGGCATTCAGGTGGTGGACCACGAGGGGTGGACATCAGGTAACCATGTGTGAGGCGTGTGTGGCCTAAACGTAATCTAGTTAATAGGGTTTGGTCTGCACGTGAACCATTAATTGAAGAGGGCCACAAGTGTATGTCATCCTTAATGGAGCGAAGGTGGCCAGTTAATGGTTGCGCTCTCCACTCAACTCGCCAAGCGTCATAAACATGGCGACGGAGGACAGGGAGCATATCCTCCGAACGCAGCAAAGTAGTAGAGGGTGCACCATGACACGCTTGCTTAGCGAGGAAGTCTGCACGCTCATTCCCGGGAATTCCTACATGCGCGGGGATCCAGCACAGTGTGATGGAACGAGTAGCGCACTGTAAGTTGTGTATTGTGTGGATGATAGTCTTGACCAATGGGTCCTTGGGGGCAAATACACATAAGGCTTGCAGTGCACTCTTTGAGTTACTACAGATAACGACCCGTGGAGAGTTCCTCGACAATGAAGAGATGGTGCTTAAAGCACCTTGAATAGACCATAATTCAGCAGTGAAAACCGTGGAGTGATGGTGTAAGGTACTTTGATACAAGCCATGAGGACTATTATACTAATAGGCATATCGTCAATGATGGAGGGGCCACTAATAAATCCTACTATTTGGTAGTAGTCTTGGAAAATCCAACGTCAAGGCTATTAACCTAATTGGAATGACGACTTGTCTATTTTTACTGCTATGTCGTCATCCCAACCGCGGCTAAAAAAGAAAACGTCTAGAGTCTACTCCTTAACTTGCTCTAGCAGATGTTGTACATTAACCAAAACTACCACCGAAGGTGGAAAAAGCAATAGCAGAGAAGAAAAAGGAATTTACCTTAGTTACAGTTGAGACCCATCCCGTGTTCTGTTGGTGCAGATTCCTGTCGAACCTGCGGAAGAGCGACCTTCTCTTGTCATCAAACCTTTCACGTAGACAGAAGAGCGAGGATGGGCAGGGGAACGGCGTGTTGGAGGGTACTATGTACGTTGGATTTTCCAAGACTACTACCAAACAGTAGGTTTTCCTATTTGGTAGCTTGGGAGGTACGTCAAACCTCCCAATTTGTTAGTAGTCTTGGCAAATCCAGCGTCAAGGCTGCGTAACAAATTGGAGGAGGACATCCAAGCCCAATTACCAAATACAGATGCAAATCAAAAATATGAATGATAAGGAAACACAACATAAACAAGAGAGTTTAATGAAAAGGGTGACAAAACTGAGTAGTAGTTAAAAAGACATTTTGAATCCGTGTTCCTTAATCCATAATAATTAAAAAACATGAGCTTAAATCTACAACAGTACAGTACATCCAAATTCCCACTTCTCCCAAAAGTCCCAGTTCGTCCAAAAAACACCAATTTACTTCAAATTAAACTGAAACGGAAACCTAATTGACATATAAAAACAAATTTAAACAAACAATGGCAAAGCATGACATAAGGGATTTTGGTATGAATAACGAACAGTTTATTTAGCCTATACCCAAGCCCGAGACCACAGTCATGCAACCCCCCCCCCCCCCCTTTGCAAAAGAAAAAAAGGAACATAAAAAGTGACGAGGGGGGGCACTGAGAGCACTAGGAAACGCGACTCCCGAGAGCAACTACCGACCGGGAGGGCCTAACGATGGACATGGAAAGGTAAGAGGAAACGAAGGTATGGATTGAAGACCACAACCCAGCAGCGGCAATGTCGGGTAACGACTGGCTTTGCAGGAACCTTAAGGATGCTGCAAAGGACCGGATATCGTGCGCAGAACCCCCACAACCAGGGTTACTGGCATGAATGACCCGACAAAGGTGGTGTCCAACCTGTACCTTCGACAAACTCCCACCCGTCCTAGGCGACACCCACACAGCTGACCCCGACGCCGGCACCACCGACTCAACATACGTGTGCAAGGCGTGAACCGGACACAACACATGGTGAGTATGGCCAAATTTTAAAGCCTGGATGGTAAAGGGCTTGAAAACGTGGTTCTCCCGCTCATTCTTGGCAACAAAATGAGGAGACGTGTGACTCCATTCAATGACAAGAATCGCATGCATTCCTGGGACCTTGACATGGCTGCTAGTTCCGACACCCGATCCCCAGTTGCGAGAGCCACAAGGAACAACGTACGCTCGAGCAACTGGACCGGTGTAGTGTTACGTGTATATGTATGTGAAGCCAGAAAGTCCAGAGCCCGCCCCAGACCCCACTGTGGAGGGAGCTGGCGCGGAGGCGGTCGCTCCCTGAAGGCAGCCTTCATGAATTAATCCAGCTCCTTCGGAGGAACGACCAGCCAAGTGACGGACTCAAAGACCTCTCGGATGGCAGACAAGTGGTTACGTAGAGTCTTAACTTCAAAGTGACGCGTGCGGAAAAGGTGAAACAAATAGTGTAGGATGAGTGTGTGCGAACTAACTGTTTGGCCAGTGTCCTGTATCTATCTATTGCCTGACGCCGTGATCCCCGAAGGGATGGCCACGAACGAACCGCCCCCATGCACCTCTGTCCCCAGTCAGTCGACGCCCCTCCCCCCAACCAGCACCGCCTGTACACATACTCAATAAAACTATCCAAAACGCTGACAAGAAACACATTCCAAGAGGTAACAGAAAAATACACAACCCCAACTTCACACCAGAAATTCAAAACCTCATCAGACAACGCGACATACTGAAACACTCCCCAGCACCCCACACACAAGACATCACACAACAAATTCAAGCACTCAACACCCAAACTAACAACAAAATACAAGAACAACAAAAACTAAATTGGAATAACTTCCTACAAACACTTGATCACAAAACAAACCCCAAAAAACTCTACAAAACACTAAACAGCATCACACTTTCCAACAGCAACACAACACAATCACATGCTGCAATCACAACAACAGACTCTACTCCTTCATGTAAACAACAAGCAAACACTCTCATCAATCACTTCTCACATGTCAGCCACCTAAAACCTCACAAAGACGACCGACGTGCATCCGACGTAAGAGACAATTCCCCACAGACCCTGACTATACACCCTTCACCAATCACCAGACAAAGCATATCATCAACAATCTCAAGCACTCACCCGCCTGTGGCCTAGACAACATAAGCAACATACACCTCAGACACCTGGGACCACAAGGCATACAAGCACTCACTAACATATCAAACTACAGCTATTCACACAACACAATACCAGACATTTGGAAGCATGGTATCATCATCACATTCCCCAAACCCAACAAAGACCCCACGCTACCCTCCTCGCACCGTCCCATCACATTCCTTTGCTCCCCCTCCAAATTCATGGAACGCCTAGTATTACAACTACAGTATAATCCCTTATAACCGTATTTCGTACTACCGAAAATCTCAGTCAACCGTACATAATCATCCTATTTTCCTAAACTCTAATAACCGCAGAAATTCGGGATCCAACCGTAATTTCAAACAGACCGCTCTCCCGTTCGTGTGGGGCGGCAATTTTACGGCCCAACCGCAAGGTGTCGCACCGCGCAGCCTCCCGCCTCCCTGTGTTGTTTCGGCGTCATTGTATCTCTCGCCATTGTCCGTAAAATTTGCTCGTGACGCTCCGTGTTTATCGCTGTGAATCGCCTATCATCTACGCTATGGTGCCTCCGAAATCATCTAAATCAACGCCTAGTATACTGAAGATGTCGACAGGATCTTCAAACAAGAGGAAAAGGGTTGTACTCACCATTAAACAGAAGATAGAAATATGTCACAAGATGGATGCGGGAACCAGTAGGACGACATTGATGCGCCTGTATAATTGCGGTTCTACAACGCTTTATGATATAAGGAAACAAAAGGACAAGTTGCTGAGCTTTGTGGCCAATTCCGACGTTAAGAAGACCTTGGAGAAGCGGCATACAATACGAGAAGCCAAATTTGTGGAGCTTGACAAAGTGTTTTACGAGTGGTTTTTGGTAAAGCGAGCCGAAGGATGCCCTACGAGTGGTCCAATAATCATTGAAAAAGCAAGAGATTATCATGAAAAGATGGGCATAAAAGAAGAGTGTGGTTTAGTGATGGCTGGCTAGTGAAAGTGGATGACAAAAACCATTTGCTGATATGGATAGTGGAATAGGCCTACTGGGGAAACCACTGAAAAAAAAACGAACCAACATGCCTACCTCTGTTGGTGGTTTGGAAATGGCAAAACCCTGGATTACAGCACTACCTCTGCATCACCCTGGATTACAGCACTACCTCTGCATCACCCTGGATTACAGCACTACCTCTGCATCAATCTTCAATGGTGAGTTAAACACTTTATTTTGTGTATATTCATTGATTATTTAATGTAGGCTAGGCCTACTAGAGATTTGTTTAGCTTGCCTGCCATGCTCTTCTATGTTAGTAAACATTTAATGGTTAGTTAAACTTTGGACTTCCTAGGCATCCTAGAAGCCTAGAGGCCTAATTCCTAATAAATAAATAGGCCTAGGCTAGACCTAGTAAAAATAAAAATAGGCCTAGGCCCTAGGCCTAATTTTCGAATATCCGAAATATTCGTATTTCCGAAATGTCCTGAGATTCGTGATTTTCGGATATAAGGGATTATACTGTAATTACACCTGACCTACCCCTAGCTCCAACACAACATGGCTTTAGGCCACTGCACTCCACAAACACTCTTCTCACAGACCTTACACAAAGAGCTTTCGACGGCATCAACTCAGCTAGACCACCACACAGATCACTATTTATTAGTGGCCCCTCCATCATTGACGAACATGCCTATTACATAAGGCATCCTCTTCAAACACTAATCCACCGTAGTTTTGAATCTACCGCGCAGAGCATTTAAAATCTGAGGAGCCTTCATCATGAGCGCACGCGACCTCACTCATGGCTTCAGTCATTATGAATTGGGTTCTCACTACGAAAAAACTTCGTAAAAAATAAAAAGAAAAAGAAAATAAGAATAACTATCCAATAAGCTTTCCATCATATCGTGGATGTACTTGTGTGGATCTTTGACCAGACGCTGATTCAGGCGTCATTCTTCCTTCTCTGCTCTGCGCTCAACCTGCCCGGACGTGTCTCCCCACGCTCCGCTGGTTCCGCATTTGCTGCGTCCCTAGTGAGTTTTTTCTCATTTGTTTACTCCGGGATGTATCGAGTAAAGTTAGGATATGTGTAGCAGGAGTCCTGGGCTGGTTGCCCGCAGTGCAGTGTATTTTGGGTCGTGTGTTTGGGGCATCTATTTCGGATGTACCCTCGTGGTCCTGTTGTGGACTTGTGATCTTTTCACAGTTGAGTTAGCTTGTGATGCAGGCGGCTTTCATTACGCGTTATTTTATGCTGCCTCTTATCGTTCTGATGAGGTAAGCTGTGCTTCTGACGTTCCCAGCGTATTTTTCTTCACTTAGTGAAGTTTTTTCTGGGTCCCGAGTCAGTCTTCCCTTAGTCGGAAGTCTTTGCTACAGTGGTGTGTTGGCGGTGGTTCCTGTTGTTATATTTCCAGTGTTTTTGTTTATATTTCAACTTTTCGTATGCCGTCTGCTTAGGCCTAGCCAGCCGCTCGTAGCTTTGCCACATGTACAAGTGTTATTGTTTATTTATAAATATGTCCTACTGTGTCATGTGTATCCTGGTTTAGTTGTGTATTGGCTAATTCCACGGACTATGTTTGTTTCCTGGATTAGTTGTGTATTGGCTAAATCCACGGATTATTGTGTGGGCCCTGGGCTAGTCGTGCTTGGCTTATTCCCAGGTCCATTGTGCGTTCAGTTGGTTTCTGGACGGGGTGGGTTACTTTCCGGCGGGTTTTTCTCGGTTTCACCATGAAAAACCCGGCCGAGAGCCGTGTTGAGCCACGCGTGGTTTCAACACAGGCTTGTGTCCCCGGCGAGGAGGTGTCTGTGGCTCTCCAGAACTGCGTCTCTGTGTTGGTGCCTGTTTCAGGCTCCCTATGATCCCCGGCGGTCTGGCTGTACCCATCTAACTTTGTTCATGCGGACAGATGTTATGAAGTTTTTCTACCCAGTTTTACAAACCACATAGAACAAACCTAGCTGTTGATTGAGGGCTTTCCTCCCCGGCGATCTTTTAAAAGAAGTGGGGACAGGAACTTATGGGGTTAACGTTGTTTACATCTCACCCGGCGGGTGCACCTTGGTAGGGTGGGATGAACGTCTTGGTCATTCAATTTTGTTAACCGATCCATTTTAAGTGGTACTTTAGGTATCTCCGCCTTCAGCCGGACAGCGATCGAAGGCTCAATTAGGTTTAACATCTTTTTACAAATTTCTCACACCCGGCGGGTGCTCCTGGGAGGAGGAAATAAGGAATTTACAATTCCATATAGTTAACCAGTTAATTGAGAGATACGTTAATGTATCGCCGCCTTCAAACTTACGGCGATCCTTTGTGACAATTCGTTAGAAATCAGATCTCGTATCAGCCTGCCCTGTGTTATTCTGCTAAATAATTCTGGTGCTGGCGTCTTTGTGGGGGGGGGGGGTTTCCAAAATTGAATCTTGAGACAGTCACCACCAGAAAGACTATGTTATAAATGCCATACTGGTCCTTTATATTATGTCAGAGGGTATTCTTAACTTTCTTAGGACATGTTTCGATATGCGAAATCTTTATAGGATCCCGCCGCGTAGCGAGCTGTGATCGTGGTGATATTAAGCCTCGTTACCCGGCAGGTTAGTGACACAGTGGTGTGTGTGTGTGTATGCGATCATGTTGGGTTAACCTTATGAGCATTAACTCCTGGAATTTTTTTTTTTTTTCCAGAGCTGGGCCCCGGCAGACCAATACAGACCCTGCAGTAGTTTCCCACCAGTCTCTGTCATGGCTACCTTTGCCCCAGTTTTTGCTTTATGCATTACCCCTACCTGTGCCGGTATCCCTATTTTTGCGCACACTCTTTGCATCAGGTGTGTTAAATGTCTAGACCGTTCAAGGGGTCTGTGGATGACGCGCAAATGTTCATTTTGCTCCCAATTAAGTGTCAGTCCTCTGCGATAATGATAAGACCGCAGCGGTCGCCTTACGAGAGGTTAGGCAACAGATGGCAGCATATAGTACGATTGTGGCTCATAAGTCACTTCAATGTGACAACGTCCCTCTTTGGGATAGGCTTCTTGTTGAGCACCCTCCCCCTAAACTTCCCTCTCGAGTAACTAGTCGTAAGCCGGCAGAGACTGGTCAAGTTTCTGTGTCTGCCCCTACTGCTACTGCGAAACGTCGATGGGAGCCTACACCCCCGGCGGCAGCCTCCTCGTCCCGGGAGAGATCTCGGTCTAGGTCACCTCTCAGACACCAGCCATCTAGTCTTGCCTCTTCACCATCGAGTAAGAAGAGTAAGACAGAAAGTTCCACCAGTGGTCACGGCGATAAATCCTATAAATCGAAGAGTAGTTCACGGTCACACCGCAGCCATAAATCTTCAAAGAGGTATTCCCATGATAAAAAGGCCTCACGACATTCACCAGTTTCTAGTGCTTCTCATCGTACCTCTACCCCAGACAGAGTTGGTGTTCGGGCTCAAGGGTCCAGTATAGTGCCTGTACCTAAAGATGATTTACCCATTAACATTTTAACCCTGGACTTAGAGAATTCAGGGGGCTCAGGGGGTGAGAGTGTTGCGGACTCCCAAGGGAGTGTAGGCCAAGGCCTAGGTGTTTGGCGTTTTTCTCAGCCAGGACCTGACCACCCACTTCCGGCTCATACTATTCACACAGTGGCTGACGTCCACCGGGACGCGGCGATCCCATCCTCTATCCCTGACTTATCTTGGCAACAAGGTGATACCCCAGCTTCGGCGGGATCTTCTCAGGAGGAACAGGATAAAAAGACGAGGTTTCAATTATCTCAGATATGGAAGGGCAAGAGTCATGTTCAGGCTTAGACGCCGCACAAGATCTTAATGATTCACTAGTTAGTACATCATCAAGTCAATTTGTCACTGCACAGGAAATTGATGGGCTACTCAGTAATGCTTTATCTAAAAAATTTAGCCAACAGCAGGAAACTCCCACAGTGGACTTGGGAGCTCCCACGACAAGCTCTACGGTACGGCCTCTGATGACTTTTATTGCTTTAACTCAGATCCCTCACCCTCCCCCTCTGTCACCATCAGTGGTTACTAGGCCTGCTACGGCGGCATTGACCACTTCCAATGTAAGGGTGATAACGGATGTCAATCCACCCCCCCTAGACAGAGCGCCTCTCAGAAAGGTGGCTATGCCCTTGCTTTACGGACCAGACGAGTCATGGGTCCTTTTGACCCCCACTAAACCAGAGATTGACCAACCTACCTTGTCAGGGGAACTCCCAGTACCGCGTGAGTGGGTCATCCAGGGCAATAAATCTAGAAAATTAAGGGCCTTGGATACTTTAGGCAAGGTACTAGATGTCAACATCAAGGCTATACCTAGTTATTATCACCAAGATTATTTTGTTTATGCTGCTAAGCCGGCTTTACCCTCTGCCTCAGCTTCAAAACCTTTTTCAGACTGGTCTAAGCATGACGGATTTAATGACATTAAGACTCTGTCAGCTCTCACTCCAGAACTCGATTTGCTAACCGTCACAGACACAGCAGCTAATCCAGTCTTGAAGGTGGGGCAGTTGGGTCCAGGACCTTGGGTGGAATGGGAGGCAGAGGCTCAAAACTTTGTGACCACATTTACTTCCAAAACTTCCCACCAGATCCCTCAAGATACTCATTCTTGGTTCTCCATGCCAGTGTGTTCTGCCGGCGGAGTCCCTTCAGCCTTGTTTGCTTTCTTAGCTGCCCCTAAAATTAATCTCTGTGAGCTAAAAGAACCTTTCACTACCCCTACCTCAACTCACCTAGAACGAGAATTTAGGCTAAGGGGAAAAGCTTTTCGCTTGTTCTCTCAATACACAGTGTCTCAACAGATAGCAAAGTCTTTGCTCCGGTCCACTCAGGCAATCGCAGACGCGGACGCCAGACGATCGGTTGAATTGTCCCGGCGACTGCTTCTTCAGTCGTCAATCCAATCTTTGGGTGACATCCGCACCGCCTTGCTTGAGGCGGTACGAGCGAGACAAGACCTCAGAATGTCCTTAGTCCGAAAACTGCCTGATCGCATTGCGAATCAGGTGGTCATGTCACCAGTGCTCACTCCCTCTTTAATGACCCCTGACGTGTGGCGAACGGTGTTCAATATGGCTCAGGCCTTTAAACACAATCCCACCCCTTCTAAGAAACCTGCCTTTAACTTCCCCAAACCCAGGCCAGTCGCTAAGGCTCAGCCGGGGGATCTAAGCCCTTTCTTCCACCTAAGTCCTCCTCCTCCCCTCAAGGTCAGTACAGGCATAGACAGAGTAGGTTTTCAGGTCAAAGAGGACGCGGCTATAATAAGCCAGGTCAGGGCCCGTCTTCAGCCAACGCCAGCCAGCCGGCGAAGCGTCCACCACCACCATCAAAAAACTAAAGTCTCTCTCACTCCCGGTGCCAGTCTTAAGGCCGGCGGATCCGAGGGTAGTACAGCCGGCGAACCCTTGTCTGCTAACTGGGTCGTTCCGAACGTGTCACCAAGCGTGGCCGTTAAAAACTTGGGCACGGATGGTGGCACGCAAAGGCATCACTTGGCAGTGGCTCCGGCGACCTCGCTTACGTCAGCCGACAACGGCGAATTTTGTTTCATTAGAGGTGGAGTCACTGGTCCAGGAAATGATTGCCAAGAATGTCATCATCCCGGTCCCCCCAAATTACCCTGTATTCACGTCCAAGCTATTTTTGGTTCCCAAAAGGGACAGTGTTCAGATGAGACCAGTCGTAGACCTGTCTTATCTGAACCTTCACATTCACAACGAGTCATTCCGTATGTTAACAGTACACCAAATCAGGCTAACACTTCCGCCGGGAGGTTGGATGTGTTCCCTAGACCTGACAGACGCTTATTGGCACGTATCGGTAAACAAAAGGTTTCAAAGGTTTCTGGCCTTACGGATCAGGCACCAAAATTTTGTTTTTCAAAGGATGCCATTCGGTTTGAACCTGGCACCTCGATTATTCACGAAGTTAGTCCGGCAAGCCCTGATGCCGTTATTAAAGCAAGGAATCAGTGTGTTGTGGTACCTAGACGACTGGCTGGTGGTGGCAGAGACAGAGCAATTATGCATCAAACATGTCAACATACTTTTAAATCATGTCAAATCTCTAGGGTTCAAGGTAAATCTGGTAAAGTCAAACCTTGTTCCCTCACGAGTAATTCAGTGGATAGGGCTGGTCTGGGACACAGCTGCTCTCACTCTGAGTCAGAGTGTGGACAATCGCAACAGGTTTCGCAGGAAACTGTTCATGTTTCTTCACAGTCTGACTACGACGCGAAGGATCTGGGAGTCTCTGGTCGGCTCTCTCAACTGGATTCAACTAACTGTAATATTGGGCCGGTTGAAAGTAAAACGTTTAATATTGGAAGGCAACAAATATTTCCCACTCTTACCGGCGGGAAAGTTATGGCCCATCCCAAAATTAATCCACACCTTACTAGCGGTCTGGGCGAAGAGGGAAACGTTGCACTCAATAATGTCATGGACCTCTCCTCCGCCAACAGTATGGGTAGACACGGATGCGTCAGGCACAATAGGTTGGGGATTTCAGTCAAATCAGGGGCACCAGGGTCAGGGGCTTTGGTCCCACTTAGAAATCTCCCACATCAATGTCAAAGAATTACTAGTCCCCTTGTATTTCCTTCAGGCTCACGGCCCTGCGTTAAGGGGCAAGTCGGTGGCCTTCAGAATGGACAATCTGAACGCAGTTCACTGTATTCAGAAACAAGGGTCAACGAGGTCAAGGAAGTTGCTAAACGTGTCGGAAGAGATTTTTACTCTAGCCAACAGACTAGACATTTATCTTCACGCATCTTATCTCCCAGGCGTAGCAAACGTCTGGGCAGACGCTCTGTCCCGGAGACAGAGCACGACAGTAGAATGGGAGCTCAAGCAACCCATTTTCAACCAAATGATTGCAGAGCTCTACCATCCACAAGTGGATCTGTTTGCGTCCGAGGAGACTCACAAGCTCCCTCTATACCTCACCCGCCGGACGAAGACGCCGGCAGGGGGGCCGCACGCTCTGGTGACAGACTGGAACAGATGGAGCTCCATCTATCTGTTTCCGCCGCCAGATGCGTCACTAATGTGCCACGTAGTGAACAAACTACGAGATTATCGAGGCTTAGTCTCGCTAGTCGCGCCCCTGTGGCCGGCGCAGTTGTGGTACCAGCAATTAAAGATGTGGTGCCCGCACCCGGTGTCGCTCCCGGTCGGGTATTTCCACTTAGACACGATTGGCAACCTAGCGACCTCGCTGACTTTTGCATTATGGACATTCAGGAGGCCAAGTGGCTAGCACCATACGGTAGAGAGGTGACCAATAAATTATTAAATCAATATACTCAGTCTACGAAACGACAGTATCAATCACATTGGCAAACCTTTACGTCTTGGATCATTAGAACAGAACAGACTGTGCCGTCGGTAGCTTTAGTTTTCAATTATTTAAATTATCTATTTGAGCAGAAACGTTTATCTGTGGTAACGTTAAAAAATCACTTAACTGCGATTAGAGTGCCCTTTTTGGACCTTACAGGTCTCTCCATACCGGTAGCAGAGGAAACAGGTTTTATGAGGGCATGTTTTAAACTCCGCCCACCTCCCCGTCAGCTCATGCCTACTTGGTCTCTGGACAAGGCATTGTCTTTACTTCACTCTCGTCTGTACCAAAATACTGCAGATTTTGCATTACTCTTAAAAAAGGCTGTATTCCTTTTGGCATTGGCCACCGGGAACAGAGTGTCTGAGCTGGCGGCGATGAGCAACACACCTAATTGCCTTAGGTTTGGTAGACTTAATGAATGTATTCACATTGCACCTTCCCCGGGATTTGTAGCCAAGAATGAGCACAGTGCACACGTGTTTTCTGAGTTCACGGTGCCGGCGTTAAAAAGGGGAAAGGTGCACCATAATCTATGTCCAGTGCAGGCTCTAACCAAATATTTGAGGGTGGCTCCTCTCAACCCCCAAGGTGCTTTATGGGTAGCGAGTACGGGTAAACGCTTACTGAAACGGAGATTAGCTTCTCTTCTGGTCGAAGTCATTAAAGAGAGTAATCCCGGCGTTGTGGGTAGGGCCCACGATTTACGCAAATGGGCGGCCTCTTTACGTTTCCTGAAGAATTTTTCAGTAGAAGATATTGCGTCCACACAGTTGTGGGCGTCTAATCATACGTTTTTGACTAGATACAGTACTTGTAAGTTACTCTGGACAAACCTTCCTTACCATGTATAGCTTTAAGGCAGAGGGTCTAGGTGGCCCTACTGTCACTTTTGTTTAATTTCAAGAAAAAAAGGGGGGGGGGGGGGGTGCAGTCAGTGTAACATAGGACACCCTAGACCCCGCCAGAGTATAAGAGCTGTGATACAATTAGGGTTAATGTGATATGAAAATTTCTCTGCGAGAAATTGTGCTAGTACAATGTTAGTACAAAACAATGGAGTTGTTATAGTAGTTTTAGCTGTGAAAGCAATTTAGTATTAAACAGTGGAGATTTTTTGCAAATAATTTTTCACAAATATTTTGGGGTTTATTATGTGCACATGTAAACTTATAACTTGTTATTTTTTGTCACCACTCGTTGAGTGGGGTGCCTTGGTAACTACAGATCTGTTCACAGAATCTCCAGAGTTACCCCTTTTTTGTCAAGCAGGCTTCTTTGAAGCACGCACCTGCTTGAACCCCCTTTTTTGTATTTATATGGTCTGCGCCGTATTTAAATATATTTTTTCAAAGTAAGAATACTATGTGGTTGTTTGATTATCTGCTTTGCTAGAGTTATGATATGATTATGAATGTCCCCCTCCAGTCTTAGAAATCAGGCATGTTCGTCAATGATGGAGGGGCCACTAATAAATTATAGGTTTGACTCCTGTAAGGAGATTAAGAAAACCTAATATTTAGTAGTGGCCCCAAAATCATTGACGACTGGGGCCCTCCCGACCGTCCCCTTCCCATTCGTTGATGTATTAAGGATTTTGGTTTACTTGATATGTCAGTGAAGGAAGAATGACGCCTGAATCAGTGTCTGGTCAAAGATCCACACAAGTACATCCACGATATGATGGAAAGCTTATTGGATAGTTATTCTTATTTTCTTTTTGTTTTTATTTTTTACGAAGTTTTTTCGTAGTGAGAACCCAATTCATAATGACTGAAGCCATGAGTGAGGTCGCGTGCGCTCATGATGAAGGCTCCTCAGATTTTAAATGCTCTGCGCGGTAGATTCAAAACTACGGCGGATTAGTGTTTGAAGAGGATGCCTTATGTAATAGACATGTTCTTCAATGATTACGGGGCCACTACTAAATATTAGGTTTTTCAAGTGGTTTTTGTAAAACCGGGTAGAAAAACTACATAACGTATGTCCGCATGAACAACGTTTTATAGATGGGAACAGCCATCCCGCCGGGAATCAAAGGAGGCCTGAAACCAGGCACCCACAGAGACGCAGTCCTGGAGAGCCACAGACACCCCAACGCCGGGGAAACAAGCCAGTGTTAACAACCACGTGTGGCCCAACACGGCTTGCGGCCGGGATTTTCATGGTGAAACCGAGAAAACCCCGCCGGAAGGCAACCCACCCTGAACAGACACCATCTGAACAACAAGAGACACGAGGAGAGCCACGCACGACAACCCCAAGGTCACTCAATAATCCGTGGAATTAGCCAATACACAACTAAACCAGGAAACAATTATAGTCCGAGGAATTAGCCAATACACAACTAAAACCTGGATACACATGACACAGTAGGGCATATTTATAAATAATAAACAATAACACTAGTACATGTGGCAAAGCTACGAGCGGCTGGCTAGGCCTAGGTAGACGGCATAATAAAAGTTGAAATATACACAAACACTGGAAATATCACAACAGGAACCACCGCCAACACACCACCGTAGCACAAACTTCCGACCAAGGGAAGACTGACTCGGGACCCACTAAGACCCACTCGGGACTTCACTAAGTGAAGAAAAATACGCTGGGAACGTCAGAAACAAAGCTTACCTCATCAGAAAGATAAAAGGCAGCACTAACTAACGCGTAGTGAAAGCCGCCTGCATCACAAACTAACACAGCTGTGAAAAAGTTCACATGTCCACAACGGGACCACGAGGGTACATCCGAAATAGATGCCCCATACACTCGACCCAAAATACACTGCACTGCGGGCAACCAGCCCAGGACACTCCTGCTACGCTATCCTAACCTTACTCGATACATCCTAGAGTAAACAAATGAGAAAAAACTCACTAGGGCCACGAATGCGGAACTAGCGGAGCGTGGGGAGGCACGTCCGGGCAGGCTGAACGCAGAGCAGAGAAGGAAGAATGACGCCTGAATCAGCGTCTGGTCAGAGATCCACACAAGTACATCCACGATATGATGGAAAGCTTATTGGATAGTTATTCTTATTTTCTTTTTGTTTTTATTTTTTACGAAGTTTTTTCGTAGTGAGAACCCAATTCATAATGACTGAAGCCATGAGTGAGGTCGCGTGCGCTCATGATGAAGGCTCCTCAGTTTTTTAAATTCTCTGCGCGGTAGATTCAAAACTACGGCGGATTAGTGTTTGAAGAGGATGCCTTATGTAATAGGCATGTTCGTCAATGATGGAGGGGCCACTAATAAATGTATCTTTTGCCGGTCAGTCATCTAAAATCAGAAACTTTCCAAACGGAGTCCCACAAGGATCCGTCCTATAGCCCGCACTCTTCAATCTGTACATGCACGATATAACTACACCCAATACGCCCCAAATAAACTTAGCCTCCTATGCAGATGACATAACACTCACATGCACACACCATGACCCAAAAAGAGCAACAGATCTCCTTCAACCCTATCTCAACACTACATGGCTGGTGCACTACAAACAGACTTAATCTAGCCCCAGCCAAATCCACCGCAACCCTGCAAGTTGGACAGGAGAACACGAATACATCCCTCAACTCACCATAAACAACACACCCCTAACACATACACACACACCCAAAATCCTAGGAGTAACAAATGACGTGGTATATTGCGATTTTATGAAGGCCTTTGATAAGGTCCCACATAAAAGGTTAATAGAGAAAGTTAGAAGCTATAATATAGGGGAGAAATGTGTGAAATGGATAGAAGCCTTCCTGAAAGATCGGAGACAGAGGGTATTGGTGAATGGAATAGGCTCGGGGTGGAGGGAAATTACAAGTGGGGTACCTCAGGGATCTGTGTTGGGACCATTGCTGTTCGTTATATTTATCAACGACTTGCCTGAAGTTATAACTAATGGAAGTGAGGTATACCTGTATGCGGATGACACTAAACTGTATAGAAGAGTGAGGAGTAAGGAAGATATGGGTTTGCTTCAAGGAGATGTGGAGGGCATGAAGGGATGGTCTGAGCATTGGTTAATGCCTTTTCATCCAAAAAATGCAAGTACATGCGGATTGGGACCAGCAAGATAGACAAGGTAGGATACAGTATGTATGAAGCGATGGAGGAAGTGAGTGCAGAAAAGGATATAGGAGTAGTGATAGATAATAAGTTAAATTTCTCAGAACATTTAGCGGAAAAGATAAACAAAGCCAATAGAATTGTAGGGCTGATAAGGAGGACATTTGTGTCACTTGACGAAGAAATCTTCAGGAATCTATATACAGCGCTGGTTAGGCCACACCTGGAATGCAAACCAGGTGTGGGCTCCATATATGGTAAAGGATATAGAAGCAGTGGAGAAAGTGCAGAGAAGAGCTAGCAAGCTGGTACCAACGTTGAAGAACGCGGGCTATGAGCAGAGGTTGAGGATACTGGGACTTCCGACACTGGCATATAGGAGAAAGAGAGGGGATATGATAGAGACTTTTAAGATAGTGTCAGGAAAGTACGATGAGGATGTGTGTGAAGGTATCTTCTTGATGCGGGAGGGAACAAGAACGAGAGGACACTCTAAGAAAATTACAAAGAAAGAAATAGGCTTGAGAAGGCGAAGAACTCATTTTGTGATAGAGTGGTAAATGAGTGGAACGCACTGCCCCAGTATGTAGTCGATTCCGAATCAATAAGGGAGTTTGAAAGTAATCTTGATAAAGCATGGGGAAGACAAGATTTGAAGTTTGATTATAAAACAAAAATACAGAATAGTAAAAATGTTGCGTCTGCTACCGCCGCCGCCAACACCGTGAACGACCGCAGCAGTGCAAGCACTGGTACTGAGCTGGATACACAGGCATAGTTTGCCTTTTTCCAGAGGATCTACTGTAAGAAACTGTAAGAAGATACTCATATGACATTCAAACAGCACACCACAAACATTAAAAAGAAACTGACACCCAGACTTAACGCCCTCAGGTCACTTGCTCACACAAAATTTGGACACAACAAAGAAACGACCACCACAGTATATAAACAATACATAAGATCAGTGATGGAATACGCAAGCCCAGCCTGGGCTTCTAACCTAGCTGAAACACATCATAAGACCTTACAGACTATTCAAAACAAAGCCCTGAAGATCATTACAGGCTGCACAGCTACTGCACCCACAGATCACCTACATCAAGAAACCAAAATCCTCAAAGTCAAAGACCATCTGGACATGAGAGGCCCCCAATTCCTGGCAGCAGCCTCCACGAACCAAGACCACCCACTAAACTACATGGCAACACACCCACAGACACCAAGAAATATCAAAACAACACGCAGCACACGGTATCACACACAATTATTGTCCTCTCTCCTCCCTGCCCACCCCGAACCAACTTCCAGAAGCACATCCATACTCATATCTCTCACCGATCCATCCACTCACTCACAGACAACACGCAGCTGCATGCACGACCTCCCGAAATCCATCCTTCCGAATCCTCCCTTCCTCGCGAGGACAGAGTCCACCTGGCCAGGCTGAGATGCGGACACCATCCAGCTCTCCTGAGCTATCAGAAGAGACTGGATGACTCCGTTGTCGACACCTGCCCGGGATGTAACACAGCACCCCATACCATTAAACACATCATAGAAGACTGCATTTCACACAACCACTTACACCAACAACACAATCTACACTCAATGAGAGCTCTGTGGGAAAGCCCGATCGTGGCCATGGCCTTCCTCAGGGACTCGGGGCTGTTCGGCCAGGCAGCTTAGGGAACAACAACAACAACCAGCACCGCCTTCGTTCATGTACTTCCTCACTCCATCCTTCCACCTCTCATTCGGTCTAGCTCTCCCTCTCTGTCCCTCCACCTCGCTCTCGTACACCCTCTTAGTCATTCTCTCGCTTTCCATACGTTCCATATGGCCGAACCATCTCAAGTTGTTCCTTTTCACACTTTCCAGCACATCTACCTCCACACCACACCTCCTTCTTACTTCCTCATTAATCTGTCTATCCCTCCATGTAACTCCGCACGCACTCCTTCAGTAATTAATTTCCACTGCTCTCACTAATGGTCTGAGTCTCTCAAGCAACGTCCATGCTTCGCTTCCGTAAGTCAGTGTCGGGATTACCACACTGTCATGCAAGGACTTCTTCACTTCCATACTGACCACCCTATTTCTTGTTACTGCTTTTAGCGTTCCTACAACCCTCTTCCCCTGTTGTACCCTCTCCCGCACTTCTTCATCCATAGTCCCATCTTTACTCAACACACTGCCCAGATACTTAACCCTTCCAGCCCGGGTGTCATTTTAAAATTACACCACAAAAAAAGGGCAGGTACCCGGGTGTCATTTTAAAATCCCTGTGCTTGAAAGCGTGCTTCAAAATTCGCGCTGCCAAATTTTGCATTGCAGGAGCGACCGCAGCGCCACCAAGCCTCAACTACTAGTGTTATCAGTTCGTACGTGGCCGCCATAGCGAGTTATACTGAAAAAATGTTTTCCGACGTGTCCGATTCGCTGCAACCTCCCGCGGGCCCCAGTGCTACCCCGCTCGCAACTTCAACCGAGAAGAAAGCTCAACGAAAGAAAGTTAAGCGTTTGGTGAGTGATAGCGCTATACAGCGACAACTTTTTGATAGTGAAGAGAGCAGTGGCGAAAGCTTGGTGGACAAAGAACAATTGATAAGTGCAAGTGAAGATGACGATTTCGTTGGCTTTGGAGACGACGATAATGTTGATTTATTTGAGGGGGGAGACAGTAGTGGTGATCCTGATGTGGAAGTGTTTCAGGAAGGTGCCAAGTGTGCTAGAACCTAGGCCTACCCCCTCGCCATCTTTGCTATGTCAGCCTAGGCCTAGCCCTAGCCCAGGACCTTCCCCTTTGCCTGCCCGTACGCCCTTGAAAGTGGGCAAATATTTCTATAAACAATCGTTGGTGAAAAGTGCAGCTGAAAAAGCACGCAGGGCAGCCGCAGAAAAGGCTAGGGAAGCTGAAGACAGTGATAATGACGCCGACCCTGGTCTAGCAACCACCCGCATTCCATTGTCCCGACGTCTTGACCCGGGACGCCGCGTGGGTCACCCACAGCCCTCGGCTTCATCTCTCCTTCAGGATGACCAAAGGGCCTCTTCAAGTGGTATTACTAGTGTGCCACAGCCCTCAACACACCGCAGAGCATTATTTGCTGCGGAGAAGCCCTCGGCTCGCCGCAAAAGGAGCCCAACTCCCGAGGCCGAGACTCCCATTGTTGAACCTCCCGCGCCCCACACCGCCGACGCCCGGTCACATCTTCACCCGAATTGTCTCCTGAAGACGATGCTGACGACCCCAACATTGCCCCAGATGACCTGACGTCGCCTGAGGAGGAAGAGGAACAGGAAGAGGAAGAGGAAGTCCCGACAAGACGAGCAAGAGGTTGAGGTCGTGGACGTGGTCAGTCTGCCGACGCCGCTGCCCCTGAGCGTGGGCATGGGCGTGCAGGGCGTGGGCGTGGCCAAGGGCGTGTGCCAGGGCATGTGCCAGGGCATGTGCCAGGGCGTGTGCCTGCTGCACCTGCACGACCTCGAGCATCAGCATCAGACCTGTTTGTGTGGACAGATGGGGCTGATTTTGAGCCAGATTGTCCTGCCTTTGACGAGGTACAGATGGGTTCCGGGGTGTCACCAACATTTCCCTGTGGCCCAGCTGCTACCCCCAGTGAAATTTTCTGTGGCTTCTACGACAATGAAGTCATGGAATACCTCGTCGAAGAGACCAACAACCATCATGAGATCTGTGCCAACTTTCTTGGCAGGAAGACCAGTGCCAAGATGGTGGCATGGAGAGCTGTCACTGTGGCAGAACTATATGTGTTCTTGGCACTCACAATGCTGATGACACATATCAGGAAGCACGCTCTGGCAGACTACTGGATCACTGGCGACATCATAACGACTCCAGCATTTGGCAAGTACATGTCCAGGGACAGGTACTTCGACATCCTCTCCTATCTCCACCTGACAAACAACATGGCAGTCCACCTTCCCGACTCATTATGGAAGATCAGGAAGCTGTATGACATGATACGTCATCGGTTCACCACCTACCTGATTCCTTTCCAGAAGATGTGCCTCGACGAGTCTCTGGTCCTGTTCTGTGGTAGGCTGCACTTCCGACAGTATATCCCGTCCAAGAGACACCGCTTCGGCATCAAGCTCTTCGTCCTCTGCGACTGTTTGACGGGGTATGTGCTGGACTTTATAGTCTACAGCGGCAAGGCTGGAGAAATTGTGACTGACCCCCTCATTGGTTTTGGTGGCGCTGTAGTGAAGAAGATGATGGAGAAGCACTTCAATAAAAACCACATCCTCTACACAGATAATTACTACACGTCGCCTCTCCTGACCAAGTACCTCCATGACCGCAAGACCGGAACTGTCGGCACAGTCAAGGGCAAGAGGAAGGGCATGCCAGGTTACCCAACCAAGACGAAGAAGGCGGACATCTTCCACAAGAAGAGTGGCCCCATCCTCTCCATCCACTGGCATGACCAGCGCAAGGTCAACCTCCTCACCACATGCCACAAGGCCGAGATGGTCGCCACAGGGAAGGTGGACCGAAGAACCAAGAACCCCGTCCAGAAACCAGCTGCTGTCCTGGATTATAACCTCAACATGCGCCTCGTTGACAAGTCCGACATGCAGATGGGCTTCATCGACTGCCTGCGAACATCTTGCAGGTGGTACAAGAAGTTTATCCTGCATACGGTAGATATGTCGGTCCTCAATGCCTACAACATCTACCGTCTGAGGACTCCAGGAGCCAAGAAGTACAAGTCCCTGCGGAAGTTCCACAAGCAGGTGATACTTGAGCTCCTGGCTAAACATGCGGGTACACCAGGGAGGCCACTACAAGGACCAGGCCAGCTGGACAGAACGGGGTGTGCTGAATTTTTCAGGAAGCACCAGCTCAACGCCATTCCTTTCAAACCGCCAGGTAGTAACGCTAGGAATCAGAAGAGGTGCCATGTGTGCAGCCACACAACAAGAAGACCCCTCAAAAACACAAAAACCACTTGGGAATGCCTCGAGTGTCAAGTTGGACTGTGTGCTGGCACCTACTTCAACGACTTCCATACTCTAATAAACTTTTGAAGTGGAAGTGACAACAGTGAAAGTGACACTCAAATGTAGGCTAAGAATAATAATATAACTAAGTATAAGTGAAAAGGACACATATAAGTAATAATAAGTGCCTTCAATAACAATATGAACAAGTGAAAGTGACACTAAAATATATATTTCTAACAATAAATAAGTGGGCGGGTGCCCAACCCCAAAAGGGGTTGAAATAGGGGAGCTATCCCCCCGCCAAAGGCGGCTTTCTAGGGCCTTTCCTAGCTGTTGCTGAGAGGATTGGGTTCTAGTCATGTGGTGATGGGCTGGTCTATCAGAGTGAGAACTGAGCAATCTCTGCCATACCCATAGCTTACTCTGACTGTGCCTTTTACTTGTATATTTTCTAGATCTCAAGTGACGGCGTCTCTTCCGTGGATTGACCTCCCAATCTACCAAGATTGGAAGCCAAAGCGTCACATTTTTCCTTTGCCCCTCAACTTTCTCTTCATAATTGCTGAGGGGCACAGGGCCTTGGGTGGGGCTTTGGATTTCCGGGTGTTTCCTCACCCTCCTCAGCTCCCCGCCATGGAGTGGCTTCGGTCACCCAGGTTTATTGTGGTCGGCAGGGAGGGTTGTGTGGGGGGCGCTCGGTTATGGCCTTGGCCTTGCTTGGGGCCTTGGGGCTGTTCGGCCAGGCAGCTTGGGGAACAGCAACAACAACAACAACAATAAATAAGTGAAAATGACACTCAATAAGCCTAGGCCAGTCAGAGTGACAGTATAATAATAATAAAACTAAGAATAAGTGAAAGAGACACACACAAGTAATAATAAGTGCCTTCATAACAATATGAACAAGTGACAGTGACACTATATATATTATTAGCTTACCTAACATTACATAAAAGGGGAAATAACACTATCAATTATCAAAGTCCGTGAAAGTGACACTAATAATCATAATAATAATAATAAAACGAAGTAATAAGTGACAGAGACACAAATAAGTTCATGTAAATAACTTTATTGAGTGAAAATAACATAATAACTATAATAAATGACATAATAACCAATAAAACACTATCAAATCGCTTCCCGGCAAAATTGCGGGTGGAGCGACGAGTGCAACTGGGCGTCGTAGCCGGGGCCGCGGTTGAGTGTTCGGACGCGCCGAGGTAAATACGCGGCAAAAGTTACCTCCACTTCCATCACCATCACTCCGGAACCAGTTGAGCTAGAGAGCTCTACTCAACGTCATTCTACGCAGCAAGGTAAGGCGCCCATTTCTATATATGTTTGATTAATGTAGGTAATATATTAAGCGAGATTAACCTTAGTTTACTTTTGTTGATATTCGGCCAGATCGCCCGGATACGAGCTCCGTCCTTTGGAGAGCCTGCCCGGGCCAGGAGGGTTAAACGAGTTGACGATCTCCATAGCCTGACCGTTCAGCTTCACCTCACACTCTGTGACTTCACCCCTTTCGAAGACCTGTATCCAGTGTCCTGTATCCATTTCGTAAATGAGTTCCAGTGGGACTCGTAAGTCCTCCAAGTAGAAGCCGCCCGTGAGCGCTTCAGGAAGTCAGTCAGGTCCCGTCCGTGGACCGGGAGCCACCTCGCCTCACGAACATCCACGATGCGAAAGCCAACGAGGTCCTGAGGTCTCCAACCTGGCTCAAGTGAAAGTGTGGGACAGGTAGAGTACAAAGGAGTACAAAGGAAATCAAGCAACAACAGATCTAGTGACCCTTCTAGGTTGCTTGTCCTCCAAAACACTGAGGATCAAGTGTCCAAACAGTGGTTTAGAGTGGGTAAGGGAACATTGGAAATGGAATTACTGCCCTGGAACTAATGTCCGTGGCAGGATTAGGAAGTTAGTAGGGGACAGATGGGTTAGTAACTGAGGGGGGGATAAAATAAAGTTATTCATTTACAAACGCAGTCAGTCGCGGGTTTGATGCGAGATATTTGTCTAGGCGGAGTTTAAATGAATCAACGGTGATGCAGTCTATAACGTTTCGGGGAAGCCCATTCCACAAGTTGACAACTCGATTGAAGAAGAAATTCTTAGATTCGTGTGAGTTTAAAGATTTACCAATACTTTTGCAACCGTTTCCCCGCATGTAATTAGATTGGTCGATAGTGAAGTACAGTACTTACTACAGTCCATATTGTCGATGCCTTTGATGATTTTGAACACTTGAATTAAGTCACCTCTTAATCTGCGCTGGGTTAAAGGAAATAGATTTAATTCTCTAAGACGCTCTTCGTATGGTTTGTTCTTTGGGCTAGGTATCATTTTGGTAACTCTACGTTGAACTCGTTCTAGCTTGTTTATATCTTTTTGGTAATAAGGGCACCAGGATTGAACGCAGTATTCCAGAAGAGGGCGGACTAAGGAATTGTAAAGGGTTAGGATAACTTCTTTGGATTTATGCTCAAATGACCTGCCTATAAAGCCAATTATTTTGTTTGCCTTCTTAACAACTTCTGAACATTGTTGACTCGGTTTTAGGTTACTCGATATGGTTACTCCCAGATCGGTTTCTCTGTTTACATTCTTAAGCTGAGTGCCATTCATCGAATAGTTTGCTTTCTCATTTAGGTATCCGATATGTAGTACTTTACATTTATCCGCATTGAAACTCATTTGCCAAATTTGGGCCCAACATGACAATTTATCTAGATTGTGTTGCATATCGTCAACTTGTTCTTTTGAGAGTACGCTATTTGCAATTTTTGTATCGTCAGCAAATTTTGAGATTGTACAGGTGAGACCCTCATCTATGTCGTTGATGTAAATTAGAAAGAGAATTGGACCTAGTACCGATCCCTGGGGTACCCCGCTACTTACATTGGTCCATTTAGATGCCTTACCGTTTATGACTACTCTTTGCTTTCTGTCGCTGAGCCAATTTTCTATCCATTTCAACACACCGTCTTGTATTCCATGCGCTTTTAGTTTTAGCAGTAAACGTTTGTGGGGAACTTTGTCAAAGGCCTTTTGAAAATCAAGGTACAGTAAACTTCCGTTAATCCGAAGGGCAGCGGACCGGCTCTCGTTCGGATTAGTGGATTTTTCGGATTATCGGACCTTACCCCTATGAACCTGTGTATGACGAAAACATTGAGACATTAGGCCACCCAAATGACACAATGGTGCACACACACATATCATATGTTCATGAAATCACTTCAAAAGTTTACCATTGTCATTGTAGCCTATTAACTACTTCAAAACATTCAGATTAATGGTCAAAGGAATCTGCTGATATAAACGTCTTCTTCTTCTTCCGTCTACTAGCAAGTTTGTCTTGCTCTTGAAGATCAGATGTGGTTCGGGAAGTAATGCCTTAACAACGGCACTTCCCTGAGAGGTTCTTGTAATTTTCCTTTTGTGATTTTCCTTTTGTGACGTGCTCTGTTATATTATATTGTATTGAAAGCACCCTTGTCTTGTTGTCTTGAAAGCACCCTTGGGATGCTCCGATCACTGAACTATAAATAGTAGCGTATCGGAACATCCAAAGGTGCGTTTTCAAGCTCAAGACTAATACGTCCAAAGGTGCGTTTTCAAGCTCAAGACTGAATGCGCTTGCAGAAAATGCGGTGCAAGCCAGTAGCACATCGGAGCGTCCCAAGGATGCGTTCTAGAGCAAAACAAACTCTCTAGCAGACGATGTGGAAGAAGAAGAAGATGAAGGTGTTTACGATTATATCAGTAGCTTCCTTTGACCATTAATCTGAATGTTTTGAAGTAGATAATAGGCTACAATGACAATGGTAAACTTTTAAAGTGAATTCATGAACATATGATATGTGTGTGCTCCATTATGTGTCATTTGAGTGGCCTAATGCCTCAAAAAGGGGACTTTGGGACTTCTTGAAAGGTGCGTTTTCAAGCTCAAGACTGAATGCGCTTGCAGAAAATGCGGTGCAAGCCAGTAGCGCATCGGAGCGTCCCAAGGATGCGTTCAAGAGCAAAACAAACTCTCTAGCAGACGATGTGGAAGAAGAAGAAGACGAAGGTGTTTACGATTATATCAGTAGCTTCCTTTGACCATTAATCTGAATGTTTTGAAGTAGATAATAGGCTACAATGACAATGGTAAACTTTTAAAGTGAATTCATGAACATATGATATGTGTGTGCTCCATTATGTGTCATTTGAGTGGCCTAATGCCTCAAAAAGGGGACTTTGGGACTTCTTGAAATTCGGACCATCGGGTGAATTCGGATTTGGCCTCAAATTGAAAAATTCGGACTATTGGGAGATTCGAATCATCGGTCGTCGGATTAACGGACTTTTACTGTATATAATATCTACAGCTTTACTCTCATCGTAGAGGTTGAGGATATCGTGGAAGAAGTCTAAGAGGTTTGTTAAACAGGAACGTTTTTTACGAAAGCCGTGTTGAGTATCTTTAACCCTTCCTACCCGGGCTGCCTTAGGTAAGGACAGCTCGGCAGAAGGGCAGCTACCCGGGCGTCCTTACCTAAGGCATGTGCTTTAAAGCGCGCTTTAAATTTAGCGCGGGCAAATTTTACTTTGCGTGGGCGATCGTAGCGCCACCAAGCCTCAACTACCACTCTTATCAGTTCCTACGTTGCTGCCATTGCGAGCTACAGCAAAAAAAAAGGAATTCAGACGCGTCCGATACTGTGCAATCTCCAGCGCGTCCCAGTGCTAATCCGCTAGCAACATCTACGCCTCTGCCAACCGAGAAGAAAAAGAAACTAAGGAAAGTGAAACGTTTGCTAAGTGAGAGTGCAATACACCGTGAACTTTTCAACCCGGATTTGAGCAGTGGTGAAAGCTCTGTGGACAAAAACCTCTATATTCACAGTAGAAGTGGAAGCGAAGTTGACGATTTTGTGGGATTTGGTGATGATGACAATGTGGATCTATTTGAGGGGGGTGATAGTAGTGATGATCCTGATGTGGAAGTGGTGGAGGAAGGTGCTATTGAAGTACCAAGTGTGCTAGAGCCAACCCCTTCGCCTAGTTTCATAGGTCAGGGTAGGCCTAGACCTAGCCCTACCCCAGGACCTTCCCCTTTGCCTGCCCGTACGCCCTTGAAAGTGGGTAAATACTTCTATAAACAGTCTTTAGTGAAAAGTGCAGCCAAGAAAGCACGCAGGGAAGCAGAAAAAGTGAGGGAAGGCGTAGATAGTGATAGTGACGCCGACCCAGGCCTAGCAACCACCCGCATTCCTTTGTCCCGACGCCTTGACCCGGGACGGCCACCCACAGCCCTCGGCTTCATCTGTCCCTCAGGATGACCAAAGGGCCTCTACAAGTGCGTCATTGGCCTCCCACAGTGTGCCACCACAGGCCCCGCATCGTAGGTCATTATTTCCTGCGGAAAAGTCCACGGCTAGCCGCAAAAGGAGCCCAACTCCCGAGGCCGAGGATCCCATTGCTCAACCTCCCGCAGCCGACGCCCGGTCTATTCTTCACCAGAGTTGTCTCCTGAAGAGGATGCTGATGACCCAAACATTGCCCCAGATGACCTGACGTCGCCTGAGGAAGACGAAGAGGAAGAGGAAGTCCCGACAAGAAGAGTAAAAGGGCGAGGTCGTGGACGTGGTCAGCCTGCCGACGCCGCTGCCCCTGGGCCTGGGCGTGGGCGTGCAGGGCGTCCGCGTGGCCAAGGGCGTGTGCCAGGGCGTCCAGGGCGTGTGCCTGCTGCAGCTGCACGTCCTCCTCCTCGAGCAGCTGACATGTTTGTGTGGACAGATGGGGCGGATTTTGAGCCAGATTGTCCTGCCTTTGACGAGGTACAACAGGGTTCCGGGGTGTCACCAGCATATCCCTGTGGCCCAAATGCCACCCCCAGTGAACTTTTCTGTGGCTTCTACGACAATGAAGTCATGGAATACCTTGTCAAAGAGACAAATAACCACCAGGCTATCTGTTCAAACTTTCTTGGGAGGAAGACCAGTGCCAAGATGGTGGCATGGAGAGCTCTCACTGTGGCAGAATTATATGTGTTCTTGGCACTCACAATGCTGATGACACACATAAAGAAGCACGTTCTGGCCGACTACTGGAAAACTGGCGACCTCACAACGACTCCAGCATTTGGCAAATACATGTCAAGGGATAGGTACTTCGACATCCTCTCATATTTCCACCTGACAAATAACATGCATGTCCACGAGCCCGACACACTCTGGAAGATCAGGCAACTGTATGACATGATACGTCATCAGTTTTCCACCTACCTGATTCCTTTTCAGAAGCTGTGCATCGACGAGTCTCTGGTCCTGTTCCGTGGTAGGCTGCACTTCCGACAGTATATCCGTCCAAGAGACACCGCTTCGGCATCAAGCTCTTCGTCCTCTGCGACTGCAAGACGGGATATGTGCTCGACTTTATAGTCTACAGCGGCAAGGGTGGTGAAGTGCAGATTGACCCCCTCATTGGTTTTGGCGGCGCTGTGGTAAAGAGGATGATGGAGAGGTACTTCCATGACAACCACATCCTCTATACCGACAATTATTACACGTCGCCTATCCTCGCCAAGTACCTCCATGACCGCATGACCGGAACTGTCGGCACAGTGAAGGGGAAGAGGAAGGGCATGCCAGCCTACCCAACCAAGACTAAGAAGACGGACATCTTCCATAAGAAGAGTGGCCCCATCCTCTCCATCCACTGGCATGACCAGCGCAAGGTCAACCTCCTCACCACATGCCACAAAGCAGAGATGGTCGCCACAGGGAAGGTGGACCGAAGGACGAAGAACCCTATCACGAAACCAGCTGCTGTCCTGGACTATAATGTCAACATGCGCCTCGTCGACAAGTCCGACATGCAGATGGGCTTCATAGACTGCCTGCGAACATCTTGCAGGTGGTACAAGAAGTTTGTCCTGCATACAGTAGATATGTCTGTCCTCAACGCGTACAACATCTACCGTTTGAGGACTCCAGTCATGAAGTACAAGAGCCTGCGGACCTTCCAAAAGCAGCTGATACTTGAGCTCCTGGGTAAACATGCGGGTACACCAGGGAGGCCACTACAAGGACCAGGCATGCTGGACAGAACAGGGTGTGCCGAGTTCTTCAGAAAGCACCAGCTCGTCGCCCTTCCTTTCCAGGGTCCTAACAGCAGAATAAGAATGCAGAAGAGGTGCTATGTGTGCAGCCGCACAACTCGACGACCCCGCAAACCCACAAAAAGCACTTGGCAATGCCTCGAGTGTCAGGTGGGACTGTGTGCTGGCACCTGCTTCAATGATTTCCACACTATGACAAACTATTGAAGTGTAAGTGACAGTGATAGTGACACTCAATAATAATAATAATAATATAACTAAGTATAAGTGAAAGAGACACACATAAGAAATAATAAGTGCCTTCAGAACAATATGAACAAGTGAAAGTGACACTAAAATATATTCCTAACAATAAATAAGTGAAAATGACACTATCAATTACCATAGTCCAGTGAAATTGACACTATACTAATAATAAAACTAAGTATAAGTGAAAGAGACACACATAAGTAATAATAAGTGCCTTCAGAACAATATGAACAAGTGAAAGTGACACTACAATATATATTTCTAACAATAAATAAGTGAAAATGACACTATCAACCATAGTCCAGTATAAATAATCATAACTACTATAATAATTACTATAAAACTAAGTCTAAGTGAAAGAGACACACATAAGTAATAATAAGTGCCTTCAGAACAATATGAACAAGTGAAAGTGACACTAAAATATATATTCCTAACAATAAATAAGTGAAAATGAAACTATCAATTACCATAGTCCAGTATAAATAATCTATCTATCTATCTATCTATTGCCTGACGCCGTGATCCCCGAAGGGGTGGCCACGAACGAACCGCCCCATGCACCTCTGTCCCCAGTCAGTCGACGCCCCTCCCCCCAACCAGCACCGCCTTCGTTCATGTAGTTCCTCACTCCATCCTTCCACCTCATATTCGGTCTACCTCTCCCCCTCTGTCCCTCCACCTCGCTCTCGTACACCCTCTTAGTCATTCTCTCGCTTTCCATACGTTCCATATGGCCGAACCATCTCAAGTTGTTCCTTTTCACACTTTCCAGCACATCTACCTCCACACCACACCTCCTTCTTACTTCCTCATTAGTCTGTCTATCCCTCCATGTAACTCCGCACGCACTCCTTAAGTAATTCATTTCCACTGCTCTCACTCTTGGTCTGAGTCTCTCAACCAACGTCCATGCTTCGCTTCCGTAAGTCAGTGTCGGGATTACCACACTGTCATGCAAGGACTTCTTCACTTCCATACTGACCACCCTATTTCTTGTTACTGCTTTTAGCGTTCCTACAACCCTCTTCCCCTGTTGTACCCTCTCCCGCACCTCTTCATCCATAGTCCCATCTTTACTCAACACACTGCCCAGATACTTAAAAGAGTTGACGATCTCCATAGCCTGACCGTTCAGCTTCACCTCACACTCTGTGACTTCACCCCTTTCGAAGACCATAACCTTGCTATATAACTACTATAATAATAACAATAACACTAAGTATAAGTGACAGAGACACAAATTACTTCAGAAAAATAACTTTATTGAGTGAAAATAACATAATAACAATAATATATGGCATAATAAACAATAAAACACTAAAAAATCGCTTCCCGCCATAATTCAAGGTAGAGCGACACGAGTCAAAACGTTCGTCGTAGCCTGGGCCGCGGTTGAGTGTTCGAACGCGGCGAGGTAAATAGGCGGCAAAAGTTACCTCCACTTCCATCACCATCACTCCGGAACCAGTTGAGCTAGAAAGCTTTACTCAACGCCATTCTACGCGGAAAGGTAAGGCGCCCATTTTGACATATGTTTGATTAATGTAGGTAGTATATTAAGCGAGATTAGCCTTAGTTAACGTATGTTGTGTTTTCAGCCAAATCGCCCGGATACAGCCTTCGTCCTTAAGTAAGGCAGCCCGGGCGGGAAGGGTTAAGTATGTTATTTTCCTCTAAGTGATTTACGAGTCTGTCTCGTATGACCGTTTATAGCATTTTACATACAACTGAGGTTAAGCTAATTGGACGATAGTTACTGGGTAGGGATTTGCTGCCTTTTTTTAATATCGGTGTTGCGTTGGCTAGCTTCCACTGATCAGGCATAGTTCCAGACTGCAAGGATTTATTGAATAGTAATGTCAGTGGTTTGGAGAGCTCAACCTTAGCTTCCTTTAGAACTCTAGGCGAGATTGTATCAGGTCCAGGCGTTTTATTTACCTTGAGTTTATCTAAACAATTCAATACTTCTCTCTCTGTAACGGTGATATTGCTTAGAACATCTGAATTATCAATCTGAATCGGCGATGGTGTAGGGATATCACTGAGGTCTTCTGTTGTAAAAACTGATGCAAAGAAGGTATTGAGGGCATTACTCATTTGTACTTCATCTTTGGTGTATTCTCCATTTTCATCGACTAACGGTCCAACAGTTGAAGTAACTACTTTTTTCTTTCTGATATAACTATAGAATTCTTTCGTGTTTGTTTTACTTTGATTCGCAATATGTAACTCTAAGATCTTTTTACTTTGCTTAATTAACTTTTTGGCTTTGCGTCGTAGCTCTACAAATTTCACCCGTTCTTCGTCATTTTGTGAGGATTTTAATCTATCATTAGCAAATTTTTTAGCAAGCAGGCAGTTTGAAATATCTTTATTCCACCATTTGGGCTTATTATTATGGCCTGGACGCCGTATTTTCGATGGTATGCAGTCTTGCACTGCTTTTAGGTAAGTGGTTTCGAATAACTTCCAAGATGTATTTATGTCGTTATTGTTAATTAAAAAGCTCCAGTCAGTTTCTTTAAACATAGCTCTAAGTTTATGGAAGTTTGCTTTTGCTTTGCTTTTAGAGGCACCGGACTCGGGCACCATCGCTTCAGCTGGGCGTACCAAGCCTGTGCCGGCCACAATGGGGCGATCAGCCAGACCCTGCCGTGGTACAGCTGCAACCGCGCGAGGACTTTGCACATTAACAGTGCGTCTGGTGGCGGAAATATGTATATCAACTGCCACCTGCTCCAGTCTTCCATGAAAGCGTCCGGACCCCCTGCCGGAGTGCGAGTCCGGAGGGATAGGTACTGAGGCAGCTTGTGCGTCTCCTTCGAGGCGAACAAGTCGACCTCCGGAACACCCCAGGAAGCTGCCAGGTCGTCGAATACGGTTTGTCGTAGAACTCATTCTACAAGAACGCCCTGTCCTCTCGACAGGGCGTCCGCCCAGAGGTTGGCAGACCCGGGCAGGTAGGAGGCGTGCAGGGAGATGTTGTGTCTGGCCGCTAGGAAGAACAACTTCTCGGAGATTCCCAACAGAGTCAGTGACCTGGAGGACCCCTGCTTTTGGATACAATGGACAGCTGTCTGATTGTCCATCCTGAAGGCCACCGACTGTCCCCGAAGGGCTAGCGCATGGTCCCTCAGGAAGAACAAAGGAACCAACAGTTCGAGGGCATTGATGTGTAGATGTGTGTGTCCCACCCATCTGCCGTGTTGTTGATGCCCCATGTTTGATTGGTAGCCCCAGCCCGCCTCGCTCGACGCATCTGTGTCTTACCAGATCGTCGGCGGAGGGGCGGTCCAGGGCACTGCCGCAGAGAGTGTGCCCTGAGCATTGTGAGCAACCCAGTGTCCTAAGTGTGTGTATGATACGCGGGATCAGCATTAGCCGATCCGGGGGGGTCAACGGGAAAGTCTCGTTGCCCAGACGTATTAGGCGGCGTAACCTGAGCCTCCCTAAGGGAATGGTCAGAGCAGCTCAATTCAGGGAACCCACTAACGAGTCCCAGACCTTCCTCGTGAGGGAGACCGAGTGCAACACAGCGAAAATCTTCCTTCGAAGTTTCGCCGCATTGACTTGACTCTGGGTCACCGTAGCGTTTGTCAAATCCCAGTCCAGGCCTACCCACGTCACGACTTGTGACGGAGTCAGACATGACTTGGGAACATTGACTTTGAAACCTAGCTGTGTAATGTGTTGTACAACTGAGATGGTGTCTTGTGCGCAGCGTTCTCAGGTGTCGGAAACTATCAGCCAATCATCCAGGTAAAACAGGATCTGGATGCTGCTCCGGAGGAGAGGATCCAAACCTGTTTTACCAGTTTCGAGAAGACCCGCGGCGCGATGTTGAGACCGAAGGGAAGCGTGTCGAACATGAACACGCGGTCGGAAGACTGAATGGCCAGAAAGCGCCGGAACCGAGGATGTATTGGAACATGCCAATAAGTATCCTTGAGATCCAGCGACACCACCCACGACAGAGGCCGCAGGGCCAGTCGTACCTGGTGTACCGTCAGCATTTGGAACCGCGTGTTCACGATGTACCCGTTGAGGGCCGACAGATCTACCACCGGTCGCATAGCGTCGCAGTCCTTCTTGGGTACCAGGAATACACGGGAGATGAAAACCTTATGATCGGTTCCCACCTGCGACACGATTCCCTGTCCGTGCAACGATGCAATCACGTCCGATCTGCGACACGATTCCCTGTCCGTGCAATGATGCAATCACGTTGGCCACCTCCGAAAAGACATGGCGGCGGCGGTGACAAGAGCTGAGTGGGGGTCTGGACTTCCATCTCCAGGTTTGACCCCTCTTGGCAATTTTTCACCCCATGTCCCCGCGGCCAGTGAAGGGCGCAAGGGCGAAAACAACCGGTAGAAGCTCCCACGACGAGTTGAGCGACCCGTTCGGCTAGGCGAGAGGGAGAACGAAGAGGAGACCGACCTGGAGAACCTACACGTTTTTTGTTGTGGAGGCCCCCCCGGTATGGCCCTGGCGGTCATGAGCGCCTCGATGACCTCCCCTGCTCCACCCCCTCCACTTCGACAAAATGGTCGGGTCACCCCATCACCTGCCCGGCGTGAGTCCTGCCCCGTCGAAGAGCGTCCGGTGGTGGAGGGGCGACTAGGCCCGCTACGAATGTGGCGGGAAGGCGAAGGCAGGGAAGAGCGAGACGGAGCCGAAACCCGTCCCTGAACCCGTCCCCTTCTACAGCCTCGTCTGACCACCCCACCACCAGAAACACCACGACGAGGGTCACCAGAGCGACGGGACTGCACCAGCATGTGACGCGGTACGGCGCTGCGCGTCGTAAGCTGGGTCTGCCGACAGGGAAGCGTAGCGTTCCCAGGCGTCCTGTGCGAACAACCCCGTTGTAAACAGCTCAGAGTAGAGCAAACCCTGTCGGATATCCAACGGAGCCTTCCGACAGAACGAGGACCTAACCGTTTGGCGATGACGAGCAGCCTCGAACAACACCTCCTTCAGTTCAGGGATCATAGAGACCATGAGCTGAAGGTGGATCTGCCGAACGTGGTCCATACCCTCACGAAGATCACCAGGCGCAATCGCCTAGATAAGGCTTAGGTGGTGAACAGATGTCTGAAGATGACCAAGAATACATGTAAATTGGTTCACCACCCGTTGGCGCAAGGCAAAGTCCTTGTCCACCGCCGCCTTATCGGGGAGAGAGAAGAAAGGGTTAGCAAAAGTGCAGATTCGAGCTTGGGTGCGCACATCCAGGACCAGAACTTGCCATTCAGCCCACTGACAGAGACGAGAGGAGGAGTCAGGAACGAAGCGTCCCGAGGTGGTGAGGCAGCTTTGTCGGTGGAGCGGTTGGCGAATTCTAAGGCCTCAGCGAACCAGGCCTCCAAGGGTAGAGGATTGTTGAGCTCGGCAGTAAGAGCGGGCTTAAAGTCGTCGCTCAAACCAGTCCCCAAGGAGGACAGCCCCGTCAAGATGGAGAGAGACTGAACATCTTGAAGGATGTCCTGGCGGCTGAAGTCCGACCAGAGCTTGGTCCTTGATGCAATTTTTACCACCATACACTCCCTGCTGAATAGCAAGGCTAGGGTGGGTGCCCTGATGAATCAGGGACTTAGTGAATAGTTGCCACAGATTGCTAGACCGCACCGTTCACCAACAGCACTGACGTCTGCCAATAACTCACTGGCTGGCGCGAGGCTCGAACCGTCAACCTCACGGTTAGCAAGCGAACGCTCTACCAATCGAGCTACGGCCTTTGGGCAGACGGAGGCTTGGGCTTAACCGAGAAGAACTGAATGTCAGATCTGGACGGGTAAGCCCGCACATCGACGTCTGCTACCTTGCCATCAACTCTGATCGCCCTGAGCTCTTGCGCAGGTTCGACAGGAGTCTGCACTAACAGAACACGGGATGGGTCTCAACTGTAACTCTTGCGCAGGTTCGACAGGAGTCTGCACTAACAGAACACGGGATGGGTCTCAACTGTAACTAAGGTAAATTCCTTTTTCTTCTCTGCTTTTGCTTTTTTCACCTTCGGTGGTAGTTTTGGTTAATGTACAACGTCTCCTAGAGCAAGTTAAGGAGTAGACTCTAGACGTTTTCTTTTTTAACCGCGGTTGGGATGACGATATAGCAGTAAAAATATAAATACATTCACTACACAGGGAAGTTAAATCTATGTTTATTGCTAATATATAAGAATATATAATGCTACAAAGGTTAACCTATTGAAACTTACTGGTAAACCAGAGACATCAGAATATTTTTTGGCTGGGGTGAAAGCAGGTGGAGCATCAATATTGCTATCTGAGGAAAAAAAAATACTTGTAAATGCATATACTGTACTATACTGTCATAAATTTAAGATAAGTGGATAAATTAGTGTTTGTCTGCAGATTGTCCTCCTAGGGAATAGGTCCACTTGGGGCGTTTTGTGTATGGCCAATCTCAACGGGAGTTAGGCGTCGGGCAATAGATAGATAGATAGATGATTCCTATCCTTCCCTCCCTCCCCATCTCTCCCACACAACCGGTATATCCCCCTCTCATCCCTCCTGCTCTTTCTCCCACACTCCCCTTTCTCTTTATTTGTTTTAAAATTAGATGGCCTTTCCCTCTCTTTGTCTCACTCCCCCACACTTTCTCTCCCCAACTCTCTTTTTCTCAGTCTCCCCCCTTCCCATCTCTCTCTCTCTTTCTCCTCCTCCTTTTCCCTTCCTCGTCTCACCCTACGTCCCCCTCCCCTCCCTTCCATCTTTCTCCCTCTATGCTGCTTCTCCTCCCTCCTCCCCTTTCCCCTCTCTCTCCCTCTGATTACTACTTCCCTCCCCCCCTCCCTCTCTATTTCACCCTCTCCCCCAGTTTCTGTGTTCTTGTTTCCTTTTCCATTTCCACTCAACCAGCTGTACAGTAAACCCTCTCTATTTCGGACTAATTGGGGGGACACTCAGTCCGAAATGTCCGATTTTCCGAGATGTCCAAACTTTGGTTTGTGTCTGATCTAAAAGAGGACAAAATCCGACCTGAAAGAGGAAAAATCCGACGAATAAGGAATAGTGAAACGGGAACAAACTTCAGCCGGGGATTAAATAGGGAAACGGGAGCAAACTTCATGCAACCATGACAACGGAATAAATGCGACCTCGGCATCAACCTAGAAAACGGAGGCTACCCTATTCGTACCCTAGATTTCAATATATTAATATACTGTAATAGCACATACAGTACTGTATAGTAGTTTATATGGAACAACACTCACCCCTTCATTGAAAACCGGTTCATTCACTGTCCTCCACCTCACTCCCCTTCTCCATCTCACTGTCCTTCTCCACCTCACTCTCCTTAACCACCTCACTCCCCTTCTCTATCTCAAGTGATATCGAGCAGGGCTTTGAAACGGTTTAAGGGAACGAAAACAAAAACCGAAACGAACAAAATTATGCTCGGAACAATAACGGAAACGAAAAAGTTATCATATTTACTGTTCTGCAGCAAAATCGGTATTTTAAAATCCCTGTAACCGGTTAATAACGTTATATTTTCGTTCTATGCCATATTTGGTCAATAATCCATGTTCACTTCCTGTAGCCAAATGATTTAAGTAAATACATCTTTTATCTGCAAGCATTCTTCAAGTCAAGGAGGAGGATCTCTCTCTCTCTCTCTCTCTCTCTCTCTCTCTCTCTCTCTCTCTCTATGAATATGAATATCACATAGAGCCATATAAATTTTTTCATAAAGACCGTAACAATGGAAAACAAAGAGGGGGGGTTGCAATGTACGTTGCAACCTACTTAAACCCAGTCGAGGTGACTCTCCCCGAAAGTAATGCAGAAATAGTGTGAGTCAAAATAAATACAAAAAACATGAACTTAAATATCACTACAGCGTACCAACCACCGAGACTAACTGTTGCCGATGATAATTTTTTTTATGAAATACTAGAGAAAACCCTTAATTCCGACGAAACAGTTTTACTAGGTGACTATAACCTCCCCCTAATTGACTGGAATACCCTGACCGGAAAAAATGCTGAGTCACGCCTAATGACAAGCTTCATCCAGGACAATTTTTTGACTCAACACGTAAAACAGCCGACGCGAGACAGGAATATATTAGACCTCGTAATCACTACCCAAGAAAATTGATTATCAAACCTGGATGTAGGTGAACATCTGGCAACGTCCGATCATAAAATCTTAAGAATCAACGTTATAAGCAAATATTCCTCAGTAAAAACAACAGGAATGGTTTCGGACTTCAAAAATGCAAATTATGACGGACTTAAGGAATCGCTATCAAACATACACTCAAACCTCATAAATATAAACGAAGTAAATGAACTATGGGGACATTTTAAGTCTACAATTACAGAAGCGCATAAACAATTTGTACCCATGAAACCAAAACGTAATACGAAATCAAGTATGCCCCCTTGGTACAGTAGAGACATTGGCAAGGCAATAAGGAAAAGGAATCAACTCCACAAACTTGTAAAAAATAACACAAACACTCAGTTTTCACAGAAGAAATTATCGATCATACCCTTGAAAATAACACCTCAACTCATGTGATAGGAGATTTCACCATCAGTGTTACCGAAGTACAAAGCAAATTGAGTAATTTAAATGTAAATAAGACCCCGGGACCCGACATGCTCCACCCGAAAATAATTAAGAATGTCAAGGACGAAATAGCAAAACCCCTGACACAACTAT
>CM064550.1:22110285-22369119 GCA_032716605.1 Paralithodes platypus
TTTGAGAAAAGTCGGATCAATAGAAATGGAGGAGTTCTGTTTTTTATAAAGGAAAGTCTTAATCCCGTCTTAACCCTCCAGCCCCGGCTATGTATTATATATATATTCCTCGAAACCCGGGTGTTTTGGCCGAAAAACGTCTAGGCTAGGCTACCGTATATTCGTTAATCAGACTGCTTCCCGCATTCCCGCGCATCCCCAAGCGTAGCTGTGTTATTTACCTGTAGAATGGCATTAAGTAGAGCTCTCTAAGTCAACTGGTTGAGCTGTGATGATGATTTCATTGGAGATAACTTTATGGCCAAAACAGCCACTTTACACCACTTTTCGATACTTAACAACAACATACAGGCACACACGAACAAGCGACGCTCTCCTTCTTGTGGCCGGAGATGCGGGGCGTCGGTCCAGCCGGCTGTTGTTTACATGCGTCGGACCGACGCCTCGCACACGAAGCTCACAGGCTTTCAACCACTGGGCGTTCAAGAGGCCTTCCGGGAACCTGTTATATGCTTTTTTATGGGCGTTCAAGAGCCCTTCCGTGGTGAGAGGGTTAATGTCAAAACCTCAAATTGCGAATATAGACATATCTTACGTACTATTAAATAATAAACGAGGAACTAAAATAACACTAGCTTTTTTATACAGACCCCCAGCTCAATCAGTGCAAACTGACAGTGAAATTTATGAACAAATTGCAGAAATAACTAACAAACAAGATACCGTAATTCTTGGCGATTTCAACTTACCCGTGACTAAATGGGGCGATATTCTTACTTCACACTCTGGACACGACCTCTATGCTAACTTGCAAGAGAGTTCACTTTTTCAATTTGTACAATCTCCGACCCGTGGTAATAATGTGCTTGACCTTGTACTCGCAACAAAAGAAGAATTAATAGAGAATTTGAATGTTGGTGATGAATTCAGTAACAGCGACCATCGTACGATAACTTTCACTTTAAAGTTTACTAGTAACAAATCAAATAGCAGCATTGAGAAAGTCCCTAATTTCAAGAAAGCAAATTTTCATAAACTTAAATCAAAGCTTAAAGAAACTGACTGGAGCTTTTTGACTAACAATAACGACATAAATACATCTTGGGAGTGTTTCACAACCACTTACCTTAAGGCAGTGCAAAACTGCATACCATCGAAAATACGGCGTCCAGGCCATAATGATAAGCCCAAATGGTGGAATAAAGATATTTCAGACTGTCTGCTTGCTAAAAAATTTGCTAATGATAGATTAAAATCCTCACAAAATGACGAAGAACGGGTGAAATTTGTAGAGCTACGACGCAAAGCCAAAAAGTTAATTAAGCAAAGTAAAAAGACCCTGGAGTTACATGTTGTGAATCAAAGTAAAACAAACCCGAAAGAATTCTATAGGTATATCAGAAATAAAAAAGTAGTTACTTCAACCGTTGGACCGTTAGTCGATGAAAATGGAGAATACACCAAAGACGAAGTACAAATGAGTAATGCCCTCAATACCTTCTTTGCATCAGTTTTTACAACGGAAGACCTCAGTGATATCCCTACACCATCGCCGATTCAGATTGATAATTCAGATGTTCTAAGCAATATCACCGTTACAGAGAGAGAAGTACAGTATTGAATTGTTTAGATAAACTCAAGGTAAATAAAACGCCTGGACCTGATACAATCTCGCCTAGAGTTATAAAGGAAGCTAAGGATGAGCTCTCCAAACCACTGACATTGCTATTCAACGAATCCTTGCAGTCTGGGACTATGCCTGATCAATGGAAGCTAGCCAACGTAACACCGATATTCAAAAAAGGCAGCAAATCCCTACCCATTAACTATCATCCAATTAGCTTAACCTCAATTGTATGTAAAATGCTAGAAACGGTCATAAGAGACAGACTCGTAAATCACTTAGAGGCAAATAACATTGCAAATAGCGTACTCTCAAAAGAACAAGTTGACGATATGCAACACAATCTAGATAAATTGTCATGTTGGGCCCAAATTTGGCAAATGAGTTTCAATGCGGATAAATGTAAAGTACTACATATCGGATACCTAAATGAGAAAGCAAACTATTCAATGAATGGCACTCAGCTTAAGAATGTAAACAGAGAAACCGATCTGGGAGTAACAATATCGAGTAACCTAAAACCGAGTCAACAATGTTCAGAAGTTGTTAAGAAGGCAAACAAAATAATTGGCTTTATAGGCAGGTCATTTGAGCATAAATCCAAAGAAGTTATCCTAACCCTTTACAATTTCTTAGTCCACCCTCTTCTGGAATACTGCGTTCAATCCTGGTGCCCTTATTACCAAAAAGATATAAACAAGCTAGAACGAGTTCAACGTAGTTACCAAAATGATACCTAGCCTAAAGAACAAACCATACGATGAGCGTCTTAGAGAATTAAATCTATTTTCTTTAACCCAGCGCAGATTAAGAGGTGACTTAATTCAAGTGTTCAAAATCATCAAAGGCATCGAAAATATGAACTGCAGTACAGTACTTCACTATCGACCAATCTAATTACACGCGGGGAAACGGTTGCAAAATTATTGGTAAATCTTTTAACTCACACGAATCTAAGAATTTCTTCTTCAATCGAGTTGTCAACTTGTGGAATGGGCTTCCCCGAGACGTTATAGACTGCAGCACCGTTGATTCATTTAACCCATGGGATCCGGGGGGCCTCATATGAATTTTGGTAAAATCAACTTCATAATTCAGTAGCTACTGATTGAGACTACCTAGAGCAGTCAATGTTTTTGCAAATTGTAGAACTTTTTGTTGTCTGTAGAATGCCGTAGAGATGACGTCGCTACAACGCGTGGTTGCCGAGTTCTGATGATTATAGCGGCGATTTGTTTTTTACCATTTTGCCTCATATGAGGCCTCCCGGATCCCAAGGGTTAAACTCCGCTTAGACAAATATCTCGCATCAAACCCGCGACTGACTGCGTTTGTAAATGAATAACTTTATTTTATCCCCCCCTCAGTTACTAACCCATCTGTCCCCTACTAACTTCCTAATCCTGCCACGGACATTAGTTCCAGGGCAGTAGTTCCCTTTCCAATGTTCCCTTACCCACTCTAAACCACTGTTTGGACACTTGATCCTCAGTGTTTTGGAGGACAAGCAGCCTAGAAGTCACTAGATCTTCCGACACTGGCATATAGGAGAAAGAGAGGGGATATGATAGAGACTTTTAAGATAGTGTCAGGAAAGTACGATGAGGATGTGTGTGAAGGTATCTTCTTGATGCGGGAGGGAACAAGAACGAGTGGACACTCTAAGAAAATTTACAAAGAAAGAAATAGGCTTGAGAAGGCAAAGAACTCATTTTGTGATAGAGTGGTAAATGAGTGGAACGAACTGCCCCAGTATGTAGTCGATTCCGAATCAATAAGGGAGTTTGAAAGTAATCTTGATAAAGCATGGGGAAGACAAGATTTGAAGTTTGATTATAAAACAAAAATACAGAATAGTAAAAATGTTGCGTCTGCTACCGCCGCCGCCAACACCGTGAACGACCGCAGCAGTGCAAGTACTGGTACTGAGCTGGATACACAGGCATAGTTTGCCTTTTTCCAGAGGGTCTACTGTAAGAAAACTGTAAGAAAGCGTAATACTGAACCTAGAACAGTAACTACAAAGTGTACTGGAAGGTTACTTACAGTGAACACAGTCATGAGGCCAAATGTAGGTGCGTTCCAGAGATATGATCTGCTTCAAGTTACGCCACCCTCTTTTCTTGCTGCTGCGGAAAGCGGTGTGCTGCAAGAAAGGCAAATAGAAGAATGAGGAAATGCAAAAAAAATAAAAAATAAAATAAAATACAGTAGGGTCTCACATAGAACGAGAAATTGGTCGATAAACGAGGTCGTTCCATGTGAATTCGCTCTATGTGAAACACCTACCTTATGGGAATAATTTATATTGGTCGATCGGTCCTCCCGTACGTACCCTTATATTTATACTCATTCACACCCATGTATACCAAAACATATATAAATGATAAGTTATGCATAGAAATTATGAAATAGGCATATTGTTGCTTACCTTAATTTAAATCTAATAGGGATGGTATTTTGGTGGCCCAATATGGTCAATGTTCACTGAAAGCGTAAATTTCCGTCAGGAGCGTATGTGCGGGTTCGTCACTGAGGCAAAAAGATGGCGGACTGCCTCCCTCTCCTCCCTCCCTGCCCAGCATCCCAAGCGTCTCAGATGACAGTGACGTCACAATGCGTCAAGTCACCTGACATTTTGTACGATATTTCGGCGCTCTATATGAGAACTCCTCGGATTTGCCCTACTTTGATGGTGAAATCGTTCTTATATGATCACATTCGTTCCTAACGAAAATTTTAGAACAATATTTTAGGTCGTTCGTTCTATAAGAGAATCGTTCTATACGAACACGTTCTATGTGAGACCCTACTGTAATAGTAATTTGTTTTTGTTTTTTCTATGTGAATGAGGGAGAAAAAAGGCATAACTGCCTGCAGCGCGTGCCTCCCCCAGAGTTGAAAGTGTGTCAGGGCCAAAATCAAGGGACGTTCGAGCTAAAATGCCTGGACACACAAGAGTTTGAAGCAATTTAAGTCATAGGAAGAGGGAAAGACTGATTCTGGGAGAGAGTTCCAGAGCTCAGCAGTTGAATAGAAAAAAGTCTGAGAATAGCGTTTCACTCTTGGGTTGGAGAGTTGCAAAGAGTAGGGGTATGATTGTGTTGCAAGGCGGGTACTACGTACCCTACGTAGAGGAGGTGGTATACACTGGGAAAGCTCCGAGGAACACTGATTATTGTAGTAGCGAAAGAATAGCGGGAGAGATGCAACATTGCAGCGAAGAGAGAGATTGCAGAGAGTTGGTGAGTGGACGGGAGTTAATGATACGAAAGGCTTTCCTTTCTACTTTGTCTAGGAGTGTGTGTGAGAGGATCCTCCCCGCACATGTATTTACCTAATTGTATTTACCTAATTGTAGTTTACAGGAGTTGAGCTAAGCTCGTGTTGTCCCGTCTCTCAGTCTACTTTTTATCCAATTTTTTCTTGAAAATATGGATGTTCCTTGCCCCTACCACCTCTTCCTCCAGCCCATTCCATTTGTCAATACATCTATAGGGGAAGCTAAACTTCCTGATATCGTTCTTGCAGGTAGGTCTTTTTACTTTGTAGCTGTGGCCTCTAGTTATTCCTGTATCCATAATTAATATATCCTCCCTATCCAGCCTCTCCAGCCCCCGGGTACATTTGTACATCATTATCATGTCTCCCCTCTCTCTCCTCTCTTTTAGACTCGGTAGATTTAATTTGTCTAGCCTCCCTTCATATGGCAGTTCTCTGAGACTTGGAACCAATCTAGTGACTGCTCTCTGGATTCTTTCTAACTTGTGAATATGCTTCTTTAGATGCGGGGACCACACCACTGCTGCATACTCCAATCTTGGTCTAATCATACTCTTCATAATTTTCGCTACCATGGTCTCATCCAAATAGTTCAGAGCAACTTTCATATTCCCGGCCATTGCATACATTCCGCTAAAGAGCTTGTTAATATGTTTCTCTGGCGACAAATTATCTTGTATAATCAACCCTAAATCTTTTTCTTTTTCGGCCTTGCTAATTTTATTATCTCCCATCCTGTACTCCCAATTTGGTCTATTCACACTTCTTCCCATATTTAACACATGACATTTACTTATATTAAATTTCATTTTCCACTTCGTGCTCCATTCGTATATTTTATCTAAATCCCCTTGCAGCTCCTCACAACTACTTTTATTTGTTATTTGTCTCATAATTTTTACGTCATCTGCAAACATTGACATGTAAGAGTTTATGCCTATCGGCAGGTCATTCACGTACATAAGGAACATGAGAGGTGCCAACACAGATCCCTGCGGCACACCACTCTCAACTTTCCGCCACGATGAGTAAGTTCCTCTAATGTTGGTCCTCATTTCCCTATCTGTTAAATAGCTCTCCATCCATTTCAGCAAACTCCCCCTGACACATCCTAGCGTCTCAAGCTTAGATAACAATCTCTTATGTGGTACCTTATCGAATGCTTTGGAAAGGTCTAAGTAGACGCAGTCCACCCATCCGCCTCTTTCTTGGAGTACATCTATCACCCTACTGTAATAACATAGCAAACTGGTAACACAAGATGTCCCTTCTCTGAATCCAAATTGCTTTGGGGTTATTATTTTCTTTCTCTCCAACATTTTCATCCATCTCTTCCTAATTAGCTTTTCACAAATCTTGCATACAATACTAGTAAGTGAAACTGGTCTATAGTTTAGAGGGTCCTCAGGGTTTCCATTCTTGTATATCGGAATGATATTAGCTCTTTTCCATTCAACAGGAACCTGTCCTTTATCTAAGGAAGCTTGAATTATGTCCCTCACTGGCTCCACTAATTGCTCTGCACACTCCTTTAAAACCCAGGCAGACACTTCATCCGGTCCCATAGCTTTCCTTACTTCAAGTCCTCTCATCGCAGATAACAGCTCATCTCTAGTTATTTCAATCTTACTAAGACCACTCTCCAGTACTCCCGCCTGTGGTTCGTCAAAACCTTCCTCTCTAGTAAAAACTGACCCCAATTTGTTATTCATTACCTCACACATGTCCGATACATTTTCATACGTCCTAGCATCAACTCTTAATTTAGTAATTTGTTTCTTTACCTTCAACTTACTGTTTATATATTTATAAAATAATCTAGGGTCACTTTCACATTTATTTACTATGTTCTTCTCATAGTTCATTTTAACTTGCCTAATTATGTTAACATATCTATTCCTCTCCTGTTTATATTTATTCCGATTACTCTCAGTGTTCCTTCTTCTTAATCTAGCCCAAGCTGCATCACGCCTACCCAAAGCTCTTTTGCATTTCAAATTAAACCAATCTTTCTGCTTAGTAAAATTTCCAGTTTTATATCTTGGGACAAACATATTGGTTCCTACTCTATAAATTTCGAGGAATCTACTATATTTACCTTGTACGTCCCGTTCCTTCAAAATAAGATCCCAATCTACTCCCTCTAAATATCTTTTCAAGGATACATAATCAGCTTTACTATAATTTAATCTGTCATTTATGTAGCTATTGTCTAATCTATTGGCATTACTCGAGGTCAACTTCCATTTTAGTAATAGGTGATCACTTTTACCTACAGGACATAGATAGTTTATATCACTAATTTCGTGAGGATCTTTTGTAAAAATCAGATCGAGTTTAGAAGGTTCGTTATTACCCCTCATTCTTGTATTTTCCTTCACATGTTGTGTAAGTACATTTTCCGTAACCAACTCCACTAGCCGACTTCCCCAAGATCTCTGATTTGGCCCTGCATCTCCCGATTCCCAATCAACCTCACTACAGTTGAAATCTCCTACCAAGATCAATCGATTCTTCCTTAAAAGCAATCTTCTCAACGACTGAATCATATCCTCTACCATCTCCTCAAACTCAAACTCCCTCCATGCTCTGGTCTTTGGTGGCATGTAAGCTACTGCTATGTCTAGCTTTTTTCCTTCTATATCATTGAGTTCAACTGCCATTATTTCTGCCTTGTCATTATTTAACTCCACGTGCTTTGCTGTCATAGGGTTCTTAACTAATACTGCCACTCCACCTCCCCTTTTACCCTTTCTATCATTTCTCCATATATTATATCCTTCACTAAACACTATGTTGCTGTCAAAGTCCTGGTTCAGCTTTGTCTCTGTCAAACAGACTATCTGTGGTTGATCTTTTCTTAATATATTATCTAACTCTACCTTTTTACTGTTTATTCCATCTATATTAGTGTAGTAGCACAGTATATTTGAATCCACCTCCTTGTTTCTCTTCCCTCTCTGCCTCCTACCAGGTTCACCTCCTCCTCCTCCATCCCTTCCCTGACCCAGTTCCACCTCCCCCACTAATTCTATTCTCCTCCCCCCTCTCTCTCTCCCTCTGTTCCACCCTCTCCACCACATCCTGGCTCTCTCTCCGGTCCCCTGCTCCCTGCATTATCTCTCGCTCCGTCTCCTTGCTTTGACTTCGTACTTGTCTCTCTGTCTCTTTCCCTATCACTCCTCTTACTTTCGGTTCTTGGTGGCTGTGATGTGAACAATACTCAATACAAGGACGCACTGTGTCCCTGTACAGAGCAAGAAAGCTGCGCAGGGGTAAAGAACCCCTTGACGCGGTTGAACACACCCAGCTTCTGGGAGGCTGCCTTAGTGAGACGACTGGTAATATGGTCCTTCCAAGTGAGAGCAGAAGAAAAAGAGACACCGAGAACATTGAGAGAAGATGAAGGGTTGATATTTGTGTTGTTGAAGAATAAGGGATAATCCTCTGGAGGTTCCTGACGGGTAGTAAGATGGATAAATTAAGTCTTGGAAGCATTAAATGCAACAAGGTTTTCTCTACCCCAATTTGAAATAGTAGCTAGATCAGAAGATAAGTGTTTTATGGCTTCATTACGTTTGCTTATTTGTTAGTAGTCTTGGCAAATCCAACGTCAAGGCTATTAACCTAATTGCAATGATGACTTGTCTATTTTGACTGCTATGTCGTCATCCCAACCGCGGTTAAAAAAGAAAACGTCTAGAGTCTACTCCTTAGCTTGCTCTAGGAGACGTTCTACATTAACCCGGGAACAGCGAAAACACTTTTAACCCTCTCTGACATGTGACGCAATTTTGAGCCTATTGGGGATACTTTAACCCTTCTAGCCCGGGCAGCATTTTAAAATGACGGTGCGGCAGATGGGCCGGAGCCCGGGTGTCCTTTTAAAATCTCTATGCTTGAAAGCGTGCTTTGAAATTCGCGCGGGGAAAATTTCCTTTGCAGGGGCAATCGCAGCACCACCAAGCCTCAACTACTACCGTTATCAGTTCCTACGTGCCCGCCATGGCGAGTTATAGTGAAATAATGAATTCCGACGCGTCCGATTATGTGCAACCTCCCGCGCACCCCAGTGCTACCCCGCTCGCTACGTCTACGCCTGTTGCAAGCAAGAAAAAGGATCAACGCAAGAAAGCAAAGGTATTGTTGAGTGATAGTGCGATAGAGAGAGAACTTTTTCCCATTGAAGAAAGCAGTGGCAAAAGCTTGATTGATAAAAAACAGTTTATAAGTGCGAGTGAAGACGATGATTTTGTGGGGTTTGGGGATGATGACAATGTTGACTTGTTTGAGGGAGGAGATAGTAGTGATGATCCTGATGTGGAAGTGTTGCAGGAAGGTGCAGTCGAACTTCAGAGTGTGCTAGAGCCTAGGCCTACCCCGTCGCCATCTTTGCGTGGTCAGCCTAGGCCTAGCCTTAGCCCTAGCCCGGGACCTTCCCTTTTGCCAGCCCGTACGCCCTTGAAAGTGGGTAAATACTTTTACAAACAATCTTTAGTGAAAAGTGCAGCCAAGAAAGGACGAAGGGCAGCAGAAAAAGCTAGGGAAGGCGAAGATAGTGATAGTGACGCCGACCCTGGTCTAGCAACCACCCGCATTCCTTTGTCCCGACGCCTTGACACGGGACGCCGCGCGGGTCACCCACATCCCTCGGCTTCATCTCTCCCTCACGATGTTCAAAGGGCCTCTACAAGTGGTACTAGTGGGGCGGCATTGTCCTCCCACAGTGTGCCACCACAGGCTCCGCATCGTAGGGCATTATTTGCTGCGGAGAAGCCCTCGGCTCGTCGCAAAAGGAGCTCAACTCCCGAGGCTGAGGCTCCTATTGTTCAACCTCTCGCAGCCTCCCGCCCCCCACGCCGCCGACGCCCGGTCACTTCTTCACCAGAATTGTCTCCCGAAGAAGATGCTGACGACCCCAACATTGCCCCAGATGACCTGACATCGCCTGAGGAGGAGGAGGACGACGAAGAAGATGTGGAAGAGGAGGAAGTCCCGACACGACGAGTTCGAGGGCGAGGTCGTGGGCGTGCGGCTCAGCCTGCCGACGCCGCTGCCCCTGGGCGTGGGCGTGGGCGTGCAGGGCGTCCGCGTGGGCAAGGGCGTGTGCCTGCTACGCCTGCACGTGCGCGCTCATCCAACTTGTTTGTGTGGACAGATGGGGCGGATTTTTAGCCAGATTGTCCTGCTTTTGACGAGCAGCAGATTGGTTCCGGGGTGTCACCAGCATATCCGTGTGGCCCAAATGCTACCCCAAGTGAACTTTTCTGTGGCTTCTATGACACTGAAGTCATGGAATACAGTAAACCCTCGCCATCTCGGACCTCTAGAAGTCGGAAACCCGTACTAGTCGGACTGGCATCGGCCTCTCGGACATGCACTTCCGTATTTCGGACATTTCCGGCATCGTTCCGACCGTCTCTGACGTTGTCGGACTTTATATAAGTATTCGGAAAATGTCCGTCATAACCGTCCTCTGATATCTCGAATATTTCCGAAATGTGTCGTAGCGGTGTCCGACAAAGGATGACGTGTCGGATGACACCTCACGTCACCGGACAATAAGGGTGAATATCCGAGAAACAGAAGGGAGGTCCGACGCCATCTTACATCCGGGGCCCAAGCGCCCGGCTCGGATGCTGGGGAGGCTGGGAGCGTCAGTCCGCACCAAGCTCTGTTGTGTTACACATCGACGCGTGCCATTATTTAGTTCACCATACCTCCCAAGGATAAGCCTAAGCATAAGGTGACTTCTGTATCACTAGAAACAAAGCTACAGATGTTAAAGGATCTGGACAGTGGGATGAAAGCCAAGCAGCTTCAGGAGAAGTATAGCTTAGGCAGATCGACAATCTACGACTTCATCCGAGACAAGGAAAAATTCCGGCATCATGGCGCAGCTGTGCTTCATGGTCCATCTACCGCCAAGATCTTTCGCAAGGCCATCGACGACGCAGTGCTGAAGTGGTACCAACAACTTCGTGCTGAGGGCGTACCAGTGAGAGGCATCGAGATCCAGCATGCAGCAGAACGCTTCGGACAGCATCTTCATCACCAAGACTTCAAGGCTAGCGAGGGGTGGTTGTGGAGGTTCCGAAACCGCCATGGCCTCACAAACAGGAGTATTTGTGGTGAAATTTTAAGCGCCGATACTTCGGCCATAGAACCCTTCACTGATCGCTTCCACGCCCTTATAACCGAGGAACACCTTCAACATTTGCAGCTCTATAACGGTGACGAGACTGGCTTATATTGGCGTTCTCTACCCTCCAACACACAGGCCCACCGAGAAATCACGTCCACACCTGGCCACAAAACTGTGAAGGAGCGCATTTCAGTGCTTTGTTGCGCTAATGCCGACGCAAGCCACCGTGTGACCCCTACAATCGTCGGCAAATCTCAGAAGCCGAGAGTAATTAAGGACCTCATCATTACCAAGCAACTCCCAGTCGACTATTATGGATCAAAGAAAGCTTGGTTTAACCAGGTCATCACCGAGGATTTCTTTCACAAGAGATTTGTACCCGATGTTCGCTCGTTCCAGAATCGAGTGTATGGTGTACCCTATGACGAAGCGGTTGCCATCTTGTTGCTCGACAACGCACCTGCCCACCCTTGTACCACGAAACTGGAGAGTGCAAACGGCAAAATTAAGACCATGTTCCTGCCTCCTAATACCACAAGTGTTATTCAGCCTATGGACCAAGGAATAATTGAAGCTTGCAAAAGGCGTTACAAGAGGAAGTTCCTGGAGCAATGCCTTGTCATCATAGAAGATGGGATGGACGAAGAAGGTTATGTGGATACACGGGAAGAAATCTCTACAAAAACTGAAGCAGTATACCCTGAAAGACTGCATCTACAATTGGGCAGAGGCGTGGCGCGAAGTTTCTTTCAACACACTGAGGAATGGTTGGACCAAGGTCTTAAATATCCCGAAGGTGCAAGATCCGGGTTTTGAAGGGTTTGGGGCAGCTGACTTCAGAAACCTCTTGAACCAAGGTAACCAGGGTGACCTCCCCGAAGAAGAAGTTGACGACTGGCTGCAAGAGGACAGAGACCTACCTGGACACGAGCATAAGACTGACGAACAAATTGCAGCCGAGGTGTTGGGGGTAGCCGAGGAAGAGACCCAGGATGAGTTGGATGAAGAGACAGAGGGGGGGCCCAAGATATCAGTCTCTCATGCCCTAGACTCCTTTGACACCATTCTTCAGTTTCTGACTCAAGTAGATGACCCAAAGTTGCAGTCCCTATATGAACCACTGCGTAATGGTCGATTCCATATACAGAGGGCACACCTTAATCGGAAAAAACAACAGAAAATCAGCTCCTTTTTTGTACCCTCTGCTCCTCCCAGAGCTCGTACTTTGTCTGCTACCAGTGGGGTGTCGCTTGCTAGCACCACCTCCCTCCCAAGTGTTTCCTCAGTTGCTAGCACCTCGTGGAGCACTGTAGACACTGTGCCACTCTCAGACTTAGACATGGATTTGGATGAATTAATGAGTAGCACGCCTGTGCCCATGGATATACCTGACCCTGACATTGTTTGTGAGGTGGAGAAGGACAGTGTGGGTAAGGGTAAAGGTAAGGGTTCCATGACAGGCAAGGGATATGGTCCTAAGAGTGGGGGTGTGAAGAACAGTGAGGTGGAGAAGAACAGTGCGATGGACATTGAGGTGGAGAAGAACAGTGAGATGGACATTGAGGTGGAGAAGAACAGTGAGGTGAAGAAGGACAGTGAGAAGGGGAGTGAGGTGGTCAAGGACAGTGAGATGGAGAAGAACAGTGAGGTGGAGAAGGACAGTGAGGTGGAGAAGGACAGTGAGGTGGAGAAGGACAGTGAGGTGGAGAAGGACAGTGGGGTGGAGAAGGACAGTGGGGTGGAGAAGGACAGTGAGGTGGAGAAGGACAGTGAGGTGGAGAAGGACAGTGGGGTGGAGAAGGACAGTGAGGTGGAGAAGGACAGTGAGGTGGAGAAGGACAGTGAGGTGGAGAAGGGCAGTGGGCTGGAGAAGGACAGTGAGGTGGAGAAGGACAGTGAGGTGGAGAAGGACAGTGAGGTGGAGAAGAACAGTGAGGCGGAGAAGGACAGTGGGGTGGAGAAGGACAGTGAGATGGAGGTGGGGGGTGAAAAGGGGATGCTGCAGTAATTAATGCAGTGTTGGGGAGGGGGGAGGGGGGAAGGAGGACATCAAGACTACAGACAAGAGCTATGAAGGGGTAAGTGTAATATAGCCTACCGGTACTGTACAATACATATTGTAAAACTAAAATACATGTACTGTGTTTTCTATTACAGATTATAGGGTTCGAATAGGGTTGTCTTCGTTTTCTAGGTTGACGCGGACGTCTCTCTTGAGGTCGGATTTTTTCCGTAGTCTCCGATTTCATTGTTGTCTCGGACGGACATTGGTTAGGTAGGATTTTATCCTCTGTTAGGTCGGACACAAGCCGGACTCCGGACATCTCGGATTTTCGGTCATCTCGGACTGGGTCTCCCCCCAATTAGTCCGAGATAGCGAGGGTTTACTGTACCTCGTCGAGGAGACCAACAACCATCATGAGATCTGTGCCAACTTTCTTGGCAGGAAGACCAGTGCCAAGATGGTGGCATGGAGAGCTGTCACTGTGGCAGAACTGTATGTGTTCTTGGCACTGACTATGCTGATGACACATATCAGGAAGCACGCTCTGGCAGACTATTGGATCACTGCCGACCTCATCACGACTCCAGCATTTGGCAAGTACATGTCCAGGGACAGGTACTTTGACATCCTCTCCTATCTCCACCTGACCAACAACATGGCAGTCCACCTTCCCGACTCATTATGGAAAATCAGGAAGCTGTATGACATGATCCGTCATCGGTTTACCACCTACCTGATTCCATTTCAGAAGATGTGCCTCGATGAGTCTCTGGTCCTGTTCCATGGTAGGATGCATTTCAGGCAGTATATCCCGTCCAAGAGACACCGCTTCGGCATCAAGCTCTTCGTCCTTTGCGACTGCAAGACGGGATATGTGCTGGACTTTGTGGTCTACAGCGGCAGTGGTGGCGAAATTCAGACTGACCCCGACATTGGATTTGGCGGCGCTGTCGTGCAGAGAATGATGGAGAAACACTTCCATAAGAACCACATTCTCTACACTGATAACTACTACACGTCACCCATCCTAACCAAGTACTGTACCTCCATGACCGCAAGACCGGAACTGTCGGCACAGTCAAGGCCAAGAGGAAGGGCATGCCAGTGTACCCGGTCTTGACCAAGACCAAGAAGACGGACATCTACCACAAGAAGAGTGGCCCCAAACTCTACATCCACTGGCATGACCAGCAGAAGGTCAACCTCCTCACCACATGCCACAAGGCTGAGATGGTCGCCACAGGGAAGGTGGACCGAAGAACGAAAAACCCCGTCCAGAAACCAGCTGCTGTCCTGGACTACAACCTAAATATGCGCCTCGTCGACAAGTCCGACATGCAGATGGGCTTCATCGACTGCCTGCGAACATCTTGCAGGTGGTATAAGAAGTTTATTCTGCATACGGTAGATATGTCGGCCCTCAATGCCTACAACATCTACCGTCTGTGGACCCCCGGAGCCAAGAAGTACAAGTCCCTGCGGAAGTTCCACAAGCAGATGACTTGAGCTCCTGGCTAAATATGCGGAACCTGGGAGAACACTACAAGGACCAGGCCAGCTGGACCGCACCAGCTCCACCCCCTTCCTTTCAAAGCACCAGGTAGTAAAGTTAGGAGTCAGAAGAGGTGCCATGTGTGCAGCCACACAACTCGCAGACCCCACAAAGTGAGCAAAACCACATGGGAATGCCTCGTGAAGTGGCACTCATTTTCCAGGTTTGGCTCCATCTGTGCAACTTATCTAGGTCCCCTTGAAGATCCTGACAACTTTCTATACAGGTGATATTCTTCATGATCTTAGCGTCATCCGCGAACATATTCATATGACTATTCAAATTTTCTGGCATGTCGTTTACATAAAGTAGGAACATTATCGGACCCAACATTGATCCCTGTGGTACTCCGCTCGTCACACTCCTCCACTGGGAATATTCGTCTCGTATTGTGGTCCTCATTTCTCTTCCTATTAAAAAGTTTTCCATCCATTTTAACATCCTACCATGTACACCTCCAACAACCTGCAATTTCCACAATAACCTTTTGTGAGGCACCCTGTCAAAGGCCTTTTTCAGGTCCAGGTAAACACAGTCAACCCATCCCTCTCTCTCCTATGTAACATCTACCACTCTGCTATAAAAGCTTAATAAATTAGATACACAAGATCTCCCTTCCCTGAATCCAAACTGTTTCTCACTAAGCACCCCCTGTCCCTCTATGAAGTGTGTCCACTTTTTCTTATAATTTTCTCACAAATTTTGCAAACAATGCTGGTGAGGGACACCGGTCTGTAGTTAAGCGGATTTTCTCTGTCTCCTCCTTTGTAAATAGGTACTATGTTAGCTCTCTTCCATGCCACTGGCAGGTCTCCTACATTCAGTGAAGATTTGATGATGTCATAGATTGGTTCCGCTAGCTCTTCCGCACATTCTTTGAGAATCCATCCAGCCACTCCATCTGGTCCCATTGATTTCCTCACGTCCAAATCCTGCATCAATTTCAGCACTTCACTTTTTGTCACTTTCATTTCAGGCATCTGTGGTGTTCTCATTTCTCTATCAGGTTCTATAAACTCCTCCTCTTTTACTAATATATCCTCCCTATCCAGCCTCTCCAGCCCTCGGGTGCATTTGTACATCTCATGTCTCCCCTCTCTCTCCTCTCTTTTAGACTCGGTAAATTTAATTTGTCTAGTCTCCTTTCATATGGCAGTTCTCTAAGACTTAGAACCAATCTAGTAACTGCTCTTTGGATTCTTTCTAACTTGTGAATATGCTTCTTAAGATGCGGGGACCACACCACTGCTGCATACTCCAATCTTGGTCTAATCATACTTTTATAATCTTCGCTAACATGTTCTCATCCAAGTAGTAACCCTACTTGTGTGTGTACTTACACTAGTTGTACTTACACTAGTTGTATTTGCGGGAGTGAGCATGCTCGTTAATTCCCGCCTCCTAAGATATGTTTGTCATACCGTGCTTTGAAACTATGCACTGATGGTGCAGACACTACTTCGGCTGGCAATTTGTTCCACCCACTAATCGAGTTGGTAGGAAATCTTTTACTTTTCATATCAGATTTACTATTTAGCACTTTTAGTTTGTAGCTGTGACCTCTTGTCCTCTCACCTCCATCCCTCTCTATGAAGTTTTCTTGGTCGATTTTGTCAATACCTCTAACACATTTATATATCTGAATTTGCTGTCCTCGTTTCCTTCTCTGTTCCAGTGTAGGTAGATTCAATCTCTCGAGCCTCTCTTGGTACTCCAAATTTTCCAAACCTGGGATCATCCTCGTAGCTGCTTTCTGTACCCTCTCAATTTTGTGGATATGTTTCTTCATGTGAGGGGACCACACTACAGATGCATATTCCATCCTGGGTCTTATTATTGCCGTTATTATTTGTTTCATGGTGTTTTCATTAAGATAATTGAAAGACATCCTGATATTTGCCAATAGTGCTAGTGATTCTCTCACTATCTTATTTACGTGGCTTTCTGGAGACATGTTATCCTTAAATTCTATCCCCAAGTCTTTTTCTTTTTCTGCTTTGGGAATCACTTAGTTTCCTAGTTTATAATCTTTTCTAGGTCTGTACTTGCTTTTACCCATTTCTAGAGTCTTACATTTCCCTGCATTGAACTCCATATTCCATTTGATGCTCCATTCATGGATCTTTTGCAAATCTGCTTGGAGCTTAAGGCAATCCTCCTGGGTTCTGATCGTTTTAAGCAGCTTAGCATCGTCCGCAAACATGCTCATGTAGCTTGTTAGTCCCTCAGGTAAGTCATTTACAAATATTAGAAACATGATTGGGGCTAGGACAGATCCTTGTGGTACCCCACTCGTAATTTGAGTCCAGTTTGACGATTTCCCCCTTACTGATGTTCTCATCTGTCTTCCGCTAAGGTAGCTCTCCATCCATTTCAGCAGTTTGTCTCCTACTTTTCCCTCATGTTTTAATTTCCACAGCAATCTCTTGTGTGGAACTTTGTCAAATGCCTTTTTAAAGTCTAGGTAGGCACAGTCTACCCATCCTTCCCTCTTGTCCACTGTGTCTATTACTCTAGAGTAAAAACTCAACAAGTTGCTTACACATGATCTGCCTCCTCTGAATCCAAATTGTCGGTCAGTAATTAATCTTTTGGATTCCAGGTAGTTCACCCATTTGTCCCTTATTAATCCTTCCAGAATCTTCATGAGGATGCTCAATAGTGATACAGGTCTATAGTTCAGTGGTTTATCTCTGCTTCCTCCCTTAAATATAGGAATAATGTTTGCTCTTTTCCATTCTGTAGGTACTATCCCTGTGTCCAATGATTTGGTCATTATGTCATATAACGGTATACTCAGTTCCTTAGCATTTTCTTTAATAATCCAGCCTGATACTCCGTCCGGTCCAGCGGCTTTGTTTGGATCCACCTTACTCATTTTGTCTATGAGCTCTGGTCTGTTAAATGTGACTTCCGGCATTTCCTCTGTACCTATCTCAATGGTTTCTGGTGCAATGAATTCTCCTTCTTTTGTAAATACTGATGCAAAATTTCTATTTAATTCTTCCGCAATCTCTGTATCCTCTTCTATGATTCTGTTTCCACTTTTAATCTTTACGATCGTGGCTTTTATCTTCCTTTTGCCGTTTACAAACTTGAAAAACATTTTTGGATTCTTTTCATAGTTCTCCACTATCCCTTTCTCATAGTTTGCCTCTGACCTCCTCCTCATTTCTGTGTATTTGTTTCTCTCCTCTTTATACTTTTGCCTGTTATCTTCCGAATCCCAGTTTCTCATCTTTTTCCAGGCTTTGTTTTTTGCTTCCTGTGCTTGCCTACATTCGCGGTAAAACCATACTGTACTTTGCGATTACTTTTTTTCCTTTTATTAATGTACTTAGGGACAAAAGTTTTTATACCAGTATCATAGATCTCCATGAATGCCTTGAGTTTTTTGTCTACCTCACTTTCAGATAACACCTGATCCCAATTTTGTGACTTGAAAAAATCCTGTAGTCCTTCGAAATCGGTTCTGGAATACATCCAGTGATTTTCCTTGTGCTTTTCCCTTCCCTTGGGTAGATTATACTTCAATAGTAAGTCTATGTCTAGAACTGCATGGTCGCTTTTTCCTAGTGGGCATAGGTACTGAATACTTTGAACCTCCTCCTCCCTTCTTGTGAATAGAAGGTCCAATCTAGCTGGTTGATCACTTCCCCTTACTCTTGTTGACTCTTTTACATGTTGGTATATAGAATTTTCCATGGCCATACTTAAAAATTCATAGCCCCAACTTTCCTCCCCTGCTCCGGCTTCAAGATTTCCCAATTCACTTCCTTGCAGTTAAAGTCCCCACACATGACTATTTCATCCTTTGAAGCCAAGATATTTCCTAGCACACTAATTGTTTCCTTACGCATTAGGCTATGCTCCTCCTTACCCCATGTCTTCGTCTTGGGAGGTACATACGCTACTATCACCACTATTTTTTCGTTTCCACCAATCTCTATTGCTAAAACTTCTGCTGTTGAAGTTTCTAGTTTTATCTCAGACACAATCAAATCTTTCCTAGTAAGGATGCACACTCCACCTCCATGTCGAAATTTTCTGTCCCTCCTCCAAATCCTGTATTCAGACCATCCTAGCAAATTTATATCAAGGTCTTCTCTTAGTTTTGTCTCAGTGAGACATACTATTTCTGGTTTCTTAGTATTCTTACAGTTTCTTACAGTAGATCCTCTGGAAAAAGGCAAACTATGCCTGTGTATCCAGCTCAGTACCAGTACTTGCACTGCTGCGGTCGTTCACGGTGTTGGCGGCGGCGGTAGCAGACGCAACATTTTTACTATTCTGTATTTTTGTTTTATAATCAAACTTCAAATCTTGTCTTCCCCATGCTTTATCAAGATTACTTTCAAACTCCCTTATTGATTCGGAATCGACTACATACTGGGGCAGTGCGTTCCACTCATTTACCACTCTATCACAAAATGAGTTCTTTGCCTTCTCAAGCCTATTTCTTTCTTTGTAAATTTTCTTAGAGTGTCCACTCGTTCTTGTTCCCTCCCACATCAAGAAGATACCTTCACACACATCCTCATCATACTTTCCTGACACTATCTTAAAAGTCTCTATCATATCCCCTCTCTTTCTCCTATATGCCAGTGTCGGAAACCCCAGTGTCCTCAACCTCTGCTCATAGCCCGCGTTCTTCAACGTTGGTACCAGCTTGCTAGCTCTCCTCTGCACTTTCTCCACTGCTTCTATATCCTTTACCATATATGGAGCCCACACCTGGTTTGCATATTCCAGGTGCGGCCTAACCAGCGCTGTATATAGATTCCTGAAGATTTCTTCGTCAAGTGACACAACTGTCCTCCTTATCAGCCCTACAATTCTATTGGCTTTGTTTATCTTTTCCGCTAAATGTTCTGAGAAATTTAACTTATTGTCTATCACTACTCCTATATCCTTTTCTGCACTCACTTCCTCCATCGCTTCATACATACTGTATCCTACCTTGTCTATCTTGCTGGTCCCAATCCGCATGTACTTGCATTTTTTTGGATGAAAAGGAATTAACCAATGCTCAGACCATCCCTTCATGCCCTCCACATCTCCTTGAAGCAAACCCATATCTTCCTTACTCCTCACTCTTCTATACAGTTTAGTGTCATCCGCATACAGGTATACCTCACTTCCATTAGTTATAACGTCAGGCAAGTCGTTGATAAATATAACGAACAGCAGTGGTCCCAACACAGATCCCTGAGGTACCCCACTTGTAATTTCCCTCCACCCCGAGCCTATTCCATTCACCAGTACCCTCTGTCTCCGATCTTTCAGGAAGGCTTCTATCCATTTCACACATTTCTCCCCTATATTATAGCTTCTAACTTTCTCTATTAACCTTTTATGTGGGACCTTATCGAAGGCCTTCATAAAATCGCAATATACCACGTCTATTACATCACCATCTTCTAGAATTGAGTAAGTCTGTTAGTTCTAGTTTTTTAGAGATTAGCCCATCGACATTGCTATATAGAATCCTTATACTTTCTAGTCCCCCATTACCTGCTCCAAGCGCCTTGTGTGTGTGTGTGTGTACTTACACTAGTTGTACTTACACTAGTTGTATTTGCGGGAGTGAGCATGCTCGTTAATTCCCGCCTCCTAAGATATGTTTGTCATACCGTGCTTTGAAACTATGCACTGATGGTGCAGACACTACTTCGGCTGGCAATTTGTTCCACCCACTAATCGAGTTGGTAGGAAATCTTTTACTTTTCATATCAGATTTACTATTTAGCACTTTTAGTTTGTAGCTGTGACCTCTTGTCCTCTCACCTCCATCCCTCTCTATGAAGTTTTCTTGGTCGATTTTGTCAATACCTCTAACATATTTATATATCTGAATTTGCTGTCCTCGTTTCCTTCTCTGTTCCAGTGTCGGTAGATTCAATCTCTCGAGCCTCTCTTGGTACTCCAAATTTTCCAAACCTGGGATCATCCTCGTAGCTGCTCTCTGTACCCTCTCAATTTTGTGGATATGTTTCTTCAAGTGAGGGGACCACACTACAGATGCATATTCCATCCTGGGTCTTATTATTGCCGTTATTATTTGTTTCATGGTGTTTTCATTAAGATAATTGAAAGACATCCTAATATTTGCCAATAATGCTAGTGATTCTCTCACTATCTTATTTACGTGGCTTTCTGGAGACATGTTATCCCTAAATTCTATCCCCAAGTCTTTTTCTTTTTCTGCTTTGGGAATCACTTCGTTTCCTAGTTTATAATCTTTTCTAGGTCTGTACTTGCTTTTACCCATTTCTAGAGTCTTACATTTCCCTGCATTGAACTCCATATTCCATTTGATGCTCCATTCATGGATCTTTTGCAAATCTGCTTGGAGCTCAAGGCAATCCTCCTGGGTTCTGATCGTTTTAAGCAGCTTAGCATCGTCCGCAAACATACTCATGTAGCTTGTTAGTCCCTCAGGCAAGTCATTTACAAATATTAGAAACATGATTGGGGCTAGAACAGATCCTTGTGGTACCCCACTCGTAATTTGAGTCCAGTTTGACGATTTCCCCCTTACTGTTGTTCTCATCTGTCTTCCGCTAAGGTAGCTCTCCATCCATTTCAGCAGTTTGTCTCCTACTTTTCCCTCATGTTTTAATTTCCACAGCAATCTCTTGTGTGGAACTTTGTCAAATGCCTTTTTAAAGTCTAGGTAGGCACAGTCTACCCATCCTTCCCTCTTGTCCACTGTGTCTATTACTCTAGAGTAAAAACTCAACAAGTTGCTTACACATGATCTGCCACCTCTGAATCCAAATTGTCGGTCAGTAATTAATCTTTTGGATTCCAGGTAGTTCACCCATTTGTCCCTTATTAATCCTTCCAGAATCTTCATGAGGATGCTCAATAGTGATACAGGTCTATAGTTCAGTGGTTTATCTCTGCTTCCTCCCTTAAATATAGGAATAATGTTTGCTCTTTTCCATTCTGTAGGTACTATCCCTGTGTCCAATGATTTGGTCATTATGTCATATAACGGTATACTCAGTTCCTTAGCATTTTCTTTAATAATCCAGCCTGATACTCCGTCCGGTCCAGCGGCTTTGTTTGGATCCACCTTACTCATTTTGTCTATGAGCTCTGGTCTGTTAAATGTGACTTCCGGCATTTCCTCTGTACCTATCTCAATGGTTTCTGGTGCAATGAATTCTCCTTCTTTTGTAAATACTGATGCAAAATTTCTATTTAGTTCTTCCGCAATCTCTGTATCCTCTTCTATGATTCTGTTTCCACTTTTAATCTTAACGATCGTGGCTTTTGTCTTCCTTTTGCCGTTTACAAACTTGAAAAACATTTTTGGATTCTTTTCATAGTTCTCCACTATCCCTTTCTCATGGTTTGCCTCTGACCTCCTCCTCATTTCTGTGTATTTGTTTCTCTCCTCTTTATACTTTTGCCTGTTATCTTCCGAATCCCAGTTTCTCATCTTTTTCCAGGCTTTGTTTTTTGCTTCCTGTGCTTGCCTACATTCGCGGTTAAACCACACTTTGCGATTACTTTTTTTCCTTTTATTAATGTACTTAGGGACAAAAGTTTTTATACCAGTATCATAAGATCTCCATGAATGCCTTGAGTTTTTTGTCTACCTCACTTTCAGATAACACCTGATCCCAATTTTGTGACTTGAAAAAATCCCGTAGTCCTACGAAATCGGTTCTGGAATACATCCAGTGATTTTCCTTGTGCTTTTCCCTTCCCTTGGGTAGATTATACTTCAATAGTAAGTCTATGTCTAGAACTGCATGGTCGCTTTTTCCTAGTGGGCATAGGTACTGAATACTTTGAACCACCTCCTCCTCCTCCTCCGTGTGTGTGTGTGTGTGTGTGTGTTACTCAGTTACTTGTTCGTCAAGGGGAATCCACGCAATGCGAGCTAAGCTCATTATTATCGCGCCTCCTTAACTGGGAATGTATTGCGTGAAATGCATGTTAAGTGTTTTATGTACTGTTGGAATGGCTGTGGATGTGTGTGTAGTCTGTATTTTAGCCAATTGGCGACATCGGAAACGAAAGCTTAGGGTGGATCTGTATGGTACCATTCTCACTATAGACGGTACCGTCTCGCCCGAAGGCTTAGGTAGCCATCAGCTTAGGTGAACCATATGATACCCATCTCGCCTTGTACCATTTTTGCCAACCCCAGATGGGACGTCACAACGTCGTCCACTTATTCCAGGTACCTATTTACAGCTAGGTGAACTGAGGCTAACACATGAAAGGAGACAAGCCCAATTTGTCTCCGCCCGGTCGGGGGATTGAACCACCGACCCCTCGTGTGTGAGACGAGAGCTCTACCTACTAGGCTACGGGTGGGTGGGTGGGTGGGTGGGTGGGTGGGTGGGTGGGTGGGTGGGTGGGTGGGTGTTGGTGGGTGGGTGGGTGGGTGTGTGTGTGTGTGTGTGTGTGTGTGTGTTTTTGTGTGTGTGAGGGAGGGGGGTGGGGGGGCGCATTTGATAGCTAAGACCCTCAGCCTCGCCGGACATGGTTGCGAGTGCAAATGCACTATACAGTATATCCTTGATCTCTAAGGTTTACTTGAGGACTGAAAGTACAGTCCAAAGTGATATGTTTTGATTTTGTATTATGGATACATTACCAAATATTTTATGTGATCCACATTATCTTAAGATACTCAGGAACTTGCAATAGTCATGAGTTGGAGAATATTTTTGTAAATGGTATAAGAATATACAGTATATTCATAAACAAAGATTTATTTATAACAGTTACAATGTTGTATACATTTAAGTAATCTGTTTTTATACATATACTCAATAGGTTTATATGTCAAGCAACTTTTCTACAATCCTATCCTATGATTTCAGAAATTGATTGCACACAGGTATTTCTTTAAGTACCCTACCTGTATATCTTTTATATTTTTTATGTAGTGTATACAAATAAAGAAATGTTAGAGCTCTGTATCAGGGTTTAGTCTCATCTTATTGTTGATTTGTTAGTGGTTTGATATTTGTCACGAATGTCCCCCTCCAGACTTGAGATATCAGGCATATCGTCAATGATGAAGGGGCCACTAATAAATTATAGGTTTGAGTCGGAAGAAGGAAAACCTAATATTTAGTAGTGGCCCCGGAATCATTGACGATTCCGGCCCTCCCTTCCCATTCGTCTCTGATGTTTTCTAAGTTACCTTGATATGTCAGTTAAGGCGGAATGGCGCTTGGCGCTTCAGCGTCTGCGGGAAAAACCCACGCTATCGACATCCACACGATGGGAAGCATAGCAGATTAGTGTATCTAATATGTTTCCTTTTATTATTTTTTTACCAAGTTTTTTCGTAGTGAGCTCCCGATCATAAGGATGATTACGTAAGTGAATATGAGCGTACGCTTACGATGTTTGTTATTTTAACACTCTGGGGCGGTTGATTTGACAGCTGGGTTCAAAAAGTGCCATTACTGTATAAGGCATATCGTCAATGATTCCGGGGCCACTACTAAATATTAGGTTTTCCTTCTTCCCTCTGGGACTCAAACTTTTAATATACAAAGGAATAGGGGATGCGCTAGATAGAGGTAATTATAGGGGCCTGAAAATGCTTGACCAAATCATGAAGGTCTGTGAGAGTCTTTGAGGGTTTGATCAGGCAAAGCATCTCCATTATGCAGGATCCTTGCCGAAAGATAAGTCAGAAATCGAGAAATTTGAGTGCGTACTGTGCAGGGGCGAGCTTGTGTTAAACGATGAATCTGTGGCTGTGAATTTTGGAAAAGTCATTGGAGCTAGTGGACAAGCTTTGTTACCTAGGAGATAACATCTCTGCCGGTGGTGGGGCCAAGGCTGCCACTGTCTCTAGAATTGGCTGGGGGAAGTTAAAAAAAACTGCTGCCAATTCTGACCATGAAAAGAATGCCTCTCCCCCTGAAGGGAAAGGTGTATAGCTCATGTGTTAGAAGTGCAATGAGGTATGCAACAGAGTCCCTCCATCACCAGGGGCTGGTATTTGTTTACTCAGTAATTAGTCATCAGTACTCCAGACAAGATGAGTCGGAGTATGCCCAGGGGTAGTTGTTGCACCTAAACCCCTAGAGAGCCTCGACTGCGCTGTAATTGTGCTACGAGGGCTGCTTTGAAAAGAGATGAAGGGGCTGCCAGTTTATTATTATATTTTGATTACCGTCTCCGAAGCAGTATAGTGTGAAGCGTAACAATGTGTATATATGTATGTACTGTATGCTTGTTAGACTGAAACTATACCGGTACTTCTTATGAATCACTGCCTAAAAAAAACATGTATGCATGTATGAAGCTATGAATTATTAATAATATAATAATTATTATCATTTAACAACTGGATTTAATATTCAGTGACAATAATAATTAGCTAACCTGGAAATCAGGATTTTTGAAGACTGGTAGCTTCTTTTCCTCCTTCTCTTCAACAGTTTCTTCTGTAGTTACCATGGTTAAAATATACTTCTGGCTCTTCTGTCACTTCTGATACCAAATAAAAGTGTTTGGCTTTAGTTTCAACTGCACTGGATACTGCTGGGTGAAGTTGTTTAAATCTGGGACACTTCAATGCTGAAAAAATACAATTATAAGTACAGTATAATGAGAAATATATAAATAAATACAGATAGGGTAAGGTACAATACTGTAATATCAATTCAAGTATTTAAAGTCCTGGGTTCAAATTCTGATGTGTCCAGGGAAGATAATACTGGGATTGAATCTTACTATGCTGCACTGTACAGTCCTTCCTCCCAATACGCGAGATCCTAGTACAGTACGCAAATTACGTAATACACGAGCAGGGGGTCCAAATACAGTCAACCCTCGATTTTACAGACCCTGATTCATCAGATTTCAGATTTAACGGACAGGGCCTGCTGGTCCTGGTCTATCTCTTAAATACTATTTTTTTTGTTTATGTTATTTTTTTTTTTTTATAAGCCAGGGAGTTTATGATAAAGAACATAACTGGCTGGTGGATATTAACCCTTCCTACCCGGGCTGCCTTAGATAAGGACAGCTCGGCAGAAGGGCAGCTACCCGGCCGTCCTTACCTAAGACAGCAGCTTAATAGCCTAATTAACCCTCCAGCCCCGGCTATGTATTATATATATATTCCTCGAAACCCGGGTGTTTTGGCCGAAAAACGTCTAGGCTAGGCTACCGTATATTCGTTAATCAGACTGCTTCCCGCATTCCCGCGCATCCCCAAGCGTAGCTGTGTTATTTACCTGTAGAATGGCATTAAGTAGAGCTCTCTAAGTCAACTGGTTGAGCTGTGATGATGATTTCATTGGAGATAACTTTATGGCCAAAACAGCCACTTTACACCACTTTTCGATACTTAACAACAACATACAGGCACACACGAACAAGCGACGCTCTCCTTCTTGTGGCCGGAGATGCGGGGCGACGGTCCAGCTGGCTGTTGTTTACATGCGTCGGACCGACGCCTCGCACACGAAGCTCACAGGCTTTCAACCACTGGGCGTTCAAGAGACCATCCGGGTACCTGTTATATGCTTTTTTATGGGCGTTCAAGAGCCCTTCCGTGGTGAGAGGGTTAAGCTTGGTCTGAACGCTGTGCGTACGAAGTATGTCAACAAACCCAAGCGTTGCGTCACCGCACCTCCGAAAACAAGAAGGAGAAGACTCTTCAATGTTATTGTTCTGACGTCAGACGAAATTAGTGTCTGAAAAGCCCCCATATTGGCAACATCTCTGCAATGTTTGCTCCACTGAAATCGTCATCACAACTGAACCAGTTGACTTACAGAGCTCTACTCAACGCCAAAATACAGATTGAAAACCGCACTACGATTATAGATGAGTGGGAAAGTTCTAGCAGTGAAAATAAACATAAATACGGTAGCCTAGGCCTAGACGTTTTTCAGCCATTTCGCCCGGGTACGGGCGACCATCCTTAGGTAAGACTGGCCGGGTAGGAAGGGTTAAGAAAAGTTAATTTTCTTTTTCTATGTTGATGAGGGAGACAAAAGGCAGAACTGCCTGTGACGGGTGCCTCCCCCAGAGTTGAAAGTGTGACAGGGCCAAAATCAAGGAATGTTCAAACCAAAATACCTGGACACACAGAGTTTGAAGCAATTCAAGTCATAGGATGAGGGGAAGGTGGATTCAGGGAGTGAGTTCCAGAGCTCAGCTGTTGAATAGAAGAAAGATTGGGAATATCATTTCACTCTTGGGTTGGAGAGTTGCACAGAGTAGGGGTGGGATTGTGTTGCAAGACGGGTGCTACGTACTCTACGTAGAGAAGGTGGTATGCACTGAGAGAGCTCTAAGGAACATTATTGTAATAGCGGTAGAATAGCGAGAGAGAGAGAGAGATTGCAGAGTTGGTGAGTGGATGTGAGTTAATGAGATGAAAGGCTTTCTTTCCTATTTCGTCAAAAAGTGCGGAGTGAGAGGATCCTCCCCACATATACGAACAATACTCAATACATGGACGCACTGTGCCCCTCTACAGAGCAAGAAGCTCAGTAGGGGTAAAGAACCCCCGGAGACAGTTGAGCACACCCAGCTTCTGGGAAGCTGTTTTTAGCAAGGGTGGTCATATGGTCTTTCCAAGTTAGATCAGATGAAAAAGAGACACTGAGAAGATGAAGGGTTGATTTGATTTGTGTATTGTTGAAGTACTGTATAAGGGGTAGACATGTGGGAGTTCTTGACGGGTAGATACAGTACTGTATATGGAGAAATTAGGTCTTGGAAGCATTGAAAGCAACAAGATTTTCTCTACCCCAAATGGAAATAGTTAATAGGTCAGAAGATAAGGTATGTGTTCTATGGCATCATCACATGAATGAGTGACTGGTTCTGAAAAACTAGTTGAATAGTATAAGGTAGAGTCATCAGTATATAAATGTATAGGCCTGGAGATACAAATGAGATAATTAATGAATATTAGAAAGAGGATTGGAGATAAGACAGAACCCTGAGGAACACCGGAGTTGATAGGTTGAGGAGGTGAACGATGGCCGTCCACAACAGCAGCTATGGAACGGCCAGAAAGGAAATTAAAGATAAAGGCACAGATAGAGGGATAGTCCGGATAGAAACTGAAGGAGGATAGTTTAGAAATTAGAGATTTGTGCCAGACTCTATCAAAGGCTTTCCATATGTCTAGCACAATAGAAAAGGTCTCACCGAAGTCCCGAAAGGAGGATGACCAAGAGCTCGTAAGATATGAAAGATCACCAGTAGAATGACCCCTAAGGAGTCTATACTGGCGATCTGAGAGTAGATTATGAGAAGAGAGATGCTTAGGAAATTTTGAAGTAAGAATAGTTTAAAAAACTTTAGAGATGCAAGAAATGAGAGCAATTTTTGTTTTGCCAGAAGCCATCATCAGAAGGGGTAGCCACGAAGATTAGGCGTTTGTCACAAATTGCTAGGTCAAGTTGCCCGGGCTTGACATCTACCAATAACATTTTGACAGTGAGGATTCGATCAGCCGACCCTTTGATCATCAGCCAAAGCTCTACTGACTATGACACGACTCGAGATTCATTATACAGTACAGTAGTCGATTCCGAATCAATAAGGGAGTTTGAAAGTAATCTTGATAAAGCATGGGGAAGACAAGATTTGAAGTTTGATTATAAAACAAAAATACAGAATAGTAAAAATGTTGCATCTGCTACCGCCGCCGCCAACACCGTGAACGACCGCAGCAGTGCAAGTACTGGTACTGAGCTGGATACACAGGCATAGTTTGCCTTTTTCCAGAGGATCTACTGTAAGAAACTGTAAGAAACTGTATGTAAACCCTCGCCATCTCGGACCTCTAGAGGTCGGAAACCCGTACTAGCCGGACTGGCTACGGCCTCTCGGACATGTACTTCCGTATTTCGGACATTTCCGTCATCGTTCCGACAGTGTCCGACGTTGTCGGATGACGCCCTCACGTCACCGGGCAATAAGGGTGAATATCCGACAAACAGAAGGGACGTCCGACGCCATCTACATCCGGGGCAAATTTTCGTTGCGTGAACTATTAGTTATATGGGATTAATTAGGTTAGGTCCGAACCATCAGGATAAACCCCTATAATGTTCGTAAACACCAAATAAAAGTCATAATAAATTGTTATAATTAATAAATGATATACAGTAAACCCCCGCTAACTATAAGGGTGGTATTTGTCATTAATATGATGAATTTCACATGAAAAAAACAAAAACAAAAACAAACAAAATATATATATATATCCCCGCGCTGTAGGCCTAATCCCTCCCCTCCCTGTCCCAAGCCTCAACTCCGTCCCCGTTACTGTGATGATGTTGATAAGCCTATCTTATTTATTATTTATCTATGTGCTGGAAGGATATTATATTTTTCAATTCCATCGCATTAGAAATTATTCAAAGATTACAAAAAGTCCAAATAAGACATAGTTATGTTAATGTATAAGGGAGTTAGGTAGATATGCATTAGAGAGATAGATAGATAGAAAGAGAGTGTATATCGAGGGAACAAAAAATCTGGGCGGGTGCCCAACCCCGAAAGGGGTTGAAATAGGGGAGCTATCCCCCCGCCAAAGGCGGCTTTCTAGGGCCTTTCCTAGCTGATGCTGAGAGGATTGGGTTCTAGTCATATGGTGATGGGCTGGTCTATCAGAGTGAGAACTGAGCGATCTCTGCCATACCCATAGCTTACTCCGACTGTTCCTTTTACTTATGTATTTCCTAGATCTCAAGTGACGGCGTCTTTTCCGTGGATTGACCTCCCAATCTACCAAGATTGGAAGCCAAAGCGTCACATTTTTCCTTTGCCCCTCAACTTTCTCTTCATAATTGCTGAGGGGCACAGGGCCCTGGGTGGGGCTTTGGTTTCCCGGGCGTTTCTGCACCCTCCTCAGCTCCCTGCCATGGAGTGGCTTCGGTCACCCAGGCTTTATTGTGGTAGCCAGGGAGGGTTCTGTGAGGGCGCTCGGTTATGGCCTTGCTCGGGGCCTTGGGGCTGTTCGGCCAGGCAGCTTGGGGAACAACAACAACAAATCTATCAAACGTAAATCTTCCGTCTCTGCTCGCACGGAGGGGAGGGTTGAAATATTTTGTTGACTATCTTATTTATTATTTATCATGTGCTGGAAGGATATTATATTTTTCAATGTCGTCGCATTAGAAATTATTCAAAGATTACAAAAAGTCCAAATAAGACAGTTATGTTAATGTATAAGGGAGTTAGGTAGATATGCATTAGAGAGATAGATAGATAGAAAGAGAGTTGCAGAGGGGGAGTGAGTGATTTTATGTGGAAAAAAGCTAAAAATACCCTGGTAAAAAACTTCCGAACCATCGGTAAATCTCGGTAAAAAATGCGTAAAGTCGAGCCAAAGTGTTTGTTGTGCGGGCAAGGGGTAGTACTATGCAACCTTCATTAACCCCTTATTGGCGACGCTCGACTTAAGTCGTGCACCAATTTGCAGCAAGTTAGGAGCATTATTAAGGCTTTTAAAGGGTTAAAATAGAGTGCAAATGGCCGGGAGCGCAGCGTGCCAGACAGCCGACTCCCAGGGCTTACCGCTGCCCATTAACTCATGTTCCCTGTGTTCTCGAGAGGCCAGCAGTGTAGCCAGTAGTGAGCATAGCTGGGAAAAATATACCGATATATGCTAAACACCCATGTTCGTGGCATCACTGCAAGAGAACCACGAGTGCTACGTAGCTCGTTCTGGTCTCATTTTGAAGCTTTTAGTGCCTAGTTTTTTGCTAAATAATTTTATTTTCATGCAGATGCTTGATTTATCATGCAGGAGGGCCTGAATATGCCCAAATGAGCCCAAAACACCCCGCTAGACAAGGGTTAAAGTGAAAATTTGTTGCAAGAGTGTTCATTGTGCAGGGGTTTACTGTACTGTGTTTTGTATTACAGATCATAGGGTTCGAATAGGGTTGTCTTCGTTTTCTAGGTTGACGCCGACGTCTCTCTTGAGGTCGGATTTTTTCCGTAGTCTCCGATTTCATTGTTGTCTCGGACGGACATTGGTTAGGTCGGATTTTACCCTCTGTTAGGTCGGACACAAGCCGGACTCCGGACATCTCGGATATTCGGTCATCTCGGACTGGGTCTCCCCCCAATTAGTCCGAGATAGCGAGGGTATACTGTACTGTAATCTATCTATCTATCTATCTATCTATTGCCTGACGCCGTGATCCCCGAAGGGGTGGCCACGAACGAACCGCCCCCATGCACCTCTGTCCCCAGTCAGTCGACGCCCCTCCCCCCAACCAGCACCGCCCTCGTTCATGTACTTCCTCACTCCATCCTTCCACCTCATATTCGGTCTACCTCTCCCCCTCTGTCCCTCCACCTCGCTCTCGTACACCCTCTTAGTCATTCTCTCGCTTTCCATACGTTCCATATGGCCGAACCATCTCAAGTTGTTCCTTTTCACACTTTCCAGCACATCTACCTCCACACCACACCTCCTTCTTACTTCCTCATTAGTCTGTCTATCCCTCCATGTAACTCCGCACGCACTCCTTAAGTAATTCATTTCCACTGCTCTCACTCTTGCAGCAATGAAACAAATAATAACGGCAATAATAAAACCCAGGATGGAATATGCATCTGTAGTGTGGTCCCCTCACATGAAGAATCATATCCACAAAATTGAGAGGGTACAGAGAGCAGCTACGAGGATGATCCCAGGTTTGGAAAATTTGGAGTACCAAGAGAGGCTCGAGAGATTGAATCTACCTACACTGGAACAGAGAAGGAAACGAGGACAGCAAATTCAGATATACAAATGTGTTAGAGGTATTGACAAAATCGACCAAGAAAACTTCATAGAGAGGGATGGAGGTGAGAGAACAAGAGGTCACAGCTGCAAATTGAAAGTGTCTAATAGTAAATCCGATCTGAAAAGTAAGATTTCCTACCAACTCGATTAGTGGGTGGAACAAATTGCCAGCCGAAGTAGTGTCTGCACCATCAGTGCATAGTTTCAAAGCACGGTATGACAAACATATCTTAGGAGGCGGGAAATAACGAGCATGCTCACTCCCGCAAATACAACTACTGTACGTGCAACTAGTGTAAGTACATACATAACATTTTAAGACTGAGTGCTCCACACATACGTGCAGTTTCAGTCTCTTGTCCTAATGGCGGCGTTCCAGGCACCCCTGTTAAGGGCTGCTTCACTTGTCAAGTTTTTGGATTTGAGATCGGCACGTATAGTCCGATCCCAGGTCTTCCTCGGTCCACCCCTTGGTGCAGCTCCCTCCACAATCACAAACCTGCATCTTTTCACCCAATTTTGTTCATCCATTCTCTCCACATGCCCATACCATCCCAGTCAGCTGTGCGTTGTCTTTACAATGAACAGTGAAGCCCGTGAGGTCTTGTTCCAGTCTAGGGAGTGAGACATGTGAAGCACGTAGAGTACAACGAGCACCTGCCATCTTGCCTTCACATGAGGCACGGTGCTCACTCATGGCCCGAAACGACCCCATCTCTGAAGCCACCTCGTTTCCGTGCTTCACTGTCTTACCCCCTACACTTGGACTCTCACACTTACACACACACAACGCCACCTGTTGAGCAGATAACTTACCAGGCATTGCACCCCTATAGCATATTTTGAATATGGGAATATTCATACAGTGCTATTTAATCAGGGAACAATGAGGGTATTTTATTGACGTTTCGGTGGGCTTGTGCTAATGCACTGATACCAGGTACAGCACAAATTCCATCTAAATAATATCTTCCCATTGATACATCAGGATTTGAACCCGGGACCTTTGGATTACCAGGCCAGTGGCAAGACCACTCCACCACACCTCCCCTATGAGTGTCTATGAGTGATTGGATGGAACGGAGAGCGCTATGAGTAAGGATGTGCTTCTGGAAGCTGGTTTGGGGTGGGCAGGGAGGGAGAGAAGACCGTATATGTGTGTGATACCATGTGCTGGGTGTGGTTTTAATATTTCTTACTTTAGATCCTCTGGATAAAAGGCAAACTAGGCCTGTGTATCCAGCTCAGTACCAGTACAGTAAACCCTCGCTATCTCGGACCTCTACAAGTCGGAAACACGCACTACTCGGACTGGCATCGGCTCTCGGACATTCACTTCCGTATTTCGGACATTTCCGGCATCGTTCCGACCGTCTCTGACGTTGTCGGACTTTATATAAGTATTCGGAATATGTCCGTCATAACCGTCCTCTGATATCTCGAATATTTCCAAAATGTGTCGTAGCGGTGTCCGACAAAGGATGACGTGTCGGACGACCCCTCACGTAACCGGACAATAAGGGTGAATATCCGAGAAACAGAAGGGAGGTCCGACGCCATCTTACATCCGGGGCCCAAGCGCCCGGCTCGGATGCTGGGAGCGTCAGTCCGCACCAAGCTCTGTTGTGTTACACATCGACGCGTGCCATTATTTAGTTCACCATGCCTCCCAAGGATAAGCCTAAGCGTAAGGTGACTTCTGTATCACTTGAAACAAAGCTACAGATGCTAAAGGATCTGGACAGTGGGATGAAAGCCAAGCAGCTTCAGGAGAAGTATAGCTTAGGCAGATCAACAATCTACGACTTCATCCGAGACAAGGAGAAAGTCCGACATCACGGCGTAGCTGTGCTTCATGGTCCTTCCACCGCCAAGATCTTTCGCAAGGCTAAGCTAGCCTATCAAGATATCGACGACGCAGTGCTGAAGTGGTACCAACAACTTCGTGCTAGGGGCGTACCAGTGAGAGGCATAGAGATCCAGCATGCAGCAGAACGTTTCGGCCAGCATCTTCATCACCAAGACTTCAAGGCTAGCGAGGGGTGGTTGTGGAGGTTCCGAAACCGCCATGGCCTCTCAAACAGGAGTATTTGTGGTGAAATCTTAAGCGCCGATACTTCGGCCATAGAACCCTTCACTGATCGCTTCCACGCCCTTATAACCGAGGAACACCTTCAACATTGGCAGCTCTATAACGCTGACGAGACTGGCTTATATTGGCGTTCTCTACCCTCCAACACACAGGCCCACCGAGAAATCACGTCCACACCTGGCCACAAAACTGTGAAGGAGCGCATTTCAGTGCTTTGCTGCGCTAATGCCGACGCAAGCCACCGTGTGACCCCTACAATCGTCCGCAAATCTCAGAAGCCGAGAGTAATTAAGGACCTCATCATTACCAAGCAACTCCCAGTCGACTATTATGGATCAAAGAAAGCTTGGTTTAACCAGGTCATCACCGAGGATTTCTTTCACAAGAGATTTGTACCCGACGTTCGCTCGTTCCAGAATCGAGTGTATGGTGTACCCTATGACGAAGCTGTTGCCATTTTGTTGCTCGACAACGCACCTGCCCACCCTTGTACCACGAAACTGGAGAGTGCAAACGGCAAAATTAAGACAATGTTCCTGCCTCCTAATACCACAAGTGTTATTCAGCCTATGGACCAAGGAATAATTGAAGCTTGCAAAAGGCGATACAAGAGGAAGTTCCTGGAACAATGCCTTGTCATCATAGAAGATGGGATGGACGAAGAAGGTTATGTGGATACACGCGGAAAGAAATCTCTACAAAAACTGAAGCAGTATACCCTGAAAGACTGCATCTACAATTGGGCAGAGGCGTGGCGCGAAGTGTCTTTCAACACACTGAGGAATGGTTGGACCAAGGTCTTAAATATCCCGAATGTGCAAGATCCGGGTTTTGAAGGGTTTGGGGCAGCTGACTTCAGGAACCTCTTGAACCAGGGTAACCAGGGTGACCTCCCCGAAGAAGAAGTTGACGACTGGCTGCAAGAGGACAGAGACCTACCTGGACACGAGCATAAGACTGACGAACAAATTGCAGCCGAGGTGTTGGGGGTAGCCCAGGAAGAGACCCAGGATGAGTCGGACGAAGAGACAGAGGGGGGGCCCAAGATATCAGTCTCGCATGCCCTGGACTCCTTTGACACCATTCTTCAGTATCTGACTCAAGTAAATGACTCAAAGTTGCAGTCCCTATACGAACCACTCCGTAATGGTCGATTCCATATTCAGAGGGCACACCTTGATCGGAAAAAACAACAGAAAATCAGCTCCTTTTTTGTACCCTCTGCTCCTCCCAGACCTCGTACTTCGTCTGCTACCAGTGGTGTGTCGCTTGCTAGCACCACCTCCCTCCCAAGTGTTTCCTCAGTTGCTAGCACCTCGTGGAGCACTGTAGACACTGTGCCACTCTCAGACTTAGACATGGATTTGGATGAATTAATGAGTAGCACGCCTGTGCCCATGGATATACCTGAACCTGACATTGTTTGTGAGGTGGAGGACAGTGTGGGTAAGGGTAAAGGTAAGGGTTCCATGACAGGCAAGGGATATGGTCCTAAGAGTGGGGGTGTGAAGAACAGGGAGGTGGAGAAGAACAGTGCGATGGACATCAAGGTGGAGAAGAACAGTGAGGTGAAGAAGGACAGTGAGAAGGGGAGTGAGGTGGTCATGGACATTGAGGTGGAGAAGAACAGTGAGGTGAAGAAGGACAGTGAGAAGGGGAGTGAGGTGGTCATGGACAGTGAGGTGGAGAAGAACAGTGAGGTGGAGAAGGACAGTGAGGTGGAGAAGGACAGTGAGAAGGGGAGTGAGGTGGTCATGGACAGTGAGGTGGAGAAGGACAGTGGGGTGAAGAAGGACAGTGAGGTGGAGAAGGACAGTGAGGTGGAGAAGGACAGTGAGGTGGAGAAGGACAGTGAGGTGGAGAAGGACAGTGGGGTGAAGAAGGACAGTGAGGTGGAGAAGGACAGTGAGGTGGAGAAGGACAGTGAGGTGGAGAAGGACAGTGAGGTGGAGGTGGGGGGTGAAAAGGGGATGCTGCAGTAATTAATGCAGTGTTGGGGAGGGGGGAGGGGGGAGGGGGAGGGAGGACATCAAGACTACAGACAAGAGCTATGAAGGGGTAAGTGTAATATAGCCTACTGTACAATACATATTGTAAAACTAAAATACATGTACTGTGTTTTCTATTACAGATTATAGGGTTCGAATAGGGTTGTCTTCGTTTTCTAGGTTGACGCGGACGTCTCTCTTGAGGTCGGATTTTTTCCGTAGTCTCCGATTTCATTGTTGTCTCGGACGGACATTGGTTAGGTCGGATTTTATCCTCTCTTAAGTCGGACATAAGTCGGACCCCGGACATCTCGGATTTTCGGTCATCTCGGACTGGGTCTCCCCCCAATTAGTCCGAGATAGCGAGGGTTTACTGTACTTGCACTGCTGCGGTTGTTCACGCCATTCCCAGGTCACTTCGTTTGCTGATGACACAAGGGTGAAGAGGATTGGAACAGGGGACGATGTGGCTTTGCTCCAGAAGATCTAAATCACCTATTCACCTGGACTGCCACAAACAACATGAAAATGAATGAAGACAAATTTGAACTGATGAGATATGGCCCACTACAAGAGATCAAACAAGGCACTAACTACAAAGTCCACCAGCAAAATATTGCACCAAAAGAAGTTAAAGAACATATGCATAACCTGGGAGTCACAATGAGTGCTGACGGAACTTTCGGGTAGAATGTAGAATTCGGGCGTACCGCCAGCCTTGTTTACAGTACGCGGAGCAGCGTCGGACGCTTGCCATCGTGTTCCCGTCTATTTTAACAGCCTTTGGATACAATAATATGTTGGGGGGGGGGGTGGGGGTTTGCCCCCCCTCAACCCCCCTTGACATATTGTCATCATCATATTTATTGCCAGCAGGAGGCAAATAACCAAAAAAAATCGCTGTCAAAATAGACGCGAACTTAACCACGGCGATCGACAAATGTAAACATGACGGCGGCGGCGGACGCTTGCAGTCAAGTTCCCGTCTATTTTGAATGCCATTGGATACAATAATATGCTGAGGGGGGGCTTTGCCCCCCCCTCACCCCCCTATGACATATTGTCATCATCATATACACTCGAACCTCCATTCAACGGACTCCGATTCTCCGGATATCGGCAATTACGGTCAAAAAACGTAGTCGGACAATGGACCCAGCAAATAACTTTGCTTGAAAAAAAGTTGGAGCAAAGTCCGTTGCTCTATCTATTTATCTCTCTAATGCACCTACCTAAATCCCTTATACATTAACGTAACTACTGTATGTCTTATTTGGACTTTTTGTAATCTTTGAATCATTTCTAATATGATGGAATTGAAAAATATAATATCCTTCCAACACATAGATAAATAATAAATAAGATAGTCAACAAAATATTTCAACTCTCCCCTCCGTGCCAGCAGACGGAAGATTTACGTTTGATAGATTTTTTGTTTTGTTTTTTCCCTCGATATACACACTCTTTCTATTTATCTATCTCTCTAATTCATCTACCTAAATCCCTTATACATTAACATAACTATGTCTTATTTGGACTTTTTGTAATCTTTGAATAATTTCTAATGTGATGGAATTGAAAAATATAACATCCTTCCAGCACATAGATAAATAATAAATGAGATAGTCAACAAAATATTTCAACTCTCCCCTCCGGTGATGGGCTGGTCTATCAGAGTGAGAACTGAGCGATCTCTGCCATACCCATAGCTTACTCATGACTGTTCCTTTAACTTATATATTTTCTAGATCTCAAGTGACGGCGTCTTTTCCGTGGATTGACCTCCCAATCTACCAAGATTGGAAGCCAAAGCGTCACATTTTTCCCTTGCCCCTCAACTTTCTCTTCATAATTGCTGAGGGGCACAGGGCCCTGGGTGGGGCTTTGGTTTCCCGGGCGTTTCTGCACCCTCCTCAGCTCCCCGCCATGGAGTGGCTTAGGTCACCCAGGCTTTATTGTGGTCGGCAAGGAGGGTTCTGTGGGGGCGCTCGGTTATGGCCTTGGCCTTGCTCGGGGCCTTGGGGCTGTTCGGCCAGGCAGCTTGGGGAAAAACAACAACAACAACAACTCTCCCCTCCGTGGGAGCTGAGACGGAAGATTTACGTTTGATAGATTTTTTGTTTTGTTTTTTTCCTTCGATATACACACTCTTTCTATCTATCTATCTCTCTAATTCATCTACCTAAATCCCTTATAAATTAACCCAGTGAGACCCAGCGTCGCACGTGATGCGTCGGCAGTGTTTGATCACCAACTCCCAGCGACGTATCACGTGCGTCCGACATATAAAAAACACTTACGTGGCTCGTAAGGTAGGAAATGGCGGGAGAATAGGAGGGGGAGGTACCGTAGTGTGTGTGGGAGCCGGGCCAGTAGGTGTGAGCGGGCCGAGACAGCCGCGCGGCTGGTGGTGGTGGGCTTAGTGGGGATACTTTACACCCTTAGTTCACCGCTACTTTGAACCTTCATTACTCCGGTCGTATGGGAGCTAGAGGCTTGAGATTTATGTGAGACACTCCTTAGGATGTATGCCGTACAATGCCATACTCAGTTTTCACCCTAGTGCTCCCGGGCAGGTGGTCATGCGGGGGAGACGAACTTTCGACCCCGCCCCCCAAATGACCGAGGTGATTTTTTTTTCATTTCTCACCATTCTCTTCCATTTTGGCTCAACACATTTTTTTGAGGCCCCCCCCCCCCCAAAAAAAAAAATTCCGAGGTGATTTTTTTTTTTTTTTTTTCATTTCTCATCCTTGTCTTCCATTTTAGCAAATAAACAAAATAAGTGAAAATGGCTTGGGACTGGGGTGAACAAAATATTATAACTAGCCGGGGCTCAACGGGTTAACATAACTATGTCTTATTTGGACATTTTGTAATCTTTGAATCATTTCTAATGGGATGGAATTGAAAAATATAATATCCTTCTATCACATAGATAAACAATAAATAAGATAGTAAAACAAAATAGTTCAACCCTCCCCTCCGTCTAGGCGCCGAGCTTCCCAGACAGGAGATTTACGTTTGATAGATTTTTTTTTTTTTTTCCCACGGTATACACAAAATGATGGGGAAATATTATAACATGTTTTTAATTGACATTTGTGTCGTTTTTGCTGATTATGAGTTGGTGGAAAAAAAAATCTTTAATTCTATCATATCGGAAATGATTCACAGATTATATAGAGACCAAATAATATATACTTTTAAGTGTGTTCAATAGTTTTGCATTATCAATAGGGTGTAGCACAAGGGATTACCAGGATTTATTTCAGGTACAGTAAAAAAAAAGGATGCATAACAGTTAAATGTCACGATCCGGACACCTGTACTCAACACCGGATTTTTCTCAAGAAATTTCCGGATTACATCCGGACTGGACAGTATTTAGCAGCAACGGACATTTAGCAGGAACGGACAGGTGCTTGCACGCATTTGTCCGTTGAATGGAGGTTGGAGTGTATATTGCCAGCAGGGGGCAAATAACCGAAAAAATCTCTGTCAAAATAGACGCAAAGTTAACCGCGGCGATCGCCCTATGTAAACATGATGACCGTACGCCCGGAAACTACAACCATCCCGAACTTTCTCCCACCACATAAACCTCAACACCAAAACGGCCAGCAAACTTACTGGGTGGATCCTGAGGACCTTTCAGACAAGAGAGAGGACATGCATGTTAACCCTCTGGAAGTCCTTGGTCCTCCCAAAGCTAGAGTACTGCTGTCAACTCTGGTCTCCCTATATAATGGGGGAAATCATCAAGCAGGAAGCCCTTAAAAGGACATTCACAAACAGGATCTCTGGTCTCCAACACATGAATTACTGGGAGAGGCTGAAGGAGCTGAAAGTATACTCCTTACAAAGAAGACGCGAGCGGTACCTAGTAATCTATATTTGGAAGACTTTAGAGGGGCTTGTACCGGATGTGGGACTACAGCTGAATAACCACCCAAGAAGAGGTAGACTGTGTTATATCAAGAGGACAGAGGCCACAACACAGAGAACGGCAACAGTCCTACATAACACATATACAAAAATCGGAGCTCGTCTTTTTAATGCGGTTCAAAAGTCAATCAGGGAGCTGAGAGGGGTCTCAACGGAATCCTTCAAAGGCCAACTAGACGAATGGTTGGCAAGTGTACCAGACGAGCCCCCAACACCAGGATACACCAGTGCTGCAAGCAACTCCTTGGCAGATCACCCAAGTTCCAGAGAAGTAAAGTTGCCAGGCCGCTGCGGAGGTCCACCTTAGCTGCGCCATCAGAGGGTGGAATTTTACAAAGTAAAGTAGGGGGAGCATAGATTTACTTTACTTGATTTACTTGATGAAGTTCAGGGGTCCTGCGCCTCACAGCCATGGTGATCCACCGCTGCTCCCGTAACCTGCATCTCTTCTTAGTAGGTGCAGTTGGTCCAGTATCGAGTTGGATGCCACTCAACATTGTGAGGTGTACCCTGGTACTGGCGGCTTGTCGGACACACTTCTCAGAAACATGTCCAGCTGAGTTTTGAACATCTCTGTGGGACAGTCTGTGATAGTCCTTATGTTTCTAGGGAGGCAGTTGAAGAGTTGAGGTCCTCTGTGTGGGTCAGGCTGGGCGCGAGGAGTGTCCTGACTCTCCCTGGGGCCAGGTGCTGTACATGTGTGGGGAGTGCTCTTCTTCTACACATTCTCCCTGCCCTTGACTTTCACACCTCTCTATTTTTGAGCCGGAGGTAGAGGGGTCTGGTACTAACTCCTCCAAGACTTTCCAGATATATATTATTTTGTATCTCTTCCTCCACCTTTGCTGGGAGTATAGTCCTAGTTTTTGTAGTCTTTCCCAGTAATTTAGTCGTTTTGCAACCTAGATTTGAGCTGTGAAGGACCGTTGACCCGTTGTACTGATTCCATGGCTTGGATGTCCATGGCTGTGTGGGGAGATCAGAGCTGACTGCAATAATCTAGTATTGGTTGCACTAGGGATTTCCACAGCGTCACCATGCAGACTGCCTCCCATGTCTGGAATGTTCGAAGGATCCACCCAGCGATTTTTCTTGCTTTCTTGATTTTTTTTTTAATGTGGTGCTGGAAGGTGCTGTCCTCACTCAGGAGGATGCAGAGACATTTTACATGAGGTGATGTTTGTATTGCGTCTGAAGTGTCTCCACTGCTGGTGTAAAGTGATGTATTCCTGGTAATGTCCTGCCTTTTCCCACACCTAAGCAGCTCAAACTTTCTTTTGTTGAATACAGTATCATATTATTGCTTCTGGCCCAGTTGTACACTATGTTGAGGTCTCTTTGGAGCTGATCTACATCATCTACTGTACGGTACTAACACCGACAGTCTTGCTGATGTTGGTACCCGGTATCATCAGCGAAGGATGCTATCACTGATTCTTTCACTTCCTTGTCGATGTCGCCCATCAGTACGAGAAAAAGTAGGGGACCCAGTACCTATCCCTGAGGTACTCTGCTGGTAACTTTGCTTGGACGTGATAGTTTTCCGCTTGTTGCTGTAGATTTACCTTCCGTATTTATGTACAGTACTAGCCTGTTAACCTATGGGCTGCGACCGTCCTCATATGAGTCTGTAGTGAGATTTTTTTTTTTTTTTACTTGTCTTTCCCTATGTAAAAAAATAAAAAAATAAAATCTCACTACAGACTCATATGAGGACGGTCGCAGTTCATGGGTTAAAGGTGTGGACAATGTTAGTTTTACTCAAAATCACTCGTTAAACGTCTTAACCCCTCATTTTCCCTGAGCTTCAAAGCCCTCCCCATTTGTGATGTTTTTGAATAGCCTATTCTCGGGCCTCGGGGTAATGGGGCCGTAGGCTATATCACTAATATATAAGTTTTGCCAATAATATTTGGGTAGAATGTAGAGTTCGGGCGTACCGCCCGATTTGTTTACACTACGCGGAGGCGGACGCCTGCCATCATGTTCCCGTCTATTTTGACTGCCGTTGGATACAATAATATGCATATTGTCATCATCATATATATTGCCAGCAGGGGGAAATAACCAAAACAATCGCCGTCAAAATAGACACGAACTTATTCAACTTAACTGCGGCGACGAGGCATTCAACAAGGGTCAACATGGCTTTACAAAGGGCCACTCCTGCCTTTCACAGCTACTATAGTTGGGACCAATTAATCTGACCAGGCCTGTATGGCAACACTGAACCTTCGGGGATCGTGATAGGCTGTTGGCGACTGTTCGATTTCGTCGCTATATACAGCTATCCTCTATTCAACAACAGACATGATAATGATTGTTTTGACAATACAATCATCAAAAGCATTAGTAAGCAATTTATAGTGTTCCCTAAAATGATAATCAAGTAGGAAAATCGACAAACAAGTTTCCAAAATATTAAAAAATATAAATATAATCAGTTGTCATAGTCAGGAAGCAAAGTTGCACATTCGGACAATGTTTGGGGTCTTATAAAACATCATAAAATGGAGGAAATCTGCTTAATATAAGCACTGGTATAACATATATTTATATTGTAGCATCAATTCACACACCTACATCGAGCCAAGTCTTGCAATGAAAAAAATAAGGACAAGAGTAGCTCCAGAATGTGGGGAGGATAACGCTCCATTGAACAGCCACTGTGCCCGGCAGTCAGCTGACTGAAGGCACAGGATTTAAACTTAAAAACCCGTAACACCATGACCATAATTTGTCTGGTTCTCTGAATATAATACCGTATTTATTAGTGGCCCCTCCATCATTGACGAACATGCCTATTACATAAGGCATCCTCTTCAAACACTAATCCGCCGTAGTTTTGAATCTACCGCGCAGAGCATTTAAAAACTGAGGAGCCTTCATCATGAGCGCACGCGACCTTACTCATGGCTTCAGTCATTATGAATTGGGTTCTCACTACGAAAAAACTTCGTAAAAAATAAAAAGAAAAAGAAAATAAGAATAACTATCTAATAAGCTTTCCATCATATCGTGGATGTACTTGTGTGGATCTCTGACCAGACGCTGATTCAGGCGTCATTCCTCCTTCTCTGCTCTGCGTTCAGCCTGCCCGGACGTGCCTCCCCACGCTCCGCTAGTTCCGCATTCGTTGCGTCCCTAGTGAGTTTTTTCTCATTTGTTTACTCCAGGATGTATCGAGTAAGGTTAGGATAGGCGTAGCAGGAGTGTCCTGGGCTGGTTGCCCGCAGTGCAGTGTATTTTGGGTCGAGTGTATGGGGCATCTATTTCGGATGTACCCTCGTGGTCCCGTTGTGGACAGGTGAACTTTTTCACAGTTGAGTTAGTTTGTGATGCAGGCGGCTTTCACTACGCGTTATTTAGTGCTGCCTTTTATCTTTCTGATGAGGTAAGCTTTGTTTTCTGACGTTCCCAGCGTATTTTTCTTCACTTGGTGAAGTTTTTTCTGGGTCCCGAGTCAGTCTTCCCTTGGTCGGAAGTATTTGCTACGGTGGTGTGTTGGCGGTGGTTCCTGTTGTGATATTTCCAGTGTTTGTGTATATTTCAACTTTTATTATGCCGTCTACCTAGGCCTAGCCAGCCGCTCGTAGCTTTGCCACATGTACTAGTGTTATTGTTTATTATTTATAAATATGCCCTACTGTGTCATGTATATCCGGGTTTTAGTTGTGTATTGGCTAATTCCTCGGACTATAATTGTTTCCTGGTTTAGTTGTGTATTGGCTAATTCCACGGATTATTGAGTGACCTTGGGTTTGTCGTGCGTGGCTCTCCTCGTGTCTCTTGTTTGTTTAGATGGTGTCTGTTCAGGGTGGGTTGCCTTCCGGCGGGTTTTTTCTCGGTTTCACCATGAAAATCCCGGCCGCGAGCCGTGTTGGGCCACACGTGGTTGTTAACACTGGCTTGTTTCCCCGGCGTTGGGGCGTCTGTGGCTCTCCAGGACTGCGTCTCTGTGGGTGCCTGGTTTCAGGCCTCCTTTGATTCCCGGCGGGATGGCTGTTCCCATCTATAAAACGTTTTTCATGCGGACATAAGTTATGTAGTTTTTCTACCCGGTTTTACAAAAACCACATGAAAAACCTAGCTGTTGTTTTAGGCTTTCCTCCCCGGCGATCTTTTACAAAGAAGTGGGGACAGGAACTTATGGGGTTAACGTTTGGACATCTCACCCGGCGGGTGTACCTGGGTAGGGTGGGATGAACGACTTATGTCTTTCAGTTAGTTAACCAATCCATTTTAAGTGATACTATGTGTATCGCCGCCTTTACTCTTACGGCGATTGAAGGTTCAATTAGGTTATATATCGATTCTTCTCACCCGGAGGGTGCTCCTAGGTGGAGGAACTAAGGAATTTACAAAATTCGATTTCGATTTAACCACTTAATTTAGTGATACAATTAGGTATCGCCGCCTTCAAACTTACGGCGATCTTTTGTGACAATTCGTTAGACATCAGATCTCGTATCATCCTGCCCTGTGCTATTCTACTAAAATATTTCAAGGGCCGGCATCTTTATGGGGGGTTGCTTTGTTACAAAATTGAATCTTGAGACAGTCACCACCACCAAGAGACTATAAGCGCCATGCTGGACCGTTATATTATATCAGAGAGTATTCTTCACTTTCTTTAACAAAAGATTTGTTTAGATATTCTGAACCCCGCCGCGTAGCGAGCTGTGTTCGTTGTGTCACTACATCTTGTTACCCGGCGGGTTATTAACACTTGTGTGCGAACATGTTGGGTTAACCTTATGAGCATTAATTCCTGGAAATTTTCTTTTTTTCCAGAGCTGAGCTCCGGCGGACCAACACAGACCCGGCGGTAGTTTTCTCCCACCAGTCTCTGTCATGGCTACCGTGGCCCCAGTTTTTGCTTTGTGCACTACCCCTGCTTGTGCTGGTATCCCTATTTTTGCGCATACCCGTTGCATAAGGTGTGTTAAATGTCTAGACCGTTCAAGGGGTCTCTGGGTTATGCGTAATTGTTCTTTTTGCTCCCAATTAGCTATAAAGGTCCTTTGTGATAATGATAAGACCGCGGCGGTAGCGTTGAGAGAGGTTAGGCAACAGATGTCAGCCTACACTACCATTGTTGCGCATAAATCACTTCAATGTGACAACGTCCCACTTTGGGATAGATTGCTCTCCGAACACCCTCCCCCTAAACGTTCCTCTAGAGTCACGAGTATTAAGCCGGCGGAGACTGGTCAGGGTTCTGTATCTTTTGCGGCTACACCTAAACGCCCAAGAGAGCCTACACCCCCGGTATCCGCCTCCTCGTCTCGGGCGAGATCCCGGTCTAGGTCTCCTCTTAGACACCAGTCATCTAGTCGTGCCTCTTCACCGGCGAGCAAGAAGAGTAGGACGGAAGGTTCCACCAGTGGTCACGGCGAGGATTCCTCCAGATCTAAGAATAGTTCGCGGTCACACCGTAGCCATAAATCCTCCAAAAAGGATTCACATAAACGGAAGTCCTCTCGACATTCACCAACTTCTAGTGCATCTCATCGTACCTCTACCCCAGACAGAGTTTGTGTTAAGGCCCAAGAGTCCAGTGCAGCGCCTGTCCCAAAAGAGGATTTGCCACTTAATATTTTAACCCTGGAATTGGAAAGTTCAGGGGGTTCAGTAATTGAGAATGTTTCAGAATCTCAAGAGAGCGTAGGCCAGGGCCTCGGTGTTTGGCGGTTTGCTCAACCAGGGTCTGACCACCCACGTCCGACTCAAACGAGTCACACAGTAGCCGATGTCCACAGGGACGCGGCGATCCCATCCTCTATCCCAGACTTATCTTGGCAACAAGGTACCCCTGCCTCGGCGGGGTCTTCTCAGGAGGATCAGGAGGAGAAAGACGAAGTTTCAATAATTTCGGAGATGGAAGGACAAGATCCCATGGTTAAGGCCTTGGGTAAAGAGTGCCTTAGTAATGAATAAACGCCGCACAGGATACTAATGATTCACCTGTAAGTTCTTCATCAAACCAGTTTGTTACGGCACAGGAAATTAATGGGCTGCTTACTCATGCTTTATCTAAATTTTTTGGCCAACAACAGGAAAACCCCACAATGGACTTGGGGGCTCCCACGACAAGTTCTACGGTACGGCCTCTGATGACTTCGATTGATTTATCTAAGATCCCTAACCCTCCAACTCTGTTAACCTCAGGGATCACTAGGCCTGCTACGGCGGCATTGACAACTTCAAATGTCAGGGTCATAACGGATGTCAATCCACCCCCTCTAGACAAAGCGCCTCTTAGAAAGGTAGCTATGCCCTTACTTTATGGGCCAGACGAGTCATGGGTTCTTTTGAACTCCTCTAAACCAGAGCTTGCCCAACCTACTTTGTCAGGGGAACTCCCGGTACCGCGTGAGTGGGTCATCCAGGGCAATAAGTCAAAGAAATTAAGGGCCGTGGATATTTTGGGTAATGTTCTGGACGTAAACATCAAGGCTATACCTAGTTATTATCACCAAGATTATTTTGTGTATGCTTCTAAGCCTGCTTTACCCCCTGCCTCAGCTTCAAAACTATTTTCAGACTGGTCTAAGCTGGATGGGTTTAATGATATTAAGACTCTGTCAGCTCTCACTCCTGAACTAGATTTACAGACCGTCACAGACGACGCAGCTAATCCAGTTTTGAAGGTGGGACAGTTGGGACCAGGACCTTGGGTAGATTGGGAGGTAGAGGCTCAAAACTTTGCAACCACTTTCACTTCTAAATCTTCCCACCAGATACCTCAGGATACTCATTCATGGTTCTCCATGCCGGTGGGTTCTGCCGGCGGAGTCCCGTCAGCTTTGTTTTCATTTCTAGCTGCCCCTAAGATTAATCTTTGTGAGCTGAAGGACCCGTTCACTACCCCTACCCCTACTCACCTAGACAGAGAATTTAGGCTACGGGGAAAAGCTTTTCGCCTGTTCTCGCAGTACATAGTATCTCAGCAGGTGGCTAAGTCTTTACTACGGTCCACTCAGGCAATCGCAGATGCGGATGCTCGAAGATCGGTTGAGTTATCCCGGCGACTGATTCTTCAGTCGTCAATCCAATCCTTGGGTGACATACGTACCGCCTTGCTTGAGGCGGTACGAGCACGACAAGATCTTCGGATGTCGTTAGTTCGCAAGCTACCTGATCGCATTGCTAATCAGGTGGTTATGTCACCAGTGCTTACTCCCTCTTTAATGACCCCTGAAGTGTGGCGAACAGTGTTCAATATGGAACAGGCCGTTAAGCACAGTCCCACCCCTTCTAAGAAACCTGCATTTAACTTCCCCAAACCCAGGCCTACTACTAAAGCTCAGCCAGGGGGATCTAAACCTTTTCTTCCGCCTAAGTCCTCCCACTCCCCCCAGGGTCAGTACAGGCATAGACAGAGTAGGTTTTCAGGTCAGAGAGGACGCGGCCAAAATAAACCAGGTCAGGGCCAGTCTTCGGCCAACACCAGCCAGCCGGCAAAGCGTCCAGCACCAACCCCACCATCAAAAAACTAAAGTCTCTCTCACTCCCAGTGCCTACCTTAAGGCCGGAGGAACCGAGGGTAGTACAGCCGGCGAACCCTTGTCTGCTAACTGGGTCGTTCCGAACGTGTCACCAAGCATGGCCGTTAAACACTTGGGCACGGATGGTGGCACGCAAAGGCATCACTTGGCAGTGGCTCCGGCGACCTCGATTACGTCAGCCGACAACGGCGAATTTTGTTTCTTTAGAGGTGGAGTCACTAGCCCAGGAAATGATTGCCAAGAATGTCATCATCCCGGTCCCACCAAATTACCCTGTATTCACGTCCAAACTATTTTTGGTTCCCAAAAGGGACAGTGTTCAGATGAGGCCGGTCGTAGACCTGTCTTATCTGAATCTTCACATTCACAACGAATCTTTCAGAATGTTAACAGTACACCAAATCAGGCTAACACTTCCACCGGGAGGTTGGATGTGTTCACTAGACCTGACAGACGCCTATTGGCACGTATCGGTCAACAAAAGATTTCAAAGGTTTTTGGCCTTACGGATCAGGCACCAAAATTTTGTTTTTCAGAGGATGCCGTTCGGCTTGAACCTGGCACCTCGATTATTCACAAAACTAGTCCGGCAAGCCCTGATGCCATTGTTAAAACAAGGGATCAGAGTGTTGTGGTATCTGGACGACTGGCTGGTGGTGGCAGAGACACAACAATTATGCATAAAACATGTCAATATCATTTTAAATCATGTCAAAACTCTAGGCTTCAAGGTAAATCTGGTAAAGTCAAACCTTGTTCCCTCACGAGTAATTCAGTGGATAGGGCTGGTCTGGGACACCGCCGCTCTCACTCTGAGTCAGAGTGTGGACAATCGCAACAGGTTTCGCAGGAAACTGTTCAGGTTTCTTCACAGTCTGACTACGACGCGAAGGGTCTGGGAGTCTCTGGTCGGCTCTCTCAACTGGATTCAACTAACTGTCAAGTTGGGCCGGTTGAAAGTAAAACGATTAATATTGGAAGGCAACAAATATTTCCCGCTCTTACCGGCGGGAAAATTATGGCCCATCCCGAAATTAATCCACACCTTACTAGCGGTCTGGGCGAAGAGGGAAACATTGCACTCAATAATGTCATGGACCTCTCCTCCACCAACGGTATGGGTAGACACGGATGCGTCAGGCACAATAGGGTGGGGATTTCAGTCAAATCAGGGGCACCAGGGTCAGGGGCTTTGGTCCCACTTAGAAATCTCTCACATCAATGTCAAAGAATTACTAGTCCCCTTGTATTTCCTTCAGGCTCACGGCCCGGCGTTACGGGGCAAGTCGGTGGCCTTCAGAATGGACAATCTGAATGCAGTCCACTGTATTCAGAAACAAGGGTCAACGAGGTCAAGGAAGTTGCTAAACGTGTCGGAAGAGATTTTTGCTCTAGCCAACAGTCTAGATATTTATCTTCACGCATCTTATCTCCCAGGCGTAGCGAACGTCTGGGCAGACGCTCTGTCCCGGAGACAGAGCACGACAGTAGAATGGGAGCTCAAGCAACCCATTTTCAACCTAATGATTGCAGAGCTCTCCCATCCACAAGTGGATCTTTTTGCGTCCGAGGAGACTCACAAACTCCCTCTATACCTCACCCGCCGGGCGAAAACGCCGGCAGGGGGGCCAGACGCCCTAGTGACAGACTGGAACAGATGGAGCTCCATCTATCTGTTTCCACCGCCAGATGCGTCACTAATGTGCCACGTAGTGAACAAACTACGAGATTATCGAGGCTTAGTCTCGCTAATCGCGCCACTGTGGCCGGCGCAGTTGTGGTACCAGCAATTGAAAATGTGGTGCCCGGACCCGGTATCGCTCCCGGTCGGTATTTCCACTTAGACACGATTGGCAACCTAGCGACCTCGCTGACTTTTGCATTATGGACATTCAGGAGGCCAAGTGGCTAGCACCATACGGTAGAGATGTGACCAATAAATTACTCAATCAATATACTCAGTCTACAAAACGACAGTATCAATCACATTGGCAAGCCTTTACTTCTTGGATCGTTAGGACAGAACAAACTGTACCCTCAGTGGCATTAGTTTTTAATTATTTGAATTATCTGTTTGAGCAGAAACGTTTATCTGTGGTAACATTAAAAAATCACTTAACTGCGATTAGAGTGCCCTTTTTAGACCTTTCGGGTCTTTCCATACCGGTAGCGGAGGAAACAGGTTTTATGAGAGCATGTTTTAAACTCCGCCCACCTCCCCGTCAGCTCATGCCTACTTGGTCTCTGGACAAAGCTTTGTCTTTGCTTCACTCTCGTCTGTACCAAAATACTGCAGACTTTGCATTACTCTTAAAAAAGGCGGTTTTCCTTTTGGCTTTGGCCACCGGAAACAGAGTGTCTGAGCTGGCGGCGATGAGCAACACACCTAATTGTCTTAGGTTTGGTAGACTTAATGAATGTATTTCCATAGCACCCTCCCCAGGTTTTGTAGCCAAGAATGAGCATAGTGCACACATGTTTTCTGAGTTCACGGTGCCGGCGTTAAAAAGGGGAAAGGTGCATCATAATCTATGTCCAGTGCAAGCTCTAACCAAATATTTGAGAGTAGCTCCTCGAAACCCCCAAGGTGCTTTATGGGTAGCAAGTACGGGTAAACGCTTACTTAAACGGCGATTAGCCTCTCTTCTGGTAGAAGTCATTAAAGAAAGTAATCCCGGCGTTGTGGGTCGGGCCCACGATTTACGCAAATGGGCAGCCTCTTTACGTTTCCTGAAATTTTTTTCAGTCAAAGACATCGCGTCCACGCAGTTGTGGGCGTCTAATCATACGTTTCTGTCTAGATACTTGTCAGTTGCTCTAGACAAACCTTCCTTACCATGTATAGCTTTAAGGCAGAGGGTCTAGGTGGCCCTGCAGTCACTTTTGTTTACTTTCACGGGAAAGGGGGGGGGGGGGGTGCAGTCAGTTGACATAGGACACCCTAGACCCCGCCGGAGTATGAGAGCTGTGATACAATTTAAGGTTAAAATGTGATATGAAAATTTCTCAGCGAGAAATTGTGCTAGTACAATGTTAAGTACAAAACAACGGTGTTGTTATAGTAGTTTTAGCTGCGAAAGCAATTTAATATTAGAACAATGGAGTTCCTTTGCAATTTATCTCCAAGTTTATGTTGGGGTTTATTATGTGCACATATAAACTTATAACTTGTTATTTTTTGTCACCACTCGTTGAGTGGGGTGCCTTTTGTAACTACAGATCTGTGTTCAGAATCTTCAGGGTTACCCATTTTTTTTGTCAGGCAGGCTTCTTTGAAGCACGCACCTGCCTGAACCCCCTTTTTCTTGTATTTTGTCGGCCTACGCCGTTGTTAAATATATTTTCAAAAGTAAGAATACTATGTGGTTGTTTTTATTATCTGCTTTTCTAGAGTTATGATATGATTACGAATGTCCCCCTCCAGTCTTAGAAATCAGGCATGTTCGTCAATGATGGAGGGGCCACTAATAAATTATAGGTTTGACTCCTGTAAGGAGATAAAGAAAACCTAATATTTAGTAGTGGCCCCGTAATCATTGACGACTGGGGCCCTCCCGACCGTCCCCTTCCCATTCGTTGATGTATTGAGGATTTTGGTTTACTTGATATGTCAGTGAAGGAGGAATGACGCCTGAATCAGCGTCTGGTCAGAGATCCACACAAGTACATCCACGATATGATGGAAAGCTTATTAGATAGTTATTCTTATTTTCTTTTTGTTTTTATTTTTTACGAAGTTTTTTCGTAGTGAGAACCCAATTCATAATGACTGAAGCCATGAGTGAGGTCGCGTGCGCTCATGATGAAGGCTCCTCAGTTTTTAAATGCTCTGCGCGGTAGATTCAAAACTACGGCGGATTAGTGTTTGAAGAGGATGCCTTATGTAATAGGCATGTTCGTCAATGATTACGGGGCCACTACTAAATATTAGGTTTTCTTTATCTCCTTACAGGAGTCAAACCTATAATATATACCCTGTCACATACAAATGATATCATTTGTTCTATATGTTTACTTTACTCATGATGCTCTAAGCAAGATTACCCCAGAAAATTGACAAAAGTGCATCAACCACACCAAAAAAATAGAGGAAGAATAGGCTACCGTGCCAAAGACATTGCACAGGATCATTTGCTTGAGAATTTTGTTATTAAGATAATGTCTGATAGCAGTGACCAGGATGAAAGTGAAGATGATGGTCTTGGATAAAGAGCATGATGGTGCAAGTAGGCTATACCTGTACTGTGTTTACCCTCAGACAGAATAGGCCTATATATAGCCTAGCCTACCCTACGATCTCTCAGAAAATATAATAAAAACGTGCTCATAATTATGTGTTTAACCCTCTCACCACGGAAGGGCTCTTGAACGCCCATAAAAAAGCATATAACAGGTACCCGGAAGGCCTCTTGAACGCCCAGTGGTTGAAAGCCTGTGAGCTTCGTGTGCGAGGCGTCGGTCCGACGCATGTAAACAACAGCCGGCTGGACCGACGCCCCGCATCTCCGGCCACAAGAAGGAGAGCGTCGCTTGTTCGTGTGTGCCTGTATGTTGTTGTTAAGTATCGAAAAGTGGTGTAAAGTGGCTGTTTTGGCCATAAAGTTATCTCCAATGAAATCATCATCACAGCTCAACCAGTTGACGTAGAGAGCTCTACTTAATGCCATTCTACAGGTAAATAACACAGCTACGCTTGGGGATGCGCGGGAATGCGGGAAGCAGTCTGATTAACAAATATACGGTAGCCTAGCCTAGACGTTTTTCGGCCAAAACACCCGGGTTTCGAAGAATATATATATAATACATAGCCGGGGCTGGAGGGTTAATTTATGACCTTACCATTTTTTTTTTTTTTTTTTTCCCTTCTATATTCCAACTACTGTACTCCCTCTCGGGCATAGGCTGAGAGCCTGTACATTACACCGCTCAACAAGGTGAAGCCTGTGAGGTCTTGTTCCAGTCTGGGGAGTGAGACATGCGAAGCATCCATCATGGCTCGAAGCAGCTCCATCTCTGAAGGGGCTGGTTGCTTCGCTCAAGTGCTTCACCGTCTCACCATCCAGACTCAGACCCTCACTCTCAGAACGCCACCTATTGAGCAGTGAACTCACTAGGCATTGTCCCCCTGTAACATATTTTGAATATGGGAATATTCATACAGTGTTATTTAATCAGGGAACAATGAGGGTATTTTTTTGGTATTTCGGTGGGCTTTGTGGTAATGCACTGATACTAGGTACAGCACAAATTCAATCCCAATAATATCTTCCCATTGACATATCGGGATTTGAACCCGGGTCCATTGGATTACCAATCCAGTGGCATGACCACTCCACCACACCTCCCCTTACAACTGTCTGTGTGTGTGTGTCCTGAGGGATAAACGAACACATACTATTGATAATGATATTCGATATTCAAGAGCAGTCACTAAGTGGAATAGCTAAATTGGGTTAAACAAACAACAAATAATTTTTCCAAGTCTTAAACCAGTAAACATGGACTCATTATTGGATGATGTATAAACACTAGAAAGTGAATATAATGCAGCAATTCATTAATATTTTGGTGGACAATGTTTCTTCATCAGCCTTTTCTATCTATCTATCTATTGCCTGACGCCGTGATCCCCGAAGGGGTGGCCACGAACGAACCGCCCCCATGCACCTCTGTCCCCAGTCAGTCGACGCCCCTCCCCCCAACCAGCACCGCCTTCGTTCATGTACTTCCTCACTCCATCCTTCCACCTCATAAGTAATTCATTTCCACTGCTCTCACTCTTGGTCTGAGTCTCTCAACCAACGTCCATGCTTCGCTTCCGTAAGTCAGTGTCGGGATTACCACACTGTCATGCAAGGACTTCTTCACTTCCATACTGACCACCCTATTTTTGTACTGCTTTTAGCGTTCCTATCAGCCTTTTACTGTCCAAAATGTTCACATAATTTAATATTGGTACCTTTAAAGTAAACATATATAGAACAATTATATCATTTGTATGTGACAGGGTATATATACAGTATTATATTCAGAGAACCAGACAAATTATGGTCATGGTGTTACGGGTTTTTAAGTTTAAATCCTGTGCCTTCAGTCAGCTGACTGCCGGGCACAGTGGCTGTTCAATGGAGCGTTATCCTCCCCACATTCTGGAGCTACTCTTGTCCTTATTTTTTTATTGCAAGACTTGGCTCGATGTAGGTGTGTGAATTGATGCTACAATATAAATATATGTTATATCAGTGCTTATATTAAGCAGATTTCCTCCATTTTATGATGTTTTATAAGACCCCAAACATTGTCCGAACGTGCAACTTTGCTTCCTGACTATGACAACTGATTATATTTATATTTTTCAATGTTTTGGAAACTTGTTTGTCGATTTTCCTACTTGATTATCATTTTAGGGAACACTATAAATTGCTTACTAATGCTTTTGATGATTGTATTGTCAAAACAATCATTATCATGTCTGTTGTTGAATAGAGGATAGCTGTATATAGCGACGAAATCGAACAGTCGCCAACAGCCTATCACGATCCCCGAAGGTTCAGTGTTGCCATACAGGCCTGGTCAGCTTAATTGGTCCCAACTATATCACACTACGACAAAATCTTACAGGCTATACAAGATGGAGAAAATGTTGTCGTTATATACCTAGATTTCGCCAAAGCTTTTGATAAGGTGGACCATGGAATTCTTCTACATAAACTTAAATCATTTGGGATATGTGGAGATCTTGGAAGATGGCTTCACAGTTTCATCACCAAATGAAAAGAAAGTCACTGTTAAAGGAAGCCTATCAGAAGCAAGCGGTGTCATCAGCGGTGCACCACAAGGATCAGTTCTGGGACCCCTCCTATTTCTCATCATGATAGGAGACATCGACAGGGACCTGGAAAACTCAACAGCTACATCCTTCGCAGACGACTCCAGAATCATGAAGAAAATCACCACACAACACGATGCCCAGCTACTACAACAAGACTTAGACAAAATCATGAAGTGGGCAGAAGAAAATAATATGGCCCTAAACGGAGACAAGTTCGAGCTTCTGAGGTACGGAAATAGGAAAGCACTACATAACCTAACTCCACAAACTACAAAAGTGGACAGTAAAAAATTACAGCCAAGGACACAGTGAAAGCCTTAGGAGTAAATATGAGCAGTGATGCCACCTTTTCCCAGCATATTACCAAAGCCACATCAACAGCAAAACAAATAGCAGGCTGGATCTTGAGAACCTTCCATATAAGAAATGACAGGTGTATGTTAACCCTGTGGAAGTCACTGGTCCTAGCACGACTTGAGTACTGCTCTCAGCTCTGGTCTCCCAAAAAAGTAGCAGAAATAGTTGAAATTGAAGCCACCCAGAGGACAATCACCAGTAAAATCCATAGGTGTCAACACTTTTAACTACTGGGAGAGACTCGAGGAGCTGCAGCTGTACTCTCTTCAAAAATGCAGGGAGAGATACATCAACATCTACGTCTGGAAGATCTTTGAAAAATGGGTACCAAATCCAAACATCCAAGAGACTCATCACCAGAGGCGAGGGAGGCTGTGCTATGTGAGGACTATGCCGGGATCAACACGAAAAATTAAATCCCTGATCCATCACAGCTTCGCATACAATGGAACCAGACTGTTCAACTGTATTCCAGCCTCTCTCAGGAACATGACCGACACCTTCAAAAAAAATTTGGACATGTGGTTGGCCAAAATACCGGACCAGCCACCAACACCAGGATACCCCAGCGCCAACTCCAACAGACGTCTGGACTGGAGCATGGAAGAAAAGGAGCTGCCTGGTCGCAGTGGAGCCCCAGCTCAACCATGTCGCTAAGTGTATCAAAGTGTAAAGTGATCGACCTATGTAAACATGATGACCGTACGCCCGGACACTACATCCATCCCTAATATTCTTGTAAAAAAATAGGCCTATACAGAAACACCAATTTATAAAAGTAACACTAGCCTAGGCCAAAAAAACCCACCTCTAGCCTAGGCCTAAAAGTGTCTAAAGTAATCTAGAATTTTACATAGCCTATGTAAGTATCAGGCAATAGTGAATGTGAGATTTATATGTGGTTACAGCCACGGTGTTCATCGTTGTTTGTGTTGTGGAGTACGGAAATAGAGTACCGGTACGGAATAAGTATAGATAATAGGCCTAGGCCTAGGCCTAGCCTAAATGTTGTTTTGTGGTTGTGTGACTTGTGAGGATACATTGTAAAAGAACGGGCATAGGCTAAAAGACAGACAAAATAAAGCATGCAATATTATCATTTGTCTAGCCTAACTAGCCTAGGCTACTGGATGATACAACAAAAAGTATATTAGGCCTAGGTCTAAAAGAACAAGTGTGTAATAGGCCTACTACAGGTAGTACACAGTCAACTTACTACTAGGCCTATAGGTAACGCCAGTGAACTTGACAATAATCTTGACCCCTTAACTTCTTATAGCCTAACTCAAATTGAATGAAAGCAATCAGGCTGACGTTTCTATCAGTTGGGAAGAGTCCACCAGGAAATAGGTGTGGATATTTACAGCCAGTTTGCTCTAGGCTCTTTTGAGGGTCAATATAAAGATCTTGTAATTAAATTGCTAAAAAATTGGGTACTTATTACTGAAACTACCACTAATTATTTCTCAATATTTGAAGGCTATTATACAGTAGAATAAGGATGTTGCAAAGATCATATCAAAATATGTTTCAACCTCCGTAGATACATTTTATTTATTAGTGGCCCCTTCATCATTGACGATGCGCCTTAACGTAGGTAATGGCCAATCTTTGAACTCAAGCTTGTCTTTCAAACTTACCGCCTGAGAGAGAACAAATACGATTGCCATACATCGTGAGCGAAACGCTCTTAAAAAAACACTCACGGACTCGTCATTATGATGTGGGTACCACTACTAGAAAAAACGGGTAGGATGTAGTGACCGGGCATACCGCCATCTTTGTTTACATTACGCGTAGTGGCGTCGGACCTTTCCCATCATGTTCCCGTCTATTTTAACCTAACCTAACCTAATCTAACCTAACCTAGTATTCATGTAGTAAGTACAGGGGGCAAATAGCAGAAAATATAGCGTCGAAATAGACGGGAACGTAAGTGCGAGCGCGGCGATCGCCCTACAGTATGTAAACAATGACGACCGTACGCCCGAACTCTACATCCATCCCCAAAAAACTAGTAAAAAATAATGAAATAATTTTTTTTAAACTTTGATCTTAGCATTGCGCTTCTCATACGTTTGCTGTTTGTGTATGCTTCGCTTCACTCATCGAAGCACTAGCTCGCCCTTAATTCTCCCGGGCCCCCATTGAACGGACGTGTGTTCCTGACGCTCCTGTCCTGCCTTGTTCGTCACCTCCCATCGTTTATGGTGAGTCTTTGCTCATCTGTACATGTTATGTGCTGAGGACAGGTAGCTTATCGACTTGTGTAGGCTGTGAAGTGTTAAATGCAAGCCCTGGAGACTGTTTTTCAGGGTCTATAGTAAATGTTAGCCGGAGTCCTCGTTGTGCTAAGGCGAGGCTCCTAAGTGCTTGTTTTTATTATCCTAGCTCATTATTAGTTCACTGTCTAGTCATGAGGCTTCTTATAGGGTGAACTGGGGCCTGTTGTTCGGTCCACTTTGGGTGTTCAACAAGTATGCCTCGTGGGCTAGTGCTCGTGGACTGTCTCACTTAGCTGAGGGGTCCTGCACGGAGCCATGCTGCTCTTCTGCCTACTCTTCGTGATTCTACGTGTTGGTGAGGTCTTCAGTGGTTCGCAGGTTTTGTGCTACAGTGACTAATTCATCGCCATCTGCCCCCATCTAGTTGGCCTAATGTAGGTTATTTTTTATATGGTTAGGGTGTGTTATTATTGATATATTGATTACTATTCATGTATAACCATGCCATGTATGTTTCACGTTGTTTATGCCACATTTTGGAGGGTTGGTCCCTCCGGCGGGATTTCTAAAGTAAGACTTAATAACAACGTGCCTCTAGTTGTTTCGCGTGGTTTTTCCGCCGGGAAACATCTAAGAGTTATGTTAAAATTCAAAACATCCGCCGTCTGGTACAGGATTGTCATGGATTTTTGTCTGTTTTGTTTACGGCGTATAGTTTGTTTCTGGCTGAGCCGGCATGTAACTAAACTGGTGTTTCGGAGGTCCGGCTATGCCTTCTCCTTTATCACAAATTAATCTCCGCCGCAAATAACTTAACAGATACAAACGTTCATTGCTTGGTACATTCGAACGTTTTATCCTGGGGGTGCATCGTGGGGAGCCACGTCCGCCGGGATTTTAACGGCTGAGCCGAGAAACGATCTCACCCTTTCCTATCTTGTAGCTTTCAGTTATCTGTTTTGCTCGCATGAAAGGCGCTGGTCCGCCGGGATTAAGAATTAAAATCTATAGTTGCGTTGTCGCCGGATTTAGTTCTTACGTCACAAGACGGGATGGGGTCAGTGTTATTCACTTAGGTAAGAAGTTATTATATAAGTAGCACATGGTAGGCTACTCACTACTCACTTACATTTCTGGGGAATGTAATTAATGTTAAGGAAATTAAGATTGTATAGTGTTATTCAACTCTTCTTTTTCTTTAACGTTGGAGATATATTTATTATATATTAACCCTCTCACCACGGAAGGGCTCTTGAACGCCCATAAAAAAGCATATAACAGGTACCCGGAAGGGCTCTTGAACGCCCAGTGGTTGAAAGCCTGTGAGCTTCGTGTGCGAGGCGTCGGTCCGACGCATGTAAACAACAGCCGGCTAGACCGACGCCCCGCATCTCCGGCCACAAGAAGGAGAGCGTCGCTTGTTCGTGTGTGCCTGTATGTTGTTGTTAAGTATCGAAAAGTGGTGTAAAGTGGCTGTTTTGGCCATAAAGTTATCTCCAATGAAATCATCATCACAGCTCAACCAGTTGACTTAGAGAGCTCTACTTAATGCCATTCTACAGGTAAATAACACAGCTACGCTTGAGGATGCACGGGAATGCGGGAAGCAGTCTGATTAACAAATATACGGTAGCCTAGCCTAGACGTTTTTCGGCCAAAAAACCCGGGTTTCGAGGAATATATATATAATACATAGCCGGGGCTGGAGGGTTAAGCTTTGCCGACCTAGCGTGTCCTTATGAACATTGATTCTTGGATCTTTCTCACCCACTGGTTCGCACGTAGGACACCTAGGACGGTCGGCTATCTCCCTGGCGGTAGGAAGTTTATCATGGATAGGAGTACTTTCTCTTTTTGTGCTGCTTTGGGTTGTACAAATTTAACGGTCATCGGGCACTCTCAATGTGTTAAGTGTATTCCTTGTTTAGACCGATCTCGTGGTGGTTGGCCTTCCCAATCATGCCCCGAGTGTTCAGCCCTCCGCAATGCTAATATAAAACCATGCAGATAGTCGGTGCAAGACTATTTTACTTCATATTCGGTCAGTGTATGTAACGTACTGTAAGACGGTAGCCCGCAAATCTTGAAAATTGGATGACCATATATTAGAAGATTTGCTTAACCTGGGAACTGCGGGAGACTCTTAAGAGTTCCCCCGGCGGACTGCGGGAAGACTCTTAAGAGTAAGGGAAAAAAAAAATCCATTTAACCCTCCAGCCCCGGGGGCTATAGCTCGCGACTGTGCTGCGGTACCGGGTGTTTTGACGATCTTTAAGGCTATGTTAACTCCTCTGTAAGTCAATGAATATGGCATGTAATGTTGTGAATAAAAAAGAATAATGTTCCACAAACCTTCCTCTGTCGAATGGCATTGAGTAGAGGTCTCTAGCCTCTCTTTTTTTTTTTTTTTTTTTCTATGTGATTGAGGGAGGCAAAAGGCATAACTGCCTATAGCGAGTGCCTCCCCCATAGTTGAAAGAGTGACAGGGCCAAAATCAAGGGACGTTCGAGCCAAAATGCCTGGACACACGGAGTTTGAAGCAATTTAAGTCATAGGAAGAGGGAAAGACTGATTCTGGGAGAGAGTTCCAGAGCTCAGATGTTGAGTAGAAGAAAGTTTGAGAGTAACGTTTCACTCTTGGGTTGGAGAGTTGCACAGAGTAGGGGTGGGATTGAGTTGCAAGACGGGTACCACGTGCCCTACGTAAAGGAGGTGGTATGCACTGGGATAGCTCTGAGGAACACTGATTATTATAGTAGCGATAGAATAGCGAGAGAGATGCAACATTGCGGCGGAGAGAGAGAGATTGCAGAGAGTTGGTGAGTGGACGGGAGTTAATGATACGAAAGGCCTTCCTTTCAACTTTGTCTAGGAGAGCGGTGTGAGAGGAACCTCCCCACACATGTGAACAATACTCAATACAAGGGCGCAGTATGCCCCTGTACAGAGCAAGAAGCTGTGCAGGGGAAAAGAACCCCCTAAGGCGGTTGAGCACACCCAGCTTCTGGGAGGCTGCCTTAGCAAGACTCTGGTTGCATAATGATGAGCGCGGGAAGACGAGTGCTTTTCTGCGGAAAATTCTTCCCGCGTTCGGACGCGTCGCCCCGGCCATGGCTACGACGCACCTAGCCGCTCGTCGCGCCAAAGTATTTATCTCCCTTAGACGATTTTAGTTTGATATTGAGAATGTGATGTTTATTTGATATTTTTATAGTTATTTTGAGGCCAATTATATAAAGTATGTTTATTAGGGTATCACTGTCACTGATATTGCTAATTTTCACTCGATACCGTACATTTTATTAGTAATTGAGGTAGGTTATTGTTGTATTAGGCACTGATTATTCGTTATCACAGGCGTTTATTATACTTTGGCCATCAAATATTAGGTCTTGTGTCACTTTCACTTTGACAAATATGCTTTAGAGAGTGTCACTGTCACTGATAATGCTCATTTTCACTCGATACCGTACATTTTATTAGTAATTGAGGTAGGTTATTGTTGTATTAGGCACTGATTATTCGTTATCACAGGTGTTTATTATACTTTGGCCATCAAATATTAGGTCTTGTGTCACTTTCACTTTGACAAATATGCTTTAGAGTGTGTCACTGTTACTGATAATGCTCATTTTCACTCGATACCGTACATTTTATTAGTAATTGAGGTAGGTTATTGTTGTATTAGGCACTGATTATTCGTTATCACAGGTGTTTATTATACTTTGGCCATCAAATATTAGGTCTTGTGTCACTTTCACTTTGACAAATATGCTTTAGAGAGTGTCACTGTCACTGATAATGCTCATTTTCACTCGATACCGTACATTTTATTAGTACTGTAATTGAGGTAGGTTATTGTTGTATTAGGCACTGATTATTCGTTATCACAGGTGTTTATTATACTTTGGCCATCAAATATTAGGTCTTGTGTCACTTTCACTTTGACAAATATGCCTTAGAGTGTGTCACTGTCACTGATAATGCTAATTTTCACTCGATACCGTACATTTTATTAGTAATTGAGGTAGGTTATTGTTGTATTAGGCACTGATTAGTCGTTATCACAGGTGTTTATTATACTTTGGCCATCAAATATTAGGTCTTGTGTCACTTTCACTTAGTTATATGATTTGTATACATTTTATATACAATTTATTGTGTCTTTTTTCACTGATTTATATATTTCTATAGGTTCTAATCATATGAATGTCACTTGGTATATACATATGTGTCACTTTCACATATTATTATGGTGTAATTGTATTTGTATCAATTTTCTCATAATACATGACTTTTGTATTACAATAAATTGGTTTTCTTCCACTTTTTGCCTATATATAATTATAGTGTAAATATTGTCATTTTATTTGGCAATTTCAGTATGATTATTAGAACTCCAGCTTGGAGTGGTAATCAAAGAAGCACTCTAAAGCACAGAGTGCCACCTTGCACTCCACACACTCCATGGTTGAATTTTTACCTGACCTCGGCCTCACCCTGCTGTTGTAGCAGACATGGCACCGCTTCTGCTGCGTTCTTCCTGATTCATTCTAAGGCAGGGAACCAAGCCTGTGCCTAATCAAGTATTGAGCACACTGCAAGCGGTCAATAACGGCGGGCCAAGGATGTGCCACTGCCCGCTGTGGCGTAGCATACTTCTCCAGGAGCTCCGTCAACACCTGCTTTTGGAACCTCCGCAGGCTATTGAACTTCATGGGTGTGTTCACATTCCGAAGCTTGTATATATTGTAGGCATTCAGAACTGACATGTCCACCATATGCAGAAAGAACTTTTTGTACCATCTGCACGAGGTACGCAGGCAGTCAATGAAGCCTATCTGCATGTCGGACTTGTCCACCAGCCTCATGTTGATGTTGTAGTCCAGGACAGCATCGGGTTTGGTCACCCTGGCCTGGGTGCGGCGATCCACCTTGCCAGTCTCCACCATTTCCCCCTTGTGGATGGTGCTCAGGAGGTTGACCTTCCGCTGGTCGTGCCAGTGGATAGCCAGAATGGGCCCCGACTTCTTCTTGAACACATCACCTTTTTTGGTCTTTGGAGGGAAAGGTGGCATGCCCTTCCTTTTCCCTCGTACTGTGCCTACAGTCCCCGTCTTGCGCTCAGGCAGGTACTGTGAGAGAGTGGGGGACGTGTAATAATTGTCCGTGTAGAGGACGTGATTCTTATGAAAGTAGCGGTCCATCATGGCTTGCACCACTGCTCCGCCAAAGCCAATGAGGGGGTCCACAAGCAAGTCCCCTTCCTTCCCACTGTAGACCAGGAAGTCCAGGACATAGCCAGTTTGGCAGTCGCACAGCACAAAGAATTTTATGCCAAAGCGATGTCTTTTTGAGGGGATGTACTGCCGGAAGCTGAGTTTTCCCCGGAACAGCACAAGAGACTCATCAATGACGACCTTGCGGAAGGGCTTGAAGTAGGAGGTGAAGCGTTCTCGCATCATCTCGTACAACGTCCTAATCTTCCACAGCTTGTCACCGAGGTGGACGTCGGTGTTGGTGACAAGATGGAGCGCTGCGAGGATATCAAGGTACCGGTCGCGAGACATATATTTCCCGAAGGCAGGGGTGGATATCAGATCATTGGTGATCCAATAGTCAGGCAACCTATGCTTCTTGACATGAGGCATTAGCATGGTGAGTGCCAGGAACACCATGAACTCTTTATGAGTCACTGGGGTCCACTGCCTCATGTGGCCCTTGGTCACCTTGCCCAAAAAGTGGACCTGGAATTGGTGCTGCTTATTTGTCTCTTTGACAACATAGCCTACCACCTCCTCATCAAAGAAGGCCTCAAATAGTTCATGTGGTGGAGCATTGGGGCCTGCAGGAAAATTGGGGGTAATGCCTGAACCCTCCAGTACCTCATCAAAAGCTGGCACATCAGGGTTGTATCCATCCCCATCAACTACGTCTTGCCACTGAAAAACGTAGAATGGGTCTTGTCTACGCTGACGAGGAGCTCCAGCTGGTGGCCCAGCACGCCCACGGCCAACTCGGGAGGCGCGCGCCCTAGGGCGGCTAGGGCGTCGGCCAGGGCGGCGGCCACCACGACGGGCAGCACGACGCCGGGCCAAGCGGATGGGTCGAGGGTCGTCGATGTCCATATAGTCATTGTCAGAGTGGTCATCTTGCCCTGACGGTGGACCTATGTAATCATGGCCAGAGTCTTCAGAGAGGTGCCCTTCATCATCAGTGGCCCCCACATAATCTGGCGGGGAACCAGTGATGCGTGGGCGGCGTGCGGGTGGGCGAGGTGGGGAAGGAGTGGCAGGTGAGGCTGTGTCCCCCCGAGGTCCTGGGCTCCTTGGCCTGCGACGAGTGACAGAAAGCAATGCTTCACTGTCACTAGGCCCAGGTATTGGTGATGCGAGCTCAAAGACTTCTTCAGGAAGACATGTTGAAGGCGGGAGAGGTGGGGAGGACCGTGGGGAAAGTTGCGGGGGCGTATGGCTGGGGCCGGCAGGGGTGGACGCCGCGGGAGCCTCGAACAAAACTCTCTTACTTTTCTTAATTTTTTTTGGTATATTTCCTGCCTTTCCCCTTTTCGGCAGCAGTATGTCTCCTGTCGGGGGACCTAGGAGGCAAATAGGCCGAAAGTGGGGGGGGGTCCTCAACCCTTGGCAGTGGTGGGGGTGGTGGGGAAGAATGCGGGGCATCCGGGGCATCTTGGGTGGCGTGGGTAGATAAGGGAGACAATGGCGGGCGAGAAGGGTCACCACGCTCACCCTCACTCACAGCCTCATCCTCACCAATTATTTTGGCTTGTTCCCTAGCTTCCGCGGCCGCCTTCTCAAGTATTTTCTGCTTATATAAGTGTAGCTTGAAAGGCGATTTACCTGGGGAAGGGCTTGGCGTCGTGTCACTTATGCGAAATTTGGTGAGTGACCTTGAACTTTCCCACTCACTCACTCTCTCAAGTTCACTGTCTTTAGGTAAACCAGCTTCCTCAACAACTGGTACATCACCTTCATCACTCTCATCACTGTCATGTTCTCTCGCAAATCCCAGGAATTGCTCTTCTTTCTCACTCTCATGGCCATAATCACTCGACTTATAATTACTGGAGTCGTCACTGACTATATCATCAACAATATACTTGGCATCAGCACGCTCATATAGTCTCAATGTCGTCTCAATACCTCCGGGAGATAACACATTTAGGCGATGGCGTCGGGGTAAGGCGCGACGAACTAGCACGGGCGTCGTAGGAAGCACGGTATCGGACATAGCGGAATCACTATTTGGCGTACTGTCCATGATGGCGTCGGGGTAGATACTGTTGCTGTGGCGTAGTTTACGCCTGGTGGCGCCACCTACCCTCCCACGATACCAAAAATGTACGCGCGGCATTCGAAAGCACTCACGCAAGCAATGGGCGTTCAAGAGCCCTTCCGGGTTGCGCGGGCCGAGTTTGTTATGGGCGTTCAAGAGCCCTTCCGGGGTGGAGGGGTTAAGACACCCCAAAAAAACAGAAATTTTGTTTTTATTTTTTTATTTTTTTTTTGCCCCTGGGTCATGCCAAATATCACTCCTCCACCTCCTTCCCCACTTTCCTCCCCTCCTTCAGTTATCACCTATTTTCCCTGTTATTCCCTTATTCTGTGGTTAATTTTCGTGCTAACATTAGCGAGTTGGTAGCAGGGCGTTGTCATCACTGTTACCAAGCGTGGGAAAGAGCGAGAGAGAGACTATTGCGGAACAGTGTCTCTCCAGACAAGGGGAGGGGTGGAGGGCAGGGAGGTTGCCTCAGCCATACATTATGTAACTCCCGGCCTGTATCGCCGATTTTGACCATCCAAATACTGTTTCCGCTTGTTTTATTGTTGTAACAGGTTAATACCTTTATAATCAACCTATAATAGGCGCATATGGATAATTATTAATGCTATTTATGGTAAAATAACGATGTTAGTGATGGGAACAGCTCAAATACGTCAGCTCAGGAGTGTGGTGTCTCATACCCCCCATGCGCAACCGAGAGGTTAAAGGGGCGTCAGTTACTTCAGCCCCTGGGGGTTTCTGCTCGTGAGTCTTCCTTCCGCCAGCCCACGCAGCCTAGGACCTCAGATCCGCCGGACGCACCTCCGTTGTCTAGCCGGCGTGACAGGTCCCACTCACCTAGACCAAGACCCAAGTCGCCTTCTGTAGAACAAGCGGCGAAGAGGTCTCGCTCTGATTTTGACGTCGCACTTTCTGCAGGCGATGACAAGTCCAAAAAGAGTCGGTCTAGAAAGTCCTCCTCCTCGTCGAAGACGGCGGCGCAGCCTACAACCAAACCGGTTAAACAGTCTTCGTCAAGCAGGGAGGCAACCAGAGACACATCCAGTCATGTCTCAGGCCATTTCACCGGTTTACCATTCCTCACAACCCGCAGCCAGAACTGAAGGCTTTGCCGGTATTGGGAACGGAGAGGGGCAGCAGCATGTGTTCTAGCCGGCAGGAGTATGATCTCTTCTGACCTGCCCGCCTCAGTTCAAGATCCTTCAGTGTATGACATACCGGATCTGAACTTTCGAGACCTTTCTGAGTTCAACGTTATCGACGACTCACGAACAAGAACACATGATTCCGCTGCCCGGGTCGGCGAGTCTCGGTTGGAGGCTTTACCGGCCCCCTTGACCCGGTCACCGGGATGTACTTTACACCACCAAGGTGTACACGCCGACGACATGGCGTCTGGCCAACGTCCATCTTCCCGGCATTCGGGAACGCAGGACTCGGAAATGTCATAGTCCGCGTCCCAGTCAGACCAAGAAAGTGGGGTTTATGTAGCGAAGGACCAATTACAGGAGTTATTGATTTCATGAGACAGGTTAAAGGTGAGCGACAGGTATCAGTTCCAGTACCAGTAGCCCCGGGGGTGTGACCTCTAGGGCACGTACTTGTTCAACTTCAGGTTGATATACAGTAAACCCTCGCCATCTCGGACCTCTAGAAGTCGGAAACCCGTACTGATAGATGTACTCCAAGAAAGAGGCGGATGGGTGGACTGCGTCTACTTAGACCTTTCCAAAGCATTCGATAAGGTACCACATAAGAGATTGTTATCTAAGCTCGAGACGCTAGGATGTGTCAGGGGGAGTTTGCTGAAATGGATGGAGCTATTTAACAGATAGGGAAATGAGGACCAACATTAGAGGAACTTACTCATTGTGGCGGAAAGTTGAGAGTGGTGTGCCACAGGGATCTGTGTTGGCACCTCTCATGTTCCTTATGTACGTGAATGACCTGCCGATAGGCATAAACTCCTACATGTCAATGTTTGCAGATGACGTAAAAATTATGAGACAAATAACAAATAAAAATAGTTGTGAGGAGCTGCAAGGGGATTTAGATAAAATATACGAATGGAGCACCAAGTGGAAAATGAAATTTAATATAAGTAAATGCCATGTGTTAAATATGGGAAGAAGTGTGAATAGACCAAATTGGGAGTACAGGATGGGAGATAATATAATTAGCAAGGCCGAAAAAGAAAAGGATTTAGGGTTGATTATACAAGAAAATTTGTCGCCAGAGAAACATATTAACAAGCTCTTTAGCGGAATGTATGCAATGGCCGGGAATATGAAAGTTGCTCTGAACTACTTGGATGAGACCATGGTAGCGAAAATTATGAAGAGTATGATTAGACCAAGATTGGAGTATGCAGCAGTGGTGTGGTCCCCGCATCTAAAGAAGCATATTCACAAGTTAGAAAGAATCCAGAGAGCAGTTACTAGATTGGTTCCAAGTCTCAGAGAGCTGCCATATGAAGGGAGGGTAGACAAATTAAATCTACCGAGTCTAAAAGAGAGGAGAGAGAGGGGAGACATGATAATGATGTACAAATGCACCCGGGGGCTGGAGAGGCTGGATAGGGAGGATATATTAATTATGGATACAGGAATAACTAGAGGCCACAGCTACAAAGTAAAAAGACCTACCTGCAAGAACGATATCAGGAAGTTTAGCTTCCCCTATAGATGTATTGACAAATGGAATGGGCTGGAGGAGGAGGTGGTAGGGGCAAGGAATATCCATATTTTCAAGAAAAAATTGGATAAAAAGTAGACTGAGAGACGGGACAACACGAGCTTAGCTCAACTCCTGTAAACTACAATTAGGTAAATACAATTAGGTATATACTAGTCGGACTGACTACGGCCTCTCGGACATGCACTTCCGTATTTCGGACATTTCCGTCATCGGACTTTATATAAGTACAGTATTCGGAAAATGTCCGATATTATATTTTTCAATTCCATTGCATTAGAAATTATTCAAAGATTACAAGAAGTCCAAATAAGACATAGTTATGTTAATGTATAAGGGAGTTACGTAGATGCATTAGAGAGATAGAGAGATAGAAAGAGAGAGTTACAGAGGGGGAGTGAGCGATAAACACGAACTATTATGAGACGGACTTAATTGGTTCTGAAAAGACAAGATAGATAGAAAGAGAGTTGCAGAAGGTGAAGTGAACGATAAACAGGAACTATTATGAGACGGACTTAATTGGTTCTGAAAAGACAAAGGAGACCTTTATATTGACTCTTTTTCATGTTATTATTTGTGTGCTAGAAGGATAATATTGTTTTCAATTCCATCGCATTAGAAATTATTTATAGATTACAAAAAGTCCAAATAAGACATAGTTATGTTAACCCTTAAAGATCGGCGCGCAACATAAGTCGAGTTGAAAAAACTGGCAAAAAACGGGTGAAAAAAGGGTGGAAATCGAGTGAAAATGGGTGGGATAGTAATGATCCATACGTCCGACATCTGTGGCCTCCCGGCCCACACTAACTCCAGTTCCCCCACCGCGCGTGAGGATGACAGTGTAACCAATAGTTCGCTAAAAGTGAGCAAGGTAGCAAAATCAGCTAAACTTCCATCTTCGAGGTAACACTGTCAGTGCTCCACGAGTGCTACGTAGCTGTATGTGGCGTCATTGTGTAGCGATTTCCACCTAGTTTTCGGCGCAATACAGTTCCTTTCATACTGATGGTTGATATAGCAGTCAGAACGGCCCAGAAAGGCCCAAAACGGCCACAGAGCACCCGCTAGAGGAGGGTTAATGTATAAGGGAGTTAGTTAGATGCATTAGAGATAAATAGATAGAGAGAGAGTGGCTAGGGGCGAGCGAGCGATAAAATACTAACATATACGAGACGGACTTATGTTTCTGAAAGACAAAGGAGACATTTCTATTTACTCTCTTTTTCATTTTATTATTTGTGTGTTAAAGGGTAATATTGTTTTCAATCCCATCGTATTAGAATTGATTCATAGATTACAAAAATACCAAATAAGACATAGTTATATATATGTATAAGGGAGATAGATGCATTAAATAGATAGATAAAAAAAAAAAAAAAAATAAAAAAAAATAACTTCTCTGGTGATGCGGACTTTCCTCTTCTAATTCGGAATTTTCCCTCTCTTAAGTCGGACATAAGTCGGACTTCGGACATCTCGGATTTTCGGTCATCTCGGACTGGGTCTCCCCCCAATTAGTCCGAGATAGCGAGGGTTTACTGTACTTAACTTTACCTCCCTCTACTGTCACTCTTGTACCTTCCACTTTGGGGGCTACGACGAAGTTGCCGTCCAATCTGCAGTTGTTCTCGGATTTGCTTCCTCCCCCTCTTAATAAATCCATCCCTAGTAAAAAGGGCCTTATGCCACTTTTATATGGGTTGGTTTCATCTTGGTCTGTCATTAAGCCTTTACACCCCGAGGTCGCACAACCCAGAGTCACGGGTGAGTCCCCTGTTCTGAAATATTGGGTTATCGAGGTAAGTGAGGCTAAGAAATGAAGGGCCAAGAACCAGTTTGGAGAGGTACTTGATGTTGTCGTCAGGGCCATTCCTACATTTTATAATCCTGAATATTTTGTGTCCATGCCATCTCCTGCCTTGCCTCCCGCTTCCGCCGGAAAATTATTTTTCCGACTGGACTACGTCAGATGGGTTTAACGATTTATGCTGCTACAGGGCTTGACCCCAGACTTAAATTCGATACCCTTCAGGGACTCTGCGGGGTCTTCACTAGTTCAGATTCAAGGGGGGGAGTCAGGGCCGTGGGTGGCATGGAGACAAGAGGCCCAGCTGTTTGCCAGCACAATAACAAACAAAAGCAGTCATCAGCTTCCGCACGAAGACAATCATTGGTTTTCAATGCCGGTAGGCAAGGCGGTAGGGATACCTCCATATAATTTTTTATTTTTTTGGGGCCTCTAAACTTTCTTTATGCCAGTTACCTGAACCTTTTTGTCCTCTGACACAGGTTCAGATCGATAGAGACTACAAGATGAGGCAGAAAGCCTGGAGTCCCGATGCTTACCCAGCCGCCAACTTGCGGCCTCTCTGGCCAGGACGTCTGAGTCAGTAACGGACGTCAGTGTCCAGAAGGCTCTTTCTCTGACGAGGCGCCTTCTTCTCCAAAACTCCATTCAGTCTCTCGGCGACATCCGGACTGTTCTCTTTGAGGCGGTACGAGTTTGTAGAGACCTGAGGGTGTACTTGGTTAGCAGACTCCCTGCAGAGATCGGTAGAAGACTGATTTTATCAGATGTTTTCTCCAAAACCCCAGCCTCAGACGATGCCTGGCGCATTGTCAATTTCCTTCTAGACTCACAACCTGCCACTATTTCTAAGTCAAAGAGTGAGCAGTCAGTTAAATCTAATTTAACGATAAGAGTTCCGTTCGTGGTCAATCCCAGTCAGTTCAGTCATCAAAGACTTACACAGCCCCTGCGAGTAGCGGGACGTCTCGTGGACAAGACCAATCCGGGGGCAGAGGGTGTTGGTTTAGGGGTCAGTCTAGGGGTAAAACCTATAGTGATGGTAGCAAGGCCTCTCATCACCCCATTCCAACATCAGAGTCACAACCCTCCTCTTCAATAAACTGAGACACCACAAGGCTCTCTCTCTCCCAGTGCCAATGCAAGGCGAGTTGGAAACAAGAGTAGTACTGTACTGCCGGACAACACCAGTCATGCGACTGGCAACTTCCGAGATTGTCATCGGGCATGGCCCCGGCGGACATGGGCAAGGACAGTAGTCCGCAAAGGCCTCTCCTGACGGTGATCCCGGCGACCCCGTCTACGTATTACCACAGAATTCAATCTTGTTTTGTTTGAAGGTGGGATCCGTCGTAAAAGAGATGGCCCAAAAGCAGATTATTATCCCCAGTCCTTTGTCACAGCCCGTGTTCTCATCCCGGTTGTTCTTGGTGCCAAAAAGGGACAGTGTTTAAATGAGGCCATTGATCGAACTCTCTTATCTCAACACCCATATTCACAATCAGTCGTTCAGGATGCTGACTGTGAATCAGATCAGATTGACACTCCCGCCGCAGGGTTGGATGTGTTCCATCGATTTAACAGACGCCTTTTGGCATGTCCCAATCAACAAACGATTTTCAAAAGTATCTAACTTTGCGTAACGGGGATCAAACGTTTATCTTTCAAAGAATGCCCTTTGGATTAAATCTAGCACCTCGACTTTTTATAAAATCAGTCCGACAGGCTTTGCTGCCATTATTCAAACAAGGGATCATGGTGTTATGGTACCTAGACCATTATGTTAGAAGCATTGCTAAGAATGCCTCTAAAAAACTGGGACTCCTGTACAGAGTTCGAGAATTCTTCACTGACGAGCAGTTGGCCGTAATATATAAAAGTCATGTGCGCTCTCAGATGGATTACTGTTCACCTCTGTGGGGTGGAAGTGGAGTGGTTGCATTGAGGCAGTTGGACAAAATTCAAAATAAAGCTATTAGATTAATCAATAACCCTGCAATCACACAGGACCTTCCTACATTAGCCATACGAAGAGGCGTTGCATCCCTTGCATTATTCTACAGATATTTTCACAGCAATTGTTCCGAGGAACTTGCTTCAATTGTGCCGCCTCTCCACATCTTTCCCCGTAGAACTAGGGCAGCTGAGAGCGCCATGATACACTTTCTCCTCCACAATGCAGAACTTCTGCTTATCAGAATTCATTTATCCCCAGAGCTACTACTCTTTGGAATTCACTTCCCTCGAATTGCTTTCCACAAACTTACAATCAACAAATGTTTAAATCCAGTTGTTACAAACATTTTATGAATGGAGGATGCCTTTAGGCACATGGACCTTTTTGTTTTATCTGTGTTTTTCCTTCCTCCGTTCATTGTCTCTTAAAAAAAAAAAAAAAAAAAAAAAAAAAAAAAGACAATTGGTTAATAGTAGCACAATCCAAAATGATCTACCTCCAACATGACGGTTCTGTTAGGACGTCTGCAGGTAAAACAAATTATTTTGGAAGGAAACAGGTGTTTTCCGCTGTTGCCAGCGGAAACACTGAAGAAAATTCCAACTTTAATCCACAACCTCCTGGCGGCTTGGGCGAAGCCAGAAGTATTACAGGCCTCCTTGACATGGACAGCTCCTCCGACGGTCTGGATAGATACAGACACGTCAGGTACCCTGGGATGGGGATACCAGTCAGACCTAGGTCATTAGGGTCAGGATCTATGGTCCAAATCAATCATCTTCATATCAATGCCAAGGAGTTGCTAGTACCACTATTCTTTTTACAGGAGCACGGCATGAGCCAGGCGGGAAAGTCCCTAGCCTTCAGAATGGACTATCTGACTGCAGTGACATGCAGTCAGAAGCAGGGGTCATGAGATCTCAAGTGTTACAAGGGTTGTCGGAAAAGATCTTTCGACTAGCCGCGAGGCTGGAGATTTATCTTCATGCAACTTATCTGCCCGGCGTGGCGAACGTGTGGGCAGACGCTCTGTCTCGGAGACTGAGCACTCAAGTAGAAAGGGCTCTCGCGCTAACCATCTTTCAAGAGATGATTGCCGAACCCTACCATCCGCAAGTGGATTTGTTAGCGTCAGAGACAAACCGCAGGCTGCCTCGGTACCTCACATGTCGGACTCAGACTCCTGCGGGGGGAGGGGGTCCAGACGCATTTCTGGAGAAGCTCAAATGGAGAGCTCCATTTAACTGTTTCCACCTCCAGACGCATCCTTAATGTGCAAAATAGTTCACAAACTACGGGGTTATCGAGGCATGGTCTCGATGATCGCGCCGTTGTGGCCGGCTCAAGTTTGGTACGATCAATTAAAGACGTGGTGCGAGAACCCGGTGTCGCTCCCGGTCTCGTACTTCCACTTAGACACAATTGGCATCCTCAAGACCTCACTGACTTTTGCCTTATGATTATTCAGAAGGCCATGTGGTTAGGCCAGTTTGGGGAGCCGTGACTCACAAGTTGATTTATCAGTATGCTCTATCGACACAAATAGTACCAATCTTATTGGAAGTCATTCACTACCTGGATCGTAGAAACTGACCAACAGCAGTCCTCGGGGGCTTTGGTGTTTAATTGTTTAAATTACCTATTTGCAATACAAAAAGTTGTCAGTTGTCACATTAAGGAATCGCCTAACAGCAATTCAGACACCTTTTTTCGACTTAACTGGTTTGTCCGTGCCAGAGGCAAAGGAGAAGGGGTTCATGCGGTTTTGCTTTCGGCTTCGCCCTCCTCCTCGTCAACTCGCACCCAACTGGTCTTTTGATCTGGCCCTTGAAATGCTTCACTCCCGTACATATTGTCTTAATCCTCCTTTCGAGTTACGACTTACGAAAGCCATTTTTCTAATGGCATTAGCTACGGGTGACAGGGTGTCTGCGTTGGTGGCGATGAGTTTGGAGCCATCTTGCTCAAGATTTTCGAGGCGCAACATGAGTGTACATATTGCGCCTGCTCCTAATTTCATCGAAAAGTCTGAACACAGTACAGTAAACCCTCGCTAACTCGGACTAATTGGGGGGAGACTACTTCCGAGATGCCCGATTTTCCGAGATGTCCGAGGTCCGACTTATGTCCGACTTAAGAGAGGGAAAATTCCGAATTATAAGAGGAAAGTCTGTGTCCAAGAAAATTGAGATAATTTTTTTTTGGTGATTTTTTTTTAAATGTGAAATTCATCATATTAATGACAAATACAAACCTTATTATGTTTTCAGGGACAGTACAGTACATAGTAATTAATATTAACACAATAATTAAAAGGCACAGGCTTCAATTCATCCTAAAATCACTTAAAACCGAGTGAGAGAACATTGTAAACCGGACACAAATCCCGCCCAACTCGGAATTTTCCGAGATATACAGGGACATTTCCGAGAGGCCTATGCCATTCCGAGAAGTGCGGGTTTCCGAGTAAAAAGAGTCTGAGTTAGCGGGGGTTTACTGTAATCATATTTTACAGAGTTTGAAGTTCCTACTCTGAAACTGGGCGATCAGCACCATTTACTTTGCCTGGTGCAATCACTCATGTTATTTATGCGGGACTCTCGCCCGGCACAGGCGGGGTCCCTCTGGGTTTCGCGGACAGGTAAACGCCGGCTAGCCGCGTTATTAATAGAAGTAATCAGAGAGAGTAATTCGGGCGTTTTGGCTAGGTCACACGATATCCGGTAGTAGGCTGCATCAGTCAGATTCCTACACATTTACTCACTCGATGACATGGTCATCTAATCATAGTTTCTTAACACGTTACCTGTCCGTGAATCGCATCAAACCTTCTCGTACATGTATTTACCTAATTGTAGTTTACAGGAGTTGAGCTAAGCTCGTGTTGTCTACTTTTCTACTTTTACTACTTCTTTTTTACTTTACTTTTTTTCTCAGTCTACTTTTTATCCAATTTTTTCTTGAAAATATGGATGTTCCTTGCCCCTACCACCTCCTCCTCCAGCCCATTCCATTTGTCAATACATCTATAGGGGAAGCTAAACTTCCTGATATCGTTCTTGCAGGTAGGTCTTTTACTTTGTAGCTGTGGCCTCTAGTTATTCCTGTATCCATAATTAACATATCCTCCCTATCCAGCCTCTCCAGCCCCCGGGTGCATTTGTACATCATTATCATGTCTCCCCTCTCTCTCCTCTCTTTTAAACTTGGTAGATTTAATTTGTCTAGCCTCCCTTCATATGGTACCCTCCAGCCCCGGCTATGTATTATATATATATTCCCCGAAACCCGGGGGTTTTGGCCGAAAAACGTCTACGCCTAGGCTACCGCATCTTTGTTATTTGACTTGCTTCCGCATTCCCGCGCATCCCCAAGCGTAGATGTGTTTCGTACCTGTAGAATGGCGTTAAGTAGAGCTCTCTAAGTCAACTGGTTCAGTTGTGACGATGATTTCATTGGATATAACTTTATGGCAAAAACAGCCACTTTACACTACTTTTTGATACTTAACAATAACATACAGGCACACACGAACAAGCGAGAAAGCTCATAAGAAGGTTTACTGGGCGAGGGCGGCAAAGCTCTTAAGAGGGAGGCCTAAAAATTTTGTTTAAACGGCCCAGTAGTACTAAACAATTTTGTTTTGTTTTTCCCTATACCTCATATCACTCCTCCACATCCCCTCCTTCCCCCTTCCCCTTCAATTATCTCCTATTTTCCCTGTTATTCCCTAATTCGTTGGTATATTTTTGTGCTAACAATAGCAAAATGTGTGGAGGATGTGCTTACGTGCCTAGCGAGTGTGTTATACAACCGAGTGTGTGAATGAGTAGGCTCAGTGTGGCTTGAGGCCTCGTGGAGGGAGGGGTTGCCCCAATTTTCTCCATAATTCATGAATGGGCTGGTCCATCTATATTCGCGATTTTGACCAGAAAAATTATATTTTCACTTGTTTTATTGTTGTTACAGGTTACTATCTTCATAGTGAAGGTAAAATAGGCTCATATGAATAAGTAATAACGATATTTATCGTAAAATGACGATTATAGGCCTGAATAGAGCCAATATGCTCGCCCATGGGCAGCTAGTTCAATACCCCCCCTCGACGTTGCCGGGTTAAGTAGCGAAAAGTAGTGTAAAGTGGCTGTTTTTGCCACAAAGTTATCTCCAATGAAATCGTCATCACAACTGAACCAGTTGACTTACGAGAGCTCTACTTAACACCATTCTACAGGTACGAAACACATATACGCTTGAGGATGCGCGGGAATGCGGAAGCAGTCAAAATAACAAAGATACGGTAGGATAGGCGTAGACGTTTTTCGGCCATAACCCCCGGGTTTTGGGGAATATGTATGGAATACATAGCCGGGGCTGGAGGGTTAAGGCGCATCGTCAATGATTCCGGGGCAACTATTAAATAGCCTATTAGGTTTTCCTTCTTCCCTTCAGGACTCAAACCTATAATGTGCACTATATAAAGTACTGTAAAAACTAAAAAACTCTCCCTATTGATGGCTGTGAAACTCTTAGTAAGCCCCTTACTGTTAAAATAGATGCTGATTTCAATAAGTCATGGGGGGGGGGGGGAGTGAGGGGGGCAAAGCCCCCCTTAACCCATCCTGTATTCAAAGGCAAACAAAAATGTATATATAATGTACTCTGAAAATGACTTACATCTGAGTGTTTTAAGATCGTTGGATAATGGGAGAAATAAAGTTTTCCGGGGATTGTAACTAATTTCAACTACTGTACTGTATAATGATGAAAACTACCTAAGACCAAAAAGAAAAACCATGGAAAAATTAGTGGTAGTTTCGGTTGTATTTTCCAAAAAATTGTTTAGATTGTTTTTATCTAGGCCTAGTTTAGAGTTGTGTAAGGGTGTTTAGATGTGTGATAATACTAGGAAATGCATATAGGCCTAATCATATTTACCCATTAACCCTTTCCGACATATGACGCAATTTTGAGCCTATTGGGGATACTTTAAAGCCTATGTTACCATCAGGGGTATTTAGAAACCTTTAGTTTAGTTACTTCAACCTCTGCAGTTGTCTTAAGAGTTAGCTGTGGGCAGAAAACTAATTTTGGAGAGGTAATTATAAGAGTGAGAGAACTCTATTTCTTATTGCTAATCTGGCAACCTCTGCGTTATAAATGCGTGAAAGGGTTAAACAACAATCTAATAACACGCCCCTCCACTCGCGAAAAATAACTATTTGGCCATAACCGTTTGCCGTGGCATACAAAATATGTTGAGGGGGGGGGGGGCAAGCCCCCCCCTCACCCCCCCAGGAATTATTGAAATCCTCATATATTTAAACAGTACCGGTAGGACTAGGGGGCAAAAAAAAAAAAATCCCCAATGCGAGACGCCGAGGCTACACTCGCGGCGGATGTAAACAAAGCCACCCGCCTCTTGCGAGGTAGGCGATATGGAGGATATATTGTTTTTTTCAGGATCAGAAATAGCCTAGCCTAAATTTGGCAAGAATGTTAAGTGCGGGCGTACCGCCAGCCTTGTTTACACTACGCGTAGTGGCGTCGGACCTTTGCCATCATGTTCCCGTCTATTTTGACTGCCTTTGGATACAATATGTTGAGGGGAGGCTTTGGCCCCCCTCACCCACTCATGACATATGTCATCATCATTGCCAGCAGGGGGCAAATAACCGAAAAAAATCACCGTCAAAATAGATGCAAAGTTAACCGCGGCGATCGCCCTACTGTATGTAAACATGACGACCGTAGCCTATGCCCGGAATCTACATCCATCCCATAAATGTTTACGGGCATTTAGACATACACATATAGGAATGAAATTAATATTGAAGGACACTAGCCTACATAGGCGCTATTAGAAACAATTTATCAGGGAAAATAGGTTAATAGGGACCAATTGACTCGCCATATTTTTCTCACTATAATCCGCATGGAGGAATTTCGTTACCGACATTTTAAAATGCCCGATTTCACAGTAAAATAACATCTTAATTAATCAAAGTCCAATTGTAAACAAAGCATTGCCACATTGCGCACAATGAAAACTCTGTCTGCTTCTCCTTCTTGTGGTGATTTAGATAGGCTACAGTGCGCGTTTCACCCAATAAATGGCGCGAGTGTGACTCGACCGCCATAGTCGTTACTTACCAAAACAAAAGATAATTAGCCTATAGGCCTAGGCTCGCAGCCTTATTATACATAATTTATTAGAGACAATGTAGGTCTATGGAATCCTTATACTGTAGGCTACTCATGTATAATTCACTGTGGGAGAATAATTTTGATCACATTTATAAAACCCGATATTAATAGAAAAAACGCCAATTCTAATCAATCTCAGAGCTCTTTCGGACATCCTCACTGTTTACAAACGCCTTCTTTATGCAGTATAATCGATATTTACCCCCTGCTGACAACATAGATGACGATTTCAATAATTCATGGGGGGTGAGGGGGCATCGTGTATCCCACATTGGAATTATAACTAGCCTAATACTGTACATACATACATACAATTTTAAGACTGAGTGCTCCACACATACGTGCAGTTTCAGTCTCTTGTCCTAATGGCGGCGTTCCAGGCAACCCTGTTAAGGGCTACTTCACTTGTCAAGTTTTTGGATTTGAGATCGGCACGTATAGTCCGATCCCAGGTCTTCCTCGGTCCACCCCTTGGTGCAGCTCCCTCCACAATCACAGACCTGCATTTTTTCACCCAATTTTGTTCATCCATTCTCTCCACATGTCCATACCATCCCAGTCTACTTGTACGCATCACCTCGCTAATACTCTTTATACCTAAACGTTTCCTCGGCTCAACATTTGTTATTCTATCCTGTAGCCTGGCCCCACACATCCATCTCACCATTCTCATCTCATTATGTTCCATTCTGTTGACATCCTCTACTTTAACAGCCAATGTTTCTGAGGCATACGCCATTGCACTTCTAACACATGAGGCATAGCCTACACCTTTCCCTTCAGGGGGAGAGGCATTCTTTTCATGGTCAGGATTGGCAGCAGTTCTCTGAACTTCCCCCAGCCACACCTAATTCTAGCAACAGTGGCAGCCTCGGCCCCACCACCGGCAGAGATGGTATCTCCTAGGTAACAAAACTTGTTCACCAGCTCCAATGACTCAATTTCCAAAATTCACAGCCACAGGATCACAAGCTCGCCTTTGCACACTACGCACTCAAATTTCTCTATTTTTTACTTATCCTTCGGCAGGGGTCCCTTTATTCTACTACAGCGCTTACTCCCATGGTGTACCCAACATCGACAGATGCTACATTGAATTGAGTTAACGTCCACTCCCTTTCCACACACTGCACATGGGTATGCACTGCTTTTTTCCACATTACCTCGTCTCATCTGCAATGCATAACCTTGGTTTTGTTAATATTGACTCTTAAACCCTTGCTCGCCATGCCCTCTCTCCACTCTCTGAATTTGGCCTTAGCATCTTGCATACTGTCAGCTAATAGGACTAAATCGTCTGCATAAAACAGTTCCAACGAGAGTCCGCCTCTAAAAGCTCTAGACAGTGCCTCCAAGACCATAATAAAGAGGAGGGGGCTTAACACTGAACCCTGATGGACTCCAACACGGACTGCGAACTCATCACTCAGTACACCCTTCACCCTCACCACACTTCGCGAATTCTCATACATCTTCATTATCACACGCACCAGCCACTCTTCCACACCAAGTTTCTTGATAGCCCACTGCACAACATCTCTAGGCACCCTGTCAAAGGCCTTCTCCAGGTCTACAAACACAAAGTAAAGATCCCTGCCTTTTAGTAAGTATCTTTCCTGTATCTGCCTGACTATGAAAATAGTATCGGTTGTACCCCGTCCTGGCATAGGCCTAAAACCAAACTGCATATCATCAATGGAGATGCTTTGCCTGATCAAACCCTCAAAGACTCTCTCACAGACCTTCATGATTTGGTCAAGCATTTTCAGGCCCCTATAATTTCCTCAATCTAGCGCATCCCCTTTTCCTTTGTATATACAGTACTGTATTTACTATTACACTTAACACTTTTGAGCCAATCCTCTGGGATTTTCTCATCTTTAACCCCTTATTGGCGGCGCTCGACTTAAGTCGTGCACCAATTTGCAGCAAGTTAGGAGCATTATTAAGGCTTTTAACCCTTGTCTAGCGGGGGTCTGTGGCCGTTTTGGGCCTTTTCAGGCCATTCTGACTGCTATATCAACCATCAGCATGAAAGGAACTGTATTGTGCCGAAAACTAGCCGGAAATCGCTACACAATGACACCACATACAGCTACGTAGCACTCGTGGAGCCCTGAGAGTGTTACCTCAAAGATGGAAGTTTAGCTGATTTTGCTACATTGTTCACTTTTCGCTAACTATTGGTCACACTGTCATCCACCCGTGCGGTGGGGGAACTGGAGTTAGTGTGGGCCGGGAGGCCACAGATGTCGGACGTATGGTTCATTACTGTTCCACCCATTTTCACTCGATCTTCACCCATTTTTCACCCGTTTTCTCCCAGTTTCTTTCACTCGACTTAAGTCGAGCGCCGCTAGTAAAGGGTTATAGGGTTAAAATCGAGTGCAAATGGCCGGGAGCACAGCGGGCCAGACAGCCGACTCCCAGGGCTTACCGCCGTCCATTAACTCATGTTCCCCGTGTTCTCGAGAGGCCGGCAGTGTAGCCAGTAGTGAGCATAGCTGGGAAAAATATACCGATATACTGTACAGTGGAATCTCCAATCTCGATCATAATTGGTTCCCACAAATACCGATCGAGATTCGAAATATCGAGATGCGAAGTTAACTTCTTATGGGAAAAAATACAATCGGTTCCAGCCACTTGCCGACTAACCTACATCAAATCTGTCAATTTTCACATTTGCCCCCCACAATCACATGCAATATATATAATATGTTAAAATAGATAAAATGAATAATGAAAGAGTTTTATTTTTACCTTATATTTATTGATAAAGAGGTTTGTGTGGATTCAGTTTGGTTGATTGTTGGTTCCGAGGCGAACGCAGTTAGGTTACTGCGTCTCCGCAGTCCGCACCCGGCGCACAGTCACCGTCATCAATTCTTGCAATTGCTTCCCTCACCGTGTCACCACTAGTACCGGCATTTTATGAATGCGATAAAAAAAGGTCCAGGTAGACGACTTCACAATACAAGTTTTCAAGCGAATGGCGGTGTGACTGGTACACCAAGTGGCCGCTAGATCTACCGACTTCAATAAATTTTCCATGGTATAAAGTTTAATCAAGTTTTCTTTTGTCTTTACTATTATTATATTAGATTTTCCTCATACAAATAATAATGTATATTAAAACATGGTAAAGTAATTTATATTACTACGTAAATGAAAGCGGCAGAGATGAGTCAGGTTAGACTACCGCCCGAAAACGATCGATACTAGCGGTACATTAGTATACAGGTGAACAAAACACAATGACTGTGAGGTTCACACATCGATTTGGTCAAGATTAATCTGTTTATATTAGTATATAAGCATCTAGCATCGATATTTAGCTATCGAGATTAACGTTTTTTCATCGAGATTTGTGATTGGGGAGAGCTTGAAGGTGGCATCGAGATGCGAAATATCGAGATGAGATTGATCGAGATATGTGAGCCTACTGCTAAACTCCCATGTTCGTGGCATCACTGCAAGAGAACCACGAATGCTACGTAGCTCATTCTGGTCTCATTTTGAAGCTTTTAGCGCCTAGTTTTTTGCTAAATAATTTTATTTTCATGCAGATGCTTGATTTATCATGCAGGAGGGCCTGAATATGCCCAAATGAGCCCAAAACACCCCGCTAGACAAGGGTTAATAATGGTGTTTATCAACTCAGTGACTAAGTTTACACCAGTCTCCCCTGAGGCTTTTATCATCTCAGCAACAATGTCAGAGCAACCTGAGCTTTACCGTCCTTCATTTTATTGATTGCGTCGCTCACTACAGCTGGTGCTATCAAAGGAGGGGGCCCAGATATTGGTTTTTCGATACTAAGCTGTTCCTTATCCCATTCAAACTCTACATTTAGCAATCGTTCATAGTGTGCCTTCCATGCTTCTCTGATTTCATATTCGGTATTAGTTTAAGACCAACCAGTTACGGGCCCCATCGATGATTATGAGTGTTTTATCACTTTCATGAATGATACTTTGTTGGTGTTAATTATGGATACAGGAATAACTAGAGGCCACAGCTACAATGTAAAAAGACCTACCTGCAAGAACGATATCAGGAAGTTTAGCTTCCCCTATAGATGTATTGACAAATGGAATGGGCTGGAGGAGGAAGTGGTAGGGGCAAGGAACATCCATATTTTCAAGAAAAAATTTGATAAAAAGTAGACTGAGAGACGGGACAACAGGAGCTTAGCTCAACTCCTGTAAACTACAATTAGGTAAATACTGTACATGTAATTACCGTCGCAAAATCACTATACCGGTATAGGCTAAGTGAAATACGAGAAACTGTTGGATTGTTCACCCATAACACAGGGAACGTGAGCTGGGTTTGGACCGTCGCGAACCCATAAACAGGTAACGTGAGCTGGGTTTAGACTGTCGCACGGGAACATGAGCTGGGTTTAGACCGTCGGCGACAGGTTAGTTTTCGGTTAGGTTAGGCTAATGTTAAAAATACTGAAATGCGACGGTCCTCGGTATTAAACAACACTGTATATCAAATAAAAAAAAAAAAAATTACTGTACCTGAAAAACTCGTAAATGGTTGGTGATAAACTTTTACCTCATTTCCTGCATACACAATCTTCCTATTATAATTTCTAACACACTGTTCACCTATAATATCCCTACTGTAATTTTTAACTCGCCTAGCTACTGTAGGTTGAAGATTCCATTGGGATTGTCAGTGTTACACACTTGTTCGAGGACCAGGTCCTTAATGCCTTTTTTAGCATTGTAAATAACTCTTTTGGCAGTTCGTTTAGCTGCCTGGTATTCCTCCTTGCTGCCTCCTTTCTTCCATGCTTTGAAGCATCTCCTTTTCTCTTTCACAGCATGTTCTACCTCATCGTTCCACGGTACTTCCACCACCAGGAGGTCTTATTCCTGGGGTGTCCCTTTGTTTCCCCACAGACTTTGTCAGTGGCAGCGATAAGGCTATGCTTAAGAAAGTTCCATGAAAACACTAATTTCTCAAAATCTGAAGGAAAAAACATGAAAAATAAGGGAGCGAGCCTATTCCCTATAGCCTAATTACCAAACAAAGAACCGACAACTTGTTTTTGCCCCCTCACAGATCATTAATACTGTATAATATATAATGAGGATGACAATAAGTCAAGGGGGGGTGAGGGGGCAACACTCCCCCTCAACATAACATGTATTAATTTTACCCAACAAATTCTCTCTCCTACTGTAAAATCGTGATTTACCTAATAAATGGAGCCATTTGACACCGTATCTTCAAATTGATGAATAGGCCTAATGGGTAGCCTAAGCTAATGCTAATCCTCCACTCAAACCATGAAAAACAACTATAGGCCTAGAACACTATATTCCTTGAAGAAAAAAACAAAAAGCATGGTAAATAAGGCCGATGTAGTTTTGTTGAATGCTACCTGTAACCTGTCCCTTGGTCTTGGTCTTGGTGTGAGAGTCACCCTGAACGGATCACAGGTGTGGCCTTAGGATCGGCTCTCTCTCCAGGGATGGCAATTAGATTGCCTAGGTTACCACTATATGCTTCTCTTCAACCACATTCCCTCCAGGAAGCCTTTTACATTCTCTATGGTTGTGTTATTCCATTTATCTATCGTGGTTAGACCTAGCAGGAATAGCACCATACGCAGAGGGTCCCATTGCATAACTTCTATCAACCCGTTCCACTGTACCTCTCCTACTTCCTGTCTCACTGCTCTGATCATAATTTCTCTTTCCCTCCCGTACTTATCACATTCTAGCAGTATGTGCTCGATGGTCTCATCCCTTCCCCCGTCGCACATTCTACAGATCCTACTACCCTCATTGTTCCACCTGTATGTCCAGTTATTCACTCACCTCCAGGGATTTAGTTTGCGCCTTGAACAGCAACTCACTCCCCTTACTACCATCATAGAAAAGTTCACTTCTTGGACTATTCTTTGCCATATACCAGTCTAGTGAACTCTTTAGCCTAATTTTTTCCATCCACTCGTCCCTACCCTTATCTTGGACCCGCGTGTTTATCTCATTTTTCCATTTCCCTGAGCTCCACGTTCTCATACTCTCACCCATCATTATTCCACGCATCCCATGTTCCTCTATTTTCTTATCACACATACTATTCCACTTGCTCTCCTCCTTTGTCCATTCATACACCTTCCGTGCCCATCTGTTCTCGTCCATTCTTTCTAGTCTTACCCTGTATCTCAGCGTTCCCTTTGCTATTCTTTCGGCGAAAGAGCTCCACCCTGCTTCTCCTCTCACGGCCTCCACTGCCGCGAGCTTGTTGGCACCCAGGGCCATTCTACCGATTTTGTTTTGGGTCACCTCCATTTTCGCCAGGTCATTCGCCGTCCATTTCATGGTTTCTAGCCCATACATCAAACTCGGTACAGCCATTCCCTTACATACTCCTCTTACCACTTCATACTTGTTTGCTCTTGTCCTTGCTACACTGCCCAGCCTTCCCACCCACTGATTCGCTCTTGACAACCTCGCGTTCTTGGTTCTATCGCACCCTTTCTCGTCCATTATCATTCCCAGGTACAGTATTTATATTCCCTTACTCTCCTTATAGTCCTACCGCCAAGCGACCAGGTTCCATCCTCGTCTTCCACGCCTCCATTCACCACAAGCACTTGACTCTTTTTGCTGCTGAAATTTACATTGAAATCCTCACCGTATTTAGTCACCACATCTAGCAGAGTTGTTGTTGTTCCCTAAGCTGCCTGGCCGAACAGCCCCGAGTCCCTGAGAAAGGCCATGGCCACGATCGGGCTTTCCCACAGAGCTCTCATTGAGTGTAGATTGTGTTGTTGGCGTAAGTGGTTGTGTGAAATGCAGTCTTCTATGATGTGTTTAATGGTATGGGGTGCTGTGTTACATCCCGGGCAGGTGTCGACAACGGAGTCATCCAGTCTCTTCTGATAGCTCAGGAGAGCTGGATGGTGTCCGCATCTCAGCCTGGCCAGGTGGACTCTGTCCTCGCGAGGAAGGGAGGATTCGGAAGGATGGATTTCGGGAGGTCGTGCATGCAGCTGCGTGTTGTCTGTGAGTGAGTGGATGGATCGGTGAGAGATATGAGTATGGATGTGCTTCTGGAAGTTGGTTCGGGGTGGGCAGGGAGGGAGAGAGGACAATTTTGTGATACCGTGTGCTGGGTGTTGTTTTGATATTTCTTGGTGTCTGTGGGTGTGTTGCCATGTAGTTTAGTGGGTGGTCTTGGTTCGTGGAGGCTTCTGCCAGGAATTGAGTGCCTCTCATGTCCAGATGGTCTTTGACTTTGAGGATTTTGGTTTCTTGATGTAGGTGATCTGTGGGTGCAGTAGCTGTGCAGCCTGTAATGATCTTCAGGGCTTTGTTTTGAATAGTCTGTAAGGTCTTATGATGTGTTTCAGCTAGGTTAGAAGCCCAGGCTGGGCTTGCGTATTCCATCACTGATCTTATGTATTGTTTATATACTGTGGTGGTAGTTTCTTTGTTGTGTCCAAATTTTGTGTGAGCAAGTGACCTGAGGGCGTTAAACTGGGTGTCAGTTTCTTTTTAATGTTTGTGGTGTGCTGTTTGAATGTCATATGAGTATCATATGTTACTCCTAGGATTTTGGGTGTGTGTATGTGTTAGGGGTGTGTTGTTTATGGCGAGTTGAGGGATGTATTCGTGTTCTCCTGTCCAACTTGTGAGCAGGGTTGCGGTGGATTTGGCTGGGGCTAGATTAAGTCTGTTTGTAGTGCACCAGCCATGTAGTGTGTTGAGATAGGGTTGAAGGAGATCTGTTGCTCTTTTTGGGTCATGGTGTGTGCATGTGAGTGTTATGTCATCTGCATAGGAGGCTAAGTTTATTTGGGGCGTATTGGGTGTAGTTATATCGTGCATGTACAGATTGAAGAGTGCGGGCGATAGGACGGATCCTTGTGGGACTCCGTTTGGAAAGTTTCTAATTTTAGATGACTGACCGGCAAAAGATACTTGTGCACATCCGCCTGCTAGGAAGTTGGCCAGCCACCTTTTTGTGTTGTTGTGCATGTTTGTGTTGTAGATTTTGTTTGTTAGGTTGTGGCGGGGGATGGCATCGAAGGCTTTACTAATGTCGAGTGTGGCTAATAGTGATCTGTGTGGTGGTCTAGCTGAGTTGATGCCGTCGAAAGCTCTTTGTGTAAGGTCTGTGAGAAGAGTGTTTGTGGAGTGCAGTGGCCTAAAGCCATGTTGTGTTGGAGCTAGGGGTAGGTCAGGTGTAATTAGTTGTAATACTAGGCGTTCCATGACTTTGGAGGGGGAGCAAAGGAGTGTGATGGGGCGGTGCGAGGAGGGTAGCGTGGGGTCTTTGTTGGGTTTGGGGAATGTGATGATGATACCATGCTTCCAAATGTCTGGTATTGTGTTGTGTGAATAGCTGTAGTTTGATATGTTAGTGAGTGCTTGTATGCCTTGTGGTCCCAGGTGTCTGAGGTGTATGTTACTTATGTTGTCTAGGCCACAGGCGGGTGAGTGCTTGAGATTGTTGATGATATGCTTTGTCTGGTGATTGGTGAAGGGTGTATAGTCAGGGTCTGTGGGGATTTGTCTCTAGCAGAGTTTGCAGGTCTTCTATACTTTCGCTCATAATTACCACATCGTCGGCGTACATCAATATGTTCAGTACCCTCTCTCCCACATTGATCCCTATTCCCGTCTTCCCAACTCTCACTGCCAACTCCTCAGTATACATCCCAAATAGCCACGGTGATAGTACACAGCCCCTGTCTCACTCCTCTTTGCTCTTCACCCATTCCGTCTCGATGTCTCCCAGACTGTATTTCCCTCTTGAGCTCTCATACATACTCTTTATTATGGTCACAACCTTCTTGCTCATTCCCACCTTCTCCAACACCTTACTCATCTTATACCTATTCACCCTGTCGTATGCTTTCTCTATGTCCAGGAACGCTATGTATCCCTTCTTTCCACTTCTCTATCACCTCCCTTATCACGAACATGTTGTCTTCACCTCTTCTGTCTTTCCTGAACCCATTTTGCTCTTCTCCCATCACCTTATTCCTCTCACATATCTCTTTTAACCTCTTGTTCATGATCCCACAGAACACCTTCCCCACTGTATCAGTCAGACTGATTGGGCGATAGTTTTTTTTAGCTCACTCTTGCTCTTGTGCCCGCCCTTATGTAACAGGGTCACTCTACTTTCATTCCATATAAAACTCATATGGGATATCGTCCAGTCCCGCAGCCTTTCCTGTTTTCAGCCTTTTTACATACTTAGCTATCTCATCTCTGCTTATTTCCTCATCCATATTCTCGTTTATATTTTTTTCTATTTCCAGATACACTTCATTTCTGTCTTCCCTTTCATTTGCACCGCCTATATTCTTCCAGAATTCTTTTATCGCTCGTGCCTTCTCTGTGTTTTCCCTTATTAACCTACCATTTACATTTAGCTCTTTTACATTCACTCTCTCTCTGACTTGGTCACCTCTCAGGAAAGCATACCATTCTCTGCCCCCTTCCTCTCCCTTTGCTCTTAGTTGTCTACCATTTCCTTTTCTGTTTTCGCTCTCGCCTTTCTGATCATGTGTTTCACTGTCTTCTGTTTCTTCTTGTACTCCTCCCAGGCTTCATTGTACTCTTGCCTCTCGTTCTCACTGTTGTCTTTGTTCTTCCTCAGTCTTCTACACTTCCTGTTACATTCCTTCCTCTCTTTTCTTGCGTTATCTATCTCATCACTCCACCACCTTTTCCGCACTCTTTTGCTTCTGCCTGTCTTTCTTCTTCCTATCCGTTGTAAGGCCACTCGTCTTACAGTTTTAACTAGCATTTCATTCAGTTCCTCTACACTCCCCTCACTTCTCCATGTCTCTTGCTCCAGATCCTCCCTGAATAGTACCCAATCTGCGCTCTTGAGCTTCCACCCTGCTCCTTGGTCCCTAGGGACCTCAACCCTCCCTTCACTCATGCACATATATTCCATTATCATCACATTGTGGTCACTCATTATGTCTACTTTACACTCCTCGTCCACCCACATATACTGTACATGTTTTCTTGCTCTTTCATTCACCAGGATATAATCAATTGCTGACTCACCCCATCTTCCACTCCAAGTTACTCTACCCTCAGCTATTGTTTGGTTCAGAATTTCCATATTGTTCTCTTCGGCGAAGTCTAGTAGCAGCTGGCCATTGTTATTTGTCTCCTCGCCTAGGATACCAATATGGCCATTCATGTCTCCCATCACAATCACCTGCTCTTCCATCCTTTCGTGTATTAGTGCTTTCACCACTCCATATTTCCTATCGTTGTCTTGTCTTGCACTCGGGCCTTCCACCGTCATGTAGCACACTACTAGCAGAATCCTCTCACTCTGTAGCTCAGGTTCCACGCCATGATATCCTCGCTCATTTCCGAGTCACTAACATTTACCTCCTCCATATCAACATCCAACCCGTTTTTCACTATTATTCCTACCCCACCGCCTTTCTTTTTCCACTTACTCCGTCCTTTCCCAATCATTTTGTGCGTTTCGGTACACATTTCGTTCCTTTCCCGCAGTTGCGTCTCCGTTACCCCCACTATATCCATATTCCATTCGTTTATCTCCTTGCACATATCTTCCAGTTTTCCCACTCCCCATCCGTTTACATTTATGCATCCGAATCTTATGCCTTTTCCGACGCTGGGATTTAGTCAGTTACTGGTACTGTTTCCTGGGTTCTCGGAGTTGGGTCCTACCTCCACCCCACCAACCGCTCCCTCTTCCTCCCTGTGTACAACCCCACTTCCCTCCCCAGTGTCAGCTGCAACCTCTCTCACCCCAATCGCTCTCTCTTCCACCCTGTTTTCAACCTCATATCCCTCCCCAGCTTTTGCCACAGCTTCACTCACACCGATCGCTCCCTCTTCCACCCTGTGATCGTCCATATTTCCCTCCCCAGCTTCTGCTACCCCTTCTCTCATGCATCTATTCCACTGCCTTTGCAGCTCAGTTGCACGTACCCCCTCTAGCATTCGTTTTCCATACCGGCGGTTCCCTTTCGTGTTCAGGTGTACCGTATTTTTCACAAATTTGTCTCCTGTCAGGTCGCTGTCTAGGTCCATGAAACTTACCCCAATATCTTTTTTCTTGAGATATTCTAGCTTCAGTTTTCCCATCTCTTCTCCTAACTTCCTGTTTAATTCTCTTCTGTGCATCTCATAGGTCATGCTCTCTTTAGGTCTCCTAAGTCCTAACTATTCCCACAACCCCCACCCGCAGTTTTGTCTTGTTTTCTTTTATCCTATTTACTCCTTCAATGATATACCGGTACTTAACTGTCTCCTCAGCACTGTTTTCTGCTAGGCCCTTTCCACTTGCCTGAATGATCAGGAGCCCTTCTTCAAAGTGCTTCCCCGCATTTTATTGCCTCTTTCACTATGTCTTTGTTTCCCTTCCCTTCTAGGCACATGCTCTTACTGCCCACAGCCTCTAACTTGACATGGTTATGGACTTTATTTACGATATCATCTCCTACTACAACCCTTGCTGTCCTCTTAAATTGCCTAGCCTGCCCCTCAGGCCTCCCTGTCGAAATACCCCCACCCTGGATCCCCTCTCTAGGATTTATTTTCTGAGTTGGCCTAGGCCTATCCTTGTTGGGCCCGGCAGTTACGTTCATACCCTCCTCATTTTGGTTTCCATTCCTGCTATGGTCTTTCACTGGTCTGGGCCTATCCTTGCTTATATTTTCTCCCTCTTGACGAGATATTTCTACACTCGTTTCCGCCACTTGGGTTTGTTTACATATGGCCAACTCACTTGCCAGCTCGCCCAGTCTCTTTTTTTGGTCTTCGTTTTCCTTCATTACGCTGTCTATTCCCGCTTTCAGGTCCTTATTTTCTCTTTCGAGACAGTGCCTACATAGTAAGGTTCTCTCATTTATTTGTGCCTCTGTCTGTCCATCTACCCCCAGTAGGACCGCAGGTAGCCAGGACTTGCACTTGCAGCACTCCACCATGATGCCCGATTTCATTGTTCTAATACCTCTCTTAGAAGGCAATGTAGACATCCTGGACAGAAATGTTGGTAAGAGTAAATGACCATCCAGTGACGGGCCCCATCGATGATTATTAGTGTGTTATCACTTTCATGAACGATACTTTGTTGGTGTATATGTACTTACCGTCGCAAATTCGCTATAAGTGAAATACGAGAAACTAAAAAATAACTCCCTGTCGATGGCCGCGGCGCAATAGTACACAATGGCCGTCGTTCGGGAGCTCTTACCCTCAATCTTTCAGTCGAACGTCACTACACCTAGCGGTCTTTTTAGGAATCATGAACCATAGCATGACCCAATCACAATGCTTCCCATCACTCATGGAACCAATCACAGCCTTCCATCAAATTATCAACCAATCACACACTCTTTCAGTCATCACGTCACGCCCCTCGCCAGGCCAGCCCGGCTCAGTTTGAAGATGGAGCCCGAACACGGAGGTCGTATGTGCTACGATTTTTTCAGGTAATTTGTTGTAGTTTTGTAGTTTTATTTCCCGGATCAGTCTCATGATGGAGCTCGTATGTGGTGGCTGTAGTCCTACACCTAATGTTATTATTAAGACTACGCATTTTGAGAACATTCCTAGCCCTTAAAGTGTTTGAAGACGACGGTGTTTTGCCCAAGAGTGTAGCGTGTCCCAATTGTCAAAGGCAGTGTACTCGCAGACTTGTACTGAACAAAAATGGAGACATAGACAGAAATCAGTGGCTTTGTAATTACTCCTTCTTTATTAACAAAACAAAAAAAACACCATGTTTGTAGTTATAGTGTGGCTCATTACAAAGGCATTTTTTTACATCAAACCAAGTTACAGGCCTGGCAGGTGCTTGGTTTTATCAATTTTTTTGTGGAAAAGGATTTCTCGCATAGAAAAGCCACTTTAAATTTGGACATATCCAGGAAAACTAGTGTAGATTGGAGGTCTTTTTGCTGTGAGGTGACCAATTATTGGTTTGAAAACCAGCAGCCAATCGGGGGTGAAGGTGTCGTCGTTGAAATAGACGAGACATTTGTTGTCAAGGCAAAGTTCAACGTTGGGCGGCACTTGGAACAATATTGGCTGTTTGGTGGGATAGAGAGAGTTTCAAAAAACAGATTCATCGTTCCACTAATAGGGGATAATTCTGAAGAAAAAAAACCCGCAATAGGGAATAGGGAAACTCTTTTTCCCTATTATTCTCAAATATATCAGGCCTGGTTCTACAATCTATTCTGACTGTTGGAGAGCGTATGCGACCTTAGATCAGGAAGGATATAATCACTGGACAGTCAACCACAGCCTCAACTTCCTCGATCCTGAGAATCCAGATATCCGTACCCAAAATGTAGAAAGGCTGTGGCGAAATGTAAAGGAATACATTAAACGCCCTGGTATCCGTCCACAATATCTCTCACAAATAATAGAAATTTACCAAACGAGCTGTGGTGGTCGAGTGGTGAGCACGCTCGCATGTGAATCAGCAAGACCCGGGATCGAATCCCTGCCACGGCGGACATTTAGTGGGTGTGGACCTCACAATACCTTGGCCGTTATATGTTCATCAAGAAGTATGAACGCCACGCCTACCATCACTTTTTTATTGAAGCTGCTAAACTCTACCCTCCTCAGTCTGACCGACCTGATTTTGACGACGACCCTGATGATCCACCGGAAGTTCCTAACTTTCTGAACCTACTGCATCAACCTCTTCAGCCTCTCATTAAGGTATGTCGTCTATGGGACATATACTAGGTGTTAGGTGAAGGTAATGTTAGGTTCTTTGGTTAGGTTAATGGCAAAAGTTGGCTTGGATTTAAGGGATTTAGCGGGGGTGTGGGGGCGGCAGCCCCCACCCATAATACTAGGTTGGGTTAGGCTACGCTAATGTTAACCCCATAATACTAGGTTAGGTTAGGTTAGGTTATTCGGTTAAGTTAATGACAAAACTTGGCTCGGATTTCATGGATTTAGCGGGGGTGTGGGGGCGGCAGCCCCCACCCATTATACTAGGTTAGGTAAGGCTAATGTTAACCACATTCTTACTGGCTTTATTCACGTTGAAAAACAAAAAAACCCGAGCCAACTTTCGAAATGAGGGCCTGCTGTGATTTTGGACTCTGAAAAATTGAAAAACCCGAGCCAACTTTGGTCAAAGCTTGGCTCGGGTTTTTCCATTTTCAGGTTTTGTTACTTTTAAAGGTACGATTTTAGTCACTGGACACCTATTTGACAATTACCACCGAGGATTTAATACTGTACATATTTGTTTTCGGTTTCCACGCATCCAACACCAAGCTACACCTTTTTCTGGTCCGGTAATAGTATTGAAAACGATATAACTTTTTAAATGTGTTTTTCGACGAGAATAAAACGGCGCGTTTGTGCTGAAAATCGGCGGCGGGGGGAGTCAGTCGTCACTTCGGATCGTCGAGGTTTGTTTACCCAGGACGCTCGAGGTGACGGCCAGCTGTTTTACTTGCCCCCTGCTGGCCACGTACATGATGATTATTATAATTCACGGGGGGGGGCAGAGCCCCCCCTCAACCCTGTCCTGTATCCCACGGCCTATAACGCAAGTCTTTATAAAAAAATGGACCCAACAACTGGTTATATAAGCTTAGCCATTTGAAGTCGACCGCCAAGGCGGGACCGGAAAGTCACTCCGAGCGTAAAATAAACAAAGCGACACTACTTCCATGAACACAACCGAGTTGTCTGTATATTTCGTCTCATATTATCATTATTAAAGTGTCCCCATTGCTTTTTTAGTGTTTCGTACACCAGAAAAGGGTGTTGGATGCGTGGAAACAGAAAAAAAATATGTATTAAATCGTTGGCGGTACCTGTCAAATAGGTGTCCAGTAACTAAAATCGTACCCTTTTAAATATTGTATTTTCTGAGTTCTTCCAATATTACCCCTTTATTTACGCATTTTACCCCGCAATTTCCCTGATCTTCATAGCCCTCCCCACTATCGGGGGCCGTGTCTTAAGATTGATGGATAATGGGAAAATAGTAAAATGAGATGGTCCTTGGTATTAAACAACACTGTATAGGCCTAGCCTATCAAAGAAAAAACAAAAAATAACCTGAAAAACTCGTCACTGGTTGGTGATAAACATTTACCGAAATGTTAGTCTATTTCAGATCTAATGGTCACCTATACTAGGCACTCTACCGCACTTGCAGCAACACACAGCTCTATCACTCCCTGAAGAAAGTATGGTAAATTTCTATAATTGCACCTATACGAGCTAAAAAAAATATTATTGTATTTAACAGGAAGGTACAACGAGGTAAGTGATGTGGTATACAGTAATAATAATAATAATAATAAGCATGTTACTTATTTCTCATAAGCGCCAATTTTTCCGAAGAATTCACTAGCGCTCGAAAAGAGAAAGAAAAAAGAACAAAAATCAATGCATCAAAAGAAGGCTTATATACAACACACACTTAACAATCACTAGCAGTGGCAAAATAGCCTAAACTCTATAGCCATCTGTCATGACACCTCTCTCAAGATCATAGCTTCTCTCAAAGAGAAAAGTCTTAAGTTGTCTCTTGAAGCATTCAACAGAACTCAGTTGTCTCATGGACAGCGGCAACCTGTTATACAACCTCGGAGCCATGTAGGAGAAAGACCTCTCAAAGAAAGAAGACTGCTGGAAAGCCCATGGTTCATCAAGACGAAAAGGGTCATTGTCATGACGCACAACTACACCATGGTGTGCCGGTGGGCGCCTGAGCAGCTCCGCAAGGTACCTAGGCTCACCAAATTTGAGAACCTTAAAAGTCACCAAACACAACTTAAATTCTATTCTTGCTCTTACTGGCAGCCAGTGCAGTTCTATGTGAAGAGATGTAGTAGGAGTTCTAGGTGGAACACCAAAAATTAGTCTTGCGGCCCTGTTAAGAACAGACTGAACTTTCTTCAAAATATAATTTGGAAGACCCACCAACAGGGCATTGCAATAATCAACACGAGAGAAGACCAATGAGTGAACCAACGTCAGGAGGCAACGTCTGGTTATAAACGGCTTCACCAAATAGAGATTTCTGATGTGCAAGTAACAACTTTTAACTATCTGGTTTACATGCTCTTTGAAATCTAATCGGGAGTTCACATATACACCCAGATTTCGAACAGTTGGGGCCGGTCGCAGCTGAGATCCACCCACATTGATGGAGAGGGCACCTACTATATCATCAGCTCTTCTATTTCCTCGGATGATGAGAATATCAGTTTTACCATCATTTAGTTTAAGTTTTCTCGCTCTCATCCACTTCTTGATATCAGACATCAACAATTCCATCTTACTCCGTATATCAACTATATTTGTGATTCTCACATAAATCTGGGTGTCATCTGCATAAAAGTGAAAGGTGACATTATGTGCACGAAGCAGAAGAGACAAACTGCTAATATAAATTATAAATAGGATAGGACCTAAAACTGATCCCTGCGGAACACCATACTGCAGGGGTGTCGAGTCCGAGACCACTTGATTTACCATCACACTCTGGGATCTACCTGACAAGTACGACCCAAGAAGCAAGAGAGCGGAGTCACGCACACCACAATCATAAAGATCACTCAATAACAACTTGTGATCCACTGTGTCAAAAGCCGCAGAGAGATCAAGCAAGACCAATAGTGAGGCCACACCATTGCAAATGTTCTCAACTAGATCATTATGTACTCTAATCAATGCTGTTTCAGTTGAATGATGCTGTCGGTAAGCAGACTGAAAAATTGGGATAGTTTCATTCTGCTGAAGTAGTGGTTGTAATTGGTCAAGTATTGCACGCTCTAATATCTTTGATATGAAGGACAGGTTAGAGACAGGACGATAGTTCAACATGTTCTCAACATCAAGTCCAGGTTTCTTTAGAGTAGGTCGGAGCAGTGCATGCTTTTCAGAATGTGGGAAGCTACCTTCAGAGAAGCACTTATTAATTATTTTGGAAATAAACTCAACTGTGTGATCATAGACTCTTGGTAGCTTGGAAACATTTATGGGATCCAACGGGCAAAATGTTTTATTGAGGTTTCTTATGTAGGACGAGATCATGTCCACCTCTACTGAGTGAAAGGATGAGAGGACATTATTAGGAATGTGTCGGGGTTGGAGTACAACTGAAAGTTCTTCACCAACAGAAGCATCATCCAGTTCCTGTCTTATGCGAGTTATTTTGCCAGCAAAAAATGCCACAAAGTTGGCAGCCAACTCAGCATCAGGTACAGAAGGTCTTAAGCTGACTCTTGTTTTTCCAAGTAAACTGTTTACAATTGAAGCCAACCTCCTCTGGTCGTTACCACACGAGTCAACTTTTCCCTGATAATACACTTTCTTTTCATCTTTGATTTTGTGGACCACAGCTCTTCTGGCTGACAGATATTGCAACCATGTAGAGTCTGTTTTATTTTTCCGCCATTCACGTTCAGCTCTTCTACGCGCTCTTCTAAGAAATTTAACTCGAGTGCTATACCAGGGCGAATCATCTCGTACTATGATTTTCTTCTCTACTTCTGGACAGTGATGATCGAACACTAATTTAAGTGCATTTCCATGCACCTCCACCAGCTCATCTGAAGTAAGGTTGGAAGTATCAATACTTCCCAAGTACTGTTTTACTTCACTGCTAGCCAAATTTAGGTCTGCATTTTTATAATGTCTAAATCTGATTACTTTTTCATGTGTGAGTGGCTTAGGGAAATCAAAGCTGAAAGTAATCAAAGCATGATCAGAGGTATTAGGGTCAGCATTCTCAACATCAACATCCAGGACACCACCACAACCCACAGGAGAGAAAACCAAGTCAAGGGTGTGTCCTAAGATATGAGTTGGGTGGGACACATGATTTACAAAATTGTTCTGATCAGTAGGTGGCAATATGCGGAAATGGATTATAAGGGCATTCCGCCCCCCTCTGACAAAAGTCTATCAATCTAGATGTGACACAGATTTACAATGTTTCAGAGAGACATTAGCCTAACCTAACAACCTTACCTAACCTAACCTAGTATTATGGGTGGGGGCTGCCACCCTCGCTGGTTGGGTAAAACGGTAGAAATCCAGTTGGGGTGGAGTGAATAACCGTAGATTTTCGTAAGGGGGTCAGAGGGGGCAGAATGCCCTTATAATCCATTTCCGCATATTGCCACCTAGGCTATACCACATCACTTACCTCGTCCGGAGGCTCGTCGTACCTTCCTGTTAACCCGGGAACTGCAGGAAGACTCTTAAGAGTTCCCCCGGCGGACTGCGGGAAGACTCTTAAGAGTAAGGCTATTAACCCGTCGAGCCTCAGCTAGTTATTAATAAATGTACCACCAGAACCCAGCCAGTTTTGAAAATAGTTTTTTTTTCCAGAAACAATAGCGAATGGGTTAGGAATGAAGGAAAAACCACGAAAAACCGATCAAAAAGCTCAAAAAATGGTCCTACAGAGCCCCCAAAAACGGATTTTTCATGAGTAAAAAATTGAAGGCAATTTCCCCCCAAAAAAAAAAAAAAATCCGCGCTTACGCGCGTTGGACTTTGAGAGTTTTCAACCATCGGCATGGGTGCGTGGGATACTTACACAGTTCCCATACAAATCTGAGCCCTCTAGGTAGAGCCACTCTGAGCCTTACAACTGAGCTAAAATGGTGACTCGTCAGGCGAGTCGCTGGGCTTTGGCGTTACATACATAGGTGACTCGTCAGACGCGTCGCTGGCCGGGTTAAAAAATCCATTTAAAACACCCCCAATTTTTTTTTTTTTTTTTTATTGACCCTGGGCCATGCCAAATATCACTCCTCCACCTCCCCTCCTTCCCCACTTTCCTCACCTCCTTCAGTTATCACCTATTTTCCCTGTTATTCCCTTATTCTGTGGTATATTTTTGTGCTAACATTAGCGAGTTGCAAGCAGGGCATTGTCATCACTGTTAGCAAGCGAGTGCAAGAGAGAGATAGAGAGAGTATCGATCGACAGTCTCTCTCCAGACGTGGGGAAAAGTGGTGGGAAGGGAGGTTGCCTCAGCCATACATTATGTAACTCCCGGCCTGTATCGCCGATTTTGACCATCCAAACGCTGTTTCCACTTGTTTTATTGTTGTAACAGGTTAATACCTTTATAATCAACCTATAATAGGCGCATATGGATAAGTATTAATGCTATTTATGGTAAAATAACGATGTTAGTGATGGGAACAGCTCAAATACGTCAGCACAGGAGTGTGGTGTCTCATACCCCCCATGCGCACTTCAGAGGTTAAATACAATAATAATTTGTTTAGCTCGTAGGCCCTAGGCCTAGCCTATAGGCTAGGTGCAATTATAGAATAATACCAAAAGTATCCCTTTCCATTAGTAGGGTGAAGGTGGTGGGGTGTAACGAACATGGGGGTGAAACGAACAGTGTCCATAATTTCTGCCCTATCAATAATAAAATAGTTTCCCCAACACCTCAAAAGAAGAAAACGGAGCGCTTGAGGATGACGGGAAACTATTGTATACATCGCGACGGACAGAGTTTTCAGATCAGTTTTTCTATTTTTTAGGTGATCGATGTAATATTTCGCGTTCTAATATAGTGCTTCTTGACTGTGAAAACGTGCTGATTCTAGTGGTGTGATGCTTAACCCTTAACCAACGGCGCACGACATCTGTCGAGTTAAATAAATGTGGACTATGTGGCGGTGCACGACAGCTGTCGAGTGCCATTTTCAGCACGTAATGTTGCTGAGTGAGAGCTGAGCGGTGGGACGAGCGTAGTAACCTTATGACCGCTCCCCACGACCACCGCGGGTGTACTGAACTGTATTCTACTTTCCTCCCCTTCTTGTCACTCGCTACACAGGGAATTAGGGTTAGGCTATATACGGAAATTACCTTATTTTAGGGTTTTTGCACTCGTGTTGCACGATCGTTGCAAGAGAACCAATGGTCGTACAAGGATGGTTTGGGTGTCATTGGAAAGCTCTGTTTACGCCCTTTCAGGGATAGATACTTGTTTTACGCAGTGGGTCTTGTTTATGCATGAAAATGAGCACGGAAACAACCCTATTTAGGGTAAAAATCCCCCGCTGGGTGGCACTGTGTAAAATACCCTACCACCCGCTCTTTGTGTGTTAATAGTGAAATGTACTTAGCTGCAATGATATCTGGTGAGAAAGGCTTCCATTCAGACATTTCATTCAGCATCATGCATGTGTAAACATTGATGACACGAAGGGGGTGTAGCAATGGGGTGCGTACCGAACTGTTCGGTAGGCTACGCCACAAATTTAAATGGCGTTTAGACTAGGCTAAAAAAAAAAAAAAAAAAAAAAAAAATCCAAATAATACAAAAAGTACTTGGTTGTGGATAGCTGGATATGGTATGGGAGGGAGAAGAAGAGAAGTAGTGGAGGAGGAGGTGGGGATCAGGAGGTCAGAAGTGTGGGAAGCCATGAAAAGAGTGAAGTTGGGGAAAGCACCAGGAACAGATGGAGTGTGTGGGGAAATGTTGAGGTATGGTGGTGAGATAGTGATAGAATGGGTATGGAAAATGTGCAAACTAGCATGGGAGAAGGGGAGTGCACCCGATGACTGGAAGACTGGCATAATAGTCCCCCTATATAAGGGCAAAGGGGAAAGAGGAGTGTGTGGTAACCACCGAGGAATATGTCTTCTAAGCGTAGTAGGGAAGGTATACAGTAGGGTAGTGATTGAGAGAGTGAGAGTGAGAACGGAGAAATGGATAGGCGACGAGCAGGGAGGTTTTAGGAAGGGAAGAGGATGTGTAGATCAGATTTTTACCCTGAATTGTGTTGTGGAGAAGTATCTGGAGAAGAAACAAAAGGTGTATGTTGCCTTTATGGACTTAGAGAAGGCCTATGACAGAGTGGATAGAGAAGGTTTGTGGAAAGTACTTAGAATATACGGAGTAGAGGGCAAGTTGCTGAAAGCAGTGAAGAGCATGTATGAGGGTGCAAAGGCGGCAGTACGTGTGGAGAGTGAGCAGAGCGAGTTCTTTGACCTGAATGTTGGTTTGAAACAGGGGTGTGTGATGTCCCCGTGGTTGTTTACTGTATATATGGATGGAGTCATGAAAGAAATACTATCAAGAGCAGTGGATGTTGGTGTATCGCTGAAAAGGGAGGGAATTGAGTGGAAGCTACCTATACTGCTGTTTGCGGATGATACAGTTCTGATGAGTGATAATGAATGGGAGTTGCAGGGTCTGGTAAATGAGTTTGGAACAGTGTGCGAAAAACGGAATTTGAAGGTAAATACGGGGAAGAGCAAGGTTATGGTCTTCGAAAGGGGTGAAGTCACAGAGTGTGAGGTGAAGCTGAACGGTCAGGCTATGGAGATCGTCAACTCTTTTAAGTATCTGGGCAGTGTGTTGAGTAAAGATGGGACTATGGATGAAGAGGTGCGGGAGAGGGTACAACAGGGGAAGAGGGTTGTAGGAACGCTAAAAGCAGTAACAAGAAATAGGGTGGTCAGTATGGAAGTGAAGAAGTCCTTGCATGACAGTGTGGTAATCCCGACACTGACTTACGGAAGCGAAGCATGGACGTTGGTTGAGAGACTCAGGCCAAGAGTGAGAGCAGTGGAAATTAATTACTTAAGGAGTGCGTGCGGAGTTACATGGAGGGATAGACAGACTAATGAGGAAGTAAGAAGGTGTGGTGTGGAGGTAGATGTGCTGGAAAGTGTGAAAAGGAACAACTTGAGATGGTTCGGCCATATGGAACGTATGGAAAGCGAGAGAATGACTAAGAGGGTGTACGAGAGCGAGGTGGAGGGACAGAGGTAGACCGAATATGAGGTGGAAGGATGGAGTGAGGAACTACATGAACGAAGGCGGTGCTGGTTGGGGGGAGGGGCGTCGACTGACTGGGGACAGAGGTGCATGGGGGCGGTTCGTTCGTGGCCACCCCTTCGGGGATCACGGCGTCAGGCAATAGATAGATAGATAGACTTGGTTGTGTTGAGCTGGAGTTAGAAGAAGGGAAGAATGTTGGATGCAAGGTGTTTTATGTTGGTAAAATCATAAGTTGTGACAGTATGGAATATAATATTTCTTTCTTGAGAATGTGCTCTAAAATTGGCAATAAAGACACTTTCAACATAGGCCTAGGCCTAGCCTATATTTTATTTGAGATCACCAGTTTTTACAATCTCACTATGCATTTTAATAGTGAAAAGGGTGGTGTCTCGATCACTACCAATGTTCAGACCACGGTCCACCCCATATGGTGGGTAGGCCTATGGTCCGAACAAGGAGTACCCTCTTTATAAATTCAATAAGTTGACCTAAACTACTAGGCTACTTACACGATTAGTAAAAATCACGGAAAATATTAAGGAAACCACCCACCAATTATTTTCATTATTTTTGTTTTAGTTTTAGTTTATTTGCATCAATATATAGTGATTGACATTAGTTTCAACCTCCGCAAAAATAATTTTCCCCTTTATCCAACGATCTTGGGGAGGGCTATGAAGATCAGGGAAAATGTGGGGTTAAAGACATAAAAAGGTGATATAATGGCTTTTATGATGAAAGTTGGCTCGGGTTTTGTTGTTTTTCAACTTGAGAAAACCCCAAAATGAAAAAACCCGAGCCAAGTTTTGGCAAAAGTTGGCTCGGATTTTAAGATTTTTCAGCTGCATAAAAGAAGTTGGCTCGGGTTTTCTTGTTTTTCAACAAAGAAAACTCAAAAATGAAAAAACTCGAGCCAAGCTTTGGCAAAAGTTGGCTCGGATTTTAAGATTTTTCAGTAAGCTAATTATCCATTATCCAACAATTAAGCTACATTAAAGATATTAGCCTAACCTGCCAACCTTACCTAACCTAACCTAGTATTATGAGTGGGGGCTGCCGCCCCCACACCCCCGCTGGTGGATGGTACATGGGATAGAAAATGAACTTACCCAGTAAGCTCATTATCCATTATCCAACAATTAAGCTACATTAAAGATATTAGCCTAACCTGCCAACCTTACCTAACCTAACCTAGTATTATGAGTGGGGGCTGCCGCCCCCACACCCCCGCTGGTGGATGGTACATGGTTTAGAAAATGAACTTACCCAGTAAGCTCATTATCCATTATCCAACAATTAAGCTACATTAAAGATATTAGCCTAACCTACCATCCTTACCTAACCTAACCTAGTATTATGGGTGGGGGCTGCCGCCCCCACCCCCCTAGTGTTAATTAGACTGAAAGGCAGGGAGAAAGAGGTCCGCCGAGTTGTGTTGTGTGCCGTCTATGGGGACAAATATCGTTACAGGTTACAGGTTCTAGGTTCTGTATCTCCCTTAATAGAATTTTTTGAGGGTTGACACTTATTTTAACATGGAGTATAGGTTATATTACATCCTAGGCCTAAATGAAATTTTAAAAATCTGTGAAAATTCTTGGGTTGTTAAACTTGTTACTGTGGGACACGTAATATGTTGAAGGGGGAGCTCTGCCCCCTCTAAACACCCGCCACTTATGTCATCATAATCTGTTGTACTTCATAGGGGGTCCAATTAAGGAGAAAGTGAATTAACAGACGAAATTAGGCCGCAAATTACAATAACATAGCGGGCCGCTATGGGGCGGGTGCCCAACCCCAAAAGGGGTTGAAATAGGGGAGCTATCCCCCCACCAAAGGCGGCTTTCTAGGGCCTTTCCTAGCTGATGCTGAGAGGATTGGGTTCTAGTCATGTGGTGATGGGCTGGTCTATCAGAGTGAGAGCTGAGCAATCTCTGCCATACCCATAGCTTACTCTGACTTTTCCTTTAACTTATATATTTTCTAGATCTCAAGTGACGGCGTCTCTTCCGTGGATTGACCTCCCAATCTACCAAGATTGGAAGCCAAAGCGTCACATTTTTCCCTTGCCCCTCAACTTTCTCTTCATAATTGCTGAGGAGCACAGGGCCCTGGGTGGGGCTTTGGTTTCCCGGGCGTTTCCGCACCCTCCTTAGCCCCCCGCCATGGAGTGGCTTCGGTCACCCAGGCTTTATTGTGGTCGGCCGCGGCGGGGAGGGTTCTGTACTCTGTGGGGGCACTCGGTTATGGCCTTGGAATTGCTCGGCCCGCTCGGGGCCTTGGGGCTGTTCGGCCAGGCAGCTTGGGGAACAACAACAATAACAACATAGCGGGCCGCCGTTTATGGGAGACATTTTACACATAATTTTCAATGTTAATTTTCTCCCTTAATCGATTTTTCCAAATTATCAAACTTACATAAGAATTAAGTACAGTTTATAGGGATTCCAACATGCATTTCAAAATTGTCATGAAAATTGGTGGGTGGTTTGCTTAATATATACCAAAATCACCATGATAGGCCTTGACCCATAGTTTATTGTGATATAGGCCTACCCTAACCCTATTTTGGAAAAACTAAATAAGATGGTCACCAATTTTCCTATGGATTTTTTTATTTTTCCCTGTTAGTTTTCATCAATATATAGTGTTTGGAAATAATTGCAACCCTCGGCGAAACCGTTTTCCCCATTATACAACGATCTTAAGACACGCCGCCCGATAGTGGGGAGGGCTATGAAGTACAGGGAAAATGAGGGGTTAAATGCGTAAAACGGCGATTAAAACGTATTTAGCAAAACTTGGCTCGGGTTTTAAGGTATTTCTAAGGCCTAAAACCCAATATTTCGAAAACCCGAGCCAAGTTTTGGCCAAAGCTGGCTCGGATTTTGAGAGTTTGTAGACAACAAAATGACAGTAACTTCATTTAGAAATTTGGCTCAGGTTTCCCGAAATTGCAAAGGCATAAAACCCGACTTTTGGAAAACCCGAGCCAAGTTTTGGCAAAACTTGGCTCGGATTTTGCGAATTTTAAGAGTAAACAAATTACAGTAACCTAATTTAGAATTTTGGCTCGTTTCCCTAAATTGCAAACCCCAAAAAGCATAATTTTGGAAAACCCGAGCCAATTTTTGGCAAAACTTTGATCGTATTTTGAGAATCGAAAAAGACTAACTACATGTCGGAAATCGGCTCATGATTACCCTAATTGCAAAGCCATATAACCAGATTTATCGAAAACGTAGCACTTATTTAAATCATAAATATCCAGTAACATAGACCTAGTACATTGGATACAAGCCTAATCCACACCTAACGCCTACAATGTGTCCGTAGTAGGCTACCTAGTAAGCCTACGTGGGATACAACATGGCGGTTGGGCCGGCGCCCATTTAGTAGCCTACCGGTATTCGGCCGTATCTGTAAATACGAATGCGAGGAACTTCGAGCGAATTCCTGATCGAGCGGATGCACAATCCAATCTAATTAACCTAACCTAACCTAACCTAAATGCGCCTCCGCTCGAATATGAATTCGCTCGAAGTGTCCAGATACCGTAAATACTACCGCAACTACGAATCATGTTTCTGAGACCTAGTATATTAACCTAACCAAACAACCCAACCTATCGACAGAGATGGGCAGGTGGAGTGGACTAAAAAGCTGGTGGACAGACCTCGGGAGACAGGTGAAAATGGCGTATGTACGAATCGGTGCCGTCTATAGGAAGGTATTGACAACAATGTTTCAAAAAAATTCCATTTTAGTACCATATATTTTTATTAGGTTTTGCCGAGGCTTAAAACACATTTTCATATTATGTTTAGAGCATATAAAATCCATATGTGTGTTCAAATATTGCAAAATAATTGGTGACCAACTTATTTAGTTATACTCCTATTTTTGGAAAAACTAAATACGATGGTCACCAATTTTCCCATGGATTTTTTTATTTTTCCCTGTTAGTTTTCATCAATATATAGTGTTTGGAAATAATTGCAACCCTCGGCGAAACCGTTTTCCCCATTATACAACCATCTTAAGACACGCCGCCCGATAGTGGGGAGGGCTATGAAGTACAGGGAAAATGAGGGGTTAAATGCGTAAAACGGCGATTAAAACATATTTTAGGAAAACTTGGCTCGGGTTTTAAGGTATTTCTAAGGCCTAAAACCCAATATTTCGGAAACCCGAGCCAAGTTTTGGCCAAAGCTGGCTCGGATTTTGAGTTTGTAGACAACAAAATTACAGTAACCTCATTTAGAAATTTGGCTCAGGTTTCCCGAAATTGCAAAGGCATAAAACCCGAATTTTGGAAAACCCGAGCCAAGTTTTGGCAAAACTTGGCTCGATTTTGCGAATCGAAAAAGACTAACTACATGTCGGAAATCGGCTCATGATATCCCTAATTGCAAAGCCATATAACCAGATTTATCAAAAACGTAGCACTTATTTAAATCATAAATATCCAGTAACATAGACCTAGTACATTGGATACAAGCCTAATCCACACCTAACACCTACAATGTGTCCGTAGTACCTAGTAGGCCTACATGGGATACAACATGGCGGTTGGGCCGGCGCCCATTTAGTAGCCTACCGGTATTCGGCCGTGTCTGTAAATACGAATGCGAGGAACTTCGAGCGAATTCCTGATCAAGCGGATGCACAATCTAATCTAATTAACCTAACCTAACCTAACCTAACCTAAATGCGCCTCCGCTCGAATATGAATTCGCTCGAAGTGTCCAGATACCGTAAATACTACCGCAACTACGAATCTTGTTTCTCAAACCTAGTTTATTAACCTAACCAAACAACCCAACCTATCGACAGAGATGGGCAGGTGGAGTGGACTAAAAAGCTGGTGGACAGACCTCGGGAGACAGGTGAAAATAGCGTGTGTACGAATCGGTGCCGTCTATAGGAAGGTATTGACAACCATGTTTCGACAAAATTCCATTTTAGTACTATATATTTTTATTAGGTTTTGCCGAGGCTTAAAACACATTTTCATATTATGTTTAGAGCATATAAAATCCATATGCATGTTCAAATATTGCAAAATAATTGGTGACCAACTTATTTAGTTATACTCTATTTTTCCATAAAGTTTGTTACCTGATTTTTGGTGAATATTTTATCCACTAGGCTAATAGTTCGTTACACCCCCACCTCACCCTACTCACGACCGGCGTCCCTCTCCAGTCTCCACTCCCGCTCCACTGGTATCAGACTCTTGCCGTTCCCATTTTTTAGCAACATCTCAACCCCTGATAAACTACCCCATCATATTATTGGTCCGACACACACTACCAGTCACCCCATTGTCAAGCATCACCAGTACATTTAAATGTTGCATCTGACTGGCGTGTCATGCTATCTCCTGGGCTGCCTAATCCTTAACCTGTCATGCGCTACCGATTGGCGGCCCTACCCTACCAGGTGAGTTGGTTCTTGTTCTTGTGTTTGGAAATTGGAATCTTCTTCTTCTTCTTATTGTTTAAATGTGCAGTTTGCTTGGAGGGTTGTCTCCAGATTACTGCACAGGCGTTTAGATGGGAAAGAATAAGAATAGAAGGGGAAAATCATAGAATGAGGAATGAAAAACTACTCAAAATTAGTCACTGAAGCCCCCCCAACCGCGTTAAGGAGATTAGTATCAGGGATCAGGGGGGATTGGATAATTGGATTCTTGATTTAGCCTAAGGGCTGTGAGGGCAGAGCCCTATTAACCCTGACGCAGTGGATATCGGATGTCGTCTCCAAGAGGCAGAGCGCCTTAGCAACGGCAGCTCCCTGAAGATTTACGTTTACTTGATATTTCCTAGTTTACATTCAATGATTTTTATCTTTCTTAATTAGATGTCAAACTTTTAATTATTATTTCTCTCTTCTTCCACATCTTATATAAAATCTCCTTTTTCTCTTCTAGGATTTCTTCTCTAAATAAATAATCTCCTATTATTCCCAGTTCATCTTCTTGGTATGGCAGTTGTAGATCTTTAGCTTTCATTCTTTCATTATTTATTGATGGGCACACTAACATCAAATGTTTCAGATCTTCATAATCATGGATTCATAATCAGTGCATTCTACATCTCCATTTGTGTGTCTTTTCCTATCGTTTAGTTGCAGAGTTCCACTCCTGGCCTTATACAGTATGATTGAAGATGGGCGGTTATCATAAATTTTGTCTTCTTTAATACTTTCTTTCCACCTCTTGTATATTACTAGGCTTGATTTACTATTTACTTCTTCTTTCCAATTTGCAGAGTCCCACTTTCTTGTTGCTTCTTTTATTTCTGTTTTCTTCATTCTTATGATATTTTCTCTTCTCATTCCCACAGTAGGCCTATTCATGTAAGCTTTTGTCACTTTCATCCATTTATTTCTATCATCCTCACACATTTCCCTTGCTATTTCTATCAGCAGCTGGTTTTCTCCTTCATCGATACTTTTTAAATATTGTAATCTTCCATTTATGATTCTCGTTTTCATTTTCACCTCTCAATGTACTTATATTGGTGCCCATTTTGCTGCTCCCAGTATGTGTCTATATACTCCATTTTCTATTTTTTGTAATGTTTTAATTTCAGTTTCGTTTATGTTGATTATGCTGGCTCCATATAGTAGGCCTATAGATGGTATTACTAAACCTTTCCAGTAAGCCTTTCCAACCATTATCTTATTACAACCTTTGGCTATTACTGAATATGTTCAAGTTTGCTAATTTTCTTCCTTTTTGTATCATGTTAACTTTTTGCTGTTTAAATATATTTCTTATATTTTCCAATTTAAGTCCTAAATACTTTATTGTTTCAGTTACTTTAACTGGCTGTTCTTTCATATTCCATATTATAATGTTACTCTTTTATTCTTATTTATTTCTAGCCCACATTTTTCTCATATATTCATTAATATTCTCAGATTTCTTGCTGCATCCTCCAAATGTTCTGCCAACAATAAGCCATCATCTGCGTAAAACAGTACTTTTATATTAAACTTATCATTCTTGAATCCTCTTCCCCTTTCTTCTATTTTTTTAATAATTATATAAGTTATTAGTTTGAAAAGTCTTGTTGATCCAGTGCATCCTTGGCGTATTCCACTGGTAATAGGCAAGACCTCTTTTATATCTTCACTTATTTCAATACTTGTTTTGTCCCCTACATAAATATTTGCTACTGTATCAATTATTTTTGGGTGAATTTTATACTCTTTCATGGTGTTTATTAACATTTCCCTTTTTATTGAGTCATACGCCTTACTAAAGTCTACTGATGTTACAACTAAAGGCTTTTTTCTTTTGAAGGCATCTTCAATACTGTACTGTAGTATGAAGAGATTATCCTCAACTTTACCACCCTTTGTGAAGCCTGCCTGAGTTTCTCTCATTTCAGTGGTGGTCAAGCCGCAGGGGCCTCCCTGCAAGGAGGCTCAAACGTCAGGTGTAAAGTCAGTGAAAATAGGTTATCCTAAACAGACCCAGATGTGGAAATAACTTGAGCCGACCATGCAAAGTGAGATACCGTTCTTGATGTCACTGGTAGAGTGTTCGCCTCATAGCCCAAGGGTCCCGGGTTCAATCCCAGGCCCTGGCATATTTTTGATCTAACGATCGAGTTTAGGTGTGTTGGTAAAATTGTTAAGATAGTTGAAAGTAAGATCGGAGCTCTATAAATCCTCTTTCGGGTATGGTGTAAAAACCTATTCCTACAGGTACGATTGATAATGTTGAGATCATGTTTCAAGCAATTCAGGAAGGGAAGAGGACACTAGATATACTTCACCTTACTCTGCCAGTAGTTGTTCGGGAAATTGGTAGAGGACCGATGGGTCTAATTCAGTGGTTCTTAACCTAAGAAGTGCGCATGGGGGTAATTAGAAACGTCCCCCTGTGCTGACGTATTTGAGCTGTTTCCATCACTAAAATATTCATTTTACCATAAATAGCATTAATACTTATCCATACGCGCCTATTATGGGTTGATTATAAAGGTATTAACCTGAAACAACAATAAAACGAGTGAAAACAGCGTTTGGATGGTCAAAATCGGAGATATAGGCCGCGAGTTATATAATGTATGGGTGAGGCAACCTGCTTTCCCGCCAATTTCCCCCAAGGCCACTGAGACACAGTCGATCGATATTCTCTCTCTCTCTCTTGCACTCGCTTGCTAACACTGATGACAATGCCCTGCTTGCAACTCGCTAATGTTAGCACGAAAATATACCTCAGAATAAGGGAATAACAGGGAAAATAGGTGATAACTGAAGGAGGGGAGGAAAGTGGGGAAGGAGGGGAGGTAGAGGAGTGATATTTTGCATGGCCCAGGGGATTTTTTTTTTTTTTTTTTTTTTTTTTTTTTTTTTTTTCGATGTTTAACCCTTCCTGCCCGGTTGTCATTTTAAAATGACACCACAAACTAAGGGCAGGTGCCCGGGTGTCCTTTCAGGAGATAGTAAGCTTGAAAGCTTATTCAGCTTGGTCTGAACGCCGTGCGTCCGACGCATGTAAACAAAGCCGATCGTTGCGTCACCGCACCTCCGAAAACAAGAAGGAGAAGACTCGTTTGTTATTGTATGTGTGTATGTCGTTGTTTCAGTAGTGAAAAGATAGTCGTATTGCTAACATTGCCTGAAAATGCTCTCCACTGAAATCGTCATCACAACTGAACCAGTTGACTTAGAGAGCTCTACTCAATGCCAGTCTACAGATTGGAAACCGCACTACATTTATAGATGCGTGGGAAATTTCTAGCAGTTAAAATTAACTAAAATACGGTAGCCTAGGCCTAGACGTTTTTCGGCCAGATCGCCCGGGTAGCCCACCCTGTCCTTTGGAGATACAGCCCGGGCCAGGAGGGTTAAAGTTGATTTTTTTTTTCTCTGACTCTTAAAAGTCTTCCCGCAGTCCGCCGGGGGAACTCTTAAGAGTCTTCCTGCAGTTCCCGGGTTAACCGGGGGTACTGTAATGGGGGGGGGGGGGGGGGATGGATAGTATCTCTCTTTCTTCCTCACTTCCCTTCTTCTGCTGCCAACAAGAGAGAGAGAGGGTAAGACAGAAAAAGATAGATTAAGATGCGAAGGTGGAAAATAGGTACTCAAGGATAGAAAGGAAGAGATGACGACAAACCCGTTATTGCATTCTAATTAACGAGAGGACAACCCTGTTTGGTTGACCCACGTCCAACATCCTTCGAGGAAGGGGATAAGGCTGCAACTCCGACACGATGATAACACCAAAGAACCACAAAAACCCCACTGAGACCTAGCATATTCCCTACTTTCTAGATATCACATAAGGATGTTTTTGGGAACGGTAATTCATTCGAATTATTTGATCGCCCACCTTCAGGTGAACTGGCCGTCCCCATGGTTTTCTTATTCTTTATACAATCGTGATTCATGCTCATTATTCAGGTACATTAGGACAGTAGGATAAATTGGAGGCTAGCAAAGACCAATCAAGAAGTTCACCTTCAATGTTGGCTGACAAGACTTTAACTCTCGGTTAGGCTACTGGTACTACTCTTAGACCAATTTAATACTGACGGCTCCGATTTACCATCCTGACAACACATTTAGATCCAAATAGGTACGGGAGGATAGATACAAACATATTGCAGTAATCTTAAGCTTGATATTAATAGAAGGAACATTTTACCGTTTACAACTCTTAACATTGGTACCGTATGGTCCGTATCTAATTATCTCTATACCATTAACCTGGGACCAATTCATTACCGTACAGGGACAGTCTCTTAACCTAGGAGTAGGACTCGAATATTGCTGTCTGTATCCATCCCATTCCTCTCAGTATTATACATCCCAATTCCGCTAGATACCGGTATCGGCCAGGCTTGCCTGTAGGTTTCTTCGGCCTACCGTATCCTGGGGTATAGGGGGTAATCATACGTCTTCCTGCGGTCCTTGAACCCTCGTACAGTACACAAGTTCAGCATCCTGCACTCAGCCAATGGGAGGGGTGAATCTCCGATTCTCCGCCATCAGCAATTCAGCATCACATCGACTCCGTCCCAAACTGGTTCCCTCTGAATGGAGGGAAAGGAAGCCTAAGTCCGGAGAAGAAGCGGGGAATGATGACAGAGACTGGGGGGTAGGTCTCTCTCATAGGCCTGGGGTCACGACAGTCAGGGGCCGAGGGCCAGTGCCAGGGATCCCGCCAAAAAAGGGGAGGGCGATCACAAAGGGTGGCGTCGCTTGGGTAGGAATTGGCGGTCTTTTTACACAAGGGGGCATTACTCTAAATTCGAAAAGGAAGGATTTTTACATGGGATAACAAAAGGGGTGAAAGGAAAATTAGGCTTGAAAGTATTTTAGATAGATTTGAGAATATTAGTTCTCCTCCTGATCTAGGCTAATTCCCTCTTTACATAGACAAGGGTTACTTAACCCTTCTTAAACGATACATTTTCCTTAAATATAGGGAAGAGTGAATGAAGGGGAAAAAGTCTTACAGTTAAGTCAAACCTTACAACATATACCAAAAGGGAAAGTACAATTTCTTCCCGTTACACAGCTCTACCTTTTCTCTGAAGACTTTTTACCTCATTCACTCTTTCATCAACATAAACATTATATAGTTACTAATTAATCCAGCCTTAACTTATTACAGCAGAATTTCTGATCCGCCTGGCATCTTACCATGCCCAGAGCTCGCAGTCTATACCCAACGTCTTAGAATCTGACACATCATTACTGTACTGTACTCTGCCTGTGGGGCGTCCCTTCCTTCATCAACAAATCACTATACCACTATAAAGTGTCCCTCCTTTTCAGGAGAGTGCCAACCAGGCACTATCTTGTCCCCGTAGAGACAGCCTCTCTCCACCCCTTTATTGCTTGGAAAACCCCAGGAGACCAGACTAGAGAGCAGCGTGGACGCCCGTATCGTGGGAATCCCTTCACACTCTGTGCGCTGGCTGAGCCTCGGGACGAAACGAGTATAACCCCAGTCAACCATAAAGGTACTCAGAGCCAACAGCACGTCCTGATGGGAACGCCACCACCCTAGTCCCAATCACCTGTATGATGTTCTACATAACCTAGGCACCTACGTCTCTTAAAGTTTCGCTGCACGGGGGTTTGACCGGAAAGATTAAATAACCATGCGCGGGCCACAGGGGAGTACACAACAAGACGACCACAACAGGGACTCTACTGTACACTCTAATAATATTCTATATAATGCCGGGCCGGCTGACAGGCTCTGGGTGCTAAAATCTCAGGTTGATAGTCTTCCTCAACCGGCATTTCAACTTGCTCTACCTGCCAATACTCCTCACCCACGAACGGTTTCACTTTCTCAGCGGCCCTTTTCATAAACACACCCGTATAGGGATTTACTAGCTTATACGCAGCTCCGTCTCGGACTACTTCCGTAACCCTAAAGGGACCCACCCACTTTGCGTTCAACTTTTGGCTAGTCCCTGGTAGTGGATTCTCGTTCCTGATCCATACCATGTCGTCCACATTGACCTTTTCATTCCGGCGGTTCTGATTAGCCACGTCTCTAAACTTCCTGGCCATGGTCAGTGAGGTCTGTTCCAGGACCTCTTTCACGACGGACATAGCCTCTTGGCGTTCCTCATTTTCTATTGATGGTAACGCTGCACCTAATTGTCTGGGAGCGTAACGACGAAAGAACGCAAAATGAGGTTGTTCCCCTAGCGTCACATGCACTGCACAGTTCAAAACGCGCTGACACTCGCCTACATACTGGGGCCACCTTAAGGGGTGCCCTTTACACAAGGTTGCTAAGACCGTCTTTAATGTCCGATGCATCCGTTCGGTCACACTGTTTCCACGCGGGTGATAAGGAGTCACATATCCCAACTTAATATTAAATGAAGTGCATAAATCTCGGAACTGTTGCGAGGTAAACTCTCCACCATTATCAGAGAGGAGGGTCTGAGGCGACCCGAAATCGCATAAGTACTCTCGGAACTTCCACAGACCTCCGCCGAGACCTTGGACCTTAACTTATAGAACCTTACAAATCTACTGTAGTGATCGGTTACTGTCAGAATGTAACGATACCCCTGGGCTCCTGCCGTCATATCCGTAAGATCAACACTGACTCTCTCCAAAGGTTGCTTAACGGGTGGCAATTCCTGCCAGCGCTGCTGGAGTCCTTGGGTGCCCTTATACTGCTGACAGACCGAACACTCCCTAACATAAGTACTTACATCACTACGTAAATTAGGCCAGTAAAACAGCGACTCGGCCTTCATGATACTCTTAAATCTACCCAGATGACCAGACTCTTGGTCATGTGCCAGATTCAACGCAGCTTTCTTCAGCTCACTCGGCACAACTAGAAGGTAATGCAGACTTCCGTCTGACTTAGCCACTACAAAATAAAGAACTCCTTGGTCCACTACAAACTGATCGAGCGTGGCTCGAGGATAGCGATGCTTAGGTAAGGCCCCACCTTCGAGGAAAACTATGAGATCCTTCCATCGGGCCTCCTGACACTGCAACTCCCTCATCTCGGCGCTGGTCTTACCTAACCATTTCTGATCCTGTTCCCACCTCACTGCTCTCACGGGTCGACTTAACTGGTCGGCAACATAATTCTTAGGACCCGGCTTGTAACTGATGTCAAACCTATACTCTCTCATCTCTAGACTCCACCGACTCATGCGAGCCGACTTAGTCTTCTTCGTAAAGGCTGACACCAATGGCTGATGATCCGTCATGAGGTTGAAACGGACTCCCCACAAGTAGTGGTGAAACTGTCTACATGCTAATACTACGGCTAAAGCTTCACGATCAGTGGTGGAGTAGCGAGTTTCAGCGGGCTTCAACTTCTTACTAAAATACCCCACGGGCCGCAAGGTGCCGTCTGACTGAGGTTGCATCAACGCTGCGCCCACATGAGTACCAGAAGCATCTGTATGCAGAAGGACTTGCGGTGCATGTCCGCCTTCACTAGAACAGGTGCACTAACTAACAAGGTCTTCAGCTTTTGGAACGCCTCTTCACACTCCGAGGACCATTCAAACTGGGCATACTTCTTGGTTAACTCAGTTAACCTGACAAGCGCTAAATAGACCTAGGGGCTAGGGTAGTTATTTGTGCATTTCTAGCCTTGGATTCTGACAGAATTCGTTATATTTACAATATAGAGCATTATTTGTTTTCGGTATGCTTTTATTTTACATATATGATGTATATATGAACCTTCAAGAGTGCTAAAATAAGTGGGAAAAGCATTTGGGTGGTGAAAAACGAAGATATTGGCCACCCGGTCATAATCTCAGGCGAGAGAGAGCCACAGGCAACCCTCCTCTCTCGCTGTCTGTGAGGTAACTGAGACGAGTGGGGCGGTGTGGGCCGGTGTCTGGGTGTTGCATAACGATCTTTTCTGCAACCCACTTGTGCTACATTATCGCGGGAGAGAAAAATAACCGATAAATGATGATAATAAGAGGAAAAATAGGTGATAATTGAGGAGGGGAGGGAGGGGGGAATAAGGTGGGGAAGGAGGGGAGGGGGGTGGGTGAGATTTACATGGATGAGTACTGGAGGGGAATTATCTCACCTAGAGACAAATTCCTTTGTTTTGATAGGCCCTTTTTTTTTATGGAAGGCTTTTTTTATGGTCTTGCTTCCGTGAGGCCTATCGCGTTCCCTATAGGAAGCCTTCCGTAAGGCCTATCGCGCTTGCCGGGTTAAGGGAGCTGCAAATTTGGCAAATTGAGGAATGCACTTCCTGTAAAAACCGGCCATACCCAAAAATCACCGTATTTCCTTGACGTTCGAGGGGGACTTCATGTTGATCACAGCTTCGACGTTCTCTGGATCTGGTCTACATCCTTGTTCAGAAATGAGGTGGCCCAGAAATTTTACCTCAGGGTGCGCAAATTGGCACTTAGTGAGATTCAATTTCAGGCCCATCTTGGCAAAGTGACTGAAAAGAGTAGATAGACGAGTCAGGAGCTCATCAAAACTAGATGCCCATAGCAGCACATCATCCAGATAGTTTCTGACCCAGCCTTCCTTTGCCAAGGGAGCCAGGACAGAACCCATCTGCCGTGTGAATATGGCCGGGCTACAACTGAGCCCAAAAGGTAGCCGCTTGAAACGATATAACGCTACTCCATCGCTGAAAGTCGTCAGATCTCGGCTCTCATCATCAAGGGGAATCTGGTAGTATGCGTCCTTGAGATCCAGCGTAGCATAATACTTGTGTCCAGTAGTCAATTCCACTAACTCATCTAACCTGGGCAGTGGCTGGATGTCGGCCTGTAGTCTCGTATTGACCTGACGATAATCCAAACACATGCGCTTGGTGCCATCATGTTTAGCAACTAAGACTATAGGGCTCAACCAGGCCGCTGTTGAAGGCTCGATGATATCCTTCTTCAACATGTCGTTCAACATTTGTGCGAGAATCGGCTTTGCTTTCTCCGGGGTTCTATACAAAGGGCTTCTCGTAGGTGTAGGGTCTGAAACATGAATATGGGCCGGGGGAACATTCATAGTGCCTAATTCGTGTTCACTCAAGATGAAAACCGAATTATGCTCCTTGAGAACATGTCCCACTGACCCTTCTGACCATCCTCCAAGTGGTCCCATTGACACTTGTCAATCAAAGACTGTAACTTTTCCTCTCGGGTCCCCGAGGAGGAGGGCTGATCCATGTCAGGTAGCATAGCATTACTTACTTTGGTCTTCATGCACTGGGGTACATCGTGAATCTGACTCTCTGCCAGTTTCTCGTACGTGGCTAGGAGGGTGCCAGGCTTCAGGACCACTCTTCCATGGGAAGGATTTGCGAAAGGGAGAAAGACTTCGGCCTCACTAGTAACTCGCACACATATTGGAAGTTCTTGTTGAAGAGCAGGGTTCCGGGGCTGAATTTCAAGAATGCTATTTATGTCCTCACCAACAATAACAGGGAGCATAACAGTCTGGTAAGGACCTATCACCATTCGACGGGGGAGCCGAATGCAATTTTTTTTCTGGGGCTTCTCCTCAGTGAGTGTAGCCTTGACTCGGCGAACAGATCTCGCTTTTCTTTTCCCTGTAGTAACATGATGGATGTCGTAGGTAACATCCCCCCAACGTAGCGTCTGACGTGGATGATTCCATAACATAGGGTAGCGACCCAAAAGGTCGACCCCAAGAAGCAGGTCAGTGTCCATATAGTCGTCTGGGATCACCACCGCCAGGTGCTGTATTGTCTGGGACATTCCTACGCATACCGCCAGGGAGACTGTGCCCAAAATCCTTAGGGAGGTACCGGTAATGCCAAAGAGGGCGGGAATATTCTTGCTGAGAGAGATAGGAAGCCCTAACTCAATCACCAAGGACTGCTTAACGAGCGTAAGCTCACTACCGGTATCTACCATGGCGCAACACGATCTCTGGTTTACTACGAGGAAAATGGTTGGAGATTTGTTCGAGGTCCCGAGTCACCTTGTTGCTCTACCCTCTCGCCCTGGGCAGTCAGGTCTCCCACGTCTACAATTCTCTCTCAGGCAGTCGAAACATGCTAAACGTGGGGGACGGAGGGGACAATCCGCCCTGTTATGCTCCTTTGTTCTACAGAAGGGGCATCCTGTATACTGAGGTCTTCGTGTTAATCTCTGGACATCCTGTGACAAGGTCGCCAGAGATTCCTGGAGGCGGATGAATCTATCGTCCACTCCCGTTGATGGAAGGAGAGGGGTCGTCAGGGAAGGTTGGCTACTGCTGGGAGGCGGTGTAGTCACTGGGGCATGGTGTTTCATTACTTCACAAACCCGTCCTCCTGCGACCATCCGTTCCGCATGGTTCTGCAGCTGACGCTCATAGTTCAGGTGCCTCAGGAACTCCTTCAGGGGTATCTCAACAGGCATGTATCGATCCACCTGTTGCTTAACGGATAAGGGGAGGGTCGCATGGAGTCTTATTTTAAGCCACTGGTCGCGTGGAGGTAAAGTTTCCCCGGGGAACATTGACTGAATCATACTATAGCTATACGTCATCTTCTGGACGTAATCATAAGGATCTTCTGAGAGGACATACGTGTTATGTTCTGCTTCTCGGAACGACTCGGACATCGTTGGCGTCTTATGAAAGAACTGTTTCAGGAACTGGATGAACTCTGCCCAAGTCTTTAACTTTCCCTGAGCTGTCTCTACTTGCACCAGAACAGCCAGGTCGGAATCCAACTTGAACTTGGCCAGGTTCAACCTTGCCTCGTCATGGGACATACAGGCTTCGATCCGCATCTGAAAGACCTCAATCTTAGTGGAAGCCATATAAGATCGTAACTCGTCCATGTGAAGCAGGGGTACATCTCGGGAACTAATCCCTTCACTACGTCGGTGGTAGGGCTGACGGAGGGGAGCTGGGGGGTGTGAAGAAGAATGGGAAAGTGAGGTTGGGGGATTACGGATCAAGGGTACTGGAGGGGAAGGAGTGGGAGGTGTTGGGGTTGCAGATTTGAGAGAGTCCGCAAAGGCAAGAGGCGGAGGCGGGGAAAGGTTCTTAATGCTGGGGGTTGGTTGTGGAGTACCAGTTGGGCTCTGGAACATCTCTCGGTCTCTCACGTCTCGCACCTGGTCTGCCAATGCTGACATTTCACCGACTAATCGTTCTAGTATGGCTTTCATCTGGTCCATTTCATTCTGGGAGTTGTCTTCACTCTGACCTTCCTCCCACTGGTCGACCGTGACAAACCGGGGACTGTCCGTATCCTCAAATGACACTTCACTTCCTTGTTCCTCATTCCTACTGACTAAAGCATCTTGCACCTCGTGCCTTGGCTCTGGATCAGGATTCTCCATCTTGGACAGGAAAGAAGGATAATTGATAGACAACTAACAACCGGAAAACACTAACCACCGCTTTCTCAACTTTGCGGTTCCTTCACAGTCACTGTGATTCTTGCTGGTATCTGCTGCACTTAAAGATTCCCTGAAATATTACACTAACCGTATTGAAATGTGGTAGCATGGCCAATACTGTTTGTGGTAACTATTTCACGGGCTGGTAGCGTGAAAAATGACAACTGCAACGCACTGATTCTAAACACCCGAGCGAAAGTGTAAGAACCAGTACTGTACAGTCTCTTCTACGGGGGGTACGGGATTAATTCAGGAGCCCTGAACGGAACAGGAGCATGTCAAACCATGGACTCCTAAAGAAATCGCACCGCTGCACACCACTGTAACGGGGGGGGGGGGGGGGGATGGAGTATCTCTCTTTCTTCCTCACTTCCCTTCTTCTGCTGCCAACAAGAGAGAGAGAGGGTAAGACAGAAAAAGATAGATTAAGATGTGAAGGTGGAAAATAGGTACTCAAGGATAGAAAGGAAGAGATGACGACAAACCCGTTATTGCATTCTAATTAACGAGAGGACAACCCTGTTTGGTTGACCCACGTCCAACATCCTTCGAGGAAGGGGATAAGGCTGCAACTCCGACACAATGATAACACCAAAGAACCACAAAAACCCCACTGAGACCTAGCATATTCCCTACTTTCTAGATATCACATAAGGATGTTTTTGGGAACGGTAATTCATTCGAATTATTTGATCGCCCACCTTCAGGTGAACTGGCCGTCCCCATGGTTTTCTTATTCTTTATACAATCGTGATTCATGCTCATTATTCAGGTACATTAGGACAGTAGGATAAATTGGAGGCTAGCAAAGACCAATCAAGAAGTTCACCTTCAATGTTGGCTGACAAGACTTTATTTATTAGTGGCCCCTCCATCATTGACGAACATGCCTATTACATAAGGCATCCTCTTCAAACACTAATCCGCCGTAGTTTGAATCTACCGCGCAGAGCATTTAAAAACTGAGGAGCCTTCATCATGAGCGCACGCGACCTCACTCATGGCTTCAGTCATTATGAATTGGGTTCTCACTACGAAAAAACTTCGTAAAAAATAAAAACAAAAAGAAAATAAGAATAACTATCCAATAAGCTTTCCATCATATCGTGGATGTACTTGTGTGGATTTCTGACCAGACGCTGAATCAGGCGTCATTCCTCCTTCTTTGCTCTGCGCTCAGCCTGCCCGGACGTACCTTTCAGGCTCCGCTGGTTCCGCATTCGTTGCGTCCCTAGTGAGTTTTTTCTCATTTGTTTACTCTGGGATGTATCGAGTAAGGTTAGGATAGGCGTAGCAGGAGTGTCCTGGGCTGGTTGCCCGCAGTGCAGTGTATTTTGGGTCGTATGTATGGGGCATCTATTTCGGATGTACCCTCGTGGTCCTGTTGTGGACACGTGAACTTTTCACAGTTGGGTTAGTTGGTGATGCAGGCGGCTTTCATTACGCGTTAATTATTGCTGCCTTTTATCCTTCTGATGAGGTAAGCTGTGTGTTTGCTGACGTTCCCAGCGTATTTTTCTTCACTTAGTGAAGTTTTTTCTGGGTCCGTGTCAGGCTTCCCGGGGTGGGAAGTTATCGCTTCGGTGGTGTGTTGGCGGTGGTTCCTGTTGTGATATTCCAGTGTGTGTTTATATTTCAACTATTTTCATGCCGTCTACCTAGGCCTAGCCAGCCGCTCGTAGCTTTGCCACATGTCTAGTGTTATTATTTATTTTTAAATATGCCCTACTGTGTCATGTGTATCCGGGTTTTAGTTGTGTATTGGCTAATTCCTCGGACTATATTTGTTTCCTGGTTTAGTTGTGCATTGGCTAATTCCACGGATTATGTTGTGACCTGGGTTAGTCGTGCGTGTCTCTCCTCGTGTCGTATTGTTCAGATGGTGTCTGTTCAGGGTGGGGTTTGCCTTCCGGCGGGTTTTTCTCGGTTTCACCATGAAAAATCCTGACCGATGAGCAGTGTTGGGCCACACGTGGTTTTTAACTCTGGCTGGTTCCCCGGCGTGGAGAGGTGTCTGTGGCTCTCCAGGACTGCGTCTCTGTGGGTGCCTGGTTTCAGGCCTCCTTTAAAAATTCCCGGCGGGATGGCTGTACCCATCCTTACATATATATTTAGATATATATAAAGAAACGACGTTCTTGAGAACACTCGTTTTTTATAGGTTTTTCTACCTGGTTTACGACAACCACATGGAAAACCTAGCTGTTGTTTAGGCGTTCCTCCCCGGCGATCTTTTACAAAGAAGTGGGGTCAGGAACTTGTGGGGTTAACTTTTAGACTTCTCACCCGGCGGGTGCACCTGAGCAGGGTGGGATAAAACGACTTAGGTCTCTTATAGTTAACCAATCCATTTGAGTGATACTCTGTGTATCGCTGCCTTTACTCTTACGGCAATTGAAGGATCAGTGAGGTTTAACCAAATCGATTCCCACACCCGGCGGGTGCCCCTAAGTAGAGGAACTAAGGAATTTATAAACAAATTCAATTTCGATTAACCTTAATTGGGTGATACTTTCAGTATCGCCGCCTTCTATTTTTACGACGATCGTTTGGGACAATTCGTTAAAAAATCAGATCTCGTATATTCCTGCCCTGGGCTATTCTACTAAAATATTTCAAGGGCCGGCGTCTTTATGAGGGGGGGCTTTGTTACAAAATTGAATCTTGAGACAGTCACCACCTCCTACAGACTATAAGTGCCATACTGGACCATTATATCAGAGGGTATTCTTCATGTTCTTTAGCTAAGAAGATTTGTTTAGCCTCTTTACACCCAGCCGCGTAGCGAGATGTGTTAGCTGTGTCTTTGCATCCCGTTACCCGGCGGGTTATTAACACTTGTATGCGAACACTTGGGTTAACCTTATGAGCATTAATTCCTGGAAATTTTTCTTTATTTTTCCAGAGCTGAGCTCCGGCGGACCAATACAGACCCGGCGGTAGTTCCTCACACCAGTCTCTGTCATGGCTAATGTGGCCCCAGTTTTTGCCCTGTGCATTACCCCTACTTGCGCGGGTATCCCAATTTTTGCGCATACCCTTTGCATAAGGTGTGTTAGATGTCTAGACCGTTCAAGGGGTCTCTGGGTTACACTTAATTGTTCATTTTGCTCCCAATTAGCCAATAAAGTCCTGTGTGACAATGACAAGACCGCGGCGGTAGCGTTGAGAGAGGTCAGACAACAAATGTCGGCCTATACTACCATTGTCGCACATAAGTCACTTCAATGTGACAACGTCCCACTTTGGGATAAGTTGCTGTCAGAGCACCCTCCCCCTAAACGTACCTCTAGAGTAACGGGTTTTAAGCCGACAGAGACTAGCCAGGGTTCTGTATCGTCTGTGGATACGTTTAAACGCCCGAGAGAGCCTACTCCCCCGGCAGCCACCTCCTCGTCGCAGGCGAGATCGAGGTCAAGGTCACCCCTCAGACAACGGTCTTCAAGTCGGGCCTCTTCCCCGGCTAGTAAGAAGTGTAAGACTGAAGCTTCCCCCAGTGGCCATGGTGGTGATTCTTCCAAACCTAGGTCTAGTTCGCGGTCACACCGTAGCCACAAATCCTCCAAAAAGGATTCCCATAAGAAGTCCTCTCGACATTCTACTAAGTCTAGTGCATCTCATCGTACCTCTACACCTGAAAATGTTTCTGTTACAGCCTCAGAGTATAGTGAAGCGCCTGTCCCTAAACAAGATTTACCTATTGATATTTTAACCCTAGAAACGGAAAGTTCAGGAAATTCAATAATTGAGAATGTTTCAGACTCTCAAGAGAGCGTAGGCCAGAGCCTCGGTGTTTGGCGGTTTGCTCAGCCAGGGTCTGACCATCCACGTCCGACTCATACGAGTCACACAGTAGCCGATGTCCACAGGGACGCGGCGACCCCATCCTCTATCCCTGATTTATCTTGGAAACAAGGTGCCCCTGCCTCGGCGGGGTCTTCTCAGGAGGATCGGGAGGAACAAGATGAAGTGTCATTAATTTCAGATAGGGAGGGACAAGGGTCAGGCTCAGGCCTGGACGCCGCCCATGATAATACTGATTCACCTGAAAGTTCTGCACCTAACCAGTTTGTTACAGCACAAGAAATTGATGGGTTACTTACTCATGCTCTATCAAAATTCTTTAATCAACAACGAGAAAACCCCACAATGGACTTGGGGGCTCCCTTGACAGGTTCTGCGGTACGGCCTCTGATAACGTCAATCGATTTATCTAAGATTCCTAACCCTCCTACTCTGTCACCGGCAGGGAGCTCTAAGCCAGCTACGGCGGCATTCACTACGTCAAATGTCAGGGTCATTACGGATGTTAATCCACCCCCTCTAGACAAAGCGCCTCTTAGAAAAGTAGCTATGCCCCTGCTTTATGGGCCAGACGAGTCATGGGTCCCTTTGAACCCCTCTAAGCCAGAGCTTGCCCAGCCTACCTTGTCAGGGGAACTCCCGGTACCACGTGAGTGGTTTATCCAGGGAAATAAGTCTAAGAAATTAAGGGCATTGGATGCCTTGGGTAATGTTTTGGACGTAAATATCAAGGCTATACCTAGTTATTATCATCAGGATTATTTTGTTTATGCATCTAAGCCTGCTTTACCCCCTGCCTCAGCTTCAAAACTTTTTTCAGACTGGTCTAAGCTGGATGGGTTTAATGATATTAAGGCTCTGTCGGCTATTACTCCTGAACTAGATTTACAGACCGTCACAGACGAGACAGCTAATCCAGTGTTGAAGGTGGGACAGTTGGGACCAGGACCTTGGGTGGATTGGGAGGTAGAGGCTCAAAACTTTGCAACCACTTTCACTTCTAAATCTTCCCACCAGATCCCTCAGGATACACATTCATGGTTCTCCATGCCGGTAGGTTCTGCCGGCGGAGTTCCGTCAGCTTTATTTTCTTTTTTAGCTGCCCCTAAGATTAATCTTTGTGAACTAAAGGAACCATTCATTACCCCTACCCCTTCTCACCTAGACAGAGAATTTAGGCTAAGGGGAAAAGCTTTCCGCCTGTTTTCACAGTACATAGTTTCTCAACAGGTGGCTAAGTCTTTACTCAGGTCTACTCAGGCAATCGCAGACGCGGATGCTCGAAGATCAGTTGAATTATCCCGGCGTCTGATTCTTCAGTCGTCGATTCAATCCTTAGGTGACATACGCACAGCCTTACTTGAGGCGGTGCGAGCACGACAGGATCTTAGGATGTCATTAGTTCGCAAGCTGCCTGATCGCATTGCTAACCAGGTGGTAATGTCCCCAGTACTTACACCTTCTTTAATGTCCCCTGATGTATGGCGAACAGTGTTTAACATGGCACAGGCCGTGAAGCACAGTCCCGCACAGGCTAAGAAACCCGCATTTAACTTCCCCAAACCTAAGCCTCCTACTAAAGCTCAGCCAGGGGGTTCTAAGCCGTTTCTTCCGCCTAAGTCCTCCCAATCCCCCCTGGGTCAGTTCAGGCATAGACAGAGAGGGTTTTCAGGACAGAGGGGACGCGGCCAGTATAAGCCGGGGCAGGGCCAGTCTTCGGCCCACACCAGCCAGCCGGCGAAGCGTCCAACACCACCAAACCCACCATCAAAAAACTAAAGTCTTTCTCACTCCCAGTGCCTATCTTAGAGCCGGAGGAACCGAGGGAAGTACAGCCGGCGAACCCTTGTCTGCTAACTGGGTCGTTCCGAACGTGTCACCAAGCATGGCCGTTAAAAACCTGGGCACGGATGGTGGCACGCAAAGGCATCACTTGGCAGTGGCTCCGGCGACCTCGCTTACGTCAGCCGACAACGGCAAATTGTGTTTCATTAGAGGTGGAGTTGCTGGTCCAGGAGATGATTGCCAAGAATGTCATCATCCCGGTACCTCCAGATTACCCTGTATTCACGTCAAAACTGTTTTTGGTTCCCAAACGGGACAGTGTTCAGATGAGGCCGGTCGTAGACCTGTCGTATCTGAATCTTCACATTTACAACGAGTCTTTCAGAATGTTAACAGTTCATCAAATCAGGCTAACACTTCCGCCGGGTGGCTGGATGTGTTCCCTAGACCTGACAGACGCCTATTGGCACGTGTCGGTCAACAAAAGATTTCAAAGGTTTCTGGCCTTGAGGATCAGGCACCAAAATTTTGTTTTTCAGAGGATGCCGTTCGGTTTGAACCTAGCACCTCGATTATTCACGAAACTAGTCCGGCAAGCCCTGATGCCATTGTTAAAACAGGGAATCAGAGTGTTGTGGTATCTAGACGACTGGCTGGTGGTGGCAGAGACACAACAATTATGCATAAAACATGTCAATATCATTTTAAATCATGTCAAAACTCTAGGCTTCAAGGTAAATCTGGTAAAGTCAAACCTTGTTCCCTCAAGAGTAATTCAGTGGATAGGGCTGGTCTGGGACACCGCCGCTCTCACTCTGAGTCAGAGTGTGGACAATCGCAACAGGTTTCGCAGGAAACTGTTCAGGTTTCTTCACAGTCTGACTACGACACGAAGAGTCTGGGAGTCTCTGGTCGGCTCTCTCAACTGGATTCAGCTAACTGTCAAGTTGGGCCGGTTGAAAGTAAAACGATTAATATTGGAAGGCAACAAATATTTCCCACTCTTACCGGCGGGAAAATTATGGCCCATACCAAAATTAATCCACACCTTACTAGCGGTCTGGGCGAAGAGGGAAACATTGCACTCAATCATGTCATGGACCTCTCCTCCTCCAACGGTATGGGTAGACACGGATGCGTCAGGCACCATAGGGTGGGGATTTCAGTCAAATCAGGGGCACCAGGGTCAGGGACTTTGGTCCCACTTAGAAATCTCTCACATAAATGTCAAAGAGTTACTAGTCCCCTTGTATTTCCTTCAGGCTCACGGCCCGGCGTTACGGGGCAAGTCAGTGGCCTTCAGAATGGACAATCTGAATGCAGTTCACTGTATTCAGAAACAAGGGTCAACGAGGTCAAGGAAGTTGCTACTCGTGTCGGAAGAGATTTTTATTCTAGCCACCAGTCTAGATATTTATCTTCACGCATCTTATCTCCCAGGCGTAGCGAACGTCTGGGCAGACGCTCTGTCCCGGAGACAGAGCACGACAGTAGAATGGGAGCTCAAGCAACCCATTTTCGACCTAATGATTGCGGAGCTCTCCCATCCACAAGTGGATCTTTTTGCGTCCGAGGAGACTCACAAGCTCCCTCTATACCTCACCCGCCGGGCGATAACGCCGGCAGGGGGGCCAGACGCCCTAGTGACAGACTGGAACAGATGGAGCTCCATCTATCTGTTTCCGCCGCCAGATGCGTCACTAATGTGCCACGTAGTGAACAAACTACGAGTTTATCGAGGCTTAGTCTCGCTAATCGCGCCCCTGTGGCCGGCGCAGGTGTGGTACCAGCAGTTAATAATGTGGTGCCCGGACCCGGTATCGCTCCCGGTCGGGTACTTCCACTTAGACACGATTGGCAACCTAGAGACCTCGCTGACTTTTGCATTATGGACATTCAGGAGGCCAAGTGGCTAGCACCATACGGTAGGGATGTGACCAATAAATTGCTCAATCAATATACTCAGTCTACTAAGCGACAATATCAATCTCATTGGAAAGCTTTTACTTCTTGGATTGTTAGAACGGAACAAACTGTACCCTCAGTGGCATTGGTTTTTAATTACTTGAACTATCTGTTTGAGCAGAAACGTTTATCTGTGGTTACTTTGAAGAATCACTTAACTGCGATTAGAGTGCCCTTTTTCGACCTTACAGGTCTATCCATACCGGTGGCGGAGGAAACAGGATTTATGAGAGCGTGTTTTAAACTCCGCCCACCTCCCCGTCAGCTCATGCCTACTTGGTCTCTGGACAAAGCTTTGTCTTTACTTCATTCTCGTCTGTATCAAAATACTGCAGACTTTGCTTTAATCTTAAAGAAGGCAGTTTTCCTTTTGGCTTTGGCCACCGGAAACAGAGTGTCTGAGCTGGCGGCGATGAGCAACACACCTAATTGTCTTAGGTTTGGTAGACTTAATGATTCAATTTCCATTGCACCCTCCCCGGCGTTTGTAGCCAAGAATGAGCATAGTGCACACGTGTTTTCTGAATTCACGGTGCCGGCGTTAAAAAGGGGAAAGGTGCATCATAATTTATGTCCAGTGCAAGCTCTAACCAAATATTTGAGAATAGCTCCTCATAACCCCCAAGGTGCTTTATGGGTAGCGAGTACGGGTAAACGCTTACTTAAACGGCGATTAGCCTCTCTTCTGGTAGAAGTCATTAAAGAAAGTAATCCCGGCGTTGTGGGTAGGGCCCACGATTTACGCAAGTGGGCGGCCTCTTTACGTTTCCTGAAAAACTTTTCAGTTGAAGATATTGCGTCCACACAGTTGTGGGCGTCTAATCATACGTTTCTCTCTAGATACTTGTCAGTTGCTCTAGACAAACCTTCCTTACCATGTATAGCTTTAAGGCAGAGGGTCTAGGTGGCCCTGCAGTCACTTATGTTTATTTTCAAGGAAGGGGGGGGTGCAGTCAGTTGACATAGGACACCCTAGACCCCGCCGGAGTATGAGAGCTGTGATACAATTTAAGGTTAAAATGTGATATGAAAATTTCTCTGCGAGAATTTGTGCTAGTACAAAGTTTAGTACAAAACAACGGTGTTGTTATAGTAGTTTTAGCTGCGAAAGCAATGTAACATTAGTTCAATGGAGTTCATTAGCAATTGATCTCCACATGTATTTTGGGGTTTATGATGTGCACATATAAACTTATAACTTATTATTTTTGTCACCACTCGTTGAGTGGGGTGCCTTTTGTAACTACAGATCTGTGTTCAGAATCTTCAGGGTTACCTATTTTTGTCGGGCAGGCTTCTTTGAAGCACGCACCTGCCTGAACCCCTTTTTCTTGTATATTTCCGGCCTACGCCGTATTAAATACATTTTTCAAAAAGTAAGAATACTATGTGGTTGTTTTTATTATCTGCTTTTCTAGAGTTATGATATGATTACGAATGTCCCCCTCCAGTCTTAGATATCAGGCATGTTCGTCAATGATGGAGGGGCCACTAATAAATTATAGGTTTGACTCCTGTAAGGAGATAAAGAAAACCTAATATTTAGTAGTGGCCCCGTAATCATTGACGACTGGGGCCCTCCCGACCGTCCCCTTCCCATTCGTTGATGTATTAAGGATTTTGGTTTACTTGATATGTCAGTGAAGGAGGAATGACGCCTGATTCAGCGTCTGGTCAGAAATCCACACAAGTACATCCACGATATGATGGAAAGCTTATTGGATAGTTATTCTTATTTTCTTTTTGTTTTTATTTTTTACGAAGTTTTTTCGTAGTGAAAACCCAATTCATAATGACTGAAGCCATGAGTGAGGTCGCGTGCGCTCATGATGAAGGCTCCTCAGTTTTTAAATGCTCTGCGCGGTAGATTCAAACTACGGCGGATTAGTGTTTGAAGAGGATGCCTTATGTAATAGGCATGTTCGTCAATGATTACGGGGCCACTACTAAATATTAGGTTTTCTTTATCTCCTTACAGGAGTCAAACCTATAAACTCTCGGTTAGGCTACTGGTACTACTCTTAGACCAATTTAATACTGACGGCTCCGATTTACCATCCTGACAACACATTTAGATCCAAATAGGTACGGGAGGATAGATACAAACATATTGCAGTAATCTTAAGCTTGATATTAATAGAAGGAACATTTTACCGTTTACAACTCTTAACATTGGTACCGTATGGTCCGTATCTAATTATCTCTATACCATTAACCTGGGACCAATCCATTACCGTACAGGGACAGTCTCTTAACCTAGGAGTAGGACTCGAATATTGCTGTCTGTATCCATCCCATTCCTCTCAGTATTATACATCCCAATTCCGCTAGATACCGGTATCGGCCAGGCTTGCCTGTAGGTTTCTTCGGCCTACCGTATCCTGGGGTATAGGGGGTAATCATACGTCTTCCTGCGGTCCTTGAACCCTCGTACAGTACACGAGTTCAGCATCCTGCACTCAGCCAATGGGAGGGGTGAATCTCCGATTCTCCGCCATCAGCAATTCAGCATCACATCGACTCCGTCCCAAACTGGTTCCCTCTGAATGGAGGGAAAGGAAGCCTAAGTCCGGAGAAGAAGCGGGGAATGATGACAGAGACTGGGGGGTAGGTCTCTCTCATAGGCCTGGGGTCACGACAGTCAGGGGCCGAGGGCCAGTGCCAGGGATCCCGCCAAAAAAGGGGAGGGCGATCACAAAGGGTGGCGTCGCTTGGGTAGGAATTGGCGGTCTTTTTACATAAGGGGGCATTACTCTAAATTCGAAAAGGAAGGATTTTTACATGGGATAATAATAATAATAATAATAATAATACTTTATTTCAGACTCACACAGTACAGAGGGGACCATACTGGGGTCCATATATACCTTACAGTAACATAAATATATATAAATATATATAAGCTACTGTACATAGGCTACATAAAATAAAAAGAAATTAAATAATACCCAGCTTGCTATCATGTAGTTCACAGCACTGCCTCAACCAAAAACAGTGGTCATCAAACTACTGTGTTACCAAAACCACTGTCCTAATTGTGTACAGTACCATGCCTCACATCATTTAGCTTCCGGTACAGTATGTTGCTACAGTACAGTATAGGAATATCGGTACTGTACTGCACTATGAGGATCAGTACCGGTATGCTAATTCTGTAGAGTGGCAGACCTGAAATCATTACTTAAGGTTAAATATAGAGCAACTTCCTCCAGTGTGCCTGGATCCTGGAGATGTACACTATGCTTGGAGTTTGTAGCATTTTAATGATCCTGTTCTCAGAAGTGTTAAGGCGCTGAATGAATTTATATGTTAGCTTTCTAATGAGTGATTTGTAACAGTGTAAGTTCATATAGGCACATAGCGTACTTGTACTCTCATATTTTGAGAGCCCCAAAAATAACAAAAGGGGTGAAAGGAAAATCAGGCTTGAAAGTATTTTAGATAGATTTGAGAATATTAGTTCTCCTCCTGATCTAGGGTAATTCCCTCTTTACATAGACAAGGGTTAATTAACCCTTCTTAAACGATACATTTTCCTTAAATATAGGGAAGAGTGAATGAAGGGGAAAAAGTCTTACAGTTAAGTCAAACCTTACAACATATACCAAAAGGGAAAGTACAATTTCTTCCCGTTACAGTACGAAACATCGAAGCAGGGGGTACGAGACATAGTGTCAAATTCAATGCTGTATAGTAGGCCTACTTACATTCAAAAAATAATAATAAATAAAATAATAAATAATAGAGGTTTCAAGTCATGAATAATTAAAATTATTGTAATTACAGGTATTATTTTTGAGGTAGTATTTATTTTAAATTCTTTACCGTTTTCTAACTCAAAACTATGATGTAATTATATTTGTATAATTGTTACTGTTGTGCCAGGTTTTTACTGGGGTTTGATTGGTTTGATTATGTAAGTTCTTCCTAACTGGAGACGTTAATGTTGTTTTACCACAGACACCGAAAGAAGATAGAGGATAATCATCACAAGACGTGCACTCATTCTATTTATTGGCACAAGAATATCGCATACGTGAAACTAGAATAAATGGTCACGAACAACACACGAGTCGCACGAACGAGGCTCCACAACGTCTGACTATGTCTGTTAGGCTTCTTCTACTGCAATCTAGGTGATCATTAGGGACTGCCTTCAAATCGAATCCTTCCCAGGAATGTCTTCCGCCCATGGGTCACAAGAATTCACTAGTAGAGGTCCTTCTCACAGGTGTCGCTCCTGTGTATTGATAGCAGTATAATGTTTTCACTTTATATGTGTAGAATAGGTAATCCAGTCTTTGGTAGATGCGTTGGCCGTGGGGTTGTCCTGACGTGGCTGGGTTTGCTACAGGGTTGATCCTCACTTAACTGGGTTAGCACAGTTTAACTCGAGCTCTTGAATTGGGGCCTTGAATACTATCTACCTCGCCATGGCAAAGGTAAAAATAGAATCGAGTTAACGCAGGAGTAAACTCACTGACTACTCTGGTCTTTGAAAGAACTTTGATGCAGAATTGGAGGTTTGAAAAAAGTTACAGTCCTTCCGCCCATGGATCACAAGGAACAGTAGGGTCAGGTGGGGTTGGACCGTACTTGGTGATGTACCGTACGTACGGTGATGTACCGTACGACAGCCCTAAATCGCTAGAAATTAGGTGTAGCAGAAAATCCTGGTAGCACTGGCAACACTGCATGCATAGCAATCGGCGGACTGAGTGACGCCAGACGGAGCATTGAAATGAGTATGGGAGGTCATTATATTGTTTTTTGTCATGCCTGATGTAATTTTATGCCTTTCTATATATATTTATGATAATCTTAAGGTATTGTAGATCACAGAGATATGGGTTGTGAATATAAGCACTAAGGCATGTTATAGGCCAGATTTGGAAGACTTATTTCTGTTAATAAAATGTTCCCAAATGTTTTCCCAGTGGCGTATATAGGTCCTTGGGAAGGGGGGGGCCATAGGGGTGAATCCATTATTTTAAATTTTATATAATGGGTGGGCGAGCGAAGCGAGCCTCTACAGCTGGGGGGGGGGGGGGGGGGGGGGCGCTGTAAGCCCCCCCCCCCCATGATTTTTTTGAAAATCAAGCATTTTTAGGATCCTTTTGAGGCCTCAGCAGGGATATATTGCACTAATTTGATATGCAATGGTAAAACAATATACAGAAGATTATATATGTTGGCTAAACAAAAAAAGAGCTGTTTGACAAATATTTAATTAGGGAATTCTACAGTATGTATAAAAAAAAACTGCTATAATCTATATCATAATACTATACAATTGTTGATTCATTCATTCCTGGAACTTATGGAAATTGAAATATTACTTTTTATATGAAACATTTAAAAAATAAACTAAAACTCGCAAAATGGCATTAATGAGAGAGAGAGAGAAAAAAAATTAAACTAAAACTCGCAATAATGAAGTTGAGAGAGAGAGAGAGAGAGCTTACTTTACTCACTAGTAACAAAACTAGGGACAAAAGGGGGGGGGGCCATGGCCGAGTGCCCCCCCCCCCCCCCCCTATATACGCCACTGTGTTTTCCCCAAAACCTAGTGTAGGTGTTGTTCCGTACTGTAATAAGTCTTATAAATCCATCCATGCAATTATATAAGCAGGAAAAGTAATTTCTGATAATATATGCCTTCTTTTTCTATATATGATTATTTGCAATATTATTTGCTTAATACTTGGCCTCCAGCCAAATATTTTGCCCAATTATAGTATGGTATTTTACTATTTAAGTATATAAGGGCTAAAATAATATATATCTAAGTGTCCATTTAAGCTGTAAGCAATTTTTTGGTGGTCTGTATGGTCCATCACCCCCTGAGTGATGGTCCGTACAAATTGTACCCCCCTTGAGTTTATTTTCCAGTGTTGCAAGCATACTGTATTTCGTAATTACCTGCATGCCAAGGGATGTGCAAGTAATGAAAGTTTCATCCACATATAATGTTTCTCATTTCCAGCCTTCATGTGATTTTAGATAAATATTTTTCCACTAGTAGTACGGTCCAATCCCACCTCACCCTACTTACAAATAAGTTCAACAGGTAGCTTCAGTATCACAATTGTTTTTCCGCCCATGGGTCACAAGAACAATTCTTACTACTGCGCCCTCAACCTTCCAGCTATCCTTCCGCCCATGGGTCACAAGGAACAGCCTTCCGAATTGAGTATCTATCCTAAAATCTCCCGCCATAGTCATACCGTTTCTCAGTGCTTCGGTGGTGGTGTAGTTGAGCATCAGAAAGGCGCCTAGGGGTAGGATGTTGTAGGGCGGTTGGCTCCGTGTGGCTTGGAGGGGGGGTGATATGAGCTAACCGTATATCTCCGCTTCCCTGGTCATAGTGGCGATCCGGCTGAGCTCTAGAGTGGCGAGGGGATGTCCAGTATGTATGCTGCCATTTCTTGGTTGATTTCTCTTCTGCTGGACTTTGGGATTGGTTATGGTGATGAATAATTTTTTCCCTGGTGTTGGAGGACGTGTCATCTCGATGGCAGTAACTCGTGTTGGGCTGTGGGTTGATTCCCTTTAGCTCTGGGTTGGGGTGGTTGTTAATTTATATTTGCCTCCTGGTTTGGTCTGGGGCTGTTTATGTGGTTTGCAGCCTGGAGGTAGATGGAGTAGACAGTGGTTGCAAGTTTGTAGGTTTGGGATGTTGCAGGAGAAGTGTAATCGGCGAGAACTGATCACATGTTTTCCCCTGTCTTGTGAGGGTATATATAATACATGTCTGCCCTTGAGTCGTTTTCTTTGATGATTAGACTTGTGTGTGGCAATTAACAGTGTTGGTGGATGTAGAGGTGGTGATGGTGGTGGGGGTGGCGGAGGTAGAGGTGGTGATGGTGGTGGAGGTAGAGGTGGAGATTGTTATGCCAGGTTTTTTACTGGGGTTTAATTGGTTTTGATCAAGTGGGCTCTTCCTAACGAGAAGTTTTATTGTTTTACCACAGACACAGAAAGACAATAGAGGATAATTATCACAAGACGTGTATTCATATTCCGTTTATTTGCACAAGAATATCGCATACGTAAAAGCTAGAACAACAATGGTCAAGAACAACACAATTAAAGTGCACGAACGAGGCTCCACTACGTCTGACTCGCAAGACTGGATTATTCTATGTAATATCTAAGTAAGTATCAGGGACCGCTTTCTAACTGAAAGATTACGCTTGTCCTGTATTTATTTCAGAGATAAGAATAGCACTCCTATCAATTGAGGATTTACACTTGTGCTTAGAAAGGTTATATAGTAATTATATATGTGAACGTTTGGTATTTACCTGCGTAGAGTTATTCTGGAATTTGGGAGCTAAACGTAATTATTTCTCTGATGTTAAATCACTGTGGTACTTATGCATAAGTTAACTTGAATTTATTTGTTATTTAACTTTAACAGAATTATTATCAGTACTTCCCTGATTTCTTTGGGTTTCACTAGAACTTCCTTTCTCTCGCTTTTTGCATAGGTGCGTAGTATCCGATGTTTCTAGAATACTTCTTATCATATACGCAGTGGATATATTTTAATTACTTTCACTTTTGATCTTTGTATCTTTCTCTCTGATAATACGCCAAATATATTTTCTTTTCACAATTAGATCTATAACTTTTACGGAATAATAACTTCACTTTCAATGTGTAGAATAATTAATCCAATGGGTGTAGAATTAGTAATCCAATCTTGGGTAGATCCGCTGGCCGTGGGGTTGTCCTGACGTGACTGGGTTAGCACAGTTTAACTCGAGTACTTGGGTTTGAGACCTTAAATACTATGTTACGTAGCACAAGCCGTGGCAACAATAGAATCGAGCTAACGCAGGGGTAACTCCTGACAACTCTGGTCTTTATAAATACTTTGATGAATTACTTGCAGTTTGGTCTATCCCGGATAAAGCTTGCTAGTACCTGACTGTCTGCTTATATCCACAATAGCACATGGGTTGAGGTAGGCCGAGAATATTAATTAATTCACCTGGAAGGCTCTAATAAAACAGCTTGTTGATACCCATTCAAAATAATTATTATCCGTGGGTGGCAACAGTCTCGTAATTGTGTGTACGCCTTGCGATCAACTGAACAACTCTTCAACTGTGCCCTCAGCCTTTGAATCTGTCCTTTTACCCGGGGTGTCACGAACAGCTCTAGATTGAGATGTCGATCCTAATAATAATAATAAATTGAGTAGTGGCAGGGGGTTAGGGAGAAGTGGGGATAGGACAAGAATTAGTTGGATGAAGTGAATTTTAGCAGGAGAAAAAGGTGTCCAGGCTTAACTGGAGCTGCCTGAGGGTTTTCAGTGTTTGGGAGATCGGCGCTACTATGAAGACGGCTGGACCCGACCAGGGAGGCAGTGGGCTGAGAGCTGGGCGGCTGGAACTGTGGGCTATTGTACGGGTAGGGAATTTAAGGCCATATATTTATCCTCCCGGCCCGACTGGGAGTCCCGTACTAATAGCCCGCTGGTGATGAGGTGTTGGTGAGGGTGATGGGTGGTGGTGGTGATATTACTTCCTCGGGAGGTCCGGGAAGCCTTGCTTCAGAGCTTGCTTCACTGTAGGCTGCATTCGATGTAGTTGTATTTGCCTTTTGTGTGAAAATAGCAATTGCAGCCTTCCTTCTTCCAGTCTAACATGCAGTAGCTCAGGAATCCGTTGCATTCAGGTGGGACGCAGTCCTTGTAAGCATAACTCATTGTCATGTTGTGGTCCTTATTCAGGTGTGGTAGGCAGATATCCAAGAACAATTGGTGAGGGGTCTTGGGGGTGTCTGGTTTCTTCTCTACCTTTCTCACTGGTTCGATTTCAATGAGGGGCATGGAGGCACCTTTTTTTTGGTTTTGAAGGAGGCTCTGCAGGTGGGTTGGTGTTGACTGCAGGGGTCTCCTCCATCGCCTCTTCTTCTTCTGCTGCGGGTGTCGGAGTTGAGTTGGTTTCTTCAGCAGCTTCTACAGGATCAGCTTCTGGAGTTACTGCTTCAGGTTCAGGGGGACAGTTTTTTCTGTTTAGAGGCGCTTTGATGGTCAAGCGCCTCTGTGGAGTAGGTCCCTGTCTGACAGGACCCCTCTGGGCATTGTCCAACAAACCTCCTGGTACAAGAATACCTGGGAGATTGTTGGCCTGAAGGAGGGCAGGTAGGTATTGCTGGAGGAGGGAGTTGTTTCCTCCAGCAAGAGCCACGGCCGTCCTGATGATAATATCGATCTTAATTGATATATCACTAGGCAGGTCCATGCTCTTTAGTCTGTCAACCTTTTTCATAATACCCTGCCTCTCCTTCAAGTCTCGGGCATGATGTGAGCCCTTGACTGTTTTGCCCTTGGGTCCTGTGACCAGAGTGGCCTCAGGACCTCTTGCCCCTGTTTTGGTGTGGAATTCTACCCTCTCTCCGTCACCTAGAGAGGGTACAGACTTCCTGGGGTTGTTTTTCTTAATATTTTTGTGGTGTACAAAAATATCAGTGCTGTTGTCGTCCCTGGTGATAAATCCAAAGCCCTTCTTCACATTAAACCACTTTACAGTGCCGGCAACGAGTGTGGAAGTTGCGGGAGGCATTGTGGTGGTGGTGAAGAGAGGAGGATATGTAGCTCTGCTCGGTGTGGCTGCTCAACTCAGAATGCCGATCCTAAAATCTTCCGTCATAGTCATACCGTTTCTCAGGGCCTCGGGGGTAATGTGGTTGAGCATCAGAGAGGCGCCTAGGGGTAGGATGTTGTAGGGTGGTTAGTTCCTTGTGGCTTGGAGAGGGGTGATATACTTACTTATAGTGCCATTTCTCGATTGATTTCTCTTCTGCTGTTGGACTTAATTGGAATTGGTTATGTTGATGGATAAGTTTTTTCCCTGGTGTTGGAGGGCGTGTCATCTCAATGGTAGTAACTCGTGTTGGCTGGGGGCGGTTGTGTCCTTTTTAACTCTGGGATGGGGTGATATAGTTACATTTGTCTTCTGGTTTGGTCTGGGGCTGCTTATGTGTTTTACAGGCTGGAGGTAGATGAAGTGGACAGTGGTTGCAAGTTTGTAGGTTTGGGATGTTGCAGGAGAAGTGTAATATCGGCGAGAACTGATCCCAAGTTTTCTTTTTTCTGTGGAGGTATATAATTGTCTGCCCTTAGTCGTTTTCTTTGATGTAGGATATGAGAGAGAAAACGGCTTGGTGGTGGTGAATGCTTGGGTAACTGTTTCTCTGCTATTTCACTTTGTATGTTGGCTGTGGTGAAGGTATGGCAACATTGTTGGTGGAGATGGTGGTGGTGGTGAAGGTAAAGGTGGAGGTCTCGGTATGGTGGCTGTGGTGGTGGTGGAGGTAGGGGTGGGGATTTCGGTATGTTGGCTGTGGTGGATGGTGGAGGTAGGGGTGGGGATCTCGGTATGTGGTGGTGAATATGCTTTTCTGTTATTTCACTTCAAGTTTGTAGGTTTGGGATGTTGCAGGAGAAGTGTATCGGCGAGAACTGATCACATGTTTTCCCCTGTCTTGTGAGGGTATATATATAATTGTCTGCCCTTGAGTCGCTTTCTTTGATGATTAGACTTTGAGTGTGTGGCAATTAACAGTGTTGGTGGATGTAGAGGTGGTGATGGTGGTGGGGGTGGCAGAGGTAGAGATGGTGGTGGAGGTAGAGGTGGAGATCTCGGTAGTCTGGCTATGGCGGTAGTGTTGGTGGGGGGAGAGGTGGTGATGGTGGTGGTTGACCTCGAGTGCGTGGCAACGGTGTTGGTGGTGATGTAGAGGTGGAGATCTTGGTATGTTGGCTGTGGCGGTAGGTGTGGCAACAGTGTTGGTGGAGATGGTGGAGGTCGAGGTGGTGATGGTGGTGGAGATGTTGAAGGTAGAGGTGGAGATCTCGGTATGTTGGCTGTGAGGGTGGTGGAGGTAAGGCTAAATGCAATTATTTTCTCTGAGTTACTTCACTATGGTGCTTACACATAAGTTAACTTGGATTATTTGGTTATTGTCTTTAGCAGAATTATTATCAGTACTTCCCTGATTTATTTGGGTTTCACTAGTACTTTCTTTCTCTCGCTTTTTGCATAAGTTCGTAGTATCAGATGTTTCCAGAATACTTCTTTTCATATATCCGGTAGATTTATTTCGACTAATTTCCACTGTTGATCTCTCTATACTAATTATCTACATACACTAAGTATAGCTCCCTTTCACAGTTATTGAAATGCTGGGTGTGAAGGGAATTCATGGTCTCCTGAAATATCCCCAGGCTACCTTTAGGATCAACTTTTCCTGGTACCTGGCGCGGGGTACGAACCTCTGAAGGGAATTTAACCCCCCTAAAAACCCACAGGTTTTGAGATGCCTTGGGTGGGGTTCGAACCCTGGTTAGTGACCCAACCATCACCACCAGGCCCGCACGCTAACCCACTGTACTACCACAGACGTACTAAAAGTATAGCAACCTTAGTCCGATTTTTAAGAACCAGGTGATAGTCTCGTGGTGTTATCACGTGATGAGTTTATTGGACTTACCATCTACGACTATTTTACGCTATACCTGACGTCAACTCGGGTTAGTATTATTGTGGGTGCGGGACATTTTCGAGGGCATTACATTACATCCTTCTTTAACTAGGCTAGTCCCTAGCCCATTTTAAGGTCGTAAGGTATCGTAGCTGTATTACCTCAGCAATCTCAATATTGTTGGTATAGGGTTCGCGTGACGGGTGCTCCACGTAGCTACCTGGTCACGTTCCCTAGCTGCCACCAATGAAATGCTGGGTGTGATATTGGGGGCTTGGGGTTTGTGGAGGTTAGTTGGGGGGGTATGGTGAGAAAAGATTTGTCGGTTCGGTGCTGGAGGGCTTAGGTCCTTAGGGGTTTGTATGGGAATATTCGTAGCCTGAGTGAGGGGGTGAGTAGGGGTGTTTAATTTAGGGTCAGACGTGTGGGGTGGGGTAATGTCTTGTGGCTTTAGAGGTTTAAACACATACAATAGCACTGGATATATCAAAGGCATTTGATAGAGTCTGGCATCAATCCTTATTGTCGAAGATGTCACACTACGGCCTTGCATCATTAGTTCCACTAATTTCTTCTTATCTTCATAACAGAAAAATACGTGTAATGGTAGATGGCCTTTATTCTCAATTTCACTCAATAAATGCTGGTGTTCCCCAGGGATCAGTTTTGGCCCCAACTCTGTTCCTCATTCATATCAATGATCTCATATCTACCACTCATAATCCAATACATTCCTACGCAGATGACTCAACACTCCACAGTTCCTTCACATTTACCAATTCTTTCACCCAACCCGATCTTATAAATTCAAAAATAAACACTGCAATTTCTCTGAACCAGGATCTTTCTAGAATTAATGAAAGGGGACAAGAGAATCTAGTTTCCTTTAATGCACAGAAAACCAAGTACATTCAATTTTCTAACCGACAGAATCTCACTGACTCCCATATATTTTTTAATGATGTAAATATTCCCACTTCCCCTAGTATTGACATTCTCGGTGTAACATTAACTACTAACTTGAGCTGGACACATTATGTTAGAAGCATTGCTAAGAATGCCTCTAAAAAACTGGGACTCCTGTACAGAGTTCGAGAATTCTTCACTGACGAGCAGTTGGCCGTAATATATAAAAGTCATGTGAGCTCTCAGATGGATTACTGTTCACCTCTGTGGGGTGGAAGTGGAGTGGTTGCATTGAGGCAGTTGGACAAAATTCAAAATAAAGCTATTAGATTAATCAATAACCCTGCAATCACACAGGACCTTCCTACATTAGCCATACGAAGAAACGTTGCATCCCTTGCATTATTCTACAGATATTTCACAGCAATTGTTCCGAGGAACTTGCTTCAATTGTGCCGCCTCTCCACATCTTTCCCCGTAGAACTAGGGCAGCTGAGAGCGCCCATGAATTTACACTTTCTCCTCCACAATGCAGAACTTCTGCTTATCAGAATTCATTTATCCCCAGAGCTACTACTCTTTGGAATTCACTTCCCTCGAATTGCTTTCCACAAACTTACAATCAACAAATGTTTAAATCCAGTTGTTACAAACATTTTATGAATGGAGGATGCCTTTAGGCACATGGACCTTTTTGTTTTATCTGTGTTTTTCCTTCCTCCGTTCATTGTCTCTTTTAAAAAAAAAAAAAAAAAAAACGCTCGAACGAATCTAGTTCGGAGCGTGCGAGTTACGCCGTGATAGTCGATGGTGACTTGAAAGGCATTTGGGACTTGTATTACGGTGTAGGGTCCGACATAGCGAGGGCCTAACTTGTTGGTGATAGGGAGGTTGGCTACCATTACGGTGTCATGGATGGCGAAAGGGTTTTTTTCATCGATTTTATCAGTTTTGGTGTCTTGACAGATCTGGGCGGTATGGAGGGTGTTTTGCAGATGTTGCAATGGGTCAATTGTGGAGGTGGTGGAGGGAAGGTGAGCGTGGTGGTGGAATGGCAGTAACAGGGGGGGTACACCGTAAACACGTTCATGAGGGGAAATACCGTCTTCCCGAGGACAGGTGTTCATACCCCACTGTATCATCTTTAGTTGTGATGGCCAGTCTGAGGTATTAAGAGCAATCATTCTTGTACGTAACTGGTTGTTGATGGTGCGATGGCTGCGTTCGCAGATAGCATTTCCTTGAGGCCAGTACGGGGATGAGTGTTTAATCTTGATACCGCATTGTTGGGTGAATTGTTGCCAAACGTGTCCACTAAACTCGGGGGCATTGTCCGATAGAAGAGCAAGGGGAAGGCCGAATATAGGGAACACTTCGGTGGCAAGCAGTGTGGCGACTGTGGTGGCTGTGTGGTCTTTAACTGGGCAGGCTATTAGAAATTTTGAATATACGTCTACAAATGTGACGATATAGCGGTTGCCAGCGTAAGAAGGGAACGGGCCCATGATGTCGAGGGATAGGACTTGGAACGGTTTGTTGGCAGAAATGGTACCAGCTGGGCCTGGGGTGCGTGATCTATCCTTTCCCAATAAACACGGTTTGCAGGATTCTGTCACACGTTGTGCAATTTTGGAGGGGTTGGGGGTCCAGTATTGGTCTGTGAAGATCTTTAACATTTTCTTTTGTCCAAGGTATATGCCGTTTCCCTCGTGGATGGCAATCATGTAGTCGTGGGCTATGGTGGGGTCCAAGATTATGTGACCAGTGTCTGTGGCAAGTTGATCTCCCCAGCGAGTCAGTCTCCTGAAGACGTTTAACGGTATCCAGGGGGGTCTGATTCGTGCTTCCCAAGATTGAATTAGGGAGGGGGCTGGGGGGGCATTCTGTCGGGAGGTGGGGGTAGATACCAATTGAGTGTTTTGTAAGGCGGCTAGGTTGGTGGGGAGGTCTTTTGGTACTGGCAAACGTGACAGGGCGTCTGCATTAGTATGGAGTTTGCCGGGACGATATTGTATTGTAAAGTCGTAGTCCTCTAGTGTCTCTCTCCAACGTACCAAAATGGCTGAGTTGGTTTCGCACCTACGCAGCCATTGTAAAGATTGATGGTCGGTAATTATTTCGAGTTTTGCGCCTAACACAAATGACCGGAAGTGGCTGAGTGCCCAAATGATCCCTAAGCACTCTCTCTTGGTGGCTGCGTAATTCTGTTGGGGTGGGGTGAGTGTGTAGCTGGCATACGCTATCACATGTTCCTTTCCATCTCTGAATTGAGCTAATACTGCACCTATGGCGTACAGAGATACGTCGGTATAAAGACGGAAAGGTTTCTGGTAGTCAGGGAAAACGACAATAGGGGCTTGGATTAGCTTTTGCTTCAAAGTGTTAAACGCGAGGTCTCTTTCAGGTGTCCAGGCGAACGGGGTGTCTTTGTGGGTAAGTTGGTGGAGGGGTCTGGCTATGGTGGCAAAGTGGGGGACGAAACGTCTGTAGTACGTGGCTAAACCTAGAAACGAACGTATTCCTTTAACCGTGGTGGGTGGGGTTTGGTTTTGTATGGCTTGAAGTTTCTTTGGGTCTGGCGCAATACCATGTTCAGATATCACGTGTCCGAGAAAATCTACCTTATTCCGGGCAATCACGCACTTTGAGGGTTTTAATTTCAACCCGGCGGCTCGGATTCTTTGCAGGACTTGTCTCAACCTGAGGAGGTGTTCTTCCCAGGTTGGAGAGTACACAATAATATCGTCCAGATAGGCTAGGCAGGTTTCCCAGGTTAGGCCATGCAATACCGTTTCCATCAAACGGGAGAAAGTGGCGGGTCCGTTACAGAGGCCAAAAGGTAGGACGTTAAATTCATAGTGATGGCCACCACTAGTGGAAAATGCTGTTTTCTTTTGGTCCTCGGCCTTGATAGGAACTTGCCAATACCCTGCTTGCAAGTCGAGGGTAGTGAACCATTTGGATCCGTATAGGGAGTCAAGGGAATCGTCTATTCGGGGTAAGGGCGTAGCGTCTTTAATGGTTATGTCATTTAACCTCCTGTAATCGACGCAAAACCGGGTTGTCCCATCTTTCTTTTTGACTAAGACAACAGGGGAAGACCAGGGGCTAATGGACGGGGTGGCAATCCCGGCCTCTAACATTTCCTGGACTTGGCGTTCCTCTTCCTGACGTTGTATGGGGTTCTTTCTACGGGACGGTTGTCGTATGGGGGGGCCTGTGGTGTTAATGATGTGTTGTTCTACATCCGTCTGTCCGATTTCGGTGGGTTGTTGGGCAAAGACGTCACTGAATTCCATCAGTAGGTCGTACATGCCGTTCTTTTGGTGGTCAGATAGTGTCTCAGGAAGAGGGGGCAATTGGAGGCTGGTAGGGGTGTCGTTACAATGTATGGGGAGGTCATCGAAAGTTTCGAGGTCTCCTATAATGAGACCTTTCGGTAATGTCAGGGGTTCCTCTGAGATATTAGCCACGAGAATGTGGTTGATACGAGCGGGAATGATGGCGGGTTGTAAGAGGCAGCGATGGGGGTTGGGGGATGTGTTAGTGGGGGAAAATACCATGTGAGTTTGGGGTATGGGCCGCAGGTTCACCCATTTTTGATGGTGGGGGGGAATTTGGCATTTATCCTGAACTACCGCTGGGCTAATGATGGTGGGGGATTGACTGGCGAGCAGGTGCTTGGTACTTATAAGGGGGGCAAGGTCACTTTGGTGGGGGTCACGCGTGAGGGGGGGATTAACGGCGCGTGTGAGAGGATCAGTGGGGCGCGGTGTGAGGGGGTTAGAAAACGGGATTTGTTGGAGGGACTGCGGAGGGTTGGTGGGGGGAGCGTTGTCGGTGGCAGTAACGGTTTGTTTAGAGGTTATCTGGGGTTGGTGGGTTTGTCTGTCATGAGGGGGTGAGTCAAGTGTGGGTTTTGAAGTTTATTAGGGGTGTGAATTGTGGGGGGTGGAAGGGAGCTACTGACGAAAAACTGTCACAAGGGGGATTGGGGGGGTGGTGGAATAGCTGGGCATTTCTGGGGGCATGGTGGGAACATGGTTGTGTCCCTCGGTCGGCACGCGTGAGGGGGGGATTAACGGCGCGTGCGGGCGGTTCAGAAGGGTGCGAGGTGAGCGAGTTAGAAAACGGGATTTGCTGGGGGGACTGCGGAGGGTTGGTGGGGAAAAAGTTAGGTGTAGAACATGGGTTATTGGTGTAGGACTGGTGTATTGATTTGGGGTTGTTAACATTTCTGGGGGCATGGGGGAAACATTGTTGGGTACATTGGTCGGCATTTTCTCTGGAAACATGTTTACATAAACATTGGATAGAATTAGGGTTACATATATCAGAGTCTGTCCTGAAAACATGGGAGGATTTATTCTGGACAGAGTTACGAGAATTGAGGGGATTACCGAGGGGGAGTTGCTTGGACTTGTCTTCTTTCGTTTGTTGAGGCATTTTTTTACTGAATTGAGTGAGGTTTTGAGAGATCTCGGGGCAAGGGGAGGTTTTAGGAGTAACCTTAGTGCTAGCTGCAACTTGGTAACCCTGAATCAGGTTTTGTTGAGGGGGAGGTTGTTTTTTCTTTTTGGGAATGGGTTTCTGCGTGATTGGTTTGTCAGAGGCTTTGGGCTGGAATTTGTTTTTGAATGAGATCAGCCTTTGGCCGCAGTCAATCTGGGCCTCTAGTTTTTGAAGGAGGTCAAGTCCAAGGAAACCATCATAATGTTTACAGTTGGAGGAAAATACTGTAAATGTGTGATAACAACGAGCATGGGGGCCAGGAGTGGTTACTGATAGGGGTAAAGTGTCTCCTAGGAGATTTAAGTAAGTATCAGCAGCTGAGATGAGTTCTGTTTTGGTGTTTAACAAAGGGCCAAATCGTCGGGGATGTTTTTCATAGTAAGATTTGAACAAACATGACTTGGCAGCTCCCGTGTCGATTAGCAAGCGGACAGGAATGTCCTTGATTTTGGCCATGTAATAAATGGGGGCAGTGCGACTAGTTATGGCGTCCCCCGCCGAGCCCATCGTGGGCGGGGGATACTTTAAAAATCCTGGGGGTCGGTATCTACCTCTTCCAGGGTTTCCTCGGTATCGTCTGAGGTCATGGTATGGGGGGCAATTTCTTCCTCTTGTCCCCACTCCTCTTCATTTACAGAAATGCGAGGAGTAGAGGGGCGAGGTTTGGCAGAGTCACGAATTTGGTGGAGGGCACACTGAGCATTACAGGCAGGGAAATCATAGGGGTTGATAATGACTAAGGTAGGGTTTTTACTTTGGTAGGTGTTGTAGTTGCTGTTCCGGTTGAAGATTCTGCGTGGCTGGGACGGTTGGAACCGGGGTCTACTGGGTTGGGGCTTGCCGGAAGGGTAGGTGGGTCTGTTGTTGAAAGATGAGGCTGGGTAGGCATTCTTGGGGTTTTGGTGGTTGGTTTGCTGCGGGTGCGTGGGAAACCTCTTGATTGCAGCGATTTGGGTGGGTGCTTCTGTGCGCACGGCCAAAATACGTCGGATCGTGATGAGGTCTTTTTTGTATCCGACGAAATCGTGCACCCGGAAATGGTCTTTTACTGCTGAGGGCAATATCGACACAAGGTTGACCAGAATTTGCTGTTCTTGTTGGATTTTGGTCAACGTGGGGAAAGAATTTTTTATGTGTTGGGCAAGCTTACTGACTGTGGCATCTAGATCGCCTTCGAATTTCGTGTCTAGGATACGGCTGTGGGCCACGAAAACGCCCAACGAAGGTTTAATGGCTTCTATCACTATTGTGCGAAATTCGTTCCAGGTGAGATCAGGGTGCACTTGATAGGCCACCAGGGAAACGGCTTTTCCCAGGTGTGGTAATGTTACGGCCATTTTATGTGCGTCCGTGGTATAAGTAATGTCAAGTAAGGGTTTCACTATGTCCATGAATACTTCGATCCCATAATTTGTTTCATCATAATTTGGGATGAAAACGTGGTTAGGTTGCGCCATGATGTTCTCGTGTTCTAGCTGTTCCAAACTTGCAATGTAATGCAACCTTTATCCGAATCAAGAACCACCGCTGCCGCCAATGTTATGCTGGGTGTGAAGGGAATTCATGGTCTCCTGAAATATCCCCAGGCTACCTTTAGGATCAACTTTTCCTGGTACCTGGCGCGGGGTACGAACCTCTGAAGGGAATTTAACCCCCCTAAAAACCCACAGGTTTTGAGATGCCTTGGGTGGGGTTCGAACCCTGGTTAGTGACCCAACCATCACCACCAGGCCCGCGCACTAACCCACTGTACTACCACGGACGTACTAAAAGTATAGCAACCTTAGTCTGATTTTTAAGAACCAGGTGATAGTCTCGTGGTGTTATCACGTGATGAGTTTATTGGACTTACCATCTACGACTATTTTACGCTATACCTGACGTCAACTCGGGTTAGTATTATTGTGGGTGCGGGACATTTTCGAGGGCATTACAGTTATATCTTCTGTATATTATAACGGTATCTGATGGTGGTGGAGGTAGAGGTGGAGATCTCGGTATGTTGGCTGTGGTGGTGGTGAGAAGCTAGGTGGTGATCTTGGTATGTTGGCTGTGGCGGTAGGTGAGGTGGAGATCGCGGTATGTTGGCTGTGGCGGTAGTATTGGTGATGGTGGTGGAGGTAAAGGTGGTGATGGTGGTGGAGGTAGGGGTGGTGATCTTGGTATGTTGGCTGTGGTGGTGGTGAGAAGCTTTTCCGTTATTTCAGTTACCTGACTTATACTTACGGGTTTGAGACTTAACGTGTTTCATACGTCGTCAGTTTTACTTGTATACTGTAATACGTGTTCAGTTATATGACTGGCGCTGTTGCAGTGTTGCTTAGCACAGAAGTTGGACATTGCTCAGTTGTGTTCTAGGCTTCGGAGGAACAGGTTCATACTGTTGCAGTGTGGGGTTTGTATGTGTTATGCCCTGAATTTATACAGGATTAACTTGGTATAGGTGGGTTCTGCAAAATTGGGTTATAGGATTTCATGCACAGTACACAATGGAATGAACAGAGAACATAGATAATATCGAAGTAATGGTTTACCATGCAACTTACTCTCCAAAAACACTAGGTAGAATAATGGTTATATGGGCACTAGAAACAATGGTACCGGAAAATTGAATAAGTCAGATGCGTACTTTGGACTTTTATAATCTCTAGCACTTCTCGCAGATTTGGATAGAGGTTGACTTCCCACTTCCGACGTTCAGGTATTATGCTTCTGATCACATTACTTCAATGATACATAGGGTACACAAATTTCACAGGTTAGGTACCTCGTTTTGTTAACTCTCTGGTAATATGGCGGGAGGGATGAAGGGTGCGGGCGTAGCCCTCTCTCTATGTATCATCCTTCTCAACATCCAGAGGGGCTGTGCTGATATACAGGTGCAGAGGGGACCGGTAGTGTACCAGGTCAACACTAAACAAGTATTGAGGGACCTCGTCACACAGAAATCACACACGAGTGAAATTTCTGTCACCATTCCTGCCTGGTCTATTTCATATATCGGGAAGATGCCACGGCTTGGCAAATACTCTGGCACAACCTCGCTACAACACCTATTGTGCTACACTCTAATTAGCTGCGGAGATGTAGAGACCAACCCCGGCCCTAGTTCAACGTTGAAGAAACCTCACCACCAAACAAGTAAAGCAGACACCGACATTTCAACAGTCCCTAGCAGTAAAATTCGTTATAACAAACTGGGCCAGCAGGCACCCAAGTCTCCCGTCACGCTCCAACTCACAACCAAGACCGCAGGGCAACCGCCAGCACAGTGCCAACATTCTACCTACTCAACATTACCCTCAACTGTATCATCACTACCACAGATATCAGTGACCCAAGTAACACAACATGCAACCAGAACACCCAAACAAGCAGGAAGCTCTAGCAAACACATCGACAATGAAGTAACAGCAACGAACAAGAAAGACAACAAGAGAAACCCCCCACCCCCCACAACACGCCGCCGCTGTACAACAAATCAACCAAACCTACTACAACACAACCCAACACTATCGGCGACCCAGGTAGCTCAACATGCAACCAGAACAGCAAAAAAAGAAGGGATCAGTCGCAACAACATCAACAATAAAGCAGCAACAACGGCCAAGAACAAGGACATAAAACAACAAATACAGGTAGGGGTGGGAGGGGGGCAAGGGGGAGCCACAACCTGTCCTCATCTCACGCGCTCACACACCATCAGCCGCTCACGGCGCACAGCTGATCACCACACCGCCAGACGTACGATGAACAGTAACAGGAAAATATGTATAGTGTGCGATATTGGATTCAACAAAAGGAGTACAACGTCACAATGTAGTAGTTGTAATGAAACAGTACACGATCAATGTACTTACGTTACTAGCAGAAAAGAAGTGGAACGCGATAAATGTAGGGAAGTAGCTATTAAGGGTCCTAAAATCATTTGTGAAATATGTGAATCACTCATAACAAGAAAACAAAGGATCATAAACTGTGTTAAGCGTAAAACTGTAGCTCACATGAAGTGCATCTCTAAGAAGACCAACAGTGAAGAACGGGAATTCCTATGCAACATATGTGCCTTGCATTCATTACCGAATATTAATGTAAATGAACCAATTAGTATTAACAACTCAGAATCCAGCCAGGACACATTCAAAATCAAAGATGAATACAGAGTGTTCACCAACAAAGGGCTCCATCTTATCCACATTAACGCCAGATCAATGTACCATAAATTGTCAGAATTAAACTTTTTAGCTAATAAGGCCAAAGCTTCAATAATTGCAATCACAGAAACCTGGCTGGATTCAAGTATAAACGATGGTGAAATAAACATTCAAGGTTTCAATATGGTTAGGAATGATCGCAATAGGCATGGGGGAGGAGTATGTCTGTATGTAAAAAACAACCTCACACACACAACCAGGACCGACCTCCATGTAGAAAATCACGAAGCTCTGTGGATCGATCTACACCTGCCGAGGACAAGACCCATCACAATTGGGGTATGCTATAAGCCACCAGACAACACACAATTCTTGACCAAATTTGAACGAACGTTGTCATCGCTAGACCCTCGGAATGAATCCATCATACTAGGGGATTTTAACCTGTGTTACAAACAACGAAATGATAGGCTTGTACGAGAATATAGGCATATACTGACAATGCACAATCACAAACAACTCATCACAACCCCCACACGTATCTCTGAGAACACTGCCACAATAATAGACCACATAAACTGTAACAGAGAGGACAAAATATCCCAATCAGGGGTTATACAGACTGGGATAAGTGATCACTTCGTCACATATTGCACACGAAAAACCACAAAAATTACCCTAGAGAATCACAAGATTATCAAAACAAGGTCACTCAGAAACTACAATAAAGAAACATTTCTGGACATTTGATGGAATACAGACTGGTCTCCAGTGTTTGGAAGTACAAACGTTAATGACGCATGGGTTGGCCTCAGAACCATCATCACAAACATTCTAGATGAAATAGCTCCTCTGAAAGACATACGAATTAAAGCAAGGTCAGACCCATGGATCAACAATGACATACTACACCATCTGGAACACAGAGACAATCTGTTAAAAAGGCTAGCGAAACATAGACAGGATCAAGGTCTGAAACATGAGTTCAACAGGGCCAGGAATAAACTAAGTAGGAAAATAAAATCAGCGAAAACTAATTATTTTCACAATAAGGCAGAGGAATATCAGAATAACCCAAAGAAACTATGGAGGCACATAAAAACAACAGGCTACAGCAACAAGACAAGGGATTCGTCTAACACTAATATTGCTCTCACCATTAATGATCAGATTTGCCACGATAAACGACAAATTTCAACCTACAGTACTTCAACTCCTTCTTCACCTCCATAGCAAACACACTTGCACATAACCTACCTCAACCTCTCAATAAATACACGACAACAACGGCCACCTTTCGAAATTTCTACAGAGATAAAGACCCAAACACATTTGGATTGCAAAATGTTACACCAAAATACACTTTTGACGAGCTGTCTAACCTAAATGTACATAAAAGCACAGGACCAGACAAAATTCCTGCCAAATTTCTACGAGATGGAGCCATTGGTATAGCAGGCCCCCTAACCCACATCATCAACTTGTCAATTAACACCAACACTGTACCTGCTGAACTGAAGGAAGCTATTGTAACCCCTCTATTCAAGAAAGGAAATAAACTAGAAGTTGGTAACTACAGACCAGTTAGCATATTATGTATTGTATCTAAAATCCTTGAAAGAGCGGTATACACCCAAATTGAACACTACCTCAAACAAAATGATCTATTCTATAAGTTTCAATCAGGTTTCAGATGCATGTACTCGACAGACTCCTGTCTCATCCACTTAACGGATCACATTCGTAAAGAAATGTCTAAAGGTAACTACACCGGTATGGTTCTTCTTGATCTACAAAAAGCGTTTGACACAGTAGACCATGATATCCTATGTAATAAACTACAAGCAATGGGCATAGGATCTGTGAACTGGTTTAAATCTTATCTTAGTGGTAGAACCCAAAGAGTCAAAATTGACGATAATATATCTGATCCTATGCCAATTAACTGTGGGGTCCCGCAGGGAAGCATCCTTGGTCCCTTACTCTTTCTCTGTTATGTGAACGACATGGAACTGAGCGTCTCATGTAAATTATTACTGTATGCAGACGACAGCGTGCTCCTGGTTTCAGGAAAAGACCCAATAAGTATTGCCGCTTCACTTTCCAAAGAACTAGAATCATGTAGTGAATGGCTAGTGGACAATAGACTATCTCTTCACCTGGGCAAGACGGAAGCCATCTTATGTGGAACAAAACGCAAACTGAAAGACATTGTGGGCTTCTCGGTCAACTGTAATGATATTCCTGTAACAACAGTGTCACAAGTTAAATATCTCGGACTAAAACTGGACGCGAGTTGGTCAGGTGAAACAATTTTGGAATCTATCCTGAGTAAGTGTAGAGCACGTATAAAATACCTGTATAGACAGGTGGGATGCTTGCCCGCGGCGACCAAAAAGACCCTCTGCCAAGCGCTTGTTCAGTGTCATTTTGACTATTCTGTGTCATCCTGGTACTCTGCATCATCTAAATCAGCACAGCACAAACTTCAGGTCACTCAAAATAAAATGGTTAGGTTCATGCTGAACCTAGGACCCAGATCACATGTTGGCCAGGAACAACTTCAGTCACTAGGTATGCTCAATGTCGCTGACAGGGCCAAACAAATCAGGCTCACTAATGCCTTCAACATTTTCTATGACAGAGCTCCAGAGTACCTAAAGAATGATTTTGTTAAAGCAAATGAGAGGAGTGGACATAATACAAGAAACAGGATGTTTAATTTTAAGGTCCCGAGAATCCAAGGACAGGGTAAGCAAACATTCTTCTTCACCGCCATCAAAGACTGGAACGACCTACCCCAGTCAGTCCGTGAAAAGAGAACACTGTATTCCTTTAGACGTAGCCTGAAGGAACACCTGAACCGGACAGCTGCGAGAAGGGAGCACCAAGCTTATGTCTACTACTATATGCGACATAAGAGATAGACAAACCAAACTGAAATGATTACTGATTACGGATTACTGATATTTACTATAGGATGTAAGGTATCTTAAAATAACCCCCTAGAAATACTTTCTCTAAAGTATCTATTTCTTTATCCTCCCCTTTTTCCCCAGCTAACCTAATCCCACAAGGACCCCAATGGAAATACGCCTAATGGCCTTATTGGGCTATCCTTAGTTGGAATTATGCAAGGCTGGTACATGTCATATTTGTAACAAACTATGTGGTACCAATTCTGTAAATTGCTAACTGAATAAATATTATTATTATTATTATTATTATTATTATTAATCAAAGATGAAAGTATAAGTAATATAGTTATTTCTCAAGAATTAAAGTAAAAGGATAACCGTAGCTAGTTGCACTGGTCTAGTATGGTCAAATGTCTAGGCATAGACTACAGTAGATCTGGACTGGACACGAAAATGGAACTTTGCAGTAAGGGACCCAAAATCGGAAAACGAACTCCCAAGTTCGAACCTCAATACTGCGAAAATTTGATATTTTCGCTGTTTCGAGGTTCGAACTTGGGAGTTTGTTCTCCGATTTTGGGTCCCTTACTGCAAAGTTCCATTTCCGTGTCCAGTCCAGATCTACTGTAGTCTATGGTCTAGGTAATACTTAAGACCAAAATATCAGTGAGGGGCGAATCAGGTTTCGGGCTAGCAGTCACAATCACTTATTTCAGAATTGCTTTCACTCGAACCATAGTCCAATTAGTTAACCCGGCAAGTGCGGGAAGACTCTTAAGAGTTTCCCCGGGTGACTGCGGGAAGACTCTTAAGATCCTGGGCCTAAAAAAAATCCATTTAAAACACCCCAAAAAAACTTTAACACTTTTTTTTTTTTTTGCCCCTGGGCCATGCCAAATATCACTCCTCCACTTCCTCTCCTTCATTTATCACCTATTTTCCCTGTTATTCCCTTATTCTGTGGTCTATTTTCGTGCTAACATTAGCGAGTTGCAAGCAGGGCGTTGTCATCATTGTTACCAAGCGTGGGAAAGAGCGAGAGAGTGAGTATTGCCGCTATTGCGCAACAGTGTCTCTCCAGACATGGGGAGGAGTGGAGGAGTGGGAGGCTGCCTCAGCCTTTGGTTATGTAACTCCCGGCCTCTATCGCCGATTTTGACCACCCAAACGCTGTTTCCACTTGTTTTATTGTTGTAACTGGTTAATATCTTCATATTAATGGTAAAATAGGCGCATATGAATAAGTATTAACGATATTTATGGTAAAATAACGATGTTAGTGATGGGAACAGCTCAAATATGTGCGCACAGGCGTGTGGTGTCTCATACCCAGAGCTGGGCACTTTAGCCAACACTTCCGCAAATAGCCAATTCCGCCATGGCGGAAGTGTCATTTTGTTGGCGAATTAGCGTTGGCGCCAAAATGGCTGCCTATTTGCGGGTTTGAAGCTCTGGAAAGTACCTCCATGTTGCAAACATCGAGTCCGCAAAATAAAAATTCCAGCCGCCAGCCAGCCCTGGGCCGCTCCTGCAGCTCCAGCCAAAAAAAGTCATGTGACCAAGCCAACTACCTGTGTTCTGGAATCTAGGCCTATATATCGGCTCTTCAGTCTTCACGTTTGTTCACTTACTTAGTAGCAAGCGTCGAGCTAAACACCTAGAAGTCTACAACACACAGCAGTCCAAGAGTTCCAACCTGCTAGCACTTCAACTTTGTTTATATTTTCGGCCTATTGAAATGAACATGGAGTCTACCATCATGCCTACCGCAGCTGCCAACAGCATGGGGAGCAGTTCACCACCATTATCTGACAGTGATGCACAGGCCTCACAGGGGAGGTACAGAACAAACGACCACTACTACTACACAAACGTATCTCTAGGATGGGCGGCAGAAGCTTTGCCTCCCAAACTTATTACACGTTTGCGATACGGTCGACAAGTACGAGGGAGGGTGGTGGACGGCGACACTTCTCTTCTCTACTGGCGTGAGCTCTTCCTTAATCTTAGCTCTTCCTTAATCTAAGCATTTTTCTCTTCGGATGTACCCCACCTTCCACTGCCTGTATGTTTGTGAGTAAGGGGTGGGTGATTTTAGTGGGAGGTGGTGGGATTTGGGAATGATGACGAAGCAGGGAGGAGTGAAAAAGGTGATAAAGGGGAAGAGAGGGGTGAGTAGGGACTCTGCACAAGCAGGTAGGTCTAGGAGGAGGGCTGGTATCGTAACAAGGGGGGAAGAAAGAGGAGGGGAGGAAACTGAGGAAGGAAATGGGATAGAGACCGATGAAGAGCAAGAAGCAGAGATGCTAGATGATGATAGTATGATACAATGCGAGAAATGTGAATGTTGGGTGGAAGCGACGAAGATGGATGCCGAAGGCAAAAGAAGGGATAGTATTGAGAAAAAGGGAATGCTGTGCAGGATGTGCCTATTAATTACAGTGGAAGTTTTGAAGGAAAGACTGGAAGGGGTAATGAATAGGTTCAGAGATCAGGTAGTAGTAACAGAGAGGTTATTAAAGGTGTGGGAGAGTAGCAAGGATAAGAACCGAGGGGATAACAACATAGAAGCAGATCAAGACACAGGAAATGAAGGATCTGAAAATGGGGAGGGAAGCGGAGAGGAGACCACAGAGAGTCAGAGAGCAGAAGATGTAACAAAAGATGTGGAAGTAGGAACCAGAGTGAGAGAGGAAATAAGCACAGAGATATATGAAAGTGAGAGAGAGGACATAAGTGAGGGGAGGATTGGGGAGCAAATAAGAAGAATAGATGAGGCATGCGAGAAAGAAAAAAAACAGCAAAGATGGCAGGTGACGAGAAAGGGAAGGGTCGTGAAGGAGACGCAGGAAAGTGAAAGGGGCGAAAACATGGGAGAATGGGAAGAATGGTCGAATGCATTTCTGGGAAGCCAAATAACGAGTCAAAGGTCACTAAAGAACAGGGAAAAGAAGGAAGGGGTAAATGAGCAGAACGGTGGGGATGGAGTTGGAAAAGAAAGAGAGGAGGGAGAGCTGAGCTTGACAGATATGGACGAAGAGGGGAAGTGAAATAGACTGCATAGAAGAGCGGAGAAGGGATAAACAAAGAGAGAGGACGGTAGAAAAGGAGGGAAGTAAAAGTAGGAGGGAAGAGGTACATAGAGTACAGGTAAACACAAGACCCAGGGGTAAGAGGGGGGATGGGGAGAGAAGGAGCAGTGGGAGAACACAAGTAGAGCCCGAAAAAGGGAAGAGTAGGAGCGGTAGGGAGGCGGAAACAAGGGAGAGGACAGTAGAAACGAGTGCGGTGAGGGGGACAAATAAAATAGGAGGAAGCGGGAATAATAAGAGGGAAAGAAGGCTGAAGAAAACAGTGATAGGTGGAGATAGCACCTTCAGGAATATGGGAAGGATTTTAGATAACTCGGAAAGGGAAGTAGTTAGCCTAAGAAGGGCAGGAATATGGGAGGTAATGAAGCAGGCAAGAAACATAAATTTTGAGGGGGGGGAAGGAACCTTAGTAATACAGGGAGGGGGAAATGGTCTGGAGATGCAAGGAGTGAGGGGAACAATGGCAGAGATTGAAGAAGGATTAAGGGAAATAAGAAAGAAAGAAAAGAGAGTGAACATAGTAATGGTGGGAATCCTGAGGAGGCCCAAAGAGAGCTGGAGTTATGAGAAGGTAAGGATTGCGACAAATGATGAGATTAAGGAGCTTACAAAGTGCATGAACTCTGTGCTAAAGGAAAAGGGGATTAAAGGATTTAGTTTCCTTGATTTGGACAGAGAGGTGGATTCTGGGAGTTTTGAAGAAGATGGGTGGCACCTAAAAAGGGAGGAGGAAAGACATATAGCAGAGAGGATAGAGGAGATTGTTAGACGAGAAGAGAGGTGGTCGGCACGGGAGAAGAACAAAGTAGATTGACTATCAACGAATAAGGGAGAGGAAAGGGAGGAGGAAGTAGGGGCAGAGGGAGGAGAAGGGATGGAAAATGAAGGAGCAGGAGATTCAATACGGAGGAAAGGATAGAGGAAAAAAGAGGGAGATAGGGGGGGATAGTCTTGGAAGAAAGGAGATTATAGACAGTAGTGCGAAGAATAGGGAAAAAAATGGGAGTGGAGGAGAAGTAAAGGAAACAAATAAGGAGCCAGGGGGAGTAGAAGAGGAAAGGAAGGGGGGGAGACAGGAATGTAGGAGGAAGAAGAAAAAGAAACAAGAATTCCATGGAGAGGATAAGGGGGAAATAATAATTGGGTGTGTGAATGTTAATGGATGGAGGCCGGGAATGATGGAGGAAATAGAGAGAGAAGCAGAGGAAGGAAGGTTGAATATTTGTGGAATAGTAGAAACAAAATTGAAGGGGAAGATAGAATGGGGAGGGGAGAAGTATGAAGTAATAGGGAAAGGAAAAGAGAAAACACAGAAAAAGGGTGGAGGAGTCGCAGTGGTGGTAGAAAAAGAAAAATGGGAAGTTGAACAGGTGAACTTGGGGGAAGGGGAAGACCAGGAGGACATACTAGTAGTGAGGGTGGAAGGGAAAGGGGAAATGAAAAGAGCTAATTTTATGCTGATTATATGTTATATGACGGTAGAGGGAGGGCTGAGAGAGAGGGAGGAAAATCGGAGAAAATACGAAGTAATAAGGGCTGTGATGAGAGGAAACGAAGATGAAATCATAATAATGGGGGATATGAATGCTCACACAGGAATCTTAGGGGAACAAATCAATAGGAATGGGAAGTTATTGATAGACCTATGTGAGGATGAGCAGTTAGAAAATTTGAATATGGTAGAGGCGGAGGGGAAAGTAACATGGAGAGGAAGAGAAGGGAGGAGGTCAGCTATTGATTATATATTAGTGAACAGGAAAGCAGGAGAGAGAGTGATAGAAATGGTAGTAGATGAAGAAAGAAACTTTGAAATAAACAGTGACCATAACCTGCTGAAACTAAGATACAGCATAAAGTCTCACAAGGAGAAGATAGAGAAGTGTAAAGAGGCTAGTAAGCCAGAAAGATGGAAAATGAAGGAGGCGGAGTGGGGGAGGTTTAGGGAGGAAATAGGGAATATGGATATAGATGAAGTAGGGGGAGGGAGTGCAATGCAAATTGATAAGAGGATCGAGAGGGAAATAAATAAGGTAGCAGAGAGAGTGTTAGAGAAGGAGAAAATAGGGAGGAAAGGTAGAGGAATGAAAGGATGGTGGAATACAGACATTAAGGAGGCGAGGAAAGAGAGGAATAGGATTAGGAAAGAGTTGGAGAAGGGGAAAAAGAGAGGGGAAAATATAAGTGAGGAGGAAATTCGAATAGCAAGGGAAGAATACGAGAGGGAAAGGAAAAACACAACAAACTTAATAAGAGGAGCAATAGAGAAGCATGAACAGAAAGAAATTGACAGGATAAAAGAGAAGGGGGACAAAGGAAAAGCTGAGTGGTATAGATGGCTAAAAAGAGAAAAAAGGAGGGAAAAGGTAGTAGTGGAGCTGAATGTAGGTGGGGAAAAAGTTAGGGATGTAAATAAAATTGGAGAGGAAATAAAAAGATACTGGGAGGAAGTGGGAGGGGTAAATGACCAAATAGAGTAGGGCAATGGAATATTGAACTAAATGAGGAAGAAATAGATGAAAATATGAATGAGATGGTGAGTGAGGAGGAGATTAGGAGGAGTGTGAAGAAGCTGAAGAGAAACAAAGCGGCAGGACCGGATGGGATAACAGCAGAGATGTATATTGAAGGAGGGGAGATGATAGTTAGGATGTTGAAGAAGCTATTTGATAAAATATGGGAGGAGGAAGAAATACCAGCAAGATGGAAAGAAGAAAGGGTCACATTGATTTACAAAGGAGGAGCAAAAAATGTGCACGAAATGGGGAGTTATAGACCAATAACGGTAATAAACATAATAAATAAGATATTTTATGGGATACTAAAGGAGAGTGTTATGCCCTGTTTCTCTACAGGTTTAACTTGGGTAATGTGAGTTCTGAATGACTGGGTATAGAAGGCTGCATGCACAATACAAGGTATGAGGAATAGAGAACACAAAATAAACACACGGTAACACGACACAAGTTCACGTTTATTGAAATAAAGAAATAAAGAGCATAGAAAGATAGTTATATTTGCACAAAACAAATGATAGAAGGGAACTGCTAGCATTTGCGGATTTGGATGGAGCCTAGTCTCCCACTTCCAACGTTCAGGTATATTCTTCTGATCACGGGTTTAATTAGCAAGTTTATATTTTAATGGAAGACCTCAATATATTCGTATAATTCACTGTCACTGATTTTACCTCTTGCTGGCTGGTCGCGTGCCCACGTAGCAACTCACAGTTAGGATTAGACGCGTATATTATAGAACACGGAAATCTCTAGCAACCTCATGGGGGTACTGAACTAAGTTTGATATTCTTCAGGCAGAAATATGTAGAACACGAATCAGTGGGCGAACGTTAGATATCACTAGAGTTTTAATATCTGAATAAGGTAATTACGAGAGTCAAGGTCGCCTGTTAAAAAAAAAACACTGATCACTTAGTACGTCCCAAATGGAATGGTTAAATATGAATTACACTGGGCAAGGTCTTAGCCACTTTATAGAAAGTTAATAGGTGAGTATCAAGCTAGTACTATAACACTTAGTACTAGTAACATGAATCTTGAATAGTATGGGTAGATCTGGTCCTGGTTATCTTGCTTCCGGTGATGTTGGGGGCTAACGACTGGTTCCTCGGCCGTCCAGATGGTCCAAAATGTAGGAAGTTCTCAAGTCGGATCTCTTGATGATCGTTGCTGGCTACACACTTATATACCCACGAATTTGTGTGAAGGTTATAAGGTGCACGTTAGGACTTGTACATGGACAGATGCTTCTATCAGTCTTCTCTGCCACGGAGTCTGCCGGATCTGGAATCTCTCAACTCCGGAACAACACAAGGGCAGAGCTAGAGGTAAACTGCAGGGTAGTGACCACTGGTTGGTGTCTAGCTTTCAACTGATTTGACTGGGGGCGGGAGTTAGATTTATAGGCTCGGTTCTGGACCCTGCAGACAGTAGGGATCTCGAGTCTTATGGACTTAATTGAGCTCTCAATAGATATGGGGACTAGGTAAGATGGTATTTACTGTTGTGGCACAGGGCGATAGGAAGCCTTTATATTTTCATATAACTGAGCCTTAGTAAGAGGTACTATTTTGGCTATACTGGACGTATTTAGGGGAGAGAGACTGGATCTACTTTGCGAGGAGGATGGGGACAGCTGTGATAGGAGCGTCTCTCTAGATTGTTCAATCTTCATTCTATGGTATAGCTGAGGTGCTAATTTAGTGATCAGAGCATGCAAGAAAGGTAAATGGTTTATTGTGAGGTAATAGAGGTTAGTAAAGGTGTTAGTCATTCATGGTTAGTTCATTGATAGGAAGAATTCCTGTGCTACCTGGCAATGACTCGAGAGTCAAAACAGGGGCCAGGTATACCTCCGCGGGGGTGGGGGTCTCCCTCCTCGGGTGGGCAAAAAGGGGGAGCTGGGCGCCCTCTCTCTGATATAGTCGTCCGGCGGCTGTGGCTAGGGGCTTGCCATATCACCAGTGTTTGTAATAACCCTCTGTGTATGAGACAGATGTGAGTGTCTTTAATACCAAAACCGAAGGTGCCTTAGCTAGCTGGTTTTACTCGGCTGGTTGTTAATTGTAAGGTTTGCTGGATATGGTGGAGACTGGGTTGCTAACTCTGCCACATTTATCTGGAAGTATGACAATAGAAGTTAGTTACTGGCGGGGCGGCTAGCCTCGCACCGACGACCATTGGGTGCAGGGTTGTGAATGTGTTGTAAGAGAATAGATGGCATGCAAGGGGCTAGTAAAGTTCTAATGTTGTTCTGGCCTACTAAGTGAAGGTAGGCTGGATAGGAGTATATATATAAAAGGTTGGAGAGCGTTAGTAACGGACAATTCAAGGATCTTCAAGAGGTATGAGAGAGAGGCTAGGTTGGACAAGAGTCGAGAAGCGTGGGTGTCTTAATGAGAGGGGGGGGGAGAGTTCAAGGGCTACAGGGAAATTTTGCCCCTAAGGTCCCTGGGCGTGGGGGTGGCATTAGGCTACAATTGATATGGAAGTTTGAAAAGGCAGTAGAATACGTTAGCCAAATGCTACCGGGGAATGCAACTATGGGGTGGTATATGAGTCTGGAAAAGATAGAGTTATGTGATCAGTCAGAGGGTTATGGATACTATTAGTTGGCCCTGGGAACTGCGTTTTCTATTAAATATAAAATACCAACCACAGTGGCAGTTCGTAGGGGTACTTAGTTATTGTTTCGGGGTACTTATGACAGATACTGATAACCAGGTTATCTTATATAATCTCTGGTTGGGGTAAGAGGTGTAAGACACGAAGTAAATTGGCGTAGTGTGGACTGTGGATACGAAGGAGGCAAGGGGAAGACGTATGACAATTGTGGAAAGTAAATGGAAAAAGGTGAACACAATGGCGGATAAAAATACTTAACCTAAGGATTGCATACATAGATTTATGGGGCGATGGGTCTTCAGAAGCTTAGTCTGGCAAGACAAGATGTTAGGGAATGTTAATATTAATACTTAGTTACTAGAGGAGCAATGCAAGGGGCGACTGAGCACGGGTTACATATATCTATACTCGTCATGGAAAATGATATAAGAGATCTAGGGACAGCGTGGGTGCTTTAACTTCTAAGATATATAACATCTACTTCTCGGATGCAAGAACATACATAGATATAATTATGGCTGTCTGATGTGTTGGCATTGGCTCAACGTCGGGACAGGCATGGGTGTTTTTAATATGAATGTATATTCCTGTTCATCATCTTTGTAGTTAATAAGTGTAGGACACGAGGGGTTAGTGTACGTGAGGTGTGGAAAATGGTCGGTTTTAGAAAAGGTAAATGGGTGTGTCCTGGAGCTGTTTAGCCCTGCGGGCTTGGGCCTGCCTGGAATGGCGGGCTCGGTCAGCTGGTCCTTTCTTTCTGTGGACCTTTCTTCCGGGTGTTTCTGTGTGGTGTTCGCTCGTGGCTTCTGTGGTGGGCTTCTTGTTCTGGGGCATTTTACTTCCCTCTCCTTCATTATAGGCTCGTCCTCGAGCCTCAAGGGTGAAGTTAAAAGAATCATAGTAATGGTGGGTCATTTTCAGGGTATTTAGAAAGTTCCACCAAACACGAGAGCGACGGTCAGGTTTCTTTTGCAGGTCAATGTATACCTGTAAGAATGTGTCCTCTGTGTTGTGGCGGGCGGCTGCCCGGGCTTGGTGTGGGTGTGGTACACGGGCCAAGTGTCCAGTGGGGGTCTTTACTTTAACCTTTCGTATGAATGGTTTGTAGCTTTCCCCCGTGGGGGTCGGAGTGAGGTGTGTGGGGTTGACAGGAAGTCTGTTTAGTGTGGTGAATGGGTTACTAACCGAAAGGGGATTCGCGCGTGACAACAGGGCTGGGGATGAAGGGGGAATGTGAGTCTGGGTTGTATTTGGTTTTCTTAGGCGGTGTTGTAGGTTGGGAATATAGTGAGGCAATGCGCAAAATCGGTGTAGGTAAGGTGGGTGAAGGAGCTGTGTGGGAAGGAGGGGGTGTGTGTGTTGTGTGGCTTGGGTCCTTAGTGTCAGAACGGGGTGTTATTTTTGTATCGCTGTCTTTAAATCTGATGGGTCTGTTGATTATTCTACCTCTGGCGGTCCTGGTGGGAAGGTAGATGTTTGTCGTGGGACTTGAGTCGCTCGACGATGTTTTATAGTGAGGGGAAGCATGTTTTATAGGTAAATGACATGTGGGAGTTTTCTCGGGGGTGACTTTGGGGGGGGGGTTTTTTTTTGGGGGTGGGTTGGTGGGGGGTTCGGTGAGATGAGGAGGTTGGTCGGTGTGGGTGGGGTGGTGGGGACCGTGGAGGGGAAAGGGGCGGATGCGGGGGGGGCTAGACGGGTGGGTAAGGAGTGTAGATTTAAGTTGGAGGGTTGGGGGTAGGGGCGTGTGTTGTTTGATGAGGTTGGTGATTTGCTGGTGATTATTCGTCTTTTTTCTCTTTGTGGGGGAGAATTCGACGAAGAAGAAGAAGAGGAGGAGGAGGAGGAGGAGGGTAGTGGTCTGGCAGCCCTACGGAACTTGGTTAGTAGGGTGTGTTTTCTGGAGGTTTTAAACGATGTTTGTCGTGGGCGTAAGTTGTAGCGTGAGGTTACTGAGGTAGATTGTGTGGTGCGGTTGGGTGTGTACTTGGTTTGGGGTGGCGGTGGTGGTTTTCTCACTGTGGTGCCTGGTGGAGGTATGTCAGGGCTAGACGGGAGGGTTTCTGTTGTGGTCGGGGTTGTGGGTGGAGGTTTTTGTACTTGGATAAGTTGGGGAGGAACTTGACTATCAGAAGTGAAAGAAGGTGTCATGGTGGAAGAGGGTGTGATATTGGGGGCTTGGGGTTTGTGGAGGTTAGTTGGGAGGGTATGGTGAGAAAAGATTTGTCGGTTCGGTGCTGGAGGGCTTAGGTCCTTAGGGGTTTGTATGGGAATATTCGTAGCGTGAGTGAGGGGGTGAGTAGGGGTATTTACTTTAGGGTCGGACGTGTGGGGTGGGGTAATGTCTTGTGGCTTTAGAGGTTTAAACGCTCGGACGAATCTAGTTCGGAGCGTGCGAGTTACGCCGTGATAGTCGATGGTGACTTGAAAGGCATTTGGGACTTGTATTACGGTGTAGGGTCCGACATAGCGAGGGCCTAACTTGTTGGTGATAGGGAGGTTGGCTACCATTACGGTGTCATGGATGGCGAAAGGGTTTTTTTCATCGATGTTGTCAGTTTTGGTGTCTTGACAGATCTGGGCGGTATGGAGGGTGTTTTGCAGATGTTGCAATGGGTCAATTGTGGAGGTGGTGGAGGGAAGGTGAGCGTGGTGGTGGAATGGCAGTAACAGGGGGGGTACACCGTAAACACGTTCATGAGGGGAAATACCGTCTTCCCGAGGACAGGTGTTCATACCCCACTGTATCATTTTTAGTTGTGATGGCCAGTCTGAGGTATTAAGAGCAATCATTCTTGTACGTAACTGGTTGTTGATGGTGCGATGGCTGCGTTCGCAGATAGCATTTCCTTGAGGCCAGTACGGGGATGAGTGTTTAATCTTGATACCGCATTGTTGGGTGAATTGTTGCCAAACGTGTCCACTAAACTCGGGGGCATTGTCCGATAGAAGAGCAAGGGGAAGGCCGAATATAGGGAACACTTCGGTGGCAAGCAGTGTGGCGACTGTGGTGGCTGTGTGGTCTTTAACTGGGCAGGCTATTAGAAATTTTGAATATACGTCTACAAATGTGACGATATAGCGGTTGCCAGCGTAAGAAGGGAACGGGCCCATGATGTCGAGGGATAGGACTTGGAACGGTTTGTTGGCAGAAATGGTACCAGCTGGGCCTGGGGTGCGTGATATATCCTTTCCCAATAAACACGGTTTGCAGGATTCTGTCACTCGTTGTGCAATTTTGGAGGGGTTGGGGGTCCAGTATTGGTCTGTGAAGATCTTTAACATTTTCTTTTGTCCAAGGTGTATGCCGTTTCCCTCGTGGATGGCAATCATGTAGTCGTGGGCTATGGTGGGGTCCAAGATTATGTGACCAGTGTCTGTGGCAAGTTGATCTCCCCAGCGAGTCAGTCTCCTGAAGACGTTTAACGGTATCCAGAGGGGTCTGATTCGTGCTTCCCAAGATTGAATTAGGGAGGGGGCTGGGGGGGCATTCTGTCGGGAGGTGGGGGTAGATACCAATTGAGTGTTTTGTAAGGCGGCTAGGTTGGTGGGGGGGTCTGGCTATGGTGGCAAAGTGGGGGACGAAACGTCTGTAGTACGTGGCTAAACCTAGAAACGAACGTATTCCTTTAACCGTGGTGGGTGGGGTTTGGTTTTGTATGGCTTGAAGTTTCTTTGGGTCTGGCGCAATACCATGTTCAGATATCACGTGTCCGAGAAAATCTACCTTATTCCGGGCAATCACGCACTTTGAGGGTTTTAATTTCAACCCGGCGGCTCGGATTCTTTGCAGGACTTGTCTCAACCTGAGGAGGTGTTCTTCCCAGGTTGGAGAGTACACAATAATATCGTCCAGATAGGCTAGGCAGGTTTCCCAGGTTAGGCCATGCAATACCGTTTCCATCAAACGGGAGAAAGTGGCGGGTCCGTTACAGAGGCCAAAAGGTAGGACGTTAAATTCATAGTGATGGCCACCACTAGTGGAAAATGCTGTTTTCTTTTGGTCCTCGGCCTTGATAGGCACTTGCCAATACCCTGCTTGCAAGTCGAGGGTAGTGAACCATTTGGATCCGTATAGGGAGTCAAGGGAATCGTCTATTCGGGGTAAGGGCGTAGCGTCTTTAATGGTTATGTCATTTAACCTCCTGTAGTCGACGCAAAAACGGGTTGTCCCATCTTTCTTTTTGACTAAGACAACAGGGGAAGACCAGGGCTAATGGACGGGGTGGCAATCCCGGCCTCTAACATTTCCTGGACTTGGCGTTCCTCTTCCTGACGTTGTATGGGGTTCTTTCTACGGGATGGTTGTCGTATGGGGGGGCCTGTGGTGTTAATGATGTGTTGTTCTACATCCGTCTGTCCGATTTCGGTGGGTTGTTGGGCAAAGACGTCACTGAATTCCATCAGTAGGTCGTACATGCCGTTCTTTTGGTGGTCAGATAGTGTCTCAGGAAGAGGGGGCAATTGGAGGCTGGTAGGGGTGTCGTTACAATGTATGGGGAGGTCATCGAAAGTTTCGAGATCTCCTATAATGAGACCTTTCGGTAATGTCAGGGGTTCCTCTGAGATATTAGCCACGAGAATGTGGTTGATACGAGCGGGAATGATGGCGGGTTGTAAGAGGCAGCGATGGGGGTTGGGGGATGTGTTAGTGGGGGAAAATACCATGTGAGTTTGGGGTATGGGCCGCAGGTTCACCCATTTTTGATGGTGGGGGGGAATTTGGCATTTATCCTGAACTACCGCTGGGCTAATGATGGTGGGGGATTGACTGGCGAGCAGGTGCTTGGTACTTATAAGGGGGGCAAGGTCACTTTGGTGGGGGTCACGCGTGAGGGGGGGATTAACGGCGCGTGTGAGAGGATCAGTGGGGCGCGGTGTGAGGGGGTTAGAAAACGGGATTTGTTGGAGGTACTGCGGAGGGTTGGTGGGGGGAAGCGTTGTCGGTGGCAGTAACAGTTTGTTTAGAGGTTATCTGGGGTTGGTGGGTTTGTCTGTCATGAGGGGGTGAGTCAAGTGTGGGGTTTTGAAGTTTATTAGGGGTGTGAATTGTGGGGGGGTGGAAGGGAGCTACTGACGAAAAACTGTCACAAGGGGGATTGGGGGGGTGGTGGAATAGCTGGGCATTTCTGGGGGCATGGTGGGAACATGGTTGTGTCCCTCGGTCGGCACGCGTGAGGGGGGGATTAACGGCGCGTGCGGGCGGTTCAGAAGGGTGCGAGGTGAGCGAGTTAGAAAACGGGATTTGCTGGGGGGACTGCGGAGGGTTGGTGGGGAAAAAGTTAGGTGTAGAACATGGGTTATTGGTGTAGAACTGGTGTATTGATTTGGGGTTGTTAACATTTCTGGGGGCATGGGGGAAACATTGTTGGGTACATTGGTCGGCATTTTCTCTGGAAACATGTGTACATAAACATTGGATAGAATTAGGGTTACATATATCAGAGTCTGTCCTGAAAACATGGGAGGATTTATTCTGGGCAGAGTTACGAGAATTGAGGGGATTACCGAGGGGGAGTTGCTTGGACTTGTCTTCTTTCGTTTGTTGAGGCATTTTTAACTGAATTGAGTGAGGTTTTGAGAGATCTCGGGGCAAGGGGGGGTTTTAGGAGTAACCTTAGTGCTAGCTGCAACTTGGTAACCCTGAATCAGGTTTTGTTGAGGGGGAGGTTGTTTTTTCTTTTTGGGAATGGGTTTCTGCGTGATTGGTTTGTCAGAGGCTTTGGGCTGGAATTTGTTTTTGAATGAGATCAGCCTTTGGCCGCAGTCAATCTGGGCCTCTAGTTTTTGAAGGAGGTCAAGTCCAAGGAAACCATCATAATGTTTACAGTTGGAGGAAAATACTGTAAATGTGTGATAACAACGAGCATGGGGGCCAGGAGTGGTTACTGATAGGGGTAAAGTGTCTCCTAGGAGATTTAAGTAAGTATCAGCAGCTGAGATGAGTTCTGTTTTGGTGTTTAACAAAGGGCCAAATCGTCGGGGATGTTTTTCATAGTAAGATTTGAACAAACATGACTTGGCAGCTCCCGTGTCGATTAGCAAGCGGACAGGAATGTCCTTGATTTTGGCCATGTAATAAATGGGGGCAGTGCGACTAGTTATGGCGTCCCCCGCCGAGCCCATCGTGGGCGGGGGATACTTTAAAAATCCTGGGGGTCGGTATCTACCTCTTCCAGGGTTTCCTCGGTATCATCTGAGGTCATGGTATGGGGGGCAATTTCTTCCTCTTGTCCCCACTCCTCTTCATTTACAGAAATGCGAGGAGTAGAGGGGCGAGGTTTGGCAGAGTCACGAATTTGGTGGAGGGCACACTGAGCATTACAGGCAGGGAATTCATAGGGGTTGATAATGACTAAGGTAGGATTTTTACTTTGGTAGGTGTTGTAGTTGCTGTTCCGGTTGAAGATTCTGCGTGGCTGGGACGGTTGGAACCGGGGTCTACTGGGTTGGGGCTTGCCGGAAGGGTAGGTGGGTCTGTTGTTGAAAGATGAGGCTGGGTAGGCATTCTTGGGGTTTTGGTGGTTGGTTTGCTGCGGGTGCGTGGGAAACCTCTTGATTGCAGCGATTTGGGTGGGTGCTTCTGTGAGCACGGCCAAAATACGTCGGATCGTGATGAGGTCTTTTTTGTATTCGACGAAATCGTGCACCCGGAAATGGTCTTTTACTGCTGAGGGCAATATCGACACAAGGTTGACCAGAATTTGCTGTTCTTGTTGGATTTTGGTCAACGTGGGGAAAGAATTGTTTATGTGTTGGGCAAGCTTACTGACTGTGGCATCTAGATCGCCTTCGAATTTCGTGTCTAGGATACGGGTGTGGGCCACGAAAACGCCCAACGAAGGTTTAATGGCTTCTATCACTATTGTGCGAAATTCGTTCCAGGTGAGATCAGGGCGCACTTGATAGGCCACCAGGGAAACGGCTTTTCCCAGGTGTGGTAATGTTACGGCTATTTTATGTGCGTCCGTGGTATAAGTAATGTCAACTAAGGATTTCACTATGTCCATGAATACTTCGATCCCATAATTTGTTTCCTCATAATTTGGGATGAAAACGTAGTTAGGTTGCGCCATGATGTTCTCGTGTTCTAGCTGTTCCAAACTTGCAATGTAATGCAACCTTTTATCCGAATCAAGAACCACCGCTGCCGCCAATGTAATGCCCTGTTTCTCTACAGGTTTAACTTGGGTAATGTGAGTTCTGAATGACTGGGTATAGAAGGCTGCATGCGCAATACAAGGTATGAGGAATAGAGAACACAAAATAAACACACGGTAACACGACACAAGTTCACGTTTATTGAAATAAAGAAATAAAGAGCATAGAAAGATAGTTATATTTGCACAAAACAAATGATAGAAGGGAACTGCTAGCATTTGCGGATTTGGATGGAGCCTAGTCTCCCACTTCCAACGGTCAGGTATATTCTTCTGATCACGGGTTTAATTAGCAAGTTTATATTTTACTGGAAGACCTCAATATATTCGTATAATTCACTGTCACTGATTTTACCTCTTGCTGGCTGGTCGCGTGCCCACGTAGCAACTCACAGTTAGGATTAGACGCGTATATTATAGAACACGGAAATCTCTAGCAACCTCATGGGGGTACTGAACTAAGTTTGATATTCTTCAGGCAGAAATATGTAGAACACGAATCAGTGGGAGAACGTTAGATATCACTAGAGTTTTAATATCTGAATAAGGTAATTACGAGAGTCAAGGTCGCCTGTTAAAAAAAAAACACTGATCGCTTAGTACGTCCCAAATGGAATGGTTAAATATGAATTACACTGGGCAAGGTCTTAGCCACTTTATAGAAAGTTAATAGGTGAGTATCAAGCTAGTACTATAACACTTAGTACTAGTAACATGAATCTTGAATAGTATGGGTAGATCTGGTCCTGGTTATCTTGCTTCCGGTGATGTTGGGGGCTAACGACTGGTTCCTCGGCCGTCCAGATGGTCCAAAATGTAGGAAGTTCTCAAGTCGGATCTCTTGATGATCGTTGCTGGCTACACACTTATATACCCACGAATTTGTGTGAAGGTTATAAGGTGCATGTTAGGACTTGTACATGGACAGATGCTTCTATCAGTCTTCTCTGCCACGGAGTCTGCCGGATCTGGAATCTCTCAACTCCGGAACAACACAAGGGCAGAGCTAGAGGTAAACTGCAGGGTAGTGACCACTGGTTGGTGTCTAGCTTTCAACTGATTTGACTGGGGGCGGGAGTTAGATTTATAGGCTCGGTTCTGGACCCTGCAGACAGTAGGGATCTCGAGTCTTATGGACTTAATTGAGCTCTCAATAGATATGGGGACTAGGTAAGATGGTATTTACTGTTGTGGCACAGGGCGATAGGAAGCCTTTATATTTTCATATAACTGAGCCTTAGTAAGAGGTACTATTTTGGCTATACTGGACGTATTTAGGGGAGAGAGACTGGATCTACTTTGCGAGGAGGATGGGGACAGCTGTGATAGGAGCGTCTCTCTAGATTGTTCAATCTTCATTCTATGGTATAGCTGAGGTGCTAATTTAGTGATCAGAGCATGCAAGAAAGGTAAATGGTTTATTGTGAGGTAATAGAGGTTAGTAAAGGTGTTAGTCATTCATGGTTAGTTCATTGATAGGAAGAATTCCTGTGCTACCTGGCAATGACTCGAGAGTCAAAACAGGGGCCAGGTATACCTCCGCGGGGGTGGGGTCTCCCTCCTCGGGTGGGCAAAAAGGGGGAGCTGGGTGCCCTCTCTCTGATATAGTCGTCCGGCGGCTGTGGCTAGGGGCTTGCCATATCACCAGTGTTTGTAATAACCCTCTGTGTATGAGACAGATGTGAGTGTCTTTAATACCAAAACCGAAGGTGCCTTAGCTAGCTGGTTTTACTCGGCTGGTTGTTAATTGTAGGGTTTGCTGGATATGGTGGAGACTGGGTTGCTAACTCTGCCACATTTATCTGGAAGTATGACAATAGAAGTTAGTTACTGGCGGGGCGGCTAGCCTCGCACCGACGACCATTGGGTGCAGGGTTGTGAATGTGTTGTAAGAGAATAGATGGCATGCAAGGGGCTAGTAAAGTTCTAATGTTGTTCTGGCCTACTAAGTGAAGGTAGGCTGGATAGGAGTATATATATAAAAGGTTGGAGAGCGTTAGTAACGGACAATTCAAGGATCTTCAAGAGGTATGAGAGAGAGGCTAGGTCGGACAAGAGTCGAGAAGCGCGGGTGTCTTAATGAGAGGGGGGGGAGAGTTCAAGGGCTACAGGGAAATTTTGCCCCTAAGGTCCCTGGGCGTGGGGGTGGCATTAGGCTACAATTGATATGGAAGTTTGAAAAGGCAGTAGAATACGTTAGCCAAATGCTACCGGGGAATGCAACTATGGGGTGGTATATGAGTCTGGAAAAGATAGAGTTATGTGATCAGTCAGAGGGTTATGGATACTATTAGTTGGCCCTGGGAACTGCGTTTTCTATTAAATATAAAATACCAACCACAGTGGCAGTTCGTAGGGGTACTTAGTTATTGTTTCGGGGTACTTATGACAGATACTGATAACCAGGTTATCTTATATAATCTCTGGTTGGGGTAAGAGGTGTAAGACACGAAGTAAATTGGCGTAGTGTGGACTGTGGATACGAAGGAGGCAAGGGGAAGACGTATGACAATTGTGGAAAGTAAATGGAAAAAGGTGAACACAATGGCGGATAAAAATACTTAACCTAAGGATTGCATACATAGATTTATGGGGCGATGGGTCTTCAGAAGCTTAGTCTGGCAAGACAAGATGTTAGGGAATGTTAATATTAATACTTAGTTACTAGAGGAGCAATGCAAGGGGCGACTGAGCACGGGTTACATATATCTATACTCGTCATGGAAAATGATATAAGAGATCTAGGGACAGCGTGGGTGCTTTAACTTCTAAGATATATAACATCTACTTCTCGGATGCAAGAACATACATAGATATAATTATGGCTGTCTGATGTGTTGGCATTGGCTCAACGTCGGGACAGGCATGGGTGTTTTTAATATGAATGTATATTCCTGTTCATCATCTTTGTAGTTAATAAGTGTAGGACACGAGGGGTTAGTGTACGTGAGGTGTGGAAAATGGTCGGTTTTAGAAAAGGTAAATGGGTGTGTCCTGGAGCTGTTTAGCCCTGCGGGCTTGGGCCTGCCTGGAATGGCGGGCTCGGTCAGCTGGTCCTTTCGTTCTGTGGACCTTTCTTCCGGGTGTTTCTGTGTGGTGTTCGCTCGTGGCTTCTGTGGTGGGCTTCTTGTTCTGGGGCATTTTAGAGAGGGTAGGAGAGTATGTAGAAGAAAGGATCCTACTTAGTGAAGAGCAAAATGGGTTTAGGAAGGGGAGAAGAGGAACAGACAATATATTTATATTAGATGAGATTATAGAGAAAAAGGCAAAGCAAGGGAAATGTGTGTTTATAGTGTGTTTGGATGTGGAGAAGGCATATGATAAGATTAGTAGGGGAGTTGCAGAAGCAGTGATGGAGAAACTAGGAGTGAGTAGGAAGATAAGGAACATGATAATGAATATGTATGAAGGGGCGGAGACAGAGATTGTGTGGAAAAATATTGCAGTGAAAGGAATCAGGAGAAGGAAAGGGTTAAGGCAGGGATGTAACCTGTCACCATTAATTTTTGCAATGTGCATGGAGGAGTTGGTGAGGAGAATTAAGAGTAAGGGTCAAGGAGTGAAAATAGGGCAGTATAGGCTAGCAATTCTGACGTTTGCTGATGATGTTGTGCTGACAGCAGAGACAGAGGAAGATATGGGGGAAATGTTACAGGAGGCGGAAAGGTTTGGCAGAGACCTAGAAATGAAGTTCAGTGTAGAGAAAAGCAGTATGATAGTAGTAAATGGACCAGAGGCAGTAGAAATGAGGATAGGAGGGGAAAGAATAGAAACAAGGGAGGAAGTGAAGTATTTAGGGGTATGGATAGGGAGGGAAGGGCGACAAAGGACAATGAATGAGAAAATCATGAAGGTGGAGCAGTGTAGTGGGAAACTGTGGAATGTGACAAAAACCAGAGTAAATAAATATAAAATAGTAAGAGAGGTGTGGAAGGACTTTGAAGTGCCGAGAATAATGTACGGGATGGATGTGAGAGGGAGTACAGGGGGAGAAATAAATAGACTGGAGACGGGACAAAATAAAATAGGAAGAATGGGGTTAGGAGCAAGAAGGTGGACAGCAAATGAAGCAGTGAGAGGGGAGATGGGATGGAGTACGTTTGAGGAGAGAGTGGCGAAGGCAAAGTTGAGGTACAAGAGTAGGTTGGAGGAGATGGAGGATCATAGGTGGCCAAGGAGAGTGAATGAATGGGGGGGGAGGGGAAGAGTAGATGGGCAAAAGAGTGTAAGAGAAAACTGAAAAAAATAGGAGTGAAACAAAGAAGGGTGGGAGAGGAGTGGAGAGATGTAGGGAGTAATACAGGACTAGGTCAGGGAAGGAGACTAGAGAAAGAGATAGGAACGAGAGTGAAGGAAGTAGGAAGACAGGAATGGAAGAGAAATATGGAGAAGAAAAGTACACTGATAAGATATAGAAGCAAGGGGAGACCGAGAAAAGAGGAGTTCTATGACGGAAGTTGGGGAGCTGAACTACTGTTTAAGGCTAGGGCAGGAGCATTAGAGAAAAATAGGAGAACATGGAGGTGGAATGGGGGGGTGAAAGAGTGTCTACAGTGTGAGGTGGGAGGGAGGAGAGTGGAGGAGACAATAGAACATATAGTGACAGAGTGCCAGGGGTATGCAGAGGAGAGAGAGGGGTTGGAAAATGAGTTGAAACGGGTGGTAGGGGAGAGGGAATGGGAAGAGCAGAAAGAGGAGGAGCATGAGGGTGTAAACTTTGTGTTAGGTCTCGAGACAGAAGAGGGGGTAGATGGGGAAATGGGGAAAAGAATGAAGGTAGTGAAAAGATTCCTGGAGCAGGTGTGGCAGAAGAGAAAACGGAATAGGATAGAATAGGGTGAGGGGGGAGAAGGGGACCAGAGCGGGGGAGGAAGAAAAATGAGATTAAATAGTAGAGAGGGGAAAAGATAAATTAAGATAAGGAGAGAACAAGATATTGGGGGGTGGAGGAGGGGGTAAAATAAGGAGAGGAGAGTTCTGCTTAAGCTATATACTTCAATTCTCTGTCTTTAACTATCCTTTCTACGACTACATAATTTCTAAACTAATTCTTAAATCTAGCTCTAGCTGTTTCTGGAGAAGTCACCGGTGCATAGGTGAGCTGGCTTTGAGAGGGGACAGCAACTCCACAAAAAGAAGAAGAAGAAGAAGAAGCTGCAGAGCATGCAGAAATCGAGGACCTAAGCCACCCCTGGCCCCACCTAGAAACCTTCTATGGGCCTGTAATTACCAAGAAGATGTCTCTGGAGAAGGGCTTTATAACTTTATAATCTAGCCTAATTTAAGATTATAAAGTTAGGCTATCGTTAATTTAATTGATAGCCTAGCCTCTTAATTATTAACCTAAACTAATGTTATTAGGCTACCCTAATCCCATCAAAATGCCTCAAAGCATGTAGGCCTAGGCTAAGTCTAACTTCTATATAGGCTAGGCTATATAGCCTAGGCCTTGGTCTATAATCACTAATCCCATCAAAATGCCTCAAAGCATGTAGGCTAAATATTGCATGTTCTAACTTCTAAATATAGCCTAGGCCTATAGGCTAATTACTAATATAAGTAATTGTATTAGGCTAGGTCTAGGCTACCCTAATCCTATCAAAATGCCTCAAAGCATGTAGGCTAAATAATATTGCATTTTCTAACTTCTATATATATAGGCTAGCCTAGGTCTAGGCTATAATCAGTCAATCACTAATTCCATCAAAATGCCTCAAAGCATGTAGGCTAAATATTGCATGTTCTAACTTTATATATATAGCCTAGGTCTAGGCTATAATCACTAATTCCATCAAAATGCCTCAAAGCATGTAGGCTAAATATTGCATGTTCTAACTTCTATATATATATAGCCTAGGTCTAGGCTATAATCACTAATTCCATCAAAATGCCTCAAAGCATGTAGGCTAAATATTGCATGTTCTAACTTTAATATATAGCCTAGGCCTAGGTCTAGGCTATAATCAGTCACTAATTCCATCAAAATGCCTCAAAGCATGTAGGCCTAGGCTTAATATTGCATGTTCTAACTTCTATGTATAGGCCTAGGCCTATAATCACACTCATTTTATTAGTGTCAAGTAGAAAGTGTTAATTTTGAAAGTATCATATAGGCCTAGACTAAATTTAACCTACAATCAAATTTTATTAAATTTTGATCTGAAGCTAGGCCTTTATTCTGAGCACTAAAATTAATAGGCCTAGGCTACTTTCTATTAAATTACTTAATCTATCTAAAGTAGACCTATCTAGGCATATATAGCCTATTGCCATTCCCAAAGGGGGAACCACGAATAAATCGCCTCCTTGCACCTCTGTGATCCGGCGTACCTCCTCCTGAATGGTGCGGAATTGCGAATACTGATTATTACTGAAGCACTCTCCCCATAAACAAGTTGCCCCAATGTTTTACTGCCCATGTGGACAAACTAAGTGGCCTATGCTATATATATTAACCCTTTCACTGTGGGTGACGTTCTGGAATGTTTTGGCAATTTACATCAATTTCCAAGCTTTAAAAGCCTGTATGTATATCCTTGAGGTCCATGGAAGTTGGGCAACATTATATTTAAGTAAATATATATATTTATTGACATTAGAGATTGAATTTATTGATTTAACCTTGATTCTGTAGTTTAAATTGAAAATTAATAAAAAACGGTTTGCGTTTGCATATTTGCATTTGAGGACTAGAAATTTCACAAGGTTTGCACATTTGTGTTTGCTGAAGTTATGTTCTGGGTTTGCTGATTTGTGTTTGCTGACTTGACTTTTTGTTTGTGGTGCCCAGCTCTGCTCATACTCCCCATGCGCACTTCTTAGGTAAAAACATTTCTTTGGCGAGGTTAAACCTGATGGCAAGAATAATTACGGGATCAGTTCGCCTAAGCTAAATTTCACTGATGTATATTAATACACACTAGCATAATAATCACTTGCTTCCTAACAATAGAGAAAATTGAGACATAATCGTTTACCTGGATGGTTGAGTTAATAGCACCATAGCACTGGTACTTTGAGGATGAACACTGTGATGGAGATTTCCTGGTTATCTTGCGGTAGTGAGGTCGGGGGTTAACAGTTGCTCTGGGGCCCTCCAAGGTGTCCGGGAGTGTCGAGAAGGTTTACAGATATGGGTTTCTTGCGTAACCGGTGATGACGCTCCGGTAAGATTTAACCCGGCAAGTGCTGGAAGACTCTTAAGAGTTTCCCCGGGCGACTGCGGGAAGACTCTTAAGATCCTGGGCCTAAAAAAATCCATTTAACCCGTGGAGCCCCGCCTAGTTTTTTATTTTTTGTTCACCAGAACCCGGCCCGTTTTCAATTTTTTTTTTTATTCCAGAAACAATAGCGAATGGGTTAGGAATGAAGGAAAAACCACGGAAAACCGCTCAAAAAGCTTAACAAATGGTCCTACAGAGCCCCCGAAAACGTATTTTACAAGAGTAAAAAATTGAAGGCAATTTCTCCAAAAAACCAGGTTATTGCGCGCTCACGCGCACGCACAGGGACTTTGAGAGTTTTCAACCATCGGCACGGCGTGGGATACGTACACAGTTTCCATACAAATCTGAGCCCTCTCGAGTGGCTACACCTGAGCTTACGGTCGGAGCAATTAGGGTGACTCGTCAGACGCGTCACTGGGGCTGTGCGTTACATACATAGGCGACGCGCCAGACGCGTCGCTGGGGCTGGACGGGTTAAAACACCCCCCCCCCCAAAAAAAAAAAAAAAAAATATTATTTTTTTTTTTTTTGCCCATGGGCCATGCCAAATATCACTCCTCCACATCCCCTCCTTCCCCACTTTCTTCCCCTCCTTCAGTTATCACCTATTTTCCCTGTTATTCCCTTATTCTGTGGTCTATTTTCGTGCTAACATTAGCGAGTTGGTAGCATTGCGTCACTGTTACCAAGCGTGGGAAAGAGCGAGAGAGAGACTATTGCGTAACAGTGTCTCTCCAGACAAGGGGAGGAGGGGAGGGAGGTTGCCTCAGCCATACATTATGTAACTCCCGGCCTGTACCGCCGATTTTGACCATCCAAACGCTGTTTCCACTCGTTTTATTGCTGTAACAGGTTAATACCTTTATAATCAACCTAAAATAAGCGCATATGGATAAGTATTAATGCTATTTATGGTAAAATAACGATGTTAGTGATGGGAACAGCTCAAATACATGCGCACAGGCATGTGGTGTCTCATACCCCCCATGCGCATGTCTTGGGTTAAGGAGCGCGAGCGGTTGTACACCTTTTAGTCAACAAATACTGATGAGGCCTACAGTCAAGTGTTGCCAAGGAGTTATATTTGCAGAGTCCTCAATTAAGGGTTTCTCGCATAATCCCTTCTAGCATAACAAGATCTTTCTGCCTTAGACCAGTTATGAGTTATGATCGTTCGTAAACTCAAGTAGCAGAGCGTGCACTATAAGAAGTTTATGAAACAATCAATAATTGGTGAATTTGTTGTCTACCAATATAATATTACTGCCGGTAGTCCCGATCGCAAAAACATTCGTAAAGGGTTAATTCATTTCCTCACACAGTTGCACAGATTACGTAACGCCGAAATTATCGTGAATCTTGAGGGGGGGGGGACACTAGACGTCAACACAGCACGGCCAGCCGTTGCTTTGAGCTCTAATATTCAACTGCCCGACTGTTCTCTTGGTGTCGTATTTATAGACTTGGTCAAAGAAGCTGCATGAATGCTCTAGAAGTATTGGATGTCGGGGCTAGAAGTAGTTAATTTATTTTGGTTGCTTAGGGGGGGTCGTGAGGGGGTCTTTAATGCGGCGGTAAGTAACTTGTAATCTGATTTATGATCGTGAATATCTTGGCTCTAGTATGAGGTACTATTAGAGTTGGTTAGGCAGGATTTGGTGAAGGTTTAGGCACTACTTTGTTGGGCGACATACGTGCCCAGGCTGGGAGGTATTATTCATCAACTCACCTAAGTATCCTTCTCTGGTCTAGCTGACATGCTATTCGAAATCTAGGATGGGATAAGGAAGATTTTGGTTTTGGGTAAGGATGGGATAGGATGGTATTTGGATAGGTATTTAGATGGTTAGTTCATAACCTGTTGGAAACTCACCTGGTGTCTGGCAAGAATTTGTTGGCTACGTGTGGGTCATGGTGAATGTCCGCGGGGGCTGGGAGGGTCCCCTTGGGGTCGGGGGGCATGCCGCTCCCTAAATACGTATATATGGAGTTCTTTACGCTAATGGGGTTGACATATGCTGTGGGGGGGTTAGGAGGGATACTCATAGTGATGGTTGATCATGGACTCTAGTTTTTACCTACTAGGATCACTCGTGGGGCTCATGAATAGTGGTTTTCGTGAAAGTGCAAGTCAGGCGGAATCGTACAGTTTTTAGGGGGCGAGAGGCGGCTGTTCTAGCCTCGCGCCATCCGTCGTCCTGGTTCAGGCTGCGGGTTGGGCTAGCAAGTTAGAGGATAGTTAATGGGGGTACAAGGATAGGTCTTTACCTTCTATTTATTGGGATGAGGAAATGAATGGGATCGGCCTGTTAGAACGTTGGTATGGGCGTCTTTACAGGTGGGGGTTGGATATTGGAAGGGTGGTGGTTTGAGGCTAGGTCGCCGCACCGCTCGTGATCTAGGACAGTGACCCTTAAATGCGCTGGACCTAGGGGTGGCATTGCCCTACAATCGGACAGGTAGTGTGGTGTGTGCAGCGGGGTGTGAAGGAGAAAAGGACAGGGTGACTCAAAAAGGTTACAACTGGGCATGGGGTCACAAAGTAAAACAGAGTGGTGTGGATTGTGGATTAGGTGGTGATTGGAAGACGTATAACAATGGTGGAAAAGTAAATGGAAGACAGGGACAACATGGCGGATAAAAGACAATTATCCAACTAAAATAATTGCCTGCGTGGAGGACGGTATCAATACATCTTAGTTACTTAGACAGGGGCAACTGAGTATGGGGGCTGCATATATCTACTCGTAATGGAGAGAGAGGCTAGGTAGCTTTCCTGTCTTTCTCTTGAGATGATCGTATGCAGATTGGTCATAATTAAACATATATAAATCAACAGCTATGAATCAAATACGATAACTGGCAGAGGGTTAGTATTGCGGGTTAGAGGTTAGGTCAGAGGACGAAGGGGGGTATGGGGGTTACATAATTAATTATAGGGCTGACATAATCATGATCGGATTCGTTGTGGACTGGAATTCGAAGGTGTCTTGAGATCGCCTTCGCACCTACACAAGGAAAGTACTACAGCCCACAAGGTGGTTATCTAATTAAATACATACTTAGTTGGTACATCAAAGAATGTCCAGGAGGAAGGTCATGTGGTTTGTATTCTAGAAGACTGTGATTTCAGAAGCGTGTAACATGCGGAGTTAAGTGGAAACAGAAACATTGTGGATAACAGATAGTTACCCTAAGGATTGAATACATGCATGAATGACAGCATTATAGCCGTCGTCCTAATAAGATGCTGAAACCGGGTTGGTATGCATGTGGCACAATCCGACACAAGGACTGTGCCGCTATGTCGTATCCATACCGGTAGGCATATTCCGGTTAATATTATATATACACTTAGTTACTAGAAGGAGAAGGAAAGGGACAACTGGCATGGGGGTACATATATCTATACTCGTCATGGGGAGGGATACTAAGTATCTTTCCTGCATCTCTCCTGATGATTGTATGCAGATTTGCTTGAAATGAACTGCTCCGAATTAACAGGCCTAACTTACTACTATACTGGCATAGGGTTCTTAGGAGTATAGTTATGGGTGTGGTATGTGGGTGTTGTGGAGGTAAAAAAAAAGTTGGGAATATCTGGCACTGTTGGGACTACATGAGTTCCTTAGTATAGTGATGTGTGTGGTATGTGGGTGTCGTGGGTGTTAAAAAGGTTGGGAATCCACCACTTTTGGCCGCCGTGCCTTTGGGGCCTTTTTCTTCCCGGCCGTGTTGGGGTCGGTTCCCTGGTCCAGTCGTGTGTTCCTCCGTTGACTGACAGGGTTGGCGGCTTCCTTTGATCTTGCGGGTGCGTCCCACTTTCTCCTCTAGTTGTTGGGTCCTTTCGTCCCGGTTGGCTTTCGCTCTCTTTCTTGCGGAACTGCCACTGGGGTGTTGGTCGGGAGGTTGGTGGGGGACTTCCCTTTTTGGGGCATTTTACTTCCTTCCCCTTCGTCGTAGGCTCGTCCCCGAGCCTCAAGGGTGAAGGAGAGAAAGGCTCCTTGGTGGTGGGTCCTGGGTAGTGTATGGAGGAGTTTCCACCAATTGATGGAGCGGGTGTCCGGGGTCTTGTGGGGGTCGATGGTGACCTGAAGGAAGGTTGTCGTGGTGTTGATTAGGGCTTCAGTGAGGGCTTTGTGGTGGGCTTGCATGCGGACCATTTGTCCTGAGTCCGTGTGCATTTTGACTCGCTTTATGAAGGGTGTTGTGGACATTATGGTGGCGGAGGTGGTTGTGAATACGGTAGGGTCCGGGTAGCGAGTGACGTTAGGGGTAGGTAGTGTTGTATGTTTATACCTCTCTGCAGCTGTAGAGGTACCAGGTGGCTGTGTGGCGGTGTTTTTGGCTGAGTGTTGTGTCTGTTGGGGTGGTGGGAGGGAAATAGGGGCGATTCTTAATATGGGCGTGTGGATTGTGGGGGATGTTGTGGGTTTTTCTGCTTTAATTTCGCGGATAGGAGAAAACCGGACAGGTCGGGTGACTAAACGTCCTGATGTAGTCCGTATGGGGGGGGGCGTTTTTTTATTTCGGGGCTTGAATCACTGGATGATGTCCTGTATCGGTGTGGTATTGGGGTGGGGTTGTGGAGGTGAGGTGGGGGGTTGTTAGTTTCCGTATTTGTTGTTGATGAGGTAGGTGTGCTGTGGTGTTTGCTTGTGGAGGGGGGAATGGTGGAAGGAAAGGGGCAGTTGGGGGGGGGGGGGGAGTCGAATTGGTAGGGAAAATGGGGTCAAGTTGGTGGTCATTGTGGAGGATTTTTTTTTTTTTTTTTTTTATGCCGGTTGTTGGATTTCTGAGGGTGTAATCATGATCTACGATGTTGGGGGGTTTGGGGGGATGGGTATAGAGGACAGGGGGGAGGTGGACTTGGAGGAGTTCGGTTGTGGAGTTAGGGGGGGATGGGGTTTGCGAGGAAACCAGAGGTTTTCCGAGGGAAGGGGTGGGGTTTTCTTTCCTTTGAGGTGGGCTGGGCGGGCGGGGGCATTGGTGGTCAGGTCGGGGTTTTTTGGTTTGACGTAGGTGAGGGTGAGGAGGAGTGGGGTGATAGGGGGGGTGGTTTTCGCAAGCGTTTGGTTAGATGTGGTTTTGGAGGACACGCGTGGTCGTAGTTTGTAACGGTTGGTGGGTTATGAGTGTTTGGGAGGTATATTTTTTGTTTGTTGGGATTTGTTGTCCGAAGTGGAAGATACAGGTACGGTAGGGGGGGGGGGGGGGGTGACTTCTGGGGACAATGCGGAGGGGGAAGGAGTTCGGGGGGGGGGGGGGGGGGGGGGGGGGGGGGGTGAAAAATGGGGAGGTGGGGTAGGAGGATTTGGTTTTGTTGGAATGTAGGGTGGGGCTGTGGGTTTGAACAAAGGAGACGGGTGAGTGCTGGGTGTTGCTAGCTCGGAGTCAGGATTGGTAGGGGGAATACTATCTTCGTTAGTTAGGGGTTTGAAGATTCTAACAAACCTATTTCTGTAGGTGCGCGTGTCGCCGTGATAATTAATGGTGGTTTGGTAGGCGTTCGGAATTTGGGTGACGGTATAAGGTCCGACATATCTCGGGCCTAATTTGTTGATGACAGGAAGCTTGGCCACCATCACGGTATCATGAATGGCGAAGGGGTTCTGGTCAAGGACGTTGTCGTGTTTAGTGTCTTGGCAATTTTGGGCGGTGCGCAGGGTGTTCTGTAGGTGTTGCAAAGGGTCAATTTGGAGTGGTGTGGTGGAGGGTTGGGCTTGGTGATGCAATGGCAATAAGAGTGGGGCTACTCCGTACACGCGTTTATGTGGGGAAATTCTGTCTTCTTTGGGGCAGGTATTCATACCCCACTGGATCATCTTTAATTGTGAGGGCCAGTCGAAGGTGTTCAAGGCAATCATACGGGTATGTAATTGGTTGTTAATCGTACGGTGACTGCGTTCGCACACGGCGTTGCCTTGCGGCCAGTAAGGGGAGGAGTGTTTAATCTTTAGTCCGCACTGTTTTGCGAATTGTTCCCAAACTTGGCCACTAAATTCGGGAGCGTTGTCTGATAAGATAGCAATAGGTAGGCCGAAAATGGGAAAAACTTCTGTGGCGAGGAGGGTAGCAACGGTGTTGGCAGTGTGGTTTTTTGTGGGGCAAGCTATGAGGAATTTGGAATAATGTCAACAAACATGACAATATAGCGGTTGCCGGAGCGAGCAGGGAAAGGTCCCATTACATTAAGGGAAAGGATCTGGAATGGTTTCTGAGCGGAAATGGTGCCAGCTGGCCCTGCTGTACGGCATCGGTCCTTACCTAACGCACAGGGTTTGCATGCTTCGGTCACCTGCTTGGCAATTCCGGATGGGTTAGGTGTCCAATATTGGTCCTGGAAGATCTTGAGCAACTTCTTTTGACCGAGGTGAATTTCGTTCCCTTCATGAATTGCAATCATGTATTCTTGGGCGACTGTGGGGTCAATGACTATATGGCCGGATTCTGTGGCGAGTTGATCTCCCCAATGTGTCAACGTCGAGAATATATGTTTGGGCATCCAAGGGGGCTTGATTCTTCTTTCCCAGGATTGTAGGAGCGAGACGGCTGGTTTGGGTAGGCCCTGCACTACGGAAGTGTTGAAAAAATCTGTTTGTTGTAAGGTGGCCAGGTTGGTGGGGTGGCTTTCTGGTACAGGGAGACGGGAGAGGGCATCAGCATTGGTGTGGAGTTTCCCTGGTCGATACTGTATCGTGAAGTACTCCTCGAGTGTTTCTCTCCATCGTACTAGTAAGGCTGAATTGGTTTCGCATTTCCGTAGCCATTGTAAAGATTGGTGGTCGGTAATAATGTCCAGTTTCGCTCCTAGTACGAAGGACCGGAAGTGGTTGAGGGCCCAAATGACTCCTAGACATTCCCGTTTGGTGGCAGCATAATTTTGTTGAGCTAGATTTAAAGTAGAGCTAGCATAGGCAATGACGTGCTCCCGTCCTTCTTGGACTTGGGCGAGAACGGCTCCAATGGCGTATAACGACACGTCCATGTAGAGACGAATAGGTTGCTGGTAGTCGGGAAATGATACGGTAGGGGCTTGCACTAGCTTTTCTTTCAGCTTCTCGAATGCTGTGTTTCTCTCAGGTGTCCAAGAAAACACTGTGTCCTTATGGGTGAGTTGATGTAGTGGGCGGGCTATTTCGGCGAAGTGTGGGACGAAACGTCTGTAGTAGGTGGCTAACTCCAGAAATGAGCGGACTCCTTTTACTGTGGTGGGGGGTTGTTGGTTATGGATGGCAGATAGCTTCTGGGGGTCGGGGGAGATCCCTTGTTCGGATATTACGTGACCTAAAAAGTCAACCTTGTTCCTTGCTATTTCGCATTTTGATGGTTTGAGTTTTAATCCGGCTTCTCTTATTCGTTGGAGTACTTGTTTCAATCGGCGTAGGTGTTCCTTCCAGGTACCAGAGTAGACTATTACATCGTCTAAATAGGCGAGGCAGGTTTCCCAAGTTAGACCTTTGAGTACTGATTCCATCAGGCGGGAGAAGGTGGCAGGGCCGTTGCAGAGGCCAAATGGTAGTACATTGAATTCGCTGGTGGAGAATGCTGTCTTCTGTTGATCTTCTGGTTTTATGGGAACTTGCCAGTACCCGGCTTGAAGGTCCAACGTGGTGAACCATTTGGAGCCGTGGAGTGAGTCGAGGGAGTTGTCGATACGTGAAAGGGGGGTGGCGTCTTTGATCATTGCATCGTTTGATCGCCCGATAGTCCACGCAGAATCGAGTGGACCCATCTTTCTTCTTCACCAGCACCACTGGGGAAGACCAGGGGTTAATGGAGGGAGTAGCAATGCCTGCATCCAACATCTCTTGCACTTGTTGTTCTTCTTCTTGTCGCTGAAGGGGGTTCTTCTTGCGGGAGGGCTGACGCAAGGGCGGTGCTGTGGTGTTTATGGCGTGTTGTTCTAGGTTGGTCTTTCCTATTTCGGTGGGAGTTTGGGCAAAGACGTCGCTAAACTCTAGCAAGAGGGAATACATGTGTTGTTTTTGTTGGTATGAAAGGGATTCAAGAATGGAGGGTAACTTTAAAATATTGGGGGCATTGGTGGGAGGTACGGCTAGGTCATCAAAAGTCTCTAGGTCCCCGATAATGAGGTCCTTGGGTAAGGTGAGTACTTCTTCGGAGATGTTGGCTATTAAGATGTTGCTGGTTTGGGAGATGATTGCGGGCTGGATGAGGCAGCGGTCCTGATTGGTTGACATGTTAGTGGGGGTCAATTGACGATCATGGAGCTTTGCGGAATGGGGCGGAGGTTAACCCATTTCTGATTATTGGAGGGGAATATGGTATTTATCTTTGATGATGGTGGAGCTGATAACAATGGGATTGCAGAGAGGGTCCTAGCGTGTGATTTGTTTTAGTGGGTGGGTGTATGTTTGTTTTCTGTGTGTCAGGGTTAGGCATAGAAAATGCGGAGGGAAGGGGTGCCTGCGACATTTTGGCTGTGGTTGGAAGAGCGGGAAACATAGAAAACGGAATTTCAGGGGGGGGGGGGGGCGTGTGTGAGTTGGGTGGCGCATGCACATTCATTTGAGCATTGGATAGGGCTTGCATAGGACATTTATCAGGGGTGATCTGGAAAGAAGGTTGCACAGGATGGTCAATGTATTGGGAGTATTCAGCAAAACATTTAAAGAATTAAGGGTGCATGGCGTTTTCTGAAATAATTGTAGTGGAATATGGGTTAAGAGAATGGGCATTACATAAAGATATGGACTTTTCTCTTTCAGCTTTGATGGGGGTAGGGGTTTGAGTCTTTAGGTTTCGTGGAGGTCTGGTGGATAGGATCTTCGGGGGTGAAATTTTTTTTTTTTTTTTTCTGGGGGGGCATTGTGTGACTATTCTGGGGATAGTGAGGCTGATTCACACTCTTGTGATTCGGGGTGCAACGGCTGAGTGGACTCCTTGGTGGAGCTTATGGACTGGGTTTTTTTTTTTTTTTTTTTAAAGAGATCAGTCGTTGGCCGCAATCAACTTGGGCCTGGAGTTTCTGGAGTAGGTCAAGTCCTAAATATCCGTCGTAATGCTGACAATCGGATGGAAAAACTATGAATGAATGGTAGCAATTGGCATGGGGGGCAGGGGTAGTTACGTGGAGAGGTGGTGTTTCACCCCGATTTGCAAGGGAGTATCTCCGGCACTGATTAGTTTGGATTTAGTGGGTAACAGTGCCCCAAACTTGCGGTGATGTTTGGCAAAGAAGGAATGGAACAAGCATGATCTAGAGGCGCCAGTGTCGATCAATAATCGGACAGGAATGTCCTTAATCTTGGCGAGGTGATAAATGGGGGCAGTTCGGTCATTGAGGGCGTCCCCCGCCGAGGCCATCGTGGGCGGGGGATATTCTAAAAATCCTGGTGGTCTATTTATGACTCTTCCAGGATTTCCTCTGAAGTTTCAGGGTACATGAGGTGAGCAACATCTTCCTGCTCCAAATCCCCGGCATCCTCTTCCCCAACAAACTCCTAATTTACTGAAATGCGAGGTTGGTTCGATCGGGGTTTTGCGGAGTCGCGGATTTCATGAAGGGCACACTTTGAATTACATGCTGGGAAATCATAGGGGTTTATAATGACAAGGGTGGGGTTCTTACTTTGATTTGCGTTGTAGGCCTTGTTCCTGTTGTAGATCCGCCGCAGTGGGTTGGGTTGGAATCGTGGTCTGCTAGGCTGAGGCTTCCCGGAGGGATAGGTGGGCTTGGAGTTGGAGTTTTGCGGATGAGTGGTATTATAGGTTTGACTCCTGTAAGGAGATAAAGAAAACCTAATATTTAGTAGTGGCCCCGTAATCATTGACGAACATGCCTATTACATAAGGCATCCTCTTCAAACACTAATCCGCCGTAGTTTTGAATCTACCGCGCAGAGCATTTAAAAACTGAGGAGCCTTCATCATGAGCGCACGCGACCTCACTCATGGCTTCAGTCATTATGAATTGGGTTCTCACTACGAAAAAACTTCGTAAAAAATAAAAACAAAAAGAAAATAAGAATAACTATCCAATAAGCTTTCCATCATATCGTGGATGTACTTGTGTGGATTTCTGACCAGACGCTGATTCAGGCGTCATTCTTCCTTCACTGACATATCAAGTAAACCAAAATCCTCAATACATCAACGAATGGGAAGGGGACGGTCGGGAGGGCCCCAGTCGTCAATGATTACGGGGCCACTACTAAATATTAGGTTTTCTTTATCTCCTTACAGGAGTCAAACCTATAATTTATTAGTGGCCCCTCCATCATTGACGAACATGCCTGATTTCTAAGACTGGAGGGGGACATTCGTAGTCATATCATAACTCTAGAAAAGCAGATAATAAAAACAACCACATAGTATTCTTACTTTGAAAATATATTTAACAACGGCGTAGCCGAAAAAATACAAGAAAAAGGGGGTTCAGGCAGGTGCGTGCTTCAAAGAAGCCTGCCTGACAAAAAATGGGTAACCCTGAAGATTCTGAACACAGATCTGTAGTTACAAAGGCACCCCACTCAACGAGTGGTGACAAAAAATAAATAAATAACAAGTTATAAGTTTATATGTGCACATAATAAACCCCAACATAAACTTGGAGATAAATTGCAAAGGAACTCCATTATTCTAAAATTAAATTGCTTTCGCAGCTAAACTACTTTAACAACACCGTTGTTTTGTACTTAACATTGTACTAGCACAATTTCTCACTGAGAAATTTTCATATCACATTTTAACCTTAAATTGTATCACAGCTCTCATACTCCGGCGGGGTCTAGGGTGTCCTATGTCAACTGACTGCACCCCCCCCCCCCCCCCCCCCCCCCCCCCCCCCTTTCCCGTGAAAGTAAACAAAAGTGACTGCAGGGCCACCTAGACCCTCTGCCTTAAAGCTATACATGGTAAGGAAGGTTTGTCTAGAGCAACTGACAAGTATCTAGACAGAAACGTGTGATTAGACGCCCACAACTGCGTGGACGCTATGTCTTCAACTGAAAAAATTTCAGGAAACGTAAAGAGGCTGCCCATTTGCGTAAATCGTGGGCCCGACCCACAACGCCGGGATTACTTTCTTTAATGACTTCTACCAGAAGAGAGGCTAATCGCCGTTTAAGTAAGCGTTTACCCGTACTTGCTACCCATAAAGCACCTTGGGGGTTTTGAGGAGCTACTCTCAAATATTTGGTTAGAGCTTGCACTGGACATAAATTATGATGCACCTTTCCCCTTTTTAACGCCGGCACCGTGAACTCAGAAAACACGTGTGCACTATGCTCATTCTTGGCTACAAAACCTGGGGAGGGTGCAATGGAAATACATTCATTAAGTCTACCAAACCTAAGACAATTAGGTGTGTTGCTCATCGCCGCCAGCTCAGACACTCTGTTTCCGGTGGCCAAAGCCAAAAGGAAAACCGCCTTTTTTAAGAGTAATGCAAAGTCTGCAGTATTTTGGTACAGACGAGAGTGAAGCAAAGACAAAGCTTTGTCCAGAGACCAAGTAGGCATGAGCTGACGGGGAGGTGGGCGGAGTTTAAAACATGCTCTCATAAAACCTGTTTCCTCCGCTACCGGTATGGAAAGACCCGTAAGGTCTAAAAAGGGCACTCTAATCGCAGTTAAGTGATTTTTTAATGTTACCACAGATAAACGTTTCTGCTCAAACAGATAATTCAAATAATTAAAAACTAATGCCACTGAGGGTACAGTTTGTTCTGTCCTAACGATCCAAGAAGTAAAGGCTTGCCAATGTGATTGATACTGTCGTTTTGTAGACTGAGTATATTGATTAAGTAATTTATTTGTCACATCTCTACCGTATGGTGCTAGTCACTTGGCCTCCTGAATGTCCATAATGCAAAAGTCAGCGAGGTCGCTAGGTTTCCAATCGTGTCTAAGTGGAAATACCCGACCGGGAGCGATACCGGGTCCGGGCACCACATTTTCAATTGCTGGTACCACAACTGCGCCGGCCACAGTGGCGCGATTAGCGAGACTAAGCCTCGATAATCTCGTAGTTTGTTCACTACGTGGCACATTAGTGACGCATCTGGCGGTGGAAACAGATAGATGGAGCTCCATCTGTTCCAGTCTGTCACTAGGGCGTCTGGCCCCCCTGCCGGCGTTTTCGCCCGGCGGGTGAGGTATAGAGGGAGTTTGTGAGTCTCCTCGGACGCAAAAAGATCCACTTGTGGATGGGAGAGCTCTGCAATCATTAGGTTGAAAATGGGTTGCTTGAGCTCCCATTCTACTGTCGTGCTCTGTCTCCGGGACAGAGCGTCTGCCCAGACGTTTGCTACGCCTGGGAGATAAGATGCGTGAAGATAAATATCTAGACTATTGGCTAGAGCAAAAATCTCTTCCGACACGTTTAGCAACTTCCTTGACCTCGTTGATCCTTGTTTCTGAATACAGTGGACTGCATTCAGATTGTCCATTCTGAAGGCCACCGACTTGCCCCGTAACGCCGGGCCATGAGCCTGAAGGAAATACAAGGGGACTAGTAATTCTTTGACATTGATGTGCGAGATTTCTAAGTGGGACCAAAGCCTCTGACCCTGGTGCCCCTGATTTGACTGAAATCCCCAACCTATTGTGCCTGACGCATCCGTGTCTACCCATACCGTTGGTGGAGGAGAGGTCCATGACATTATTGAGTGCAATGTTTCCCTCTTCGCCCAGACCGCTAGTAAGGTGTGGATTAATTTCGGGATGGGCCATAATTTTCCCGCCGGTAAGAGCGGGAATTATTTGTTGCCTTCCAATATTAATCGTTTTACTTTCAACCGGCCCAACTTGACAGTTAGTTCAATCCAGTTGAGAGAGCCGACCAGAGACTCCCAGACCCTTCGCGTCGTAGTCAGACTGTGAAGAAACCTGAACAGTTTCCTGCGAAACCTGTTGCGATTGTCCACACTCTGACTCAGAGTGAGAGCGGCGGTGTCCCAGACCAGCCCTATCCACTGAATTACTCGTGAGGGCACAAGGTTTGACTTTACCAGATTTACCTTGAACCCTAGAGTTTTGACATGATTTAAAATGATATTGACATGTTTTATGCATAATTGTTGTGTCTCTGCCACCACCAGCCAGTCGTCCAGATACCACAACACTCTGATCCCCTGTTTTAACAATGGCATCAGGGCTTGCCGGACTAGTTTTGTGAATAATCGAGGTGCCAGGTTCAAGCCGAACGGCATCCTCTGAAAAAAAAAAATTTGGTGCCTGATCCGTAAGGCCAAAAACCTTTGAAATCTTTTGTTGACCGATACGTGCCAATAGGCGTCTGTCAGGTCTAGTGAACACATCCAACCTCCCGGCGGAAGTGTTAGCCTGATTTGGTGTACTGTTAACATTCTGAAAGATTCGTTGTGAATGTGAAGATTCAGATAAGACAGGTCTACGACCGGCCTCATCTGAACACTGTCCCTTTTGGGAACCAAAAATAGTTTGGACGTGAATACAGGGTAATTTGGGGGGACCGGGATGATGACATTCTTGGCAATCATTTCCTGGGCTAGTGACTCCACCTCTAAAGAAACAAAATTCGCCGTTGTCGGCTGACGTAAACGAGGTCGCCGGAGCCACTGCCAAGTGATGCCTTTGCGTGCCACCATCCGTGCCCAAGTGTTTAACGGCCATGCTTGGTGACACGTTCGGAACGACCCAGTTAGCAGACAAGGGTTCGCCGGCTGTACTACACTCGGTTCCTCCGGCCTTAAGGTAGGCGCCGGGAGTGAGAGAGACTTTAGTTTTTTGATGGTGGGGTTGGTGCTGGACGCTTCGCCGGCTGGCTGGTGTTGGCCGAAGACTGGCCCTGACCTGGTTTATGTTGGCCGCGTCCTCTCTGACCTGAAAACCTACTCTGTCTATGCCTGAACTGACCCTGGGGGGAGTGGGAGGACTTAGGCGGAAGAAAAGGTTTAGATCCCCCTGGCTGAGCTTTAGTAGTAGGCCTGGGTTTGGGGAAGTTAAATGCAGGTTTCTTAGAAGGGGTGGGACTGTGCTTAATGGCCTGTGCCATATTGAACACTGTTCGCCACACTTCAGGGGTCATTAAAGAGGGAGTAAGCACTGGTGACATAACCACCTGATTAGCAATGCGATCAGGTAGCTTGCGAACTAACGACATCCTAAGATCTTGTCGTGCTCGTACCGCCTCAAGCAAGGCGGTACGTATGTCACCCAAGGATTGGATTGACGACTGAAGAATCAGTCGCCGGGATAACTCAACCGATCTTCGAGCATCCGCATCTGCGATTGCCTGAGTGGATCGTAGTAAAGACTTAGCCACCTGCTGAGATACTATGTACTGTGAGAACAGGCGAAAAGCTTTTCCCCGTAGCCTAAATTCTCTGTCTAGGTGAGTAGGGGTAGGGGTAGTGAACGGGCCCTTCAGCTCACAAAGATTAATCTTAGGGGCAGCTAGAAATGAAAACAAAGCTGACGGGACTCCGCCGGCAGAACCCACCGGCATGGAGAACCAAGAATGAGTGTCCTGAGGTATCTGGTGGGAAGATTTAGAAGTGAAAGTGGTTGCAAAGTTTTGAGCCTCTACCTCCCAATCTACCCAAGGTCCTGGTCCCAACTGTCCCACCTTCAAAACTGGATTAGCTGCCTCGTCTGTGACGGTCTGTAAATCTAGTTCAGGAGTGAGAGCTGACAGAGTCTTAATATCATTAAACCCGTCCAGCTTAGACCAGTCTGAAAATAGTTTTGAAGCTGAGGCAGGGGGCAAAGCAGGCTTAGAAGCATACACAAAATAATCTTGATGATAATAACTAGGTATAGCCTTGATGTTTACGTCCAGAACATTACCTAAAGTATCCATGGCCCTTAGTTTCTTTGACTTATTGCCCTGGATGACCCACTCACGCGGTACCGGGAGTTCCCCTGACAAAGTAGGTTGGGCAAGCTCTGGTTTAGAGGAGTTCAAAAGAACCCATGACTCGTCTGGCCCATAAAGTAAGGGCATAGCTACCTTTCTAAGAGGCGCTTTGTCTAGAGGGGGTGGATTGACATCCGTTATGACCCTGACATTTGAAGTTGTCAAAGCCGCCGTAGCAGGCTTATTGATCCCTGAGGTTAACAAAGTGGGAGGGTTAGGGATCTTAGATAAATCAATCGAAGTCATCAGAGGCCGTACCGTAGAACTTGTCTTGGGAGCCCCCAAGTCCATTGTGGGGTTTTCCTGTTGTTGACCAAAAAATTTAGATAAAGCATGAGTAAGCAGCCCATTAATTTCTTGTGCCGTAACAAACTGGTTTGATGAAGAACTTACAGGTGAATCATTAGTATCCTGTGCGGCGTCCAAGCCTGAGCCTGACCTTTGTCCTTCCATCTCCGAAATTATAGAAACTTCATCTTTCTCATCCTGATCCTCCTGAGAAGACCCCGCCGAGGCAGGGGTACCTTGTTGCCAAGATAAGTCTGGGATAGAGGATGGGATCGCCGCGTCCCTGTGGACATCGGCTACTGTGTGACTCGTTTGAGTCGGACGTGGGTGATCAGACCCTGGTTGCGCAAACCGCCAAACACCTAGGCCCTGGCCTACGCTCTCTTGAGAGTCTGAAACATTCTCACTTACTGAACCCTCTGAACTTTCCAATTCCAGGGTTAAAATATTAAGTGGCAAATCCTCTTTTGGGACAGGCACTGCACTGGACTCTTGGGCCTTAACACAAACTCTGTCTGGGGTAGAGGTACGATGAGATGCACTAGAAGTTGGTGAATGTCGAGAGGACTTCCGTTTATGAGAATCTTTTTTAGAGGATTTATGGCTACGGTGTGACCGCGAACTATTCTTGGATCTAGAGGAATCGTCGCCGTGACCACTGGTGGAACCTTCCGTCCTGCTCTTCTTACTCGCCGGTGAAGAGGCCCGACTAGATGACTGGTGTCTAAGAGGAGACCTAGACCGGGATCTCGCCCGAGACGAAGAAGCGGATACCGGGGGTGTAGGCTCTCTTGGGCGTTTAGGTGTAGCCGCAGAGGATACAGAACCCTGACCAGTCTCCGCCGGCTTAATACTCGTGACTCTAGAGGAACGTTTAGGGGGAGGGTGTTCGGAGAGCAATCTATCCCAAAGTGGGACGTTGTCACATTGAAGTGATTTATGTGCAACAATGGTAGTGTAGGCTGACATCTGTTGCCTAACCTCTCTTAAGGCTACCGCCGCGGTCTTATCATTATCACAAAGGACCTTTAAAGCTAATTGGGAGCAAAAAGAACAATTACGCATAACCCAGAGACCCCTTGAACGGTCTAGACATTTAACACACCTTATGCAACGGGTATGCGCAAAAATAGGGATACCAGCACAAGCAGTGGTAGTGCACAAAGCAAAAACTGGGGCCACGGTAGCCATGACAGAGACTGGTGGGAGGAAACTACCGCCGGGTCTGTATTGGTCCGCCGGAGCTCAGCTCTGGAAAAAAAGAAAATTTCCAGGAATTAATGCTCATAATGTTAACCCAACATGTTCGCGCACAAGTGTTAATAACCCGCCGGGTAACGAGATGTAATGGCACAAACACAGCTCGCTACGCGGTGGGGTTCAGAAATCTAAACAAATCTTTTGTTAAAGAAAGTGAAGAATACCCTCTGATATAATATAACGGTCCAGCATGGCGCTTATAGTCTCTTGGTGGTGGCGACTGGCTCAAGATTCAATTTTGTAACAAGGCAACCCCCCAAAAGATGCCGGCCCTTGAAATATTTTAGTAGAATAGCACAGGGCAGGATGATACGAGATCTGATGTCTAACGAATTGTCACAAAAGATCGCCGTAAGTTAGAAGGCGGCGATACCTGCTTGTATCACTAAATTAACTGGTTAAATCGAAATCGAATTTTGTAAATTCCTTATTTTCCTCCACCTAGGAGCACCCGCCGGGTGAGAAGAATCGATATATTAACCTAAATTGAACCTTCAATTGCCGTAAAAGTAAAGGCGGCGATACACATAGTATCACTAAATGGATTGGTTAACTAACTGAAAGACATAAGTCGTTCATCCCACCCTACCCAGGTGCACCCGCCGGGTGAGATGTCCAAACGTTAACCCCATAAGTTCCTGTCCCCACTTCTTTGTAAAAGATCGCCGGGGAGGAACGCCTAAAACAACAGCTAGGTTTTTCAAGTGGCTTTGTAAAACCAGGTAGAAAAACTACATAACGTATGTCCGCATGAACAATCGTATTATAGATGGGAACAGCCATCCCGCCGGGAATCAAAGGAGGCCTGAAACCAGGCATCCACAGAGACGCAGTCCTGGAGAGCCACAGACACCCCAACGCCGGGGAAACAAGCCAGTGTTAACAACCACGTGTGGCCCAACACGGCTCGCGGCCGGGATTTCATGGTGAAACCGAGAAAACCCCGCCGGAAGGCAACCCACCCTGAACAGACACCATCTGAACAACAAGAGACACGAGGAGAGCCACGCACGACAACCCCAAGGTCACACCATAATCCGTGGAATTAGCCAATACACAACTAAACCAGGAAACAATTATAGTCCGAGGAATTAGCCAATACACAACTAAAACCCGGATACACATGACACAGTAGGGCATATTTATCAATAATAAACAATAACACTAGTACATGTGGCAAAGCTACGAGCGGCTGGCTAGGCCTAGGTAGACGGCATAATAAAAGTTGAAATATACACAAACACTGGAATATCACAACAGGAACCACCGCCAACACACCACCGTAGCATAAACTTCCGACCAAGGGAAGACTGACTCGGGACCCAGAAAAAACTTCACTAAGTGAAGAAAAATACGCTGGGAACGTCAGAAACAAAGCTTACCTCATCAGAAAGATAAAAGGCAGCATTAACTAACGCGTAGTGAAAGCCGCCTGCATCACAAACTAACTCAGCTGTGAAAAAGTTCACATGTCCACAACGGGACCACGAGGGTACATCCGAAATAGATGCCCCATACACTCGACCCAAAATACACTGCACTGCGGGCAACCAGCCCAGGACACTCCTGCTACGCCTATCCTAACCTTACTCGATACATCCTAGAGTAAACAAATGAGAAAAAACTCACTAGGGACGCCACGAATGCGGAACTAGCGGAGCGTGGGGAGGCACGTCCGGGCAGGCTGAACGCAGAGCAGAGAAGGAAGAATGACGCCTGAATCAGCGTCTGGTCAGAAATCCACACAAGTACATCCACGATATGATGGAAAGCTTATTGGATAGTTATTCTTATTTTCTTTTTGTTTTTATTTTTTACGAAGTTTTTTCGTAGTGAGAACCCAATTCATAATGACTGAAGCCATGAGTGAGGTCGCGTGCGCTCATGATGAAGGCTCCTCAGTTTTTAAATGCTCTGCACGGTAGATTCAAAACTACGGCGGATTAGTGTTTGAAGAGGATGCCTTATGTAATAGGCATGTTCGTCAATGATGGAGGGGCCACTAATAAATACCTCTTTATGGCAGCGATTTTCGTTGGTTTCGTGGGTTGCACTGCTAGGATTCGTCGGATGGTGATTAGGTCCTTTGGAACCCGACGGGGTCGTGCACAGCGAAATATTCTTTAACTGCCGAGGGCAACACTGAGACTAAGTTGACAAGGATTTGTTGCTCTTGCTGAATTCTAGTTAGGGTAGGAAATGAGATTTTTATGTGTTGTGAAATGGTGTTCAACGTAGCATCCAGATCACCTTCGTACTTTGTATCCTGAATACGGGTGTGGGCGACGAAGATGCCCAATGAGGGTTTGATAGCTTCAATCACTATAGGCCTGAATTGGTCACACGTGAGGGTAGGGGTTACCTGATATGCGACTAGGGAAACTGCTTTTCCCAAGTGCGTAAGTGTTACGGCGATTTTTTCTCGATCCGTAGTATATGCCAAATCTAGCACGGGCTTTACAATGTCCATGTATGTTTCTATTCCGTAGGTCTCCCCATCGTATTTCGGAATGGGAATGTGAGAACGGGTTGCCATTTTGATGTTATTATGTTCTACTGCTTCAAAAATGTAATGTACCGTAAAACCGTGTAACTTCGGACGTTTTTCGAGGTTTTTTAACGATATCTCCTGACTGTAAACACATTATAGAGATATAACTAGGTCAAGTTATGTGTGGTGATAGTGCGCGGTAATCCAGGAAGCCTCCTAAAATTATCCCCCATAATAAGAGAGCTATCCTTATCCTAAATGGTGTCCGAAGTAATCTTGAAAAGTGGCTGACTTCGGACATGTATGGATAACTTCGGACTTACAGTGATTTCTTATGGAATATGATTGCCAAGAAAGCTGGGATAGCTTCGGACAAGCGGAGGGGAACGTCGGACGTACGTTCGTGGTTTTATTTCATTCATTTTTCGGCTCCTACTATTTTATATGAATATTTTATTATTGCTGCTTATTCCTGTCCGATGTCTTACTGGAAAATGCACAGTCAATACTTTTAGGCCTGTATAATTAGTATAGGAGGGGGTTATATAGGATGTTTAACAAATATTCTTTTTGGATCTGTTCTCGTTAGGCATTGAACTCACTCTTAGAAAATATTGAGCAGGAAAAATAACCAATGCTGTCAAATCAATAACTCGAAAATTAACTAGGCCTAGTGAAAATATATAGGTATGTATACTCTATCACTGCATATAAATGTTTATGAATTTGAGAATTTTTATAGGTATAACGTATGTGTTGGTGTTTCTTACGGCAGATAATATTTTTTTTGGAAAAGATATATGCCTCTCCTAATTTACATATATTATATATCCAGAATTATCCTAAATACATAAATCGGTTAGCATATTATCATATTGTTATGGGTTTTTGGACTCCAGAGAATTATTATTTAATCTTTAACCATCATTTTAATGATGGACAAGTATTATGAATTATTTTCATAGGGCAAATAATAACAAACGATTTGTTTGTTCCATGTCCGAAGTTAAAAAAAAAAATTGTGGAAAACACAATAGGTTAAATGATAGTGTTCTAGCTAGAGCGTTATACAAGTGTAACAAATTTCCTTTGGTGGATGTTGTCTCTGGTGACTTTACTACAAAATTATATCAGTCACAACATCATTCATACAAACAAATTTCTTCAGGGTGATAGAAGTTTGGCAGGGTAGCGAAAAATGTACAAATTTTCGTCATATATATAATATTTTGTTCGTGTACATATACTCATGTCAGTTCCCTAGAACTTTTACATGCTCTTCCTTTGCCATTTCTCTAAACGGACCCCACAAAAAAAAACAATGAAAAGTGTTTTCATTATATAATGACAATGGCTAATTACTTATTATCGCCGATGTCCGAAGTTACGACCCAAGTCCGAAGCGACCCGGTTTTACAGTAATGAAATCTTCTATCCGAATCAATCCCACCGCTGCCGCCAATGTTATGCCCTGAATTTATACAGGATTAACTTGGTATAGGTGGGTTCTGCAAGATTGGGTTATAGGATTTCATGCACAGTACACAATGGAATCAACAGAGAACATAGATAATATCGAAGTAATGGTTTATCATGCAACTTACTCTCCAAAAACACTAGGTAGAATAATGGTTATATGGGCACTAGAAACAATGGTAAATTGAATAAGTCAGATGTGTACTTTGGACTTTTATAATCTCTAGCACTTCTCGCGGATTTGGATAGAGGTTCACTTCCCACTTCTAACGTTCAGGTATTATGCTTCTGATCACATTACTTCAATGATACGTAGGGTACACGAATTTCACAGGTTAGGTACCTCGTTTTGTTAACTCTCTGGTAATATGACTCGTAATCAAAGATGAAAGTATAAGTAATATAGTTATTTCTCAAGAATTAAAGTAAAAGGATAACCGTAGCTAGTTGCACTGGTCTATTATGGTCAAATGTCTAGGTAATACTTAAGACCAAAATATCAGTGAGGGGCGAATCAGGTTTCGGGCTAGCAGTCACAATCACTTATTTCAGAATTGCTTTCACTCGAACCATAGTCCAATTAGTTAAGACTTATTTCTTTGGCGAGGTTAAACCTGATGGCAAGAATAATTATGGGATCAGTTCGCCTAAGCTAAATTTCACTGATATATATTAATACACACTAGCATAATAATCACTTGCTTCCTAACATCAGAGATAATTGAGACATAATCGATTACCTGGATGGTTGAGTTAATAGCACCATAGCACTGGTACTTTGAGGATGAACACTGTGATGGAGATTTACTGGTTATTTTGCGGTAGTGAGGTCGGGGGTTAACAGTTGCTCTGGGGCCGTCCAAGGTGTCCGGGAGTGTAGAGAAGGTTTACAGATATGAGTTTCTTGCGTAACCGGTGATGACGCTCCGGTAAGGTTTAAGGAGCGCGAGCGGTTGTACACCTTTTAGTCAACAAATACTGATGAGGCCTACAGTCAAGTGTTGCCAAGGAGTTATATTTGCAGAGTCCTCAATTAAGGGTTTCTCGCATAATCCCTTCTAGCATAACAAGATCTTTCTGCCTTAGACCAGTTATTAGTTATGATCGTTCGTAAACTCAAGTAGCCGAGCGTGCACTACAAGAAGTTTATGAAACAATCAATAATTGGTGAATTTGTTGTCTACCAATATAATATTACTGCCGGTAGTCCCGATCGCAATAAAACATTCGTAAAGGGTTAATTCATTTCCTCACAGAGTTGCACAGATTTCGGAACACCGAAATTATCGTGAATCTTGAGGGGGGGGGGGGGGGGAGACACTAGACGTCAACACAGCGCGGCCAGCCGTTGCTTTGAGCTCTAATATTCAACTGCCCGACTGTTCTCTTGGTGTCGTATTTATAGACTTGGTCAAAGAAGCTGCATGAATGCTCTAGGAGTATTGAATGTCGGGGCTAGAAGTAGTTAATTTATTTTGGTTGCTTATGGGGGGTCGTGAGGGGGGTCTTTAATGCGGCGGTAAGTAACTTGTAATCTGATTTATGATCGTGAATATCTTGACTCTAGTATGAGGTACTATTAGAGTTGGTTAGGCAGGATTTGGTGAAGGTTTAGGCACTACTTTGCTGGGCGCCATACGTGCCCAGGGTGGGAGGTATTATTCATCAACTCACCTAAGTATCCTTCTCTGGTCTAGCTGACATGCTATTCGAAATCTAGGATGGGATAAGGAAGATTTTGGTTTTGGGTAAGGATGGGATAGGATGGTATTTGGATAGGTATTTAGATGGTTAGTTCATAACCTGTTGGAAACTCACCTGGTGTCTGGCAAGAATTTGTTGGCTACGTGCGGGTCATGGTGAACGTCCGCGGGGGCTGGGGGGGCATGCCGCTCCCTAAATACGTATATATGGGGTTCTTTACGCTAATGGGATTGATATATGCTGTGGGGGGGTTAGGAGGGATACTCATAGTGATGGTTGATCATGGACTCTAGTTTTTACCTACTAGGATCACTCGTGGGGCTCATGAATAGTGGTTTTCGTGAAAGTGCAAGTCAGGCGGAATCGTACAGTTTTTAGGGGGCGAGAGGCGGCTGTTCTAGCCTCGCGCCGTCAGTCGTCCTGGTTCAGGCTTTGGGTTGGGCTAGCAAGTTAGAGGATAGTTAATGGGGGTACAAGGATAGGTCTTTACCTTCTATTTATTGGGATGAGGTAATGAACGGGATCGGCCTGTTAGAACGTTGGTATGGGCGTCTTTACAGGTAGGGGTTGGATATTGGAAGGGTGGCGGTTTGAGGCTAGGTCGCCGCGCCGCTCGTGATCTAGGACAGTGACCCTTAAATGCGCTGGACCTAGGGGTGGCATTGCCCTACAATCGAACAGGTAGTGTGGTGTGTGCAGCGGGGTGTGAAGGAGAAAAGGACAGGGTGACTCAAAAAGGTTACAAATGGGCATGGGGTCACAAAGTAAAACAGAGTGGTGTGGATTGTGGATTAGGTGGTGATTGGAAGACGTATAACAATGGTGGAAAAGTAAATGGAAGAGAGGAACAACATGGCGGATAAAAGACAATTATCCAACTAAAATAATTGCCTGCGTGGAGGACGGTATCAATACATCTTAGTTACTTAGACAGGGGCAACTGAGTATGGGGGCTGCATATATCTACTTGTAATGGAGAGAGAGGCTAGGTAGCTTTCCTGCATTTCTCTTGAGATGATCGTATGCAGATTGGTCATAATTAAACATATATAAATCAACAGCTATTAATCAAATACGATAACTGGCAGAGGGTTAGTATTGCGGGTTAGAGGTTAGGTCAGAGGACGAAGGGGGGTATGGGGATTACATAATTAATTATAGGGCTGACATAATCATGATCGGATTCGTTGTGGACTGGAATTCGAAGGTGTCTTGAGATCGCCTTCGAACCTACACAAGGAAAGTACGGTACTACAGCCCACAAGGTGGTTATCTAATTAAATACATACTTAGTTGGTACATCAAAGAATGTCCAGGAGGAAGGTCATGTGGTTTGTATTCTAGAAGACTGTGATTTCAGAGGTGTGTAACATGCGGAGTTAAGTGGAAACAGAAACATTGTGGATAACAGATAGTTACCCTTAGGATTGAATACATGCATGAATGACGGCATTATAGCCGTCGTCCTAATAAGATGATGAAACCGGGTTGGTATGCATGTGGCACAATCCGACACAAGGACAGTGCCACTATGTCGTATCCATACCGGTAGGCATACTCCGGTTAATATTATATATACACTTAGTTACTAGAAGGAAAAGGAAAGGGACAACTGGCATGGGGTTACATATATCTATACTCGTCATGAGGAGGGATACTAAGTATCTTTCCTGCATCTCTCCTGATGATTGTATGCAGATTTGCTTGAAATGAAATGCTCCGAATTAACAGGCCTAACTCACTACTATACTGGCATAGGGTTCTTAGAAGTATAGTTATGGGTGTGGTATGTGGGTGTTGTGGAGGTAAAAAAAAAGTTGGGAATATCTGGCACTGTTGGGACTACATGATTTCCTTAGTATAGTGATGTGTGTGGTATGTGGGTGTCGTGGGTGTTAAAAAGGTTGGGAATCCACCACTTTTGGCCGCCGTGCCTTTGGGGCCTTTTTCTTCCCGGCCGTGTTGGGGTCGGTCTCCTGGTCCAGTCGTGTGTTCCTCCGTTGACTGACAGGGTTGGCGGCTTCCTTTGATCTTGCGGGTGCGTCCCACTTTCTCCTCTGGCTGTTGGGTCCTTTCGTCCCGGTTGGCTTTCGCTCTGTTTCTTGCGGAACTGCCACTGGGGTGTTGGTGGGGGACTTCCCTTTTTGGGGCATTTTAGTATGGTATATTGCAGTGGTTCTTAACTGGGGGTACGAGACATGGTGTCAAATAAATAAATTGTTTGGATGCAAGGGATGACATGCGTGTGGCTATCTAAAAAAAAAATAATCTCGTTTCGGCATGATCATTGATGAAAAACAACAACAAAAGAACCACTAGTAATGTGCCAGACAGTCGGTGTAGGCTACTGTGTAAGTACGGTTTTACTGGAAAAGCTATTTTTGTATCCAGTACATTTGTATGTACTGTATTTAATATATTTTACAATTAATTATATTCAATAAATTGTATTTTAAATCAATTATTAAAATTTCAATTATCAAGTCCCTTCTGCCCCATCCCCCCTGCTCTTCTCCACTTCACTCCTCACTGGCCTAATCAGGGCTTGTCCCAGCAGGCCAGTATAATAAATTCATCTTCATCATCGTCAATTATAATAAGTCATTTTAGACGGGGTACGGGAAAATATTATGGAAGCACAAGGGGTACGAGCACTTAAAAAGGTGAAGAAAATAGGTTTGATTCCCGTAGGGAAGTAATGAAAACCTAATATTTAGTAGGGGCCCCGGAATCATTGACGATGTTGCCTATTAGTATAATAGTCTCTATTCAACACCCATGTTGGCCGTTTTGAATCAGCCGCCGCGGGGAGGAATCAAGAGTCATCTTCATAAGTGCAACGCTACTTCTCTTATGGTGTCGTCATAGATCAGGTACCCACTACGAAAAAGTTTCGTAAAAAATAAGAGAGGAAAAAAGATAAACTTTAATACTTAAATACTGTTATAAACACGCTTCCCACATTCGGTGGATTTCGTGCGTTGTGGCTTCTTGCCGCTTCTCGCCAAGCGCATCGTTCTTCCTTCACTGATATATCAAAATAAAACCCCAGATATCAAGCGAATGGGAAGGGGATGGTTGGGAGGGCCTAGTTCGTCAATGATTCCGGGGCCTCTACTAAATATTAGGTTATCATTACTTCCCTACGGGAATCAAACCTATAATTTAATAGTGGCCCCTTCATCATTGAAGATGTTGCCTGAATTCCCAAGACTGGAGGGGGACATTCGCAATAATATCTGAACCTCCGTTACCGCAAAGTAAAGTCCAGAATACGTTTAACAGAATAAGTCATTTATATTGTGTACATACAATATAGAAAAATACAAAAGATTACGAGCAGTGCGTTGCTTCGAAGAAATCCTGATCCGTACTTAGGGCCTCTACTTGAGATACCTGTTGTACTGTGTGATAATAACAGCTAATACAAAACTTGTATCACACTTCTCAGATTGTAAACTTGTGAATAGTTTATCTTCTATGACATCACAGTGTCACTTGACTAGGTGAACACTCACCAACTATCTAGTTGCAACTAAAGATAGAAAACTTTTACATACATAAATTTTTTTTTTTACTAGCTTTAAAAGCTTGGTTCTAAATTAATTAATAATGGACCAAGTATACTAACATAATTATAGATTTACTTAAACCTAAAATTTTAACCCCTTGAGCTTCTAGCTCGTAAAGCATGCTTGGGCTCTGCCCCGGCGAGAGCACTACCTGGCTTGCCCTGCTTGACCGTGTATTCCGGCGGAGGGAGCCAACTCCCGATGCACTTGGAAACCTATGTCTTACGGCGTAGAGGGGGTTATACCATCTGGTTGTACTGGGATACACCTATCCTCCCCCCCTTTTTCTCGCCCAGAATGGGCGTTACTTATCTCAGTATATAACAAACACGAAGCCGGGAATATCTAAAACCAACTTATAGTGAAGAGAGAGAGATCGGGGGCCGGTGGACAAGTATACCGGGAATTGACTCATGTCCCTTAAGATTAAAAAGAAACAACTGAAAAACATATCTGGGTTCGAGGCAACTCTCTCTTCACAGGTAAACATACAGCTCGTAACACACATGAGAGCTGGCTTATAATTAAGGTTACTTAACTTAACTTAACTTCTGAGTCCTCCTTGTGCATTGGAGGACCAGAAGCCTATGTCGGGTAATACGCCGGGGGAGCTTGGAAAGTTATTAGTTGAACCCGACCAAGCGAGATTTTTTAAAGACCAACTCGACGGCAATTTAGGCCGGCGAGGAGTGGGAGAGCTCCCTCGGCGTAACACCACGAACACAGCAAAACAGCTTGAGGTGAATAACCAAAAGGACCTTATTGGGCCCAGAAACCAAAAAACGGAGGGACAAAACTCTAGAAGCCGACACGGCGTAGGTAAGCGTAGCTCAGGGATTGTCGAACCTTCGTGTATATAAAATCGTATCGTAAAGAAAAAACCTTGCGAAGGGGCCCCTCCACCAGGTTCATAGCAGAGAACCTGGGGGGGGGGGGGGGGGGGGGTCCAGCCTACTCAGATGGAGTTAAACCGATGGAGGTTAGGCTCACGCTTCTCTAATTGTCCCGGCGGGATGATTTCCTGCCGAGAACTGACAAGGGATGGCTTGGCCCAGAAGAGCAGCCGCAGGGGTCAATTTTATTCAACCTTGTCCTGCTATGTTTGACTTTAAATGGTAAACAAGAAGAACTGCTTAGTATCATTCTACTACTCCCGGCGGACATAGGGAGGGCCGGAGAAGGGGGTCACATGTTCGGAGCCTACAAGGCCGTTGGGAGGACAATAAGAGGAACCCACAGTCTCGCCTCACCAAGGGGAAAGAACAATCTTACTCTCACCTATCCGCAAGGAGAGGGAGCAGTCATAAAACACTCTGTTTATAAAACCATATTAAGTGGCCGGAATTGTGACATTATGGCAACTGCGACAGGTGGGAAAGACAATCCTGGGAGTGAGCTATGCCTACCCTTGTCGGTCAGAAGAATACATATATAAAGAGAGACCCCACACCTGGCATGTATGGGAGGGGATCATGAATTCTATCCCCCCCCTCCCCCCCCGCCGGAACCTTGACACATTAATGTTACTCTTACCCCACCAGGTACTTATTCTACCGTTGGGAAGTGGCCTAAATGAATGACCTAAGTGAATGTGGAACTGAGTATCATGTTACAAAAACGGAAAAAACTCCCCGGCCGAATTTGTCTGTGGAGTAACAGGGGGGGATCGAATCACCCCTCACCTATGAAAAAAAAAAAATTGCCTGAGACTAAAAAACTACGTCCCTGCGAACAGCGTTAGATAGGGAAGAACAACTAGTTCCAAAAAATTTCAACAATTAACTCCCTTTGTCAGTTAATAAGGTGAAGATGTCCAACAAGTCCGCTTATTATTCCAAGACTACTGGCAAGACATAGAGGATGGCCGGCGACCGGCGGACCTTTTCCTGGCCGTTAGACCTGAAGTATCTTCCGCTGAAGGGAATCGCTGTTCGTTAGGTAAAACAGCCGCAGCGTACCTATACGCCGAGGACTGTCGACAAAACCTTCTATGGGGTGTTCCGCCCTTACTTTGTCCGGTCATAAGGGAGAGCACTCCCCTTAATACTGGGCGCCGGGTAGGATATTGCATATATTCCCGTACCCCAACCGTTATGCACTCGAGGACGCAGCTCAATCGTGCAGTAGAAAAATACTTTGGCACAGCCAAGGAGCGGTAACACAAATCTCCTACCTCGAACCTCTGTGCCCAGCGTGGCATAGAGGGGGAGGCAGAATAATGTGAAGCAGCATTCTAGAACAGAAATTTTGGGTCCAAAAGAGAACGTCTGTAGAGGCTCCGGCAAGTCGTGCACTGATCGCCGGCCATCCAGGGGATGTTAACATTGGAGATGATTATGGGGTTGTACCTGTTGCCGCCTGAACCATCACCCTAACATCATTCAGTGTTTGTTCATTAATAGGAGTCGTTGTCAATATAGGCGAGTAGAGAACCCTATAAAAAGCATTAATAGGGAGCCCTTGCGCCATACTGAGTCTGAGTAGCTGCCGTGCCCTGACTGCCTCAAATAAGGCGGTTCGTATGTCAGCCAATGATTGAGCCGGAAAAGGGAGGAGGGATTTGTGAAAAGCTATGACTATTTCTGTCCTCTGACGAGGTGGATTAGGCACTGGTTGGGCCACCTCCTGGGCTGTGGCCCTAGTAAGAAGAAAACCAATAAACTTTCGATGTGCATTGTCTCTGACTAGGAAATCTATTTGGAGATCAATGGGGTCAGGCAATGTGGCGGAACAGCAAGATGAGATGGATGATGCAGGGAGGAACGCCCTTCACCCTCCTTCCCACTACCTTGAGGTTGTGGGCCAGAACTAGTGTCCAACTTGTCCCCGTAAGCCACCGAAGAGCTAGAGCCAAACATGGGTGACTGGAAAAAGGTAATCATCGTTGCCGACAGGGAACCCTTGCTTTGACGGGGTTGCAACTGACCGTCCACCGGTAAGCCTTGTACTGGCTCACCGGCGGCGGGGGGATCTACGTTAGAGGGAGTCTGAAGCCAGGAAACGTTAGTTTCTGATATGATATTAACCTAAGAAGTGCGCATGGGGGTAATTAGAAACGTCTGCCTGTGCTGACGTATTTGAGCTGTTTCCATCACTAAAATATTCATTTTACCATATATAGCATTAATACTTATCCATACGCGCCTATTATGGGTTGATTATAAAGGTATTAACCTGAAACAATAATAAAACGAGTGAAAACAGCGTTTGGATGGTCAAAATCGGAGATATAGGCCGCGAGTTATATAATGTATGGGTGAGGCAACTTGCTTTCCCGCCAATTTCCCCCAAGGCCACTGAGACACAGTCGATCGATACTCTCTCTCTCTCTCTTGCACTCGCTTGCTATCAGTGATGACGATGCCCTGCTTGCAACTCGCTAATGTTGGCACGAAAATATACCTCAGAATAAGGGAATAACAGGGAAAATAGGTGATAACTGAAGGAGGTGAGGAAAGTGGGGAAGGAGGGGAGGTAGAGGACTGATATTTTGCATGGCCCAAGGGCCAATTTTTTTTTTTTTTTTCGGTTTAAAAAAAAAAAAATCTCTGACTCTTAAGAGTCTTCCCGCAGTCCGCCGGGGGAACTCTTAAGAGTCTTCCTGCAGTTCCCGGGTTAACCTTGGCAGGCGACAAAGGGTGTACGGACACTTGTTCTGGCTGCGACCCCGGTGCGGAAAAAGGACTACTAGGCACCCCTCCCGTACCACTAGGGGGCGAGGTGACAGGGCTACCCGGCGGAGGTCCCGCCGCCGGAGGAGGGGCTACTTGGTGTCTAATGGCGCACTGTTGCATGACCCTATGCAGTAATTCATCTAATTGTTTGGATGTAAAACAAGGTGGTTTCGGTCGTTTGAGAGTCTTAGCCCGGTTTCCTTGTGCCCGTTGTTCATCTGCCAAACTCGTGGTAAGTGCCTTAACCTATAAACGGCGAGGGGGGGGTATTGAACCCGGTCCCCATGGGCGAGCATATAGGCTCCATTCAGGCCTATAATCGTCATTTTACGATAAATATCGTTATTACTTATTCATATGAGCCTATTTTACCTTCACTATGAAAATAGTAACCTGTAACAACAATAAAACAAGTGAAAATATAATTTTTCTGGTCAAAATCGCGAATATAGATGGACCAGCCCATTCATGAATTATGGAGAAAATTGAGGCAACCCCTCCCTCCACGAGGCCTCAAGCCACACTGAGCCTACTCATTCACACACTCGGTTGTATAACACACTCGCTAGGCACGTAAGCACATCCTCCACACATTTTGCTAATGTTAGCACAAAAATATACCAACGAATTAGGGAATAACAGGGAAAATAGGTGATAATTAAAGGGGGAAGGAGGGGATGTGGAGGAGTGATATGAGGTATAGGGGAAAAAAAAAAAATTGTTTAGTGCTATTGGGGCCGTTTAAATATTTTTTTTAGGCCTCCCTCGAGCTTTGCCGCCGTCGCCCAGTAAAACCTCTTATGAGCTTTTCCGCCGTTTACGGGTTAATTACTACTACTAGGTTGGGATGAAAAAACTGAACTATGTGGTGGGGAATCCCGGTCTCGGGACCCCGGCGGGATAGTTGGTACGTGAGGCGGTTGAAAGACTGTGCCGCTTGGTACTGTGTTCCTAATGGGCGGCCTGACAGTCTGCCCATATGTAACCTGGTCTAACACCTCGTCAGAGGAGACAGCCGTGACCGCCTTTCGTGTAGTAACAGATGGGGGAAGACCTGCCTGAGGTTGGACACTGTCCCTATTGGTAGAGCTTGGAGCCTCCGGCGATGAGGACAACGGTAAGTTCCTATGTAGCGGAAGGAACCGTATTATATATTCCCATTTACCTAAGAATCTTTATTTATATCCTCATATATCTTAATAATCTTACTTATTTTCTTCACTTACCTCAACAATACTAATCCCGATAGCTGGGGAGGGTATGAAATATATCAGGGAAAGAGAGGGGTTGATACACGGCGATTAACTAGAATATAGCCATGTTGATTAACAAAGCCAAGACATTGTGTATCCTTGCTTGTGATTGGTTGTTGACTATCGTGACGTCATCAGCCAAGGCGGGCCTCAGCGATGACATCATTCCAGCCCTCGGCCAACATGGCGTCATTACACCCGCTTATTTTAAAGCCCGCTTAATCTTACACCCGCTTAAATGTACATCAGCGGTGTATATGTTTCACACAACGTGTATTATAATGTCATTAGCGCACTGTGTAATTTGCGTCTTGATATTCAGTGTTTCTATTTATCAATACTAATTAGTATTCAAGCCCCCCCCCCCCCCGTATTTGGCTCGTGAACAGTAAGGTTAATCTGCGAGAGCGGTATCGTCCCAAGATGAACTGATATATTGGTAATTATAGGGAATAGGCTCGCACCCTTATTTTTTATCTTTTTTCCTCCAGATTTTGAGAAATGAGTGTATTCATGGTCTTAGTTATAATGCCAATGTTGGATACACGATGGGTTGAGGGGGGGCTTTGCCCCCCCTCAACCCCCCATGAATTATTGAAATCGTCATCTATGTTGCTCCAGATTTTGAGAAATGAGTGTTTTCATGGTCTTGGTTATAATTCGAATGTGGGATACACGATGGGTTGAGGGGGGCTTTGCCCCCTCTCTCTCTCTCCCCCCCCCCCCCCCATGAATTATTGAAATCCTCATCTATGTTGCCAGCAGGGGGTAAATATTGATTATACTGCATAAAGAAGGCGTTTGTAAACAGTGAGATTGTCCGAAAGAGCTCGGAGATTGATTAGAATGGGCATTTTTTTTCCGGTCAATATTAGCCCCCTCAGACTCATATGACGCGATTGCCAAAAAATTCATATGACGCTAGACCTCAGCGGCTAGAGCGTCATATGAACTTATCTTCATAGCTCTCTAATAAGTTTATGACGCGATTGAGCGTCATATTAGCTCAGTAAGTTAGGTAAGTTAGATGAAAATCTCTCGATTGGTGGCAACCCCAAGTTTCTCCGACTTCTAACGGTCCCGCAGTGAGGTTTTGACAGTTGTGAGGTACAGTGGCAATAATACCGTGTCGCCCGCCTCCTCGCCAGTAAGTTAACTATTTCTGTAAGAGGGGGTTAAGGAGACGGACCACAGCTATTTTTAAAATGCCCGAGAACAAGAAGCCCACCACAGAAGCCACGAGCGAACACCACACAGAAACACCCGGAAGAAAGGTCCACAGAACGAAAGGACCAGCTGACCGAGCCCGCCATTCCAGACAGGCCCAAGCCCGCAGGGCTAAACAGCTCCAGGACACACCCAATTACCTTTTCTAAACTGACCATTTTCCACACCTCACGTACACTAACCCCCTCGTGTCCTACACTCCTAACTACAAAGATGATGAACAGGAATATACATTCATATTAAAAACACCCATGCCCTGTCCCGACGTTGAGCCAATGCCAACACATCAGACAGCCATAATTATATCTATGTATGTTCTTACATCCGAGAAGTAGATGTTATATATCTTAGAAGTTAAAACACCCACGCTGTCCCTAGACCTCGTATATCATTTTCCATGACGAGTATAGATATATGTAACCCGTGCTCAGTCGCCCCTTGCATTGTTCCTCTAGTAACTAAGTCTATAATATTAACTGCCACCAGCATTGATACGACATAGCGGCACTGTCCTTGCTACAAAGATGATGAACAGGAATATACATTCATATTAAAAACACCCATGCCCTGTCCCGACGTTGAGCCAATGCCAACACATCAGACAGCCATAATTATATCTATGTATGTTCTTACATCCGAGAAGTAGATGTTATATATCTTAGAAGTTCAAACACCCACGCTTGTCCCTAGACCTCGTATATCATTTTCCATGACAAGTATAGATATATGTAACCCGTGCTCAGTCGCCCCTTGCATTGTTCCTCTAGTAACTAAGTCTATAATATTACTGCCACCAGCATTGATGCGACATAGCGGCACTGTCCTTGTGTCGTATTGTGCCAAGTACAGATCAACCAGGTTTCATCACCTTATTAGGACGACGACTATAATGTCATCGTTCATCGATGTATGCAATCCTTAGGTTAAGTATTTTTATCCGCCATTGTGTTCACCTTTTTCCATTTACTTTCCACAATTGTCATACGTCTTCCCCTTGCCTCCTTCGTATCCACAGTCCACACTACGCAAATTTACTTCGTGTCTTACACCTCTTACCCCAACCAGAGATTATAATAGATAACCTGGTTACCAGTATCTGTCATAAGTACCCCGAAACAATAACTAAGTACCCCTACGAACTGCCGCTGTTGTTGGTATTTATATTTAATAGAAAACGCAGTTCCCAGGGCCAACTAATAGTATTCATAACCCTCGGACTGATCACATAACTCTATCTTTTCCAGACTCATATACCACCCCATAGTTGCATTCCCCGGTAGCATTTGGCTAACGTATTCTACTGCCTTTTCAAACTTCCATATCAATTGTAGCCTAATGCCACCCCCACGCCCAGGGACCTTAGCGGAAAAATTTCCCTGTAGCCCTTGAACTCTCCCCCCCCCTCTCATTAAGACACCCGCGCTTCTCGACTCTTGTCCGACCTAGCTTCTCTCTCATACCTCTTGAAGATCCTTGAATTGTCCGTTACTAACGCTCTCCAACCTTTTATATATATACTCCTATCCAGCCTACCTTCACTTAGTAGGCCAGAACAACATTAGAACTTTACTAGCCCCTTGCATGCCATCTATTCTCTTACAACACATTCACAACCCTGCACCCAATGGTCGTCGGTGCGAGGCTAGCCGCCCCGCCAGTAACTAACTTCTATTGCCATACTTCCAGATAAATGTGGCAGAGTTAGCAACCCAGTCTCCACCACATCCAGCAAACCCTACAATTAACAACCAGCCGAGTAAAACCAGTTAGCTAAGGCACCTTAGGTTTTGGTATTAAAGACACCCACATCTGTCTCATACACAGAGGGTTATTACAAACACTGGTGATATGGCAAGCCCCTAGCCACAGCCGCCGGACGACTATCACAGAGAGAGGGCGCCCAGCTCCCCCTTTTTGCCCACCCGAGGAGGGAGACCCCCACCCCCGCGGAGGTATACCTGGCCCCTGTTTTGACTTTCGAGTCATTGCCAGGTAGCACAGGAATTCTTCCTATCAATGAACTAACCATGAATGACTAACACCTTTACTAACCTCTATTAACTCACACTAAACCATTTACCTTTCTTGCATGCTCTGATCACTAAATTAGCACCTCAGCTATACCATAGAACGAAGATTGAACAATCTAGAGAGACGCTCCTATCACAGCTGTCCCCATCCTCCTCGCAAAGTAGATCCAGTCTCTCTCCCCTAAATACGTCCAGTATAGCCAAAATAGTACCTCTTACTAAGGCTCAGTTATATGAAAATATAAAGGCTTCCTATCGCCCTGTGCCACAACAGTAAATACCATCTTACCTAGTCCCCATATCTATTGAGAGCTCAATTAAGTCCATAAGACTCGAGATCCCTACTGTCTACAGGGTCCAGAACCGAGCCTATAAATCTAACTCCAAATTTCAAATTTCAATTTTAAATCAGTTGAAAGCTAGACACCAACCAGTGGTCACTACCCTGCAGTTTACCTCTAGCTCTGCCCTTGTGTTGTTCCGGAGTTGAGAGATTCCAGATCCGGCAGACTCCGTGGCAGAGAAGACTGATAGAAGCATCTGTCCATGTACAAGTCCTAACGTGCACCTTATAACCTTCACACAAATTCGTGGGTATATAAGTGTGTAGCCAGCAACGATCATCAAGAGATCCGACTTGAGAACTTCCTACATTTTGGACCATCTGGACGGCCGAGGAACCAGTCGTTAGCCCCCAACATCACCGGAAGCAAGATAACCAGGACCAGATCTACCCATACTATTCAAGATTCATGTTGCTAGTACTAAGTGTTATAGTACTAGCTTGATACTCAATTATTAACTTTCTATAAAGTGGCTAAGACCTTGCCCAGTGTAATTCATATTTAACCATTCCATTTGGGACGTACTAAGCGATCAGTGCTCTTTAATTAACAGGCGACCTTGACTCTCGTAATTACCTTATCCAGATATTAAAACTCTAGTGATATCTAACGTTCGCCCACTGATTTGTGTTCTACGTATTTCTGCCTTAACCCTTAATTAGCGGCTCACCACATAAGTCGAGTTAAATAAAGCTGGACTATGTGGCGGCGCTCGACATAGGTCGAGTGGCAATTTCAGCACGTAATGTTGCTGAGAGAGAGAGACAAGTGGTGGCAGGAGACTAGCGAGCGTATGACTGCTCCAGACCACCGCGGCGAACCTACTGTCACGAATCTCAGCTCCCTCCTCCCTCTCTCACTCGCAACATACTGAATTATATGGGGAAAGTACCGAATTACATGCTTTTTGCACTCGCGTTGCACGGTTATTGCAAGAAAACTAGCCATCATAAAAGGATCGTTATGGTGTCATTCGAAAGCTCTGTTTATGCCCTTTCAGGGATAGGTACTTGTTTTACGTTCTGGGTCTTATTTAGGCATGAAAATGATCACGTAAACAGCCCTATTTTGGCTAAAAACACCCCGTTGGGCGGTAGATATAAATAAACCGCATAGGCCGCTCGTAAGGTGTTAAGAATATCAAACTTAGTTCAGTACCCCCATGAGGTTACTAGAGATTTCCGTGTTCTACAATATACGCGTGTCTAATCCTAACTGTGAGCTGCTACTTGGGCACGCGACCAGCCAGCAAGAGGTCAAATCAGTGACATTGAATTATACGAATATATTGAGGTCTTCCAGTAAAATAAAAACTTGCTAATTAAACCCGTGATCAGAAGAATATACCTGAACGTTGGAAGTGGGAGACTAGGCTCCATCCAGATCCGCTAATGCTAGCAGTTCCTTTCTATCATTTGTTTTGTGCGAATATAACTATCTTTCTATGCTCTTTATTTCTTTATTTCAATAAACGTGAACTTGTGTCGTGTTACCGTGTGTTTATTTTGTGTTCTCTATTCCTCATACCTTGTATTGTGCATGCAGCCTTCTATACCCAGTCATTCAGAACTCACATTACCCAAGTTAAACCTGTAGAAAAACAGGGCATAACATTGGCGGCAGCGGTGGTTCTTGATTCGGATAAAAGGTTGCATTACATTGCAAGTTTGGAACAGCTAGAACACGAGAACATCATGGCGCAACCTACCCACACTTCCATCCCAAATTATGATGAAACAAATTATGGGATCGAAGTATTCATGGACGTAGTGAAACTCTTACTTGACGTTACTTATACCACGGACGCACATAAAATAGCCGTAACATTACCACACCTGGGAAAAGCCGTTTCCCTGGTGGCCTATCAAGTGCACTCTGACCTCACCTGGAACGATTTTCGCACAATAGTGATAGAAGCCATTAAACCTTCGTTGGGCGTTTTCGTGGCCCACACCCGTATCTTAGACACGAAATTCGAAGGCGATCTAGATACCACAGTGAGTAAGCTTGCCCAACACATAAATTTTTTTTTCCCCACGTTGACCAAAATCCAACAAGAACAGCAAATTCTGGTCAACCTTGTGTCGATATTGCCCTCAGCAGTAAAAAACCATTTCCGGGTGCACGATTTCGTCGGATACAAAAAAGACCTCATCACGATCCGACGTATTTTGGCCGTGCGCACAGAAGCGCCCACCCAAATCGCTGCAATCAAGAGGTTTCCCACGCACCCGCAGCAAACCAACCACCAAAACCCCAACAATGCCTACCCAGCCTCATCTTTCAACAACAGACCCACCTACCCTTCCGGCAAGCCCCAACCCAGTAGACCCCGGTTCCAACCGTCCCAGCCACGCAGAATCTACAGCAACTACAACACCTACCAAAGTAAAAACCCTACCTTAGTCATTATCAACCCCTATGATTTCCCTGCCTGTAATGCTCAGTGTGCCCTCCACCAAATTCGTGACCCTGCCGAACCTCGCCCCTCTACTCCTCGCATTTCTGTAAATGAAGAGGAGTGGGGACAAGAGGAAGAAATTGCCCCCCATACCATGACCTCAGACGATACCGAGGAAATCCTGGAAGAGGTAGATACCGACCCCCAGGATTTTTAAAGTATCCCCCGCCACGATGGGCTCGGCGGGGGACGCCATAACTAGTCGCACTGCCCCCATTTATTACATGGCCAAAATCAAGGACATTCCTGTCCGCTTGCTAATTGACACGGGAGCTGCCAAGTCATGTTTGTTCAAATCTTACTATGAAAAACATCCCCGACGATTTGGCCCTTTGTTAAACACCAAAACAGAACTCATCTCAGCTGCTGATACTTACTTAAATCTCCTAGGAGACACTTTACCCCTATCAGTAACCACTCCTGGCCCCCATGCTCGTTGTTATCACACATTTACAGTATTTTCCTCCAACTGTAAACATTATGATGGTTTCCTTGGACTTGACCTCCTTCAAAAACTAGAGGCCCAGATTGACTGCGGCCAAAGGCTGATCTCATTCAAAAACAAATTCCAGCCCAAAGCCTCTGACAAACCAATCACGCAGAAACCCATTCCCAAAAAGAAAAAACAACCTCCCCCTCAACAAAACCTGATTCAGGGTTACCAAGTTGCAGCTAGCACTAAGGTGACTCCTAAAACCTCCCCTTGCCCCGAGATCTCTCAAAACCTCACTCAATTCAGTAAAAAAATGCCTCAACAAACGAAAGAAGACAAGTCCAAGCAACTCCCCCTCGGTAATCCCCTCAATTCTCGTAACTCTGTCCAGAATAAATCCACCCATGTTTTCAGGACAGACTCTGATATATGTAACCCTAATTCTATCCAATGTTTATGTACACATGTTTCCAGAGAAAATGCCGACCGATGTACCCAACAATGTTTCCCCCATGCCCCCAGAAATGTTAACAACCCCAAATCAATACACCAGTCCTACACCAATAACCCATGTTCTACACCTAACTTTTTCCCCACCAACCCTCCGCAGTCCCCCCAGCAAATCCCGTTTTCTAACTCGCTCACCTCGCACCCTTCTGAACCGCCCGCACGCGCCGTTAATCCCCCCCTCACGCGTGCCGACCGAGGGACACAACCATGTTCCCACCATGCCCCCAGAAATGCCCAGTTATTCCACCACCCCCCAATCCCCCTTGTGACAGTTTTTCGTCAGTAGCTCCCTTCCACCCCCCCACAATTCACACCCCTAATAAACTTCAAAACCCCACACTTGACTCACCCCCTCATGACAGACAAACCCACCAACCCCAGATAACCTCTAAACAAACCGTTACTGCCACCGACAACGCTCCCCCCACCAACCCTCCGCAGTCCCTCCAACAAATCCCGTTTTCTAACCCCCTCACACCGCGCCCCACTGATCCTCTCACACGCGCCGTTAATCCCCCCCTCACGCGTGACCCCCACCAAAGTGACCTTGCCCCCCTTATAAGTACCAAGCACCTGCTCGCCAGTCAATCCCCCACCATCATTAGCCCAGCGGTAGTTCAGGATAAATGCCAAATTCCCCCCCACCATCAAAAATGGGTGAACCTGCGGCCCATACCCCAAACTCACATGGTATTTTCCCCCACTAACACATCCCCCAACCCCCATCGCTGCCTCTTACAACCCGCCATCATTCCCGCTCGTATCAACCACATTCTCGTGGCTAATATCTCAGAGGAACCCCTGACATTACCGAAAGGTCTCATTATAGGAGACCTCGAAACTTTCGATGACCTCCCCATACATTGTAACGACACCCCTACCAGCCTCCAATTGCCCCCTCTTCCTGAGACACTATCTGACCACCAAAAGAACGGCATGTACGACCTACTGCTGGAATTCAGTGACGTCTTTGCCCAACAACCCACCGAAATCGGACAGACGGATGTAGAACAACACATCATTAACACCACAGGCCCCCCCATACGACAACCATCCCGTAGAAAGAACCCCATACAACGTCAGGAAGAGGAACGCCAAGTCCAGGAAATGTTAGAGGCCGGGATTGCCACCCCGTCCATTAGCCCCTGGTCTTCCCCTGTTGTCTTAGTCAAAAAGAAAGATGGGACAACCCGTTTTTGCGTCGATTACAGGAGGTTAAATGACATAACCATTAAAGACGCTACGCCCTTACCCCGAATAGACGATTCCCTTGACTCCCTATACGGATCCAAATGGTTCACTACCCTCGACTTGCAAGCAGGGTATTGGCAAGTGCCTATCAAGGCCGAGGACCAAAAGAAAACAGCATTTTCCACTAGTGGTGGCCATCACTATGAATTTAACGTCCTACCTTTTGGCCTCTGTAACGGACCCGCCACTTTCTCCCGTTTGATGGAAACGGTATTACATGGCCTAACCTGGGAAACCTGCCTAGCCTATCTGGACGATATTATTGTGTACTCTCCAACCTGGGAAGAACACCTCCTCAGGTTGAGACAAGTCCTGCAAAGAATCCGAGCCGCCGGGTTGAAATTAAAACCCTCAAAGTGCGTGATTGCCCGGAATAAGGTAGATTTTCTCGGACACGTGATATCTGAACATGGTATTGCGCCAGACCCAAAGAAACTTCAAGCCATATAAAACCAAACCCCACCCACCACGGTTAAAGGAATACGTTCATTTCTAGGTTTAGCCACGTACTACAGACGTTTCGTCCCCCACTTTGCCACCATAGCCAGACCCCTCCACCAACTTACCCATAAAGACCCAGTTCGCCTGGACACCTGAAAGAGACCTCGCGTTTAACACTTTGAAGCAAAAGCTAATCCAAGCCCCTATTGTCGTTTTCCCTGACTACCAGAAACCTTTCCGTCTTTATACCGACGTATCTCTGTACGCCATAGGTGCAGTATTAGCTCAATTCAGAGATGGAAAGGAACATGTGATAGCGTATGCCAGCTACACACTCACCCCACCCCAACAGAATTACGCAGCCACCAAGAGAGAGTGCTTAGGGATCATTTGGGCACTCAGCCACTTCCGGTCATTTGTGTTGGGCGCAAAACTCGAAATAATTACCGACCATCAATCTTTACAATGGCTGCGTAGGTGCGAAACCAACTCCGCCATTTTGGTACGTTGGAGAGAGACACTAGAGGACTACGACTTTACAATACAATATCGTCCCGGCAAACTCCATACTAATGCAGACGCCCTGTCACGTTTGCCAGTACCAAAAGACCCCCCCACCAACCTAGCCGCCTTACAAAACACTCAATTGGTATCTACCCCCACCTCCCGACAGAATGCCCCCCCAGCCCCCTCCCTAATTCAATCTTGGGAAGCACGAATCAGACCCCCCTGGATACCGTTAAACGTCTTCAGGAGACTGACTCGCTGGGGAGATCAACTTGCCACAGACACTGGTCACATAATCTTGGACCCCACCATAGCCCACGACTACATGATTGCCATCCACGAGGGAAACGGCATACACCTTGGACAAAAGAAAATGTTAAAGATCTTCACAGACCAATACTGGACCCCCAACCCCTCCAAAATTGCACAACGAGTGACAGAATCCTGCAAACCGTGTTTATTGGGAAAGGATAGATCACGCACCCCAGGCCCAGCTGGTACCATTTCTGCCAACAAACCGTTCCAAGTCCTATCCCTCGAAATCATGGGCCCGTTCCCTTCTTACGCTGGCAACCGCTATATCGTCACATTTGTAGACGTATATTCAAAATTTCTAATAGCCTGCCCAGTTAAAGACCACACAGCCACCACAGTCGCCACACTGCTTGCCACCGAAGTGTTCCCTATATTCGGCCTTCCCCTTGCTCTTCTATCGGACAATGCCCCCGAGTTTAGTGGACACGTTTGGCAACAATTCACCCAACAATGCGGTATCAAGATTAAACACTCATCCCCGTACTGGCCTCAAGGAAATGCTATCTGCGAACGCAGCCATCGCACCATCAACAACCAGTTACGTACAAGAATGATTGCTCTTAATACCTCAGACTGGCCATCACAACTAAAGATGATACAGTGGGGTATGAACACCTGTCCTCGGGAAGACGGTATTTCCCCTCATGAACGTGTTTACGGTGTACCCCCCTGTTACTGCCATTCCACCACCACGCTCACCTTCCCTCCACCACCTCCACAATTGACCCATTGCAACATCTGCAAAACACCCTCCATACCGCCCAGATCTGTCAAGACACCAAAACTGATAACATCGATGACAAAAACCCTTTCGCCATCCATGACACCGTAATGGTAGCCAACCTCCCTATCACCAACAAGTTAGGCCCTCGCTATGTCGGACCCTACACCGTAATACAAGTCCCAAATGCCTTTCAAGTCACCATCGACTATCACGGCGTAACTCGCACGCTCCGAACTAGATTCGTCCGAGCGTTTAAACCTCTAAAGCCACAAGACATTACCCCACCCCACACGTCCGACCCTAAATTAAACACCCCTACTCACCCCCTCACTCAGGCTACGAATATTCCCATACAAACCCCTAAGGACCTAAGCCCTCCAGCACCGAACCGACAAATCTTTTCTCACCATACCCCCCCCAACTAACCTCCACAAACCCCAAGCCCCCAATATCACACCCTCTTCCACCATGACACCTTCTTTCACTTCTGATAGTCAAGTTCCTCCCCAACTTATCCAAGTACAAAAACCTCCACCCACAACCCCGACCACAACAGAAACCCTCCCGTCTAGCCCTGACATACCTCCACCAGGCACCACAGTGAGAAAACCACCACCCCCACCCCAAACCAAGTACACACCCAACCGCACCACACAATCTACCTCAGTAACCTCACGCTACAACTTACGACCAAGACAAACATCGTTTAAAACCTCCAGAAAACACACCCTACTAACCAAGTTCCGTAGGGCTGCCAGACCACTACCCTCCTCCTCCTCCTCTTCTTCTTCTTCGTCGAATTCTCCCCCACAAAGGGAAAGAAGACGAATAATCACCAGCAAATCACCAACCTCATCAAACAACACACGCCCCTACCCCCAACCCTCCAACTTAAATCTACACTCCTTACCCACCCGTCTAGCCCCCCCCGCATCCGCCCCTTTCCCCTCCACGATCCCCACCACCCCACCCACACACCGACCAACCTCCTCATCTCACCGAACCCCCAACCAACCAACCCCTAAGAAACCCCCCCCAAAGTCACCCCCGAGAAAACCCCCACATGTCATTTACCTATAAAACGTGCTTCCCCTCACTATAAAACATCGTCGAGCGACTCAAGTCCCACGACAAACATCTACCTTCCCACCAGGACCGCCAGAGGTAGAATAATCAACAGACCCATCAGATTTAAAGACAGCGATACAAAAATAACACCCCGTTCTGACACTAAGGACCCAAGCCACACAACACACACACCCCCTCCTTCCCACACACCTCCTTCACCCACCTTACCTACACCGATTTTGCGCATTGCCTCACTATATATTCCCAACCTACAACACCGCCCAAGAAAACCAAATAAAACCCAGACTCACATTCCCCCTTCATCCCCAGCCCTGTTGTCACGTGCGAATCCCCTTTCGGTTAGTAACCCATTCACCACACTAAACAGACTTCCTGTCAATCCCACACACCTCACTCCGACCCCCACGGGGGAAAGCTACAAACCATTCATACGAAAGGTTAAAGTAAAGACCCCCACTGGACACTTGGCCCGTGTACCACACCCACACCAAGCCCGGGCAGCCGCCCGCCACAACACAGAGGACACATTCTTACAGGTATACATTGACCTGCAAAAGAAACCTGACCGTCGCTCTCGTGTTTGGTGGAACTTTCTAAATACCCTGAAAATGACCCACCATCACTATGCTTCTTTTAACTTCACCCTTGAGGCTCGAGGACGAGCCTATAATGAAGGAGAGGGAAGTAAAATGCCCCAGAACAAGAAGCCCACCACAGAAGCCACGAGCGAACACCACACAGAAACACCCGGAAGAAAGGTCCATAGAACGAAAGGACCAGCTGACCGAGCCCGCCATTCCAGACAGGCCCAAGCCCGCAGGGCTAAACAGCTCCAGGACACACCCAATTACCTTTTCTAAACTGACCATTTTCCACACCTCACGTACACTAACCCCCTCGTGTCCTACACTCCTAACTACAAAGATGATGAACAGGAATATACATTCATATTAAAAACACCCATGCCCTGTCCCGACGTTGAGCCAATGCCAACACATCAGACAGCCATAATTATATCTATGTATGTTCTTACATCCGAGAAGTAGATGTTATATATCTTAGAAGTTAAAACACCCACGCTGTCCCTAGACCTCGTATATCATTTTCCATGACGAGTATAGATATATGTAACCCGTGCTCAGTCGCCCCTTGCATTGTTCCTCTAGTAACTAAGTCTATAATATTAACTGCCACCAGCATTGATACGACATAGCGGCACTGTCCTTGCTACAAAGATGATGAACAGGAATATACATTCATATTAAAAACACCCATGCCCTGTCCCGACGTTGAGCCAATGCCAACACATCAGACAGCCATAATTATATCTATGTATGTTCTTACATCCGAGAAGTAGATGTTATATATCTTAGAAGTTCAAACACCCACGCTTGTCCCTAGACCTCGTATATCATTTTCCATGACAAGTATAGATATATGTAACCCGTGCTCAGTCGCCCCTTGCATTGTTCCTCTAGTAACTAAGTCTATAATATTAACTGCCACCAGCATTGATGCGACATAGCGGCACTGTCCTTGTGTCGTATTGTGCCAAGTACAGATCAACCAGGTTTCATCACCTTATTAGGACGACGACTATAATGTCATCGTTCATCGATGTATGCAATCCTTAGGTTAAGTATTTTTATCCGCCATTGTGTTCACCTTTTTCCATTTACTTTCCACAATTGTCATACGTCTTCCCCTTGCCTCCTTCGTATCCACAGTCCACACTACGCAAATTTACTTCGTGTCTTACACCTCTTACCCCAACCAGAGATTATATAAGATAACCTGGTTACCAGTATCTGTCATAAGTACCCCGAAACAATAACTAAGTACCCCTACGAACTGCCGCTGTTGTTGGTATTTATATTTAATAGAAAACGCAGTTCCCAGGGCCAACTAATAGTATTCATAACCCTCGGACTGATCACATAACTCTATCTTTTCCAGACTCATATACCACCCCATAGTTGCATTCCCCGGTAGCATTTGGCTAACGTATTCTACTGCCTTTTCAAACTTCCATATCAATTGTAGCCTAATGCCACCCCCACGCCCAGGGACCTTAGGGGCAAAATTTCCCTGTAGCCCTTGAACTCTCCCCCCCTCTCATTAAGACACCCGCGCTTCTCGACTCTTGTCCGACCTAGCCTCTCTCTCATACCTCTTGAAGATCCTTGAATTGTCCGTTACTAACGCTCTCCAACCTTTTATATATATACTCCTATCCAGCCTACCTTCACTTAGTAGGCCAGAACAACATTAGAACTTTACTAGCCCCTTGCATGCCATCTATTCTCTTACAACACATTCACAACCCTGCACCCAATGGTCGTCGGTGCGAGGCTAGCCGCCCCGCCAGTAACTAACTTCTATTGCCATACTTCCAGATAAATGTGGCAGAGTTAGCAACCCAGTCTCCACCACATCCAGCAAACCCTACAATTAACAACCAGCCGAGTAAAACCAGCTAGCTAAGGCACCTTCGGTTTTGGTATTAAAGACACCCACATCTGTCTCATACACAGAGGGTTATTACAAACACTGGTGATATGGCAAGCCCCTAGCCACAGCCGCCGGACGACTATCACAGAGAGAGGGCGCCCAGCTCCCCCTTTTTGCCCACCCGAGGAGGGAGACCCCCACCCCGCGGAGGTATACCTGGCCCCTGTTTTGACTTTCGAGTCATTGCCAGGTAGCACAGGAATTCTTCCTATCAATGAACTAACCATGAATGACTAACACCTTTACTAACCTCTATTAACTCACACTAAACCATTTACCTTTCTTGCATGCTCTGATCACTAAATTAGCACCTCAGCTATACCATAGAACGAAGATTGAACAATCTAGAGAGACGCTCCTATCACAGCTGTCCCCATCCTCCTCGCAAAGTAGATCCAGTCTCTCTCCCCTAAATACGTCCAGTATAGCCAAAATAGTACCTCTTACTAAGGCTCAGTTATATGAAAATATAAAGGCTTCCTATCGCCCTGTGCCACAACAGTAAATACCATCTTACCTAGTCCCCATATCTATTGAGAGCTCAATTAAGTCCATAAGACTCGAGATCCCTACTGTCTACAGGGTCCAGAACCGAGCCTATAAATCTAACTCCAAATTTCAAATTTCAATTTCAAATCAGTTGAAAGCTAGACACCAACCAGTGGTCACTACCCTGCAGTTTACCTCTAGCTCTGCCCTTGTGTTGTTCCGGAGTTGAGAGATTCCAGATCCGGCAGACTCCGTGGCAGAGAAGACTGATAGAAGCATCTGTCCATGTACAAGTCCTAACGTGCACCTTATAACCTTCACACAAATTCGTGGGTATATAAGTGTGTAGCCAGCAACGATCATCAAGAGATCCGACTTGAGAACTTCCTACATTTTGGACCATCTGGACGGCCGAGGAACCAGTCGTTAGCCCCCAACATCACCGGAAGCAAGATAACCAGGACCAGATCTACCCATACTATTCAAGATTCATGTTGCTAGTACTAAGTGTTATAGTACTAGCTTGATACTCACTTATTAACTTTCTATAAAGTGGCTAAGACCTTGCCCAGTGTAATTCATATTTAACCATTCCATTTGGGACGTACTAAGCGATCAGTGCTCTTTAATTAACAGGCTTTCTTGACTCTCATAATTACCTTATCCAGATATTAAAACTCTAGTGATATCTAACGTTCGCCCACTGATTTGTGTTCTACGTATTTCTGCCTTAAGAATATCAAACTTAGTTCAGTACCCCCATGAGGTTACTAGAGATTTCCGTGTTCTACAATATACGCGTGTCTAATCCTAACTGTGAGCTGCTACTTGGGCACGCGACCAGCCAGCAAGAGGTCAAATCAGTGACATTGAATTATACGAATATATTGAGGTCTTCCAGTAAAATAAAAACTTGCTAATTAAACCCGTGATCAGAAGAATATACCTGAACGTTGGAAGTGGGAGACTAGGCTCCATCCAGATCCGCTAATGCTAGCAGTTCCTTTCTATCATTTGTTTTGTGCGAATATAACTATCTTTCTATGCTCTTTATTTCTTTATTTCAATAAACGTGAACTTGTGTCGTGTTACCGTGTGTTTATTTTGTGTTCTCTATTCCTCATACCTTGTATTGTGCATGCAGCCTTCTATACCCAGTCATTCAGAACTCACATTACCCAAGTTAAACCTGTAGAAAAACAGGGCATAACAATTTTCAAGGATTTTATTTTTGTGGATTTATTTATATGATTTATAAGGTTTCTATAATAAAATGTGTTCATGGAAATTAGTATTTACCCATTATCCAAGAATCGAAAAACACGGCCCCCGATAGTGGGAATGGCTATGAAAAATAGGGAAATTGCGGGGTAAAAACTACGAATCTTGTTTCTGAGACCTAGTATATTAACCTAACCAAACAACCCAACCTAGACCTAGTATGTGGGATACAAAACTAGCCCTTGCATACCAGCTACTGCGGGTCCATAGTACTCAGTACGTGGGATAAAAAACTAGCCCTTGCATGCCAGCTACTGCGGGTTCATAGTACCCAGTACGTGGGATACAAAACTAGCCCTTGCATGCCAGCTACTGCGGGTTCATAGTACTGTACTGTAGCAACATACTGTACCGGATGCTAAATGATGTGAGGCATGGTACTGTACACAATTAGGACAGTGGTTTTGGTAACACAGTAGTTTGATGACCACTGTTTTTGGTTGAGGCAGTGCTGTGAACTACATGATAGCAAGCTGGGTATTATTTAATTTATTTTTATTTTATGTAGCCTATGTACAGTAGCTTATATATATTTATGTTACTGTAAGGTATATATGGACCCCAGATGGTCCCCTCTGTACTGTGTGAGTCTGAAATAAAGTATTATTATTATTATTATTATTACTCAGTACGTGGGATACAAAAGTAGCCCTTGCATGCCAGCTACTGCGCCACACTCGTCCGACGGTATTAACCTAACCTAACCTAGTGTTCGTAGTGGAGGCTGCGCCCCCACACCCCCACTTTTAGCAACTACAAATCAGACTAACCTCGGAGGATTCATGGTCAGCAAATACGGTCAATATTTACGATCCGCACCACAGCTGGGATCTCATTTCTAATGGTAGTTTTGGGTTCCTATCATTTTATGCTTCATTGCTATATAATTTTTATCCACCGGAAACTATTTTTTTTCTTGGCTTTATTTTTTTTTTTTAGCATTAGGCCTAGCCTAACCTAACCAAACACCCTAACCTAACCTAACCAAAAAAAAATAACCTAACCTAACCTAATAGCCCCCAAATATATTTAGGTTAGGGTTAGGTTAGGTTTTTTGGTTAGGTTAATGCAAACAAATAAAAATAAATAAATAGGCCTGTAATGAAATATAGTTAGCCATTTATGTTTAGGGTCCCTTTTACATAGCGCATCACTGCTACCTTTCCCGCCCACTAGATCACTGACAGCCGAGCATTTCAAAACACAGGTCGGTGTCAAGACTTTCTAAGAGATTATGGTTTACCTATATAAGGAATAAATATTAATGATTTCAGATGTATTGAAGGTTTAGCATATAATATAGGGATATAAGAAACTCCTAGACTACATATATTTATTAGTTATTTTGTTTAGAACTGTATTACTAAGGATTGTTGTTGTTACAGGATGTGATGTACCGGACCTCAATTGTTTGTACAATAAAACCACAATACTAATCAAGCTGGTTTCACTACAAGGCCTAAAGCCAAGAAAAAAAAAATCCGGTGGATAAAATTATATAGCAAATGAAGCATAAAATGATAGGAACCCAAAACTACCATTAGAAATGAGATCCCAGGTGTGGTGCGGCTGCTCGTAAATAATGACCGCAAATACAAACTAGACTAACCTCAGAGGATTCATAGTCAGCAAATACAAATAATACTAACCTCGGAGGAATCATGGTCAGCAAATACAAACTAGACTAACCTCGGAGGATTCATAGACTAACCTCGGAGGTAAAAAATACCGCAAGTTTAGTCAATATAAATCAGACTAACCTCGGTCATTCAATTACTGTTTGAATATCAATATGCGAATTACAGTGCATTAATTATGTCATAATACTAGTTGTGTGAAAAATATACAAATCCACAAGCGTAAACCACCTCCTAAATACCGGTACAGTAGATCTGTTCCACAATATTATATTAAGTGGGCTAAGAGTTGATCAACATGGCTAAATTGCAGATAATGTTTCAACATCACTTTTTCTTTGATATAATTCATGCCCTCTGCACCTATATGGGTTATTATTGACGAGGTAAGTGAAGGAAATAAGTCTGTATTGAGGATATACATTAAAGATTCCGTGGTAAACGTAGCCTAGGCTTGGACCCAAATAACGACAGTATGAAACCCTTACCCTGTGTGTAGTGGAGAATAATGGTCTGCAGCCAAATTAACACAATGCAGCTGGAAGCTCCGTTCATAATCCCGTTAAATAGAAGATGTTGTAGGTGCTTTCATAAGCAAAAACACTTCACTATTCATTGAATGGGAGGTTTGACGACCTCCCTTATAACCAAATAAGGAAAACCTCTTATTTGGTAGCAGTCTCGGAGTATCCAACGTAGGGCTTACGATCTCAGCCGCTACCACAGCGGGCCGATTTATCGGTACTCACGCGAAGTACCAAATAATCTCTAGAGTTGCACCTCAATTCACTACTAGGCATGTTGTACACACTCCGAGACGACTAAAGAAGGAAGAGAAAGCGGAGAGAAAGAATTGTTATAGTTACCCATTTAATCTAGCTGCTCTCCTCATAGCCATGCTCCATTTTCTATGAGCCTACACCAGTACATGAAACAGTATCTAGGTATTAAGTAATCAGTTTAGATTGGATGGGCAGGGGATCGGCATGAGGGCAGGAAACTCTGTCGTTGGATACTCCGAGACTGCTACCAAATAAGAGGTTTTCCTTATTTGGTTATAAGGGAGGTCGTCAAACCTCCCAATTTAGTAGCAGTCTCTATGTTGTTTCCAACGTAGGGCTTGAATCCCACATTGGACGCGGACATCCAATAAACCACAAAAACCCAAGCCTTAGCAAAGTAGAAGACCAAGAAAAGACACAAATAAATAGTTTAGTTTATCGGGAAAAAAGAGCGTAACAGTATGGTGCATATTAACCTAAGAAGTGCGCATGGGGGTAATTAGAAACGTCCGCCTGTGCTGACGTATTTGAGCTGTTTCCATCACTAAAATATTCATTTTACCATAAATAGCATTAATACTTATCCATACGCGCCTATTATGGGTTGATTATAAAGGTATTAACCTGAAACAACAATAAAACGAGTGAAAACAGCGTTTGGATGGTCAAAATCGAAGATACAGGCCGCGAGTTATATAATGGGTGAGGCAACCTGCTTTCCCGCCAATTTCCCCCAAGGCCACTGAGACACAGTCGATCGATACTCTCTCTCTCTCTTGCACTCGCTTGCTAACAGAGATGACAATGCCCTGCTTGCAACTCGCTAATGTTAGCACGAAAATATACCTCAGAATAAGGGAATAACAGGGAAAATAGGTGATAACTGAAGGAGGGGAGGAAAGTGGGGAAGGAGGGGAGGTAGAGGAGTGATATTTTGCATGGCCCAGGGGATTTTTTTTTTTTTTTTTTTTTCGATGATTAACCCTTCCTGCCCGGTTGTCATTTTACAATGACACCACAAAATAAGGGCAGGTGCCCGGGTGTCCTTTCAGGAGATAGTAAGCTTGAAAGCTTATTCAGCTTGGTCTGAACGCCGTGCGTCCGACGCATGTAAACAAAGCCAATCGTTGCGTCACCGCACCTCCGAAAACAAGAAGGAGAAGACTCGTTTGTTATTGTATGTGTGTATGTCGTTGTTTCAGTAGTGAAAAGATCGTCGTATTACTAACATCGCCTGAAAATGCTCTCCACTGAAATCGTCATCACAACTGAACCAGTTGACTTAGAGAGCTCTACTCAATGCCAGTCTACAGATTGGAAACCGCACTACATTTATAGATGCGTGGGAAATTTCTAGCAGTTAAAATTAACTAAAATACGGTAGCCTAGGCCTAGACGTTTTTCGGCCAGATCGCCCGGGTAGCCCACCCTGTCCTTTGGAGATACAGCCCGGGCCAGGAGGGTTAAAGTTGATTTTTTTTTTCTCTGACTCTTAACCCGGGAACTGCGGGGAGACTCTTAAGAGTTCCCCCGGCGGACTGCGGGGAGACTCTTAACCCTCTCACAACGGAAGGGCTCTTGAACGCCCATAAAAAAGCATATAACAGGTACCCGGAAGGGCTCTTGAACGCCCAGTGGTTGAAAGCCTGTGAGCTTCGTGTGCGAGGCGTCGGTCCGACGCATGTAAACAACAGCCGGCTGGACCGACGCCCCGCATCTCCGGCCACAAGAAGGAGAGCGTCGCTTGTTCGTGTGTGCCTGTATGTTGTTGTTAAGTATCGAAAAGTAGTGTAAAGTGGCTGTTTTGGCCATAAGTTATCTCCAATGAAATCATCATCACAACTCAACCAGTTGACTTAGAGAGCTCTACTTAATGCCATTCTACAGGTAAATAACACAGCTACGCTTGGGGATGCAGTCTGATTAACAAATATACGGTAGCCAAGCCTAGACGTTTTTCGGCCAAAACACCCGGGTTTCGAGGAATATATATATAATACATAGCCGGGGCTGGAGGGTTAAGAGTCAGAGAAAAAAAAAATCAACTTATGACATCGAAAAAAAAAAAAAAAAATTGGCCCCTGGGCCATGCAAAATCTCAGTCCCCACTTTCCTCCTCTCCTTCAGTTATCACCTATTTTCCCTGTTATTCCCTTATTCTGAGGTATATTTTCGTGCTAACATTAGAAATCCGGTTGCAGGGTGTGGTCATCACTGATAGCAAGCGAATGCAAGAGAGAGAGAGAGAGTATCGATCGACTGTGTCTCAGTGGCCTTGGGGGAAATTGGCGGGAAAGCAGCTTGCCTCACCCATACATTATACAACTCGCGGGCTATATCTCCGATTTTGACCATCCAAACGCTGTTTTCACTCGTTTTATTGTTGTTTCAGGTTAATACCTTTATAATCAACCCATAATAGGCGCATATGGATAAGTATTAATGCTATTAATGGTACAATGAATATTTTAGTGACGGAAACACCTCAAATACATGCGCACAGGGAGAGGTGTCTAATTACCCCCATGCGCACTTGTTAGGTTAACCTCTGAAGTGCGCATGGGGGTAATTGGAAACGTCCCCCTGTGCTGACGTATTTGTGGTGTTTCCGTCACTAAAATATTCATTGTGCCATTAATAGCATTAATACTTATCCATATGCGCCTATTATGGGTTGATTATAAAGGTATTAACCTGAAACAACAATAAAACGAGTGAAAACAGCGTTTGGATGGTCAAAATCGGAGATATAGCCCGCGAGTTGTATAATGTATGGGTGAGGCAAGCTGCTTTCCCGCCAATTTCCCCCAAGGCCACTGAGACACAGTCGATCGATACTCTCTCTCTCTCTTGCACTCGCTTGCCATCAGTGATGACAACACCCTGCTTGCAACTCGCTAATGTTAGCACGAAAATATACCTCAGAATAAGGGAATAACAGGGAAAATAGGTGATAACTGAAGGAGAGGAGGAAAGTGGGGAAGGAGGGGAGGTAGAGGACTGAGATTTTGCATGGCCCAGGGGCCAAAAAAAAAAAAAAAAAATTTTGTCAAAAGTTGATTTTTTTTTTTCACTCACTCATAAGAGTCTCCCGGCAGTTCCCGGGTTAAGAGTCTTCCCGCAGTCCGCCGGGGGAACTCTTAAGAGTCTTCCGGCTGTTCCCGGGTTAAGAAAGTACAGTTACTAGCGTATCAGTCTAGGGTCTAAAATACACAGGCAGGTAAAGGAATAGGTCATGTCGACCATGGAATGGCACACCAACATGGGAAAGGTGAAGTTAATTGTAAAGTATTACAATAACAAACAGCAAGGCACAGCATGTGGATGACCTCCGAAGACTCTCTTAACCCGGGAACTGCAGGAAGACTCTTAAGAGTTCCCCCAGCGGACTGCGGGAAGACTCTTAAGAGTCAGGGGAAAAAAAATCAATTTAAAACACCGATTTTTTTTTTTTTTGCCCCTGGGCCATTCAAAATATCACTCCTCTACCTCCCCTCCTTCCCCACTTTCCTCCCCTCCTTCAGTTATCACCTATTTTCCCTGTTATTCCCTTATTCTGTGGTATATTTTCGTGCTAACATTAGCGAGTTGCAAGCAGGGCATTGTCATCACTGTTAGCAAGCGAGTGCAAGAGAGAGAGAGAGAGAGAGAGAGAGTATCAATCGACAGTGTCTCTCCAGACTTGGGGAAAAGTGGCGGGAAAGGAGGTTGCCTCAGCCATACATTATGTAACTCCCGGCCTGTATCGCCGATATTGACCATCCAAACGCTGTTTCCACTTGTTTTATTGTTGTAACAGGTTAATACCTTTATAATCAACCTATAATAGGCGCATATGGAGAAGTATTAATGCTATTTATGGTAAAATAAATATTTTAGTGATGGAAACAGCTCAAATACGTGCGCACAGGCAGAGGTGTCTCATACCCCCCATGCGCACTTCAGAGGTTAAGGACAAGACATGGGTATGAGGCATAGGCATACCAATACAAAAACCGCTAGACAGTATAGTCCAAATGTAATAAACCTTAAGAGTTACATCCTTAACACGAAACACACAGTACTGTTCATACAAGTATTGAAAGAGAAAGTCTTTGTACAAGCATACAAAAAGAACTCCCCCCCCCCCCTGTTTTAGGGAAAGGAAGAAAATACAGTATGGGACGAAGAGACACAGGAGACGGTGGACGTCACCATATGACACTCTGTAGTTACACGACATGGGTAGGAGGCAGAAGCATACCAACACAAAACCCGGAGACAGTGGAGTCAGAATGTAAAAACTGTAAGAGCGAAATCCTAAAGTGAAGCCAAGTGTAAAGTATTCACAAAAACACAAGGCATGGCATAGCGCGGAAGTCATCATAGGACACTCCGTAGTTACATGACATGGGTAGGAGGTATAAGTAAAATGCCCCAGAACGAGAAGCCCACCACAGAAGCCACGAGCGAACACCACACAGAAACACCGAAAGAAAGGTCCACAGAACGAAAGGACCAGCTGACCGAGCCAACCAGTTCAGACAGGCCCAAGCCCGCAGGGCTAAGCAGCTCCAAACCACACCTGCCTACCCCTTCTAAACACTGACCTTTCCCGCACCTCACATACACTATCCCTCGTGTCCTACACCTCTACCTACATGATGACGAACATAAATACACCTTAAAGTTAATACACCCATGCCCTGTCCCTAAATTAAGATGTCAATATCAACATACCCTAAAATACCTTGTCTTGCCAGACTAAGTTTCTGAAGACCAATCGCCCCATAAATCTATGTATGTTCCTCCCAGGTTAACCCTTAATTAGCGGCGAGCAACATAAGTCGAGTTAAATAAAGCTGGACTATGTGGCGGCGCTCGACATAGGTCGAGTGGCAATTTCAGCACGTAATGTGGCTGAGAGAGAGAGACAAGTGGTGGCAGGAGACTAGCGAGCGTATGACTGCTCCAGACCACCGCGGCGAACCTACTGACACAAATCTCAGCTCCCTCCTCCCTCTCTCACTCGCTACATACTCAATTATGTACTGAAAGTACCGAATTACCTGCTTTTTGCACTCGCGTTGCACGGTTATTGCAAGAAAACTATCCATCATACAAGGATCGTTATGGTGTCATTCGAAAGCTCTGTTTATGCCCTTTCAGGGATAGGTACTTGTTTTACGTTCTGGGTCTTATTTAGGCATGAAAATGATCACGTAAACAGCCCTATTTTGGCTAAAAACACCCCGCTGTGCGGTACACATAAATAAACCGCATAGGCCGCTCGTAAGGTGTTAAAACACCCATGCCCTGTCCCTAGGTTGAGCCAATGCCAACCAGTTCAGACAGCCATAAATCTATGTATGTTCTTCCATCCGAGAAGTAATATGTTCACCCCTTAAAATACCTTGTCTTGCCAGACTAAGTTTCTGAAGACCAACCGCCCCCATAAATCTATGTATGTTCTCCCATCCGAGAAATAATATGTTCACCCCTTAAAATACCTTGTCTTGCCAGACTAAGTTTCTGAAGACCAACCGCCCCCATAAATCTATGTATGTTCTTCCATCCGAGAAGTAGTATGTTAAAAAAAAAACATGTCCTAATTGATAAGAAACTAAGATACCCACGGGTACACCAGTGTATATAGAACCATTGCTCCCGTAAGACCTAGACAGCCATGACTGAAGATGTTAGCCACCATGCTATAACTTAATGCTTACCCCAACCAGAGATTGTATAGATAACCTTTGTTTTCCATTGTCTATCATAGTATCACGAAACAATAACGAAGTACCCCTACGAACTGCCGCTTTTCTTTGGTCTATATTTCATAGAAAACGCAGTTCCCAGGGACAGCTAGATCAGCAAGAAATCGTGTCAAATAATAGTGTCCATAACCCCTCGTATTGACGAGTAATAATACACCATGTTCTTCTCTACTTTTATCCACAGTCAAGCACACACCTACAGTTAACCTCCCCTTCCCCACAGCCCACAGTCCACATGATTCTATCTTTTCCAGACTCATATACCACCCCGTATTTGCTCATCCCCCGGTAGCATTTGGCTAACGTACTTTCACTGTCATTTCCCCCCAAACTTCAATATCAACTGTAGCCTAATGCCACCCCCACGCCCGGAGACCTTAGGGTCAAACTTCCACGTAGCCCCCTGAACTCTCTCCCTCTCATTAACACCCCGCGCTCCTCGACTCTTTTCCGACCTAGCCTCTCCCTCATACCTCTTGAAGATCCTTGATTTTTCCGTTGCTAACGCTCTCCAACCTTTTATATATATACTCCTATCCAGCCTACCTTCCCTTAGTAGGCCGGAACAACATTAGAACTTGACTAACCCCTTGCATGCCATCTATTCCCTCACAACCCATTCACAACCCTGCACCCAATGATCGTCAGTGCGAGGCTAGCCGCCTCGCCAGTGACTAACTTCTATTGCCATACTTCCAGATAAATGTGGCAGAGTTAGCAACCCAGTCTCCACCACATCCAGCAAACCATACAATTAACAATCAACCGATTAAAACCAGCTAGCCAAGGCACCTTCGGTTTTGGTATTAAGAACACCCACATCTGTCTCATAAACAGAGGGTTATTACAAACACTTGTGATATGGCAAGCCCCTAGCCACAGCCGCCGGATGACCATCCCAGAGAGAGGGCGCCCAGCTACCCCTTTTTACCCACCCGAGAAGGGAGACCCCCACCCCTGCGGAGGTATACCTGACCCCTGTTTTGACTTCCGGGTCATTGCCAGGTAGCACAGGAATTCTTCCTATCAATGAACTAACCATGCATGACTAACCCCTTTACTAACCTCTATTAACCCACAATAACCCGTTCACCTTTCTTGCATACTCGGATAATCAAATTAGCACCTCAGCTATACCATAGAATGAAGACTGAGCAATATAAGAGAGACGCCCCTATCACAGCTGTCCCAGTCCTCCTCGCAAAGTAGATCCAGTCTCCCTCCACTCAATACTTCCAGTATAGCCAAAATAGTACCTCTTACTAAGGCTCAGTTATATCACATTATGAAGGCTCCCTATAGCCATGTGCCACAACAGTAATCATCATCTTACCTAGTCCCCGTATCTATTGAGAGCTCAAATAAGTCCATAAGACTCGATATCCCTATGGCCTACAGGGTCCAAAACCGAGCCTATAAACCCAGCTCCAGCCCCCAGTAAAATCAGTTGAAAGATAGACACCAACCAGTGGCTGACCCCCTGAAGTTGACCTCTAGCTCTGCCCTTGTGTTGTTCCTGAGATTTGAGATTCCAGAGCCGGCAGACTCCGTGGCAGATTTGAGATAGAAGCATCTGTCCACGTACAAAAATCTACGTGCACCTTATAACCTTCACACACACCAGTGGGTATATAAGCGTGTAGCCAGCACCGATCGCCAAGAGATCCGTCTTGAGAACTTCCTACATATGGACCACCTGGACGGCCGCGGAACCAGTCGTTAGCCCCCAACATCACGGACGCAAGATAACCAGGACCAGACCAACAAAATACTATCCAAGATTCACTTTATTAGTACTAACGTGTTATAGTACTAATTGGAAATTCACTTATTAATCTTTCTATGAAGTGGCTATATCTTTGCCCAGTGTAATTCATATATAACCATTCCATTTGGGAAGTACTAAGCGTATCAGTGTTTATTAATTAACAGGCGACATTAACTCTCGTAATTACCTTTATCCAGATATTATTACATAGAAGTAAAACCCTAGTGATATCTAACGTTCGCCCACTGATTTGTGTTCTACGTATTTCTGCCATAAGGATATAAAACTTAGATCAGTACCCCCCTGAGGTTACTAGAATTCCCGTGCTCTAAAACATACGCGTGTCTAATTCTAGTCTGTGAACTACTACTTGTGCACCAGACCTGCCAGTAATAAATCTAATTAGTGAAATTGAATCTATAAGTAACATTGCGGTCTTCTAGTATATAAACTTGCGAACCAAACCAGTGATCAGAAGAGTATACCTGAACGTTGGAAGTGGGAGACTAGGCTCCATCCAGATCCACTAATGCTAGCGGTTCATTTCTATCATTTGTCTTGTACGAGTATTCATACTTTCTTATGCTCACTATTAACCTTCTTAAATAAACGTGATCGTGTGTCTTGTTACCGTGTGTTTATTTTGTGTTCTCTATTCCTCATACCTTGTATTGTGCATGCAGCCTTATATACCCAGTCAGTTAGAACTCACATTACCCAAGTTAATCCTGTAGAAAAACAGGGCATAACAATAAGCATACCAACACAAGACCCAGAGACAGTGGAGTCAGAATGTAAAAACCTCAATACTAAACAGACAGGACATACATGTATTGAAAGAAAGGCTTTGTACAAGCATACAAAAATACCTCCCCCCCCCCCCTTTTCAGGGAAAGGAAGAAAATACAGTATGGGACGAATACAGCATGAAGAGAATCAGGATGGATGACGAAGCAGGTGACACGTTGGTTGAACGCAACCCAATGTATACCCAGCTCGGCCGAGGACATGGAGAGGTACGAAGAGACAAATGCACGGCGGGGGGACCATAACCCTGTGCCGGTTATGCCAGTGTATAAGCGTAAGAGCCCTGACCACTTGCCGTGGTGGCGACGACCCATATGAGATTGGGAGCCCCACCCCACCTTACATGACGCATTGGTGTCTATCCAGATGGCCGCCAGAGGAGTAGTCCAGGGCACCGCCGCAGCGAGCGAGCCCCGAGCGACCCAGTGTGACAGTCTCATATGTAGCAAGCGCGGTACCGGCCACAGCCAGTAAGGGGGGGGGGGGGGGGGGGGGCGATACAGGGAAGTGGTAGGGGACCAGCAGAACAAGGTGGTTGAGTCCGAGCAGGCCTACAGGCACGGTCAGTGCCACCCAAGGTAATGATCCCAGAACACGTTCGTGAACATGAACGGGCAGAACACGACACGCGAAGTGTTGATGCGTACACCCGACTCCGGGGAACAGGAGCACTGTGTAGGTCCCATGGCCTTCAGTGTGAAGGTGGGAGGCCCGCCTTGTTAAATAGCGATTGCGAACCCCAGGCACGCGACACGGACGACTACAGCGAGTGTGTCCAGGACACAATATGTGGAGATGTTATCGCGATGGCACCTCCCCCATACAAGGACCGGATTACCTGGGCCACCTCCTGAGACACTGCGTCGATGACGGGAAAGGCGCCCGAGAGGAGGTTGATATCTCCACCTCCAGGCCAGACCCTTCTATACCACCGTCGTGCCCACGACCGGCGTGGCTAGTGCCGGAAGTGGGGGCGGGAGAAGCCGGTGCGGGCGCTTTGCGGCAGGCCCACCACCAAGTCAATGATATGGCCGGGTGAGTGGAGAGGGTATTGGCCAGGAGCTAGGCGTTGTGCGGAGCATAGCCTCCCGTAACCTGTCACGGAGAAAGGAACTACCATGGCCAACCCCCGTCCACCTGGCCATCCCGACGAAAACGGAGAGCGGGCCTCACGCTCCGGCCCGTCCCCCTCCTGTCCGAACAAGGGAGCGTAGGACGAGGGTCCCGGAACTTGCCAGCATAGGCCACCCACAGGACGGAACGGCAAACCGGGTACGAACGGCCACGGGAGGAGCGTATACAACGCCCCCCGTGGCCCGTCCCCTAGCCCAAGCCCCCAGCGACGGACCTCCACTCGCATGGTTGGAGGAGGACGACGAGGGCTTCGCCACGACCTCCCATTGTGCGGAGCATGTGTTGCTTACCACAAGCAAGAAAGCCACCTGCCAAGCCACCCCTAGGAACGTCAGTCCCGGACATAAAAGGTCCGGCAGGAGGAGGTGGCTGCGGACGTCGGCAGGGGCTGACGAGCAGAAAAAACCACCCGAACCTGCCGACAGCAATGGCGAACGTCCTGGACTGGGCAGGAAAAGCGAAGTCAACGTAGGGCTTAAGAACCCAGTGAAGTCCGAGGAGTGGAGCAGCAGGCCAGACACAAAAGCAGAGGCCACGGTGGGGTGGCCGGTTCCCAGAAACAGATCCAGGGTACATCAAAAAGTAGAAAATTCGCTTGTAGAGCGGAATTCTAGAAAAAGATGAAGAGCCAGAGGACACTAGGAGACCCTCGCCTGTGTGGCAAAAAAACGCGTGTAAACACGAATGTCGAGTCAACTTGTCAAGGGAGACACAGGTCGTCCATGACCCGACCATTTCCCCCCCCCCCCCCCCCTCCCTCCTTCCCGAACCATCTCGAGGACATCAGTGAGACCGAACGGGGAATGGAGAGGAGAGGGCTGGACACAGGGCAGAGGCAAGGCATACGTAATTGGAGATGATATCCCATGATAGACGGAGAGACCCCTTGGCCCGTCGGCCTTCCACCGAAGCAGGGAGCGATTCCAGGAGTTGAAGGGCGGAGAGGCAAACTTCACATCGGCGGGGGTCGTAGATATCCTCGCCGTAGCAGGCCGTGTGGAGGCAGCACCCCCGACGGTCCAGCATGGTCGACCGATTGCACGTCAGGCGGAAGCAGAAAGGAGCCGGCAGTACGGCACCAAAAAATGGGGGGGGGGGAGCGTTACACACCAGTGCAGGTGAGACAGGGTAAAAGTATGAGGCAGTATAGCCAAAATAGCATTGGAAACCCAAGTACGACAATATCCAGGAAGACGCCAAGTAGCAAAGAACAAGGAAAGTCAAGTAACAAACACCCACACAGTAGACCATACACACCGGAGCTGGGACAAGCCCATGCGACAAGACCCAACCCTGGGAAACAGGTCCAATTCCTCTGGGGAAAAAAGACCCCATCCAAAATACCTGAGAACCTTCTGGGAGAGCGGAGGGAGGAGGGGGCGAAGCGGCGGCGGTGTAGGTTTGGCCGGCAGTAGAGCGGGCACCAGCTGGAAGGAAAAACGTCAAGTGTGAGCAACCCAACAGTACCCTATTAGTGGAAATAGGGGAGGGGAGGGAATCCAATACACACAGGACAATCGCCACTTTGACTTTAGGACTTTTCAGGAGGTCCTTGGGTCCACCTAGTATACTAGGAGGCCGCCTGTAGGGCGGAAACTAGGTACAGAAGGAGGACACAAGGGAGAGGAAACAGCCAAGCAGCTGTTGTCCAAGGATCCCTGTCCAGGTACAATTAAAAAGGGGAATAACAGGGCGCCAATACAAAAATCAAGGCAAAAGGCTATGTGGCCGAGTCCTTGACAAGGCACAGGGCACATCAAAAGTAGAATTTTGCTTGTATAGTGGAACACGAAAAAGATGAAGGAGCCGAGGACACCTGAAGACCCCTGCCTGTGTGGCGAAAAAACGTGTGTAAACACGAAAGTCGAGTCAACTTGTCCAAGCTTACCCTCCCTGTGAGCGGGGCCCGTACACAGTTTCCAGACATCCCCCCCCTATGAACAAGTAAACACAGGCAGGGGAAGAACGGAAACAGGTAAAACTGAAGAAAAGCGAGAATTTTAACAAGAGCGACGAGACCGAGACCTCCAAGTCAGTTGAGACAAGAGGAATATAGAAGGAAAGGACCTGTGTGGACCATTCCGACGGCGATCTGCTCAAGGCAAAAAACCGATTAGCTTCCAACACAAAAAGCAAGGCAAAAGGCCATGTGGCCGATTCCTTGACAAGGCACAGGGCACATCAAAAGTAGAAATTCGCTTGTATAGCGGAAAACTAAAAAGATGAAGGAGCTGAGGACACCTGAAGACCCCCGCCTGTGTGGCGAAAAAACGTGTGTAAACACGAAAGTTGAGACAACTTGTCCGGCTTACTGACTATTCCGCCCTCAGACCATTCCGACTAGAAGATCCCGCCCGCTTAGCTAGGTCCTTCCCGCCCGAATGTTGTGGGCGGGAAGAGCCAAACATCAATCCTTCCTTGGCTGATTCCGCCTTCTAAGATTAGACCGTCCCACCCGTTTGTAAGGTTCGCGTAAAGGCCTACCTTAAACTGTGCTTGCCTAAATGTGCAATGAAAAAGCCTGTAGCCTTGAAATTTGTGCTTGTATCTAACCTTGTGTATATATATATGACGATCAGACTAAAACACGCCCATTAATAAGAAAAATCACAACCAATTAATTTGCCAATTGTCCATTTTCAGCCGATGGTGATTAGCATATTTCCCATGTTTATAGAAATCAGTTACTTTGCAAATAGAGTAGCGAATAATGGAGTGATCATGAAAACGTGACATTCGATTACCCCTTGAGGTTTATGTCACCTTTTTATTAATTCCGGCTGTCATTAGACGATCTCATAGGCCTACAGCTTAGGAAGGATCTGTGATAGTTGAAATGCTTAAGACTATTTATTAGTGGCCCCTCCATCATTGACGATTATGCCTATTACATAAGGCCTCCTCTTCAAACGCTCATTTACCGTAGTTTGAATCTACCGCGCAGAGCATAACAAATTTGAGGAGCCTTCATCATGAGCGCACGCAACCTCACTCATGGTTCTGTCATTATGAAATTGGGTTCTCACTACGAAAAAACTTCGTAACAAATAATAAATAAAAAGAAAATAAGAATAACCATTCATAAGCTTTCCATATACTCGTGGATGTACTTGTATGGATATTTGACCAGACGCTGACTTCAGGCGTCATACTTCCTTCTCTGCTCTGCGCTCAACCTGCCCTGACGTGTCTCCCCACGCTCCGCTGGTTCCGCATTTGCTGCGTCCCTAGTGAGTTTTTTCTCATTTGTTTACTCTGGGATGTATCGAGTAAGGTTAGGATATGCGTAGCAGGAGTGTCAGGGACGGGTTTCCCGCAGTTCAGTGTATTTGGGTCGTGTGTTTGGGACACCTATTTCGGGTGTACCCTCGTGGTCCCGTGGTGGACGTGTGTTACATTTTTCGCGGCTAGCTAGCCTAGTTATTTAGTTGGCTTTAACTACGCGTTATCAGGCTTCTTCTTATCTTTCTGATGAAGTTGCCTTATTGTTTGTTTACTGACGTTCCTAGCGTATTTTTCTTCACTTAATGAAGTTTTTTCTAGGTCCCGAGTCAGTGCTTCCCTCTCCCGGGATTTTTTCTACGATGTGGTGTTGGCGGATGTTCCTGTTGTGATATGTTACAGTGCTTTTTGTTTATATTACGACGTGATTAAGTGTTATTTCCGTCTGCTTAGGCCTAGCCAGCCACTCGTAGCTTTTTACATGTACAAGTGTTATTGATTTATGGTTTAAATATGTAATACCGTGTCATGTGTGTCCTGGATTAGTTGTGTTTTGGCTTAATCCAGGGCCTATTTGTGTTTATCAGATTGCATCTGGTTAGTGTGGGTTGCCTTTTCCGGCGGGTTTTCTCGATTGCTCTGAGAAAATCCGGCTGGTTGCCTTTTCCGGCGGGTTTTTCGATTGCACCGAGAAAATCCGGCTGGTTGCCGAGTTTTAAATCACGCGTGGTTAAAATAGGCTAGTTTCCCCCGGCGAGTGGTGGCCTGTGGGCTCTCCAGGACTGCGTCTCTGTGGTGGAGCCTGTGTTCAGGCTTACTGTGTGTTTCCCGGCGGGATGGCTATACCCGTTTAACTAGGTGTTCATGCGGACACCGGTTGAGTATAGTTTTTCCCGATTTTTGCAAAGCCATTGAAAAACTAGGCTGTTTTGTTTGTTTGGTCGTTCCACCCCGGCGATCTTTTGCAAAGAAGTGGGGATAGGAACAATTGGGGTTAATATTTAAATTACTTTCACACCCGGCGGTTGAACCTTGGGGAGGTGGGATTAGCGGATTTGCAATTCAGTATAGTTAGCCAGACAATTGAGGGATACAATTGGGTATCGAGGCCTTCAAAATACGGCGATCTATGAAGGCTTCGAGAGAAGTCAGATCTAAAAAGTTAAGATAGGCTTACCCCTTTTTACGTTTTTGACTCGATACCTTTCAGTAGCTCTAGACAGACCTTCCATGCCATGTATAGCTTTAAGGCAGAGGGTCTAGGTGGCCTCTAAGTCACTTATTGTTTAGATTAACCCTCTCCGACATATGACGCAATTTTGAGCCTATTAGGGATACTTTAAAGCCTTTATTACCATCAGGGTTTTTTACAAACCTTTATTTTAGTTACTTCAACCTCTGCAGTTGTCTTTGAGTTAGATGTGGGCAGAAAACTAATTTTGGAGAGGTAATTATAAGAGTGAGAGAACTCTATTTCTTATTGCTAATCTGGCAACCTCTGCGTCATATGAGTCTGAAGGGGTTAAGAAAAGAGGGGGGGGGGGTGCAGTCAGTGTAACATAGGACACCCTAGACCCCGCCGGAGTATGTGTACGGAGCATACGAGCTGTGATACTGTTTGTAGGTGTTGTGATATAAAATTTCTCTGTAGTATTCATTACAGGAAATTGTGCTAAAGTACAATAGTAGTAAAACAACAATTCTTGTTGTAAGTAGTTTTGGCTGTGAAGCAATATAATTTTAAGAAATCTCAGTAGTTGCAACTATGACTTTTATTTTTGATGTAAGTACTTCTGCATAAGTACAAGAGTTCGGTACTTCTGCGAAAGTGCAAGAATTCATTTTATGTTTGGGTATATTTTTAGGAATATATCCACTAGTTTAATGGGGTTGATATGTGCACATGTAGACTTATAAGTTTTTATTTTTCACCACTTACTTTAAGTGGGGTGCCTTCTTAACTAGCAGATCTGTGTACAGAGTCTCAGAGTTAACCCTTTTTTCAAGCAGGCTTCTTCGAAGCACGCTCCTGCTTGTACCCCTTTTTGTATATATATGCTGTATAAAGTTTATGCGCAACAATATATCTTTTTTACAAAGTAAGAATACTATGTGGTTGTTTGATTATCTGCTTTTGCTTGAGTTATGATATGATTACGAATGTCCCCCTCCAGTCTTAGATATCAGGCATAATCGTCAATGATGGAGGGGCCACTAATAAATTATAGGTTTGACTCCTGTAAGGAGATAAAGAAAACCTAATTGTTATGCCCTGTTTTTCTACAGGATTAACTTGGGTAATGTGAGTTCTAACTGACTGGGTATAGAAGGCTGCATGCACAAAACAAGGTATGAGGAATAGAGAACACAAAATAAACACACGGTAACAAGACACACGATCACTTTTATTGATGAACACACTTCTATAGTTTCCTTGATGATGATTAATATGAAGCATAAGAAGGTATGAATACTCGTACAAGACAAATGATAGAATTGAACAACTAGCATTAAGTGGATCTGGATGGAGCCTAGTCTCCCACTTCCAACGTTCAGGTATTAATCTTCTGATCACTGGCTTTATTCACAAGTTGATATACTGGAGACCATAAATGTTACTTATAGATTCATATTCACTATTAGATTTATCACTGGTAGCTCTGATGCACAAGTAGTAGTTCACAGACTAGATTAGACACGCGTATTTTAGAGCACGGGAATTCTAGTAACCTCAGGGGGTACTGATCTAAGTTTTATATTCTTGTATCAGAAATACATAGAACGCAAATCAGTGGGCGAATATTCAGATATCACTAGGGTTTCACTTCTATGTAATAATATCTGGATATATGGGTAATTACGAGAGTTAATATCGCCTGTTAATTAATAAACACTGATACGCTTAGCACTTCCTAATGGAATGGTTATATGTGAATTGTACTGGGGCAAAGATATAGCCACTTCATAGAAATATTAATAAGTGAGTCTCTAAATAGCACTGTAACACTGTAGTGCTGATAGAGTGAATCTTGGGTCGTATTTGATTGGTCTGGTCCTGGTTATCTTGCGTCCGTGAGGTTGGGGGCTAGCGACTGGTTCTGCGGCCGTCCAGATGGTCCATATAGTTTTGTAGATGTTTAGGTGACAATCACCACGGTCGATCTGGGGATCCGCCGCTAATGAGCTCGTCCTGGAATCTTTACGACTCTGAATCTTACGATTCTGTACAGGACTGAACATGCCATTTTTATCGGCAATAGCTCAGAGAAGAGTGTTGAGAGGGGAGAAGGGGTGTTGGAGAGAGAGGAAGGTGTTGGATTGGCTTTGTTATGTGTGTTTTGTCTGTATACGTCGTCAGGATGTCCCCTGACTGGGTGCAAGCATGTGAAACATGCTAGGACGTACTACCGCACCCACTAAATGTCCGCCGTGGCAGGGATTCGATCCCGGGTCTTTCAGATTCACACGCGAGCGTGCTCACCACTTGACCACCACGGCCTATGTAGAAGTTCTCAAGACGGATCTCTTGGCGATCGTTGCTGGCTACACTCTTATATCCCCACTGGTTTATGTGAAGGTTATAAGGTGCACGTAGATTTCCTTTACGTGGACAGATTCTTCTATCTCAATCTGCCACGGAGTCTGCCGGCTCTGGAACTCAATTCTCAGGAACAAAACAAGGGCAGAGCTAGAGGTCAACTTAAGGGACCAGCCACTGGTTGGTGTCTATCTTTCAACTGATTTTACTGGGGGCTGGAGCTTGATTTATAGGTGTGGTTTTGGACCCTGTCGGCCATAGGGATCTCGAGTTTTGATGGACTTATTTGAGCTCTCAATTGATACGGGAACTAGGTCAGGGGGTGATTACTGTTGTGGCACATGGCTGTATGGAGCCTTCATACTGTAATATAACTGAGCCTTAGTAAGAGGTACTATTTTGGCTATACTGGAAGTATTTAGGGGAGAAAGACCGATTCTACTTTGCGAGGAGGTTTGGGACAGCTGTGCTAGGAGCGTCTCTCTTAAATTGCTCAGTCTTCATTCTAGGGTATAGCTGAGGCGCTAATTTGGTTATCGGAGTATGCAAGGAAGGTTAATGGTTTATTGTGGGTTAATAGAGGTTAGTAAGGGGGTTAGTCATACATGGTTAGTTCATTAATAGGAAGAATTCCTGTGCTACCTGGCAATGACCCGGAAGTTAAAACAGGGGTAGGGGTCTCCCTCCTCGGGTGGGTGAAAGGTGGAGGTGCGCGTCCCTTCTCTGTGATGGTCGTCGGGGCGGCTGTGGCTGGGGGCTTACCATATCACAAGGGTTTGTAATAACCCTCTGTTTATGAGACAGATGTGGGTGTTCGTAATACCAAAACCGAAGGTGCCTTGATCAGCTGGTTTACTTGGTTAGGTTGTTAATTGCATGGGTGGTTGGATGTGGTGGAGACTGGGTTGCTAACTCTGCCACATTGATCTGGAAGTATGGCAATAGAAGTTAGTCACTGGTGAGGCGGCTAGCCTCGCACGGACGATCATAATTTTGGTACAGGGTTGTGAATGGGTTGTGAGGGAATAGATGGCATGCAAAGGGTTAGTAAAGTTCTAATGGTGTTCCTATATATACAAAAGGTTTGAGAATGTTAGTAACAGAAAAGTTAAGGATATTCAGGGGGTATGCTGGAGAGGCTAGGTCGGAAGGGAGTTGAGGAGCGTGGGGGGTTAACGAGAGGGAGAGAGTTAAGGGGGGTTACGTGGAAGTTTGACCCTAAGGTCTCTGGGCGTAGGGGTGGCATTAGGCTACAGTTGGTATCGTAGCCTGGGGGTTAATGACAGGGAAGGTACGTTAGCCAAACGCTACCGGGGAATGAGCAATAAGTGGTGGTTTATGAGTTTGGAAATGATAGAATCATGTGGACTGTGGGCTGTGGGGAAGAGGAGGTTAACTGTAGGTGTGTGCTTGACTGTGGATAAAAGTAGAGAAAAACATGGTGTATTATTACTCGTCAATACGATGGTTATGGACACTGTTACTCTGACACTATTTCTTGCTGATTCTAGTTGTTCCTGGGAACTGCGTTTTCTATGACATATATATCAAAGAAAGCGGCAGTTCGTAGGGGTAGCTTCGGTATTGTTTCGTGGTGGAAAGGCGTCGAGACAATGGTAAATGAGGGTGGTGTATACAATCTCTGGTTGGGGTAAGAATTAGAGTTACTGCATGGTGGCTAACATCTGCAGTCATTTCTGTCTAGGTCTTACAGGAATATGGTTATATACACTGGTGTACCCGTGGGTATCATAGTTTCTTATCAATTATGACGTGGGGTTTTAACAGATTACTTCTCGGATGGAAGAACATACATAGATTTATGGGGGCGGTTGGTCTTCAGAAACTTAGTCTGGCAAGACAGGGGGTTAACATATTACTTCTTGGATGGAAAAACATACATAGATTTAGGCCTGTCTGAACTGGTTGGCATTGGCTCAACCTAGGGACAGGGCATGGGTGTATTACATTAAGGTGTATTCATGTTCATCATCATGTAGGTAGAGGTGTAGGACACGAGGGGTAGTGTATACGCGAGGTGGGGGAAGGGTCAGTGGTTAGAAGTGATAGGCAGGTGTGGTTTGGAGCTGCTTAGCCCTGCGGGCTTCGGCCTGTCTTAACTGGTTGGCTTGGTCACCTGGTCCTTTCGTTCTGTGGGCCTTTCCTTCGGGTGTTTCTGTTCCCGTTTCCTGGTGGTGCTTGCTCGTGGCTTCCGTGGTGGGCTTCTCGTTCTGGGGCATTTTACTTCCCTCTCCTTCGTTGTAGGCTCGTCCTCGAGCCTCAAGGGTGAAGTAAAAAGAAGCATAGTCATGGTGGGTCATTTTGAGGGTATTTAGAAGGTCCCACCAAGCAAGAGAGCGAGGGTCAGGTTTCTTTTGCAGGTCTATGTAGACCTGTAGGAATGTGTCCTCGGTGTTGTGGAGGGCGGCTGCCCGGGCTTGATGTGGGCGCTGTAGACGGGCTAAGCGTCCTGTGGACGTTTTTACTTTAACCTTTCTTATGAATGGTGTGTATTCTTCCTCCGTGGGGGTAGGGACGGGGGCGACGAATGGTGTGGACTTGTTCATGGTGGAGGTCATGTATCGATTGAGGTGTGTGGGACTGGCAGGAGGCCTCTTCCGTGTGGTGAAGGGGTTAATAACTGAAGGGGAGGGACTAACGCGTTAAAGCGGAGCTGGGGGTGAAGGGGGGATATGAGTCTGGGGTTTTTGGGGTTTTCTTGGGTGGTGTTGCAGGCTGGGAAAATATATGGAGGCAATGTGCAATATTGGTTTAGGTAAGGTGCGTGATGGAGGTGTGTGAGAAAGAGGGGGTGTGTGTGTTGTGTGGCTTGGGTCTTTAGTGTAAGAACGGGGTGTTGTTTTTACATAACTGTCTTCAAATCTAATGGGTCTGTTGATGATTCTACCTTTGGAGGTTCTGGTGGGAAGGTAGATGTTTGTAGTGGGACTTGAGTCGCTCGACGATGTTTTATATTGAGGGGAAGAACACTTTACAGGTGGAGGGCATTTAGTGGGGGTGATGTAGGGGGTTATTTGAGAGGTAGATGTGTGTGGAGGTTTTTGTCGAGCGAGGGTGGTAGGCGGAATGGGAGAGGATTGGGTGGGGGTATGTATGGGGGTTCTCTCAGGGGCGACTTTGTGGGGGTGTGGAGGTCGGGTACGTCATTTTGGACGTGTTGGTTAGGAGTTAGTTGTGTGCTAGACGTGGTGTGTGAGGAGGGGTTGGTCGTTGGCATAGGGTACTTTTTAGGAGGGGGTTGGTTGGGGGTTTGATGAGATGATGAGGTTGGTTGATGCGTGGGTGGGGTCGCAGGGATAGTGGGGGGGAAAGGGGTGGATGCGGGGGGGGGGGGGGGGGCTAGACGGGAGGGTAGGGAGTGGAGGTTTAATTGGGAGGGTTGGGGGTAGGAAAGTGTGTTCTTTGGTGGGGTTGGTGATTTGATGGTGGTGGAAATAGGTGGTTTTGTGGGAGTTTGGTGGGGGGTAGATCTAGCAGGTCATTCGGGGTGATGAGGTGGGGGTTGAGAGGGGATGAGGTTGAAGGGGAAGGTATGTTCTTTCGTGGGAGGGTGGGGGTGGTTATTTTTGGAATATAGTTAGAGGGGTTATGGTGTTTGCTTGTGATTATTCGTCTTCTTTCCCTTTGTGGAGGAGAATTCGACGAAGAAGAAGAGGAGGAGGAGGATAGTGGTCTGGCAGCCCTACGGAACTTGGTTAGCAGGGTGTGTTTTCTGGAGGGTTTGAAAGATTTTAGTCGTGGGCGTAAGTTGTAGCGTGAGGTTACTGAGGTAGATTGTGTGGTGCGGTTGGGTGTGTACTTGGTTTTAGGTGGGGGTGGTGGTTTTCTTACTGTGGTGCCTGGTGGAGGTACGTCAGGGCTAGACGGGAGGGTTTCCGTTGTGGGTGGAGGTTTTCGTACTTTGATAAGTTGGGGAGGTACTTGACTATCAGAAGTGAAGGAATGGGTCATGGTGGAGGAAGGTGTGATAGTGGGGGCTTGGGGTTTGTGGAGGTTAGTTATGGGGGTATGTTGAGGAATGATCGGCCGGTTCTGTGCTGGAGAGTTTTGGCCTTTAGTGGTTTGTAGGGGAACATTTATAGCCTGAGTGGGAGGGGTCGTAGGGGTGTTCAATTCAGGGTCGGACGTGTGGGGTGGGGTAATGTCTTGTGGTTTTAGAGGTTTAAATGCTTGGACGAATCTATTTCTGAACGTGCGAGTCACGCCGTGATAATCAATGATGACTTGATAGGCATTTGGGACTTTGATAATGGTGTAGGGTCCGACATAGCGAGGGCCTAATTGTTGGATACAGGCAGGTTGGCTACCATTACGGTGTCATGGATGGCGAAAGGGTTTGTATCATCGGGGTTATCATTTTTGGTGTCTTGACAGGTTTGGGCGGTATGGAGGGTGTTTTGCAGATGTTGCAATGGGTCAATTGCGGAGGTGTTGGAGGGGAGATGAGCGTGATGGTGGAACGGCAGTAACAGGGGGGGTACGCCGTAAACACGTTCATGAGGTGAAATACCGTCTTTGCGGGGACAGGTGTTCATGCCCCATTGTATCATCTTTATCTGTGATGGCCAGTCTGAGGTGTTCAGAGCAATCATTTTGGTACGTAACTGGTTGTTGATGGTGCGATGGCTGCGTTCGCATATAGCATTTCCTTGAGGCCAGTACGGGGATGAGTGCTTGATCTTAATACCGCATTGTTGGGTGAACTGGTGCCAAACGTGTCCACTAAATTCGGGGGCATTGTCGGATAGAAGAGCAAGGGGAAGGCCGAATATAGGGAACACTTCTGTGGCAAGCCGTGCGGCGACGGTGGTGGCTGTGTGGTCTTTAACTGGGCAGGCTATTAAGAACTTTGAATATACGTCAACAAAGGTGACGATATAGCGGTTGCCAGCGTAAGAAGGAAACGGGCCCATGATGTCGAGGGATAGGACCTGGAACGGTTTGTTTGGAGAAATGGTACCAGCTGGGCCTGGGGTGCGTGATCTATCTTTCCCCAATAAACAAGGTTTGCAGGATTCTGTCACGCGTTGTGCAATCTTGGAGGGGTTGGGGGTCCAGTACTGATCCACGAAGATTTTTAACATTTTCTTTTGTCCAAGGTGTATGCCGTTTCCCTCGTGGATGGCAATCATGTAATCGTGGGCAATGGTGGGGTCTAGGACTATGTGACCGGAGTCTGTGGCAAGTTGATCTCCCCAGCGAGTCAGTTTCCTGAAGACATTTAACGGTATCCAGGGTGGTCTGATTCTTGTTTCCCAAGATTGAATTAGTGAGGGTGCTGGGGGGGGAATTATGTTGGTGGATGGGGGTAGATAAGAGCTCAGTGTTTTGTAAGGCGGCTAGGTTGGTGGGGGGATCTTTCAGTACTGGCAAACGTGACAGGACGTCTGCATTGGTGTGAAGTTTACCTGGACGATACTGTATTGTAAAATCGTAGTCCTCTAGTGTCACCCTCCAGCGTACCAAGATGGCTGAGTTGGTTTCGCACTTACGCAACCATTACAAAGATTGATGGTCGGTTATTATATCGAGTTTTGCGCCCAACACAAATGACCTGAAGTGGTTGAGTGCCCAAATGATCCCTAGGCACTCTCTCTTGGTGGCTGCATAATTCTGTTGGGTTTGGTTGAGTGTGGAGCTGGCATACGCTATCACATGTTCCTCTCCGTCTCTTACTTGAGCTAAAACTGCACAAATGGCGTACAGAGATACGTCGGTATAAAGACGGAAAGGTTTATGGTAATCAGGGAAAGCGACAATAGGGGCTTGGATTAGCTTTTGTTTCAAAGTGTTAAAAGCGAAAGGTCTCTTTCGGGTGTCCAGGTGAATGTGGTGTCCTTGTGGGTGAGTTGGTGGAGGGGTCTGGCTATTGCGGCAAAGTGTGGGACGAAACGTCTGTAGTATGTGGCTAAACCTAGAAAAGAACGTACTCCTTTAACGGTGGTGGGTGGGGGTTGGTTTTGTATGGCTTGAAGTTTCTTTGGGTCTGGTGCAATACCATGTTCAGATATTACGTGGCCGAGGAAATCTACCTTATTTCGTGCAATCTCGCACTTTGAGGGTTTCAATTTCAACCCGGTGGCTCGGATTCTTTGAAGAACTTGTTTCAACCTGAGGAGGTGTTCTTCCCAGGTTTGTGAGTACACAATAATATCGTCTAGATACGCTAGGCAGGTTTCCCAGGTCAGGCCATGTAATACCGCTTCCATCAAACGGGAGAAAGTGGCGGGTCCGTTACAGAGGCCAAAAGGTAGGATGTTAAATTCGTAGTGGTGGCCACCACTAGTGGAAAATGCTGTTTTTTCTTGGTCCTCTGCCTTCATAGGCACTTGCCAATACCCTGCTTGCAAGTCGAGGGTAGTAAACCATCTGGATCCGTATAGGGAGTCAAGGGAATCGTCTATCCTGGGTAATGGCGTAGCGTCCTTAATGGTTACGTCATTCAATCTCCTGTAATCGACGCAAAAACGGGTGGACCCATCTTTCTTTTTTACTAGGACAACAGGGGAAGACCAGGGGCTGATGGACGGGGTAGCAATTCCGGCCTCTAACATCTCTTGGACTTGGCGTTCCTCTTCCTGGCGTTGTATGGGATTTTTTCTACGGGATGGTTGTCTTATGGGGGGGCCTGTGGTGTTAATGATGTGTTGTTCCACATCGGTCTGCCCGATTTCAGTTGGGTTGTTAGGCAAACACGTCACTGAACTCTAGCAATAGTTCGTACATGCTGTGTTTTTGGTGGTCGGATAATGTGTCAGGGAGAGGGGGCAATTTGAGGCTGGTAGGGATGTCATTGGAATCTATGGGGAGGTCATCAAAAGTTTCGAGGTCTCCTATGATGAGGCCTTTTGGTAATGTCAGGGATTCTTCAGAGATATTTGCCACTAGAATGTGGTTGATGCGAGCGGAAATGATGGCGGGTTGTAAGAGGCAACGATTGGGGTTGGTGGACGTGGTAGTGGGGGAAAATATCATGTGAGTTTGGGGTATGGGTCGAAGGTTAACCCATTTTTGATGGCGGGGGGGAATTTGACATTTATCTTGAACTACAGCTGGGCTAATGATGGTGGGGGATCGACTGGTGAGCAGGTGCTCGGTACGCATAAGGGGGGGGGAATCACTTTGGTGAGGGTCACGCATGAGGGGGGGATTAACGGCGCGTGTGGGAGGATCAGCGTGGTGAGGTGTGAGCGATTTAGAAAACGGAATTTGTTGGTGGGACTGCGGAGGGTTGGTGGGGGAAGAGTTAGGTATAGAACATGGGTTATTGGTGGAGGACTGATGTACTGATTTGTGGTTGTTAAAAGGACGAATTTGGGGAGTTTTGTCGGTGGCAGTCACGGTTTGTTTAGAGGTTATATGGGATTGGTGGGTTTGTCTGTCATGAGAGGGCGAGTCAAGTGTGGGGTTTTGAAGTTTTCTAGGGGTGTGAATTGTGTGGGGGTGGAAGGGAGCTACTGACGGAAAACTGTCACAAGGGAAATTTTGTTGGTTGTGGAATATCTGAGCATTTCTGGGGGCATGGGGAAACATTGTTGGGTACATAGGTCGGCATTTTCCCTGGAAACATGTGTACATAAATATTTGGTAGAATGGTTTTTACATACATCAGAGTCTGCCCTGGAAACATGGGAGGATTGATTCTGGACAGAGTTAGGAGAAATGGGGGGGTTACCGAGAGGGAGTTGCTTGGACTTGTCTTCTTTCGTTTGTTGAGGCATTTTTTCAACGAAATGAGTGATATTTTGAGAGAACTCGGGGCAAGGGGAGGGGTTAGGAGTTACCTTAGTGCTAGCCGCAACTTGGTAATCCTGACTCAGAGTTTGTTGAGGGTGGAGGTGTTTTTTCTTTTTGTGAATAGGCTTCTGCGTGATTGGTTTGTCAGAGGCTTTGGGTTGGATTTTTTTTTTGAATGAGATCAGCCTCTGGCCGCAGTCAACCTGGGCCTGGAGTTTTTGAAGGAGGTCAAGTCCAAGGAAACCATCGTAATGTTTACAGTGGGAGGAAAATACTGTGAACGGGTGATAACAACGAGCATGGGGGGCAGGAGTAGTTACTGACAGGGGCAAAGTGTCTCCTAGGAGATTTAAGTAGGTATCAGCAGCTGAGATTAGTTCTGATTTGGTAGGTAACAAGGGGCCAAATAGTCGGTGGTGTTGATTATAATAAGACTTGAACAAACATGACTTGGCAGCTCCCGTGTCGATTAACAAGCGGACAGGAATGTCCTTGATTTTGGCCATGTAGTAAATGGGGGCAGTGCGATCAGTTATGGCGTCCCCCGCCGAGGCCATCGTGGGCGGGGGGTACTTTAAAAATCCTGGGAGTCGGTATCTACCTCCTCCAGGGCTTCCTCGGTATCGTCTGAGGTCATGATAGGGGCTATTTCTCCGGTGTGCATTTCCCCCATTTCTTCCTCTTGTCCCAACTCCTCTTCATTTACAGAAATGCGAGGAGTAAAGGGGCGAGGTTTGGCAGAGTCACGAATTTGATGGAGGGCACACTGAGCACTACAGGCAGGGAAATCATAGGGGTTGATAATTACTAATGTAGGGTTTTTACTTTGGTAGGTGTTGTAGGTTCTGTTCCGGTTGAAGATTCTGCGTGGCTGGGTAGGTTGGAACCGGGGCCTACTGGGTTGGGGCTTGCCGGAGGGTAGGTCGGTCTGTTGTGGAAGGATGAGGATGGGTAGGCATTCTTGGAGTTGAAGGTTTGAGCCTTGGGGTTTTGGTGGTCGAGGTGCTGCGGGTGCGTGGGAAACTTCTTTATTACAGCGATTTGGGTGGGTGTTTCTGTGCGCACGGCCAAAATATGTCGGATCGTGATGAGATCTTTTTGATATCCGACGAAATCGTGCACACGGAAATGATCTTTTACTGCTGAGGGCAATATTGATACAAGGTTGACCAGAATCTGCTGCTCTTGCTGGATTCTGGTCAATGTGGGGAAAGACACTTTTATATGTTGGGCGATCTTATTCACTGTGGCATCTAGATCGCCTTCGAATTTAGTGTCTTGGATACGGGTGTGGGCCACGAAAACGCCCAACGAAGGCTTAATGGCTTCTATCACTATTGGGCGAAATTCGTCCCATGTGAGAGCAGGGTGCACTTGGTAGGCAACCAGGGAAACGGCTTTTCCCAGGTGCGTTAATGTCACGGCTATCTTTTCTGCGTCCGTGGTATAAACTAGGTCAAGTACGGGTTTCACTATGTCCATGAACGTTTCGATCTCGTAAGTTTCCCCATCATAATGTGGGATGGGGATGTGAGAACGGTGTGCCATGATGTTATCGTGTTCTGGCTGTTCCAAACTTGCAATGCAATGCAACCTTTTATCTGAATCAAGAACCACCGCTGCCGCCAATGTTATGCCGTTTTTCTACAGGATTAACTTGGGTAATGTGAGTTCTAACTGACTGGGTATAGAAGGCTGCATGCACAAAACAAGGTATGAGGAATAGAGAACACAAAATAAACACACAGTAACAAGACACACGATCACTTTTATTGATGAACACACTTCTATAGTTTCCTTGATGATGATTAATATGAAGCATAAGAAGGTACGAATACTCGTACAAGACAAATGATAGAATTGAACAACTAGCATTAAGTGGATCTGGATGGAGCCTAGTCTCCCACTTCCAACGTTCAGGTATTAATCTTCTGATCACTGGCTTTATTCACAAGTTGATATACTGGAGACCATAAATGTTACTTATAGATTCATATTCACTATTAGAATTATCACTGGTAGCTCTGATGCACAAGTAGTAGTTCACAGACTAGATTAGACACGCGTATTTTAGAGCACGGGAATTCTAGTAACCTCAGGGGGGTACTGATCTAACTTTTATATTCTTGTATCAGAAATACATAGAACGCAAATCAGTGGGCGAACATTCAGATATCACTAGGGTTTCACTTCTATGTAATAATATCTGGATATATGGGTAATTACGAGAGTTAATATCGCCTGTTAATTAATAAACACTGATACGCTTAGCACTTCCTAATGGAATGGTTATATGTGAATTGTACTGGGGCAAAGATATAGCCACTTCATAGAAATATTAATAAGTGAGTCTCTAAATAGCACTGTAACACTGTAGTGCTGATAGAGTGAATCTTGGGTCGTATTTGATTGGTCTGGTCCTGGTTATCTTACGTCCGTGAGGTTGGGGGCTAGCGACTGGTTCTGCGGCCGTCCAGATGGTCCATATGTAGAAGTTCTCAAGACGGATCTCTTGGCGATCGTTGCTGGCTACACTCTTATATCCCCACTGGTTTATGTGAAGGTTATAAGGTGCACATAGATTTCTTTACGTGGACAGATTCTTCTATCTCAATCTGCCACGGAGTCTGCCGGCTCTGGAACTCAATTCTCAGGAACAAAACAAGGGCAGAGCTAGAAGTCAACTTAAGGGACCAGCCACTGGTTGGTGTCTATCTTTCAACTGATTTTACTGGGGGCTGGAGCTTGATTTATAGGTGTGGTTTTGGACCCTGTCGGCCATAGGGATCTCGAGTTTTGATGGACTTATTTGAGCTCTCAATTGATACGGGAACTAGGTCAGGGGGTGATTACTGTTGTGGCACATGGCTGTATGGAGCCTTCATACTGTAATATAACTGAGCCTTAGTAAGAGGTACTATTTTGGCTATACTGGAAGTATTTAGGGGATAAAGACCGGATCTACTTTGCGAGGAGGTTTGGGACAGCTGTGCTAGGAGCGTCTCTCTTAAATTGCTCAGTCTTCATTCTAGGGTATAGCTGAGGTGCTAATTTGGTTATCGGAGTATGCAAGGAAGGTTAATGGTTTATTGTGGGTTAATAGAGGTTAATAAGGGGGTTAGTCATACATGGTTAGTTCATTGATAGGAAGAATTCCTGTGCTACCTGGCAATGACCCGGAAGTCAAAACAGGGGTCAGGTATACCTCCGCAGGGGTAGGGGTCTCCCTCCTCGGGTGGGTGAAAGGGGGAGGTGCGCGTCCCTTCTCTGTGATGGTCGTCGGGGCGGCTGTGGCTGGGGGCTTGCCATATCACAAGGGTTTGTAATAACCCTCTGTTTATGAGACAGATGTGGGTGTTCGTAATACCAAAACCCAAGGTGCCTTGATCAGCTGGTTTACTTGGTTAGGTTGTTAATTGCATGGGTGGTTGGATGTGGTGGAGACTGGGTTGCTATCTCTGCCACATTGATCTGGAAATATGGCAATAGAAGTTAGTCACTGGTGAGGCGGCTAGCCTCGCACTGACGATCATTTGGTACAGGGTTTTGAAGGGGTTGTGAGGGAATAGATGGCATGCAAAGGGTTAGTAAAGGTCTAATGGTGTTCCTTCCTACTGGGGGAAGGTAGGCTGGATAGGAGTATATATACAAAAGGTTTGAGAATATTAGTAACGGAAAAGTTAAGGATATTCAGGGGGTATGCTGGAGAGGCTAGGTCGGAAGGGAGTTGAGGAGCGTGGGGGGTTAACGAGAGGGAGAGGGTTAAGGGGGGTTACGTGGAAGTTTGACCCTAAGGTCTCTGGGCGTAGGGGTGGCATTAGGCTACAGTTGGTATCGTAGCCTGGGGGTTAATGACAGGGAAGGTACGTTAGCCAAACGCTACCGGGGGATGAGCAATAAGTGGTGGTATATGAGTTTGGAAATGATAGAATCATGTGGACTGTGGGCTGTGGGGAAGAGGAGGTTAACTGTAGGTGTGTGCTTGACTGTGGATATTTAAGTAGAGAAAAACATGGTGTATTATTACTCGTCAATACGATGGTTATGGACACTGTTACTCTGACACTATTTCTTGCTGATTCTTCCCTGGGAACTGCGTTTTCTATGACATATATATCAAAGAAAGCGGCAGTTCGTAGGGGTAGCTTCGGTATTGTTTCGTGGTGGAAAGGCGTCGAGACAATGGTAAAAGAGGGTGGTGTATACAATCTCTGGTTGGGGTAGAATTAGAGTTACTGCATGGTGGCTAACATCTGCAGTCATTTCTGTCTAGGTCTTACAGGAATAATGGTTATATATACACTGGTGTACCCGTGGGTATCATAGTTTCTTATCAATTATGACGTGGGGTTTTAACAGATTACTTCTCGGATGGAAGAACACTACATTGATTTAGGAAGAACATACATAGATTTATGGGGGCGGTTGGTCTTCAGAAACTTAGTCTGGCAAGACAGGGGGTTAACATATTACTTCTTGGATGGAAAAACATACATAGATTTAGGCCTGTCTGAACTGGTTGGCATTGGCTCAACCTAGGGACAGGGCATGGGTGTATTAACTTAAGGTGTATTCATGTTCATCATCATGTAGGTAGAGGTGTAGGACACGAGGGGTAGTGTATACGCGAGGTGGGGGAAGGGTCAGTGGTTTAGAAGTGATAGGCAGGTGTGGTTTGGAGTTGCTTAGCCCTGCGGGCTTCGGCCTGTCTTAACTGGGTGGCTTGGTCACCTGGTCCTTTCGGTCTGTGGGCCTTTCCTTCGGGTGTGTCTGTTCCCGTTTCCTGCTGGTGTTCGCCCGTGGCTTCCGTGGTGGGCTTCTCGTTCTGGGGCATTTTAATAAGAAAGTGACTATGTTAAATACTGGGATACCAGTACTAACAAAGTTCCTCTAAAATAAGGCACTTGTGAACTTTCAATAGAAAGAATTGAGGAGTAGGGATGCGTGTGTTCCTCAACTTTTAACTAGAGAAAGTGTAACCTAGAGAAGGTGACTATGTTAATCACTGGGATGCCAGTAATAACAAAGTTCCTTTTATAGGGCACAGTTACCGTGCCTACAATATTAAAATAGAAGTATAGGGATGCCTACACACTTCAAACTTTAACATTGGCGATACAGCCTATTAGCGGTCTCTATGTTAACTGATTGGGATGCCACAATTAACAAAGATCCCTTAATAGGATTTCTTACTCACAGACAGTATAATGACTTCGGGGTGCCGTGCATCCAGACTTTATGGAGGGGTAATAATAATGTTTCTCAAAGTGGGATGCCAGGAATCGAGAAGCCTTAGAATTACTTAATTTCCTTCAGATTTTCCCTTGCGTAGTATGCACAATTACTGAGGGGTACCCATCCCCTGTGGAAGGATAGCAAGGGTGTGCGTGTGCACTTTCTATTAGGACAAGAAGTCTTTTTTGTCCTAGGGGAGATGGACTTCATTTACTTTATGATATAACTCTACTATACTTGACGAGTTTATCAAGGTGGTATGATATGTAGACGTTATCTAAGTCAAGGCTTTATTTGGCTTTATAGGTTGCAAGGGGAGTCAGGGGGTTATGGAGATAATTGGACTTTTGTTCAAGGTTTTGAGGATGTTTTGGCTTGACCTTGGAGCGTGAAAATTCAGGGTGAAAGATGAATGATGAAGTGCAGTTTCTCAGGCGTCGTTGGATATTATTTTTGCAAACAAGAGCCTGTCACTGGTAATACTGAGAACAGGGGTAGGTGAGCATGTTAGGTTCTCTTTGTAGAGTTAATACTGATAATTTCTAAGTTTCTATATATACGAGATAGACGTTTTATATGAGTTAGATAACTCCCGGGCGGTGAAGTTATGTTGGTAGCCCTGGGGGTCATGGGGACGCGTGGAAGGGAAGCTTCTCTGGTAGACTTTATGTATGCCTTTGCACACAATGGTCTGTCGCCATTAATATTAATAATAGGGATAGATGAGCATGTTAGGTTCTCTTTGTTGAATTAATACTGATAATTTCTAAGCTTCTACGTATATGAGATAGAAGTCTTACATGAGTTAGATGACTCCCCGGGCGGTGAGGTTGTGTTGGTAGCCCTGGGGGTCAATGGGACATGCGGACGTGTAGACTCTCTGTCAGACGTTTTATATGTTTGCAGACAAGGGTCTGTCGCCTTTAATATTGAGAACAGGGATAGGTGATCATGCTAGGTTAACTTATTAGGGATAACACTGATAGTTTCTGAACTTATATATATATACAAGATGGAGATCTACATGATTATATGGGCCCTGGGCGGTAAGCTTGTGTTGGTAGCCCTGGGGGTCATTCTATTATCTGAGAGGCTGTGTTGGTAGCCCTGGGATCAAGGAGACATGTCAGCGTGTACTTCTCTGGTGGAGTTTTTATATGCTTCTGCAGACAGGGGTCTGTCACCTTGAATATTGAGAACAGGGATAGATGATCATGCTAGGTTAACTCATTAAGGATAACACTGATAGTTCCTAAACTTATATATATAGAAGAGGAAATATACATGGTTATATGGGCCCTGGGCGGCGAGGGTTGTGTTGGTAGCCCTGGGGGTCATTATATTATCTGAGAGGCGAAAAAGGTTGGTTGGTGACATCTCTGGCTGGTAACCATGACTATCAAAGTAGGAATGAAAGCAATGTGTTTTGTTTAATAAAATAGAATAGTTGGATATTGAGAAGACGTGTACATACAGTATGTGTTTATTATAATTAGATATAAGAGTTTATCTGCGTGGTATGATATGTTTTTTGCATAAGTAGGCCTAAACCTGCATATATTAATATTATAATGGTAGGAATCTTAACCTTCTTAATATTAACAATCTGGTGACCTACTAGGACTTGTGCTAGTAGATCGAACATTAAGGACTTGTACGTAGTGAAGTAGAAAGACACGAAGGAAGGTAATGTGGTTTGTTTACTAGGAAAATAGCTTGGTAATGAGAAGACATGTGAATAGTGTGTTGGGAGAAAATAAGGAAAAGATTGTAGCGAGTCTATATCATTATTAGAGCATAAGAATATGGTGGTGATATCGTTGCACAGTGTTGATATTCTTAACAATCCTAATTGAAATAAATAATAGAAGGTTATGCAATGCATAGATTAATATGGTGAAGACAATATGGTGACGACAATATGGTGACGACAAAGTAGACTGGGAGGGCCTGTGGGATGTGTTAACAGTATATGGTGTGGGAGGAAAGTTGCTAATGGCAGTAAAATCTTTTTATAGGAATGCAATGGCAAATGTGAAGGTAGGGGATAAGTTAAGTGAAAGTTTTGAGGTCAATGTAGGTGTAAGACAGGGATGTGTCATGTCAGCTTGGTTGTTCAATATATACATGGATGGAGTGATTAGGGAATGTAGGGCTGTATCAATGGGTGTGGGAGCTAGACTGGAATCAGAGGGAAGAACATGGAAGATTTTAACATGCCTATATGCGGACGATGCAGTCCTGTTGGCGGAAAATGCTGAAGAACTTCAGAGAGTGGTCACTGACTTTGACAGGGTATGTGAAAAGAGAAAGTTAAAGGTCAATGTAGGGAAATGTAAGGTAATGGTGTTTGAGAGAAGAATGCATGAAACTATAGATTTTAAGGAAAAATATAGAATCAAGAAAGAACACAAGAAAAGTTGTAAAATAAAATTGAAAAATGAAGTACTAGAAGAGGTTGAAAGTTTCAAGTATTTGGGAGCTGTACTATGCAAATATGGTAAAATGGAGAGTGAGATAAAAGAGAGAAAAATGCAAGGGAGAAAAGTGATTGGAGAACTTGATAGTATTCTCAAAGGAAGAATGGTTAGCCAGGAAGTCAAAAAGTCACTGAGAAACAGTGTGCTGCTCCCAACACTCTCGTATGGAAGCGAGACATGGACAGCAAGTGACGAGGACCTCTTCAAACTAAGAGCTGTGGAGATGAGCTTTTTCAGAATGGCAGCTGGCATGAATAGGCTAGATGGGCCAAGTAATAGGGAAGTGTACGAGTCCTTTGGAATGGAAGAGCAGGCTTTGGGCATTGATTGTGGTGTGGTTGAGTGGATAAAGAGAAGTACTTTGAGGTGGTATGGTCATGTTCAGAGAATGGATGAAGACAGAATGCCAAGAAAGATATATGGGAGTCAGGTGAGTGGAACCGCTAGTAGTGGAAGACCACCTATGGTATGGGAAAAGAAAGTGGAAAAATATATTGAAGAAAAACTTCCACGTAGTGGAAGGGGCATTGTGGCACGGGCAAGGGAGGCATGTCTTGACAAAGTAGCTTGGAGACGTTTCTGTCATGGCCATCCTCTAGTGGGGGTTTCCCAGGGGGAAGCAAGGCGTCGGAGATGATGATGATGATGAAGACAATGAGTCTTAATCAACATGAACATTTTCATAGGAATATAGGAACTTTAATCTACATCTTAGAAACTACTATATGGGTGATCTACTAGTGTTTGGTCTAGTAGATAAAACATGGTAGGGGAACAGAGATACATTCTGTTGGTGTGGGTGTGAGGTCTTGTTTTAGTTATCCTCTCCTCTTGACGTTTTCTGTTGTTCTATTTCCGTTTTCTTCCTCTCCGTCTTGGGGGATGACTTCTCTGCTATTTTCATTATCTGGGTATTTTACTTCCCTCCCCATTATAGTAGGCACGTCCTCGTGCCTCAAGGGTGAAGTAACTAGAGTTGTCGTGGTGGTTGTCTGACGGGGCAGGTCTGGTCGGTGGTCAGGTGATGGTTAGGGAAAATACTCGGTGAGAGGAGGTGGTGGAGGCTGAGGCTTTGATCTTGGAGGGTCATATGTAATAATAATAATAATAATAATAATATTAATATTTATTCAGTTAGCAATTTACAGAGTTGGTACCACATAGTATGTTACAAATATGACATGTACCAGCCTTGCATAATTCCAACTAAGGATAGCCCAATAAGGCCGTTAGGCGTATTCCATTGGGGTCCTTGTGGGATTAGGTTAGCTGGGGAAAATGGGGAGGATAAAGAAATAGATACTTTAGAGAATGTATTTCTAGGGGGTTATTTTAAGATACCTTACATCCTATAGTAAATATCAGTAATCCGTAATCAGTAATCATTTCAGTTTGGTTTGTCTATCTCTTATGTCGCATTTAGTAGTAGACATAAGCTTGGTGCTCCCTTCTCACAGCTGTGCTGATGTGCTGATGATTATGCAATTATTTTTGAGGTGGCTGGAAGATTTGAAATCAGGGGATGGTTTTGACGTTGGAGGGGGAAAAGGAATTGCTAGGGAGCAAACAGAGGTATTACGTGAGTCGGCTATGGATATTGGCGTTACAGAAGAAGTATTGTAAGTGCATGGTGATCTGGCCGGGAGAATTGGGCGAAGAATGGTGTGAGAAGATTAGAGATCGTGGGGTTGGTACTTTGTTGATGGTCTTGTTGGGAGCTGTCTTGGTGATTTTCTTGGGCGTGGTTTGAGTGAGCGGATGGCGAGTCCGTGGAAATTTAGAGGGTGTGGTGCGGAATGAGGGTGTTGGTAAGGGTTGTGGAAACAAAACCACGGTGGCATAGAGGTTAAATGATAGGTTACAGTTGTTGTCGTGAGAGTTGTTGATGGGATTTTTAATTGATAGTGACATATAGTTAGGAGTGATTGAGGTTGTGACTTGTTGATGATTAGATGAGGATGTTTGTTTTGAGGGTTGGGGTGTGTGGTGTTGATGGGGAAGGGATGGAGATTGGGTGTGAAGACAGAGTTGGAGAGTTTGTTGTGGAAGAGATTTGTGTTTGAGGTGGGGTGAAGTTGGTAGGATTAGAGAATGAAAAACGTGTGAGGGTTAATTGTGGTTCTTGTGGTTGGTGGCAGTGTTAAGGCGGTTGAGATAGAGGCTGAGAGGGTTGTTGGAGTTGTGGTGAAGTAGAGGTGGGCGGTATGTGATGTTTCTTGGGTGATAATGGTTGAGGATGGTGTTCACAGGGTGTGGAGGATTTGATTTAGGGGTCGTTGGCGGATTTCTTGTAGATGGTAGTGGATATGGGTGGAGAGGATTTGGGAGGGGGATGTAAGCATATATCTTCATGTAATGGAGAAGCTGAATTTGGTGAGAAAATCTTGTGGATAGAGGTGTGAGCAGGGTTAGGTGAGGAAGGTGGGGAAAAACTTGAGTTTTTATCTTGGAGGCTGGTAGAGGTTGAGCTTGTTGTTTCAGGACTTAGGGATAGAGATGGTAGCTTTGAGCGTGGGGTTGTAGATGGGGATGTCAGTGGCGGTTTGGGATTGTATGGCACTTCGACTGAGGTTTGGTTTTTCTGAGGTAGAGGTTGAGGTAAGGGCACTAGGGGTACTAGGGCAGCTGAGAGCGCCCATGAATTTACACTTTCTCCTCCACAATGCAGAACTTCTGCTTATCAGAATTCATTTATCCCCAGAGCTACTACTCTTTGGAATTCACTTCCCTCGAATTGCTTTCCACAAACTTACAATCTACAAATGTTTAAATCCAGTTGTTACAAACATTTTATGAATGGAGGATGCCTTTAGGCACATGGACCTTTTTGTTTTATCTGTGTTTTTGCTTCCTCCGTTCATTGTCTCTTAAAAAAAAAAAAAAAGGTATGAGAGGATGATGGATTAGGAATGGTGGGGTGTGAAGTTGAGTTGGGCTTGGCTAGAGTTAGTAGAACTGTTGATGTAGCAAACTGTGGGGTTTGCGTTTGTGGCAGGACGGGAGAGGGTGAGGTTTGGTCGGGGTTGATTAAGGTTGATAGAGTTGAGGGTGCGACAGGTTGTGGGGTTTGAAGCGGTGTCAGGAAGGGAGCGTGAGGGGTTGTAGGTTGGTGAGGAATCAGGGCAGGTGTTTGGTAGTGCGGTTTCAACATTCCCCTGATGGTGTGAATGTTCTGTTGGAAGTTCTCCTGGCCGTGAATGAGGAAATGATGCCAGATGTACAAGGGAAGGAGTCTTAGCAAAGCTTGGAAAACCTGCTGTTCTTGTTGTTGATCAGTCTGGAATCTACACGCATTCTTTACATTTAGAAATAGGGTTGCAAGGGTGGCGTCTGTTATATTCATACTTGATTTCGTCGATATTTTTAATTGGGGAGACGAGGGAGCCCAAAGGTCCATCACATAAGAGATCCCGCCAACATCCGTCTTCCGCAATCTCTCCACCAACTCACACCCCATTTCCCACAAATCCATCAACGGGTATGAACCCGTTGATTTCCCAAGAGATCTGATCACCGTCCGAAAAATCCTCGCGGCCCGCCCAAGACCAACACCCTAGCCGCCATTGCTACGACTGAGGTTTAAATATATCAGGGCTCTTATTCACTGGACTAGTAATCGCATAAATGCTACAACGGAAAGCGCTAGATCCAACCTCTGATGTATATTCCCAGTGAACAAAGAACACAAATACTCTACAGAGTTCTATATGCAATAATAGGTTATTAAACTCTCAATAAATGTGCGTCTACTCTAGGCTTAATGTTATGTGAAAACAGCCTATTACTACCTATAACCGAAGGTGCTTGGTTATGGTATGCAAAGTAAGGTGGTAAGAGAAGTTACAGCTTACGTTACTTTAATCAATAAATGTCAGGCACTCCTGCATGAAAGAAAGTGCACTAAAGTCCTTCAACACCAACAAGGAATCTTCTTTAAATGTTAGATGCTATCAAGATGCTCGAATCGGAAATGGAACCCAAAAAGGCCGGCAGCGGAACAATGCTCGTGCAGGCTATGCACACAAAAGACAGGATATATAATGCAGTCGGGGCCAAGAATATCCTAAACGCTACAACAATAATAATCGCCACGACAATGCAGTATTCCTATCAACAAAAAGAGCCTAAGTCGTTTGTGTCTCCATACATCAAACTAGGCTGCGAAATGCTTGTGTAATCATAAACGGGTATGCATAAAAAGAGTAATTAGGTTAATATACTTAATGTCTACTATGACTGATAAAGTCTAGCTAGAGTCAATGATACGAGATACTGGTGCGCATGGCATGCCGCATAGCCTAGTGCAAATCTCAAGTCTGTGCGTCAAATATTACGTTATAGGGAAGGGTAGCTCTCTTTAGAAACCTTAATACCGAAGTATTAAGCGTTCTCCTGGCGTACCTCAAAGACAAACAACGAGCTTAGAACAGTGCAGAATGGTATAGGCAAAAAGCCCTCATTCGTGCATGCTCTACTCTCAATGGCACACAGACTAGAATTTACCCAATCAACTCCAGTTCTCAGGTATGTCGTGCAGCTTTTAACTAAAGCCAGCACTCATAGGAAACAATACCTTATAATATCAGACTCCTAGTCTAGCATTATCTAATCCAGCAGAACACTAATAATTATAGGAAGCGGTACTGAACAATATGAATGCCAACCAATGCTTCGTGATCAACTTATCTTAACACTAACATACATGGGTTATATCAGACCTTAACGCACAATACAACTGGCCAGCATGAAGCTGATTTTGCAGAGTTAACCAGAGGGGGTATAATATTAATAAAAGGTGGTGAAAGATATGGAAAATGAGAGAGATAGGCAGAGGAAAAGGTTCTCAGGTGCAGATGGGGGGACAGGTATCCAAGGGATAAGAGGGATGCGTTCTAGAAACCAGATCTGAGGGAGAAAGTGGCGAGGGAGCTGTATATATACTAGCACTAGCTCGAACCGCGTAGAAAAGCGGTAACAAGTCCTCTAACCAATGCTAAAGAAGCTAGCTAACCATGACGTCATCAAGCATGGTAAAAAACTCCTCTAACCAATCCCCGAGAAGCCAGCCAGCTATGACGTCATCGAGTATAGCAAAACACTGCGCGCCTACCCCCACTCTGTTCTACTCTCTCTCTCTCTCTCTCTCTCTCTCAACTCCTATCATTACTACTTAATGATAAAACATATACTTTGCAATTAAATATATAAAGCCTTGACATGGGTGAAAACAAAGAGCCTTTCTGGACTGCCCATGACACGAGCTTTCATATGAAATAAAACACACAACAATACATCAACTGTAGCCACATCCACTGCCCTGGCGATCCTAGCGAGTCACTGTAGGACAAGCCATGCGGTTCTAACGGAGTGGTTAACGTCACACCCCCCCAAGATTTTTCTCAGAGGCCCAAGGCTCAAAAATCTGATTGTTAGAACCCATGCTATATCTCTACTTCCCATCACCCAGCGGCAGTAAAATATCTGGCACAGTTCTTCAACAAAACATTTTACAAAATTATAACCCATCATATGTAGTTATGCTCCTCAAGAGCGAGCTTCTCTAGCCCAGCATTCTGAGAGGAGTGCAACTCAGAATTACTGCTATAACATACTGAAAAAATTCAACTATCAAAGAAAGAGTTTTGTATTTGATTTTTATGTTTTTAATTTGTTTATTTCGGCTGCACTATAGGGCAAGCCTAGTTTTTTCTTCTATACCAAACGCTCAACTCCTGCTTTACGACCCAATACGCTGGGCTACAACCGCGAGCCAACAAGCACCAAGCGCAAAATACTATTCAAACTAAAGCAGGAGGCTACCCGTGTGTCAATCTACCCAGGATCATATACCCTTGAAAGACAATCTGCAACCACGTTGTCACAACCGGCAATATGGCGTATGTCCAGGTTATATACCAGTAACCTTAGTGACCACCTGGTCAGCCTCATATTCCGATTGTGAAACTGGTCCAAGAACTTGAGAGGGTGATGATCTGTGTAAACTACAACGACCGGACCATAGGCTGGAACATAGACCTCGAAATGCTCAAGCACAACAGCCAGTAGCTCCTTCTCGACAACAGAGCAGCTCCCCTGGGCTGAATTGAACTTCTCCGAGCAGAAACTAACAGGATGCTCCAGCCCATCATCGTCCTCTTGCATAAGGACGGCACCAGCCCCCACACCACTAGCATCCGTTGCTAGTTGGAAAGGTAGGCTAAAGTCAGGGGCCCTGAGGATCGGGTGAGTGCACAACAGGTGTTTTACTACTCTATACGCCTTCTCACACTCAGGCGCCCATCTGACTTCCTTATCCTTCCAGTTATCCTCCACCTGAGCTTGACTGTCCCGTTCTCCTTCTCCACCTTGACTGCTAAACGTCATCACAGGCACAGTGAGAGGCTCAGGGGGGTGCCTCACATACTCCCTCATGAGTTTACCGTGACATAACTGATTGCGCTTACGTCTGTCTGGTACGGCCACCAAGCAATCCAGGTCCGATAGCCTCTCAACCACCCTATAAGGACCAGTGTACTTCGCGGATAAGGGATGACCTACAAGGGGCAGTAGAATCAACACCTCCTGACCCACGTGAAACTCCCTGAGTTTAACCTTGAGGTCGTACCTGTCCTTCATGAGGGCCTGAGAGCTAGTCGAATTACGGCCAGCCAACTCCAGACTGCGCAACATCCGTTCTCGACTGTCGAGGACATACTTGAGCATAGAACAAGGTTTTTCTGCACCCTCCCATTTTTTCAACCATATGGAGAGGCCCTCTGACACGGTGTCCAAAGACGAGCTCATTAGGGCTGAATCCCAAACTTTCCCCAGGTACCTCCCGTGCAGCAAATAAAACACATGGCAGGCCAAGATCCCAATCCTTCCCACTCTCAAAGCAACAACAACGAAGCACAGATTCCAAGGCTGAGTGCCATCGCTCTAACACACCCTGGCTCTCCGGATGATACGCAGATGACACAACCGTAACAATCCCATGCTGCGGCATTGCTTGAACAAAGAGGCTAGAAGTGAAGTTCGATCCTTGGTCTGACTGAATTACCTGCGGGTAACCATACCGGGAAAAATACACTAGCAAGTTTCGGACCACCGTCTTCGCTGACCCATTTCTCATAGGGTACGCGTCAGGGTACCTTGTTGCTACCTCCATGATGGTCAGGGGATACTTGTAAAAATCTCCCAACTGTGCATCACTGTCCTCCTTCAACTCAACAGCACCGGTACCACATTCAAGAACCTCCGGGTCTTCTAAGTGCAATTTACGAATGTCCGAAGGAGCAAGCTTATCTAAGTGTTTGCGAAACAACTCATGCCCCCCTCCTACACTGAATTTAGCCTCCCGTTGCTCTCTCTCTGTGTATCGTTGCTGTCTCTTCGTCTTTTTAAGCCCATCCTCTGCCTTCTCAGTAACAGTTAATGGGTCTTCTCCAGACTCGAAAATTGGTCCTAATAATGAGTCCCCGAGAATGTCCGTTGATACTAAACTCTCAACCGCATCAACTTCCAACCCCTTCTCGGTACCTTTCCTCCGCTTGTCTAAAGACTGTTGACCAGAATGTGACTCCCTGGATGCAAGAGATCTGGGGACAACACACGTCCATAGGTTGCACCGGACACTTCTCAACCCACTCCTGCTCCTCCCTACTCACGTCGGCCGGTTCTCGGCAATGACCAAGGGAAATGGCCTCAGAAGTAGGCCCCGCAAAATCATTGCCAAGAAGGAGGTCGACGCCCCCAACAGGCAACTTCTCCACAATTCCTACATCCAGGTCACGAGTCACACCATCAACTTCCATCTTCGGGTATGACCTTGTTGCATTAACTCCCTGAACCACAACCACCCGCGCCGTATTTACAGGTTTACCAGTGAAATTTCTCAACAATGCTTTGCGATGCCCCAGTGTCACGCAAAATTCTCACCTCATGTCTTCTACCCCCCCACTCCACACAACCGAGTCCCCTGTGGTCACTAAAGGCATCACGGACAGGGAATAAGCCTTCCGGATCCTTCTGCACTGGCAGTGTATTTACCTCGGAAGAATTGCCTCTAACAAACTCCGATGTCCTCTTGAACACTCCAATGCCGTGAGCAAAAGACACGGCTGCCGGAGGAGGTCGACTAGGGCACTCATTTGCCTTATGACCCTCCTGGTGGCACTTAAAACACATAAATTTCGGTTTCGGCTTATACTGTGATGTAAAAAGAGATATCCGGGTGCATAAACTTTATACAGCCTAAATCTTCAAAAAGGGGTACAAGCAGGAGCGTGCTTCAAAGAAGCCTGCTTGAAAAAGGGTTAACTCTGAGACTCTGTGCACAGATATGCTAGTTAAGAAGGCACCCCACTTAAAGTAAGTGGTGAAAACTAAAAACTTATAAGTTTACATGTGCACATATAAACCCCATTAACTAGTGGATATATTCCTAAAAATATAACCAAACATAAATGAATTCTTGTACATTCGTAGAAGTACTGAACTCGTGTACTTATGCAGAAGTAATTACTTCAAAAGTAAAAGTCGTAGTTGCAACTACCGAGATTTCTCAAAAATCTATTGCTTCACAGCCAAAGCTACTTACAACAAGAATTGTTGTAACACTACTATTGGCCTTTAGCACAATTTCCTGCAATGAATACTACAGAGAAATTTTATATACAATGCCTACAACCAGTATCACAGCTCGTATGTTCCGAACACATACTCCGGAGGGGTCTAGGGTGTCCTATGTCACACTGACTGCACCCCCCCCCCTTTTTCTTGAAATTAAACAAAACGTGACTAAAAGGGCCACCTAGACCCTCTGCCGTAAAGCTATACATGGCAAGGAAGGTTTGTCCAGAGCTACTGAAAGGTATCGAGGCAAAAACTCCTGATTAGAGGCCCACAACTGTGTGGACGTAATAACTTCCACCGAAAGATTATTAAGGAAACGTAAAGAGGCTGTCCCCTTGCGTAAATCGTGGGTCTTACCCACAACGCCGGGATTCTTCTCTTTAAAGTCCTCGACCAAGAGAGAAGCCAGTGTACGCTCCATCAAGCGTTCACCCGGACTTGCGACCCATAAAGCACCCTGGTGATTTAGAGGTGCCACTCTTAAATATTTGGTTAGAGCTTGCACTGGGCAAAAAAGATGGTGCACCTTTCCCCTGTTTAACGCCGGCACCGTGAACTCTGAAAACACGTGTTCACTAGCTCAATCTCGGCTATGAATCATGGGGAAGGTGCAATGTGAATACACTCAAGAAGCCTATCAAACCTGAGGCAATTAGGTGCGTTGCTCATCGCCGCCAGCTCAGATACTCTGTTCCCGGTAGCCAAAGCCATAAGGAATACTGCCCTTTTGTAAAATCTGCAGTCTTT